>JARTUT010000455.1:0-720982 GCA_030674115.1 Micraspis discolor
TTGGCGCAGTCCGATTGTCTATGTATTAGTAGATTCGGTGCGAGCCGTGCAGAAGTTCAGAAGCATCAACAACGAACAACATCATCATCATCATCATGTCAGGTCGTGGTAAAGGTGGCAAAGTCAAGGGGAAGGCAAAGTCCCGTTCCAACAGGGCCGGTTTACAGTTTCCCGTCGGACGTATACATCGTCTGTTGCGCAAGGGCAACTACGCCGAACGCGTAGGTGCCGGCGCTCCGGTATACTTGGCCGCCGTAATGGAATATCTGGCTGCCGAGGTGTTGGAATTGGCCGGAAACGCCGCCAGGGACAAAAAAAGACCAGGATCATCCCGCGTCATCTACAATTGGCCATCAGGAACGACGAGGAATTGAACAAATTACTTTCCGGGGTCACGATCGCCCAAGGTGGTGTCTTGCCGAACATCCAGGCCGTCCTGTTACCCAAGAAGACCGAGAAGAAATCGTAAACGTCCAGCAGCCGCTGCTGCGAAAAAAATGGCCCTTTTCAGGGCCGCAATATTTTTCATTTTCATATGGTTACGAAACTGGCATCTTTCACGTCGATTCGATATATAACACGATGATGAGTGGCTCGAAAACAGTTTTTTTCGGAACTGTTGAAAATTCGGCTATTTATTCGAATGAAAATCGTTCTATCGTAACAGTAGTTACCCCTTTGATCGGTGCTTTTCTTCATTTTCATCTCGTAGTTTCGTTAATTCGACGTAAAGTTAACGCCTACGTAAGTTCGATATTCTTCTCTCGAGAACCTCCTTATCGCCCAAACTGTGGATTTCAACGGGAAAAGAATCCAATATGGAAATCTGTTGGTGAAACCGTTTTGCCACGAATCGAACAGTAAGTACGTTCGACGAAATGTCTTTTGTAACTGAGGAGGATTGCTCGGATACCGAGGTATGAATCTTAACTGTTCTGTTTTTCTGGTCATTTTTCAACTTCGCATATAAACTCGATAGTTCGCAATCCGATCGAAATATCACGGTATTTATTGTTCGCGAGACGAGGAAAAATTTGACCAGATCGAACGACAAATAGTGTCGACGATTTCACATTTCCATGTTTACGTTATCGAACGATAACTGTTAAACGTTCGTCAACGAAATAATAGCAAGTACGATGATGTTGATGAGAGATTCGTGACATTTATGAATGTATGGATCTAGTGGTTCTGAAAAGAACCTATTTTTATAAGCGACGACGTACGAAGAAGATCTATCTTTCTTTCTTATTTCGAACTGGTGTATTTCGTAACGGCCTTGGTACCTTCGCTGACGGCGTGTTTGGCCAATTCGCCCGGCAGTAGGAGCCTGACGGCGGTCTGTATCTCCCTGCTGGTGATCGTCGAGCGTTTGTTATAGTGGGCCAATCTGCTCGCTTCGGCGGCGATACGTTCGAAGATGTCGTTCACGAAACTGTTCATGATGCTCATGGCCTTGCTGGATATACCGGTATCGGGATGGACCTGCTTCAACACCTTGTAGATGTAGATAGCGTAACTTTCCTTCCTCTTGCGCTTCTTCTTCTTGTCGGTCTTTGAGATGTTCTTCTGCGCCTTACCGGCCTTTTTCGCGGCTTTTCCACTAGTCTTAGGAGGCATCTTAGGATCGCTGCTATCTGACGACGGACGACGAAATAATGCTTACGCCCCGGATCTACCTGGTCCTTTGAGACGCGCGAGCTGCGGCATCAGGCCACGCCTATAGCGTTCGTGTTTATCCGTCCGGACGACGGCGGCCGGCGTGTCGAATGGATATTTAATTATTTTTTCGACCGCTATTTATAACTGAAAATTAAGATTCGAAAACGGCGCGAAGATGAAAATGCGGGCGTCGATACCGAATTTTCCCAACAACACCTATACTATTCTCGCGATTTTCGGTGAAAAATTGAATCGATCGAATTAAGCCCATTACCTCTTATCTATCTCTAACGGTTTTCGAGTTCCTAGACATCTCGGATGATATTCGAGATTACGAAAATGTCTATGTTCCGCTCGATATATATTCGATATTATTAAAGATCGAAATTCGATACCGATCCGTCAGTTATACGGAATTGACGGAAAAATAAGAGAATATTACCGTTCATCAACGAGCAGAGTACTGAAAAAAAAATCACAACCGGTACGTTTTCTCATTTCCAGAATACAGATAACAAACAGCTCGATCTGGAATTTTTCCATACGTTACCCAATCTATTGACCTAACTACCCATCCGGTCTACGATTCTAACTAGGCAGAATAGATTCCGTTAGTCGCACGAACGGGCATGGGATATGGGCGATTTCGAAATTTCCTCAACCGACGGAACGGCGTCATTCAGATTTCGGTTCGAATGGAAAATTCACCTATTTTCGTCGATTACGGCCATACCACGCTGAAAATACCGGTTTCTCGTCAGATCACCGAAGTCGGTCGTAGGGTACAGACGTGTCTACCTGAGCTGTCTACCTGAGCTCCGCTCCGAAGTATTAAGTGTTAAGTGACCGTTAGTTTAGTGAATATAAACTGTTAAGTGAATTTAAACTATTAGTGCAAAGTTGTTTATTTGATTTTCGGATCGAATAAAATAACAAACAAAATAGTGACTATTAGTGTAATAAACGATAATGCCCCTAAAGGCCACACTCTGAAAACTCAAACGAAGACGAAATAGAAGACAAACGAATAAAGTTAGTGGAAGATATGATACAACAATCTGACGAAATAATGGATACTGGAATAATAAGCGACAGCGATTCTATTTCTTCTAGAGGTTCGACTAACTCTAGAAGAGGAAAAACAAATGATAGATAAAAACCCTCATTCACGCACCCTACAACAAGTGCACCGAAAAAACACAAGAAGAGACCCCATCCCGTGGTTATTAAAAACAGATTCGACATTCTTGAGAAAGATGTAATGCCAAAAGACGGCGAAATCCAAAGTAAGTCTATTACAAATTCTAAACCAAAAAGACCTCCGCCATTAGTAATTCGAGGAATTTTCAATAAGCATAAAGACATTACTAAAACCATCAAGGACAAGATAAACGGAAAATTTTATATCAAATATGGAAACAACAACTCAAATATTTACTGCGATCAAATCGCGGATTATTGGAAATTAGTCCAATATTTTAAGGACAGGGGACAAGAGTTCCACACCTACACCTCCAAAGACAATAAAACTCATGCATTTGTTCTGAAGGGGTTACAAATGGAACCTGAATGTGAAGAAATAAAAACCGAACTTGTGGAAGCCAAAATACCGGTGAAAAACGTATTTAGGATGAAGGGGACGTTCTCACCTTCATACTTAATTGTCACGGACAGCACCGTGACTTTAAAGACGATCACAGAAAAGGTACCCATTATATTATTTACTAAAATACGCTGGGAAAGACACCACAGTTCGAGGGAATTAGCCCAATGCCGAAAATGTCAGGCTTGGGGACACGCGACGTCGAACTGTTTTAGGCAAATAACATGCCTAAAATGCGCCGGAAAGCACGCAACGAGGGATTGCGTCTTAGAAAGATCCGCTCCGGCAAAATGTTCAAATTGCCAGGGCAATCACCCAGCTAACCACAAAGGGTGCCCAACCTACTTAATGGCGCTGGAAAAAAAGAACAAATTGGTACAGAAAAAGAAGCCGGAACCGAAAAAATTCGTCGAAGCACCCATTCCAAAAACAAACATATGGGAGATAAGGAAAAAGCAGGCGGAAGAAAAGAAAAAAGGACCAACGAACGAACCCAGACAACAACCAACCGACAACGAGAGCCCACAAGGAACATTCGCTGAATTAAAAGATGAGTTCCATAAATTAAATAATTTAGTTAATTTAAAATCCTTATTAGAATCCATTAAAGAATTAAATTTTAAATTGAGCAAAACCAACGATCAAGCAGAACGTAAAATGCTCGTATTTCACTTTCTTATGAATTCTAATGGTTACTAAATTCAATCTGGCAACCTGGAATGCAAACGGTATTCTTTACAAGTGTGCCGAATTGGCGAATTTCATTGTTGAACATAATATTCATATTATGATCCTCAATGAAACTCGCCTTATAGACACTCATAAATTCTACCTGAATGGATTTCAGGTTCTCAGAATGGATCGACAAAGCGAAAACAATGCTTTCGCTGGGGGGGTAGCTTTGTTAGTTAAAAAGGGCATTTCCTTCGCCCGCCTTCCAAAAGTAAACTGCACAATAGAAAACGTAGGTATAAAACTGTCTAATGGCTTATCTATTATTGCAGTCTATAATAGTCCGTCAAACAAACTGACACACAATTGTCTCAGAAAGCTTTCTAGGGATAACAATACCCTCATTATCGGTGACTTGAATAGCCGTCACGAATATTGGAATTGCCTATCCCGGAACACAAACGGAAACACATTGTTTAAATTCCTTGAAACCAATATTGAATATAACGTTCATTTCTCAGAAGAACCGACTCATTATCCAAATGACGGCTCTACTCCGTCAACAATAGACTTGGTTATTTCCAAAAACTTTCACCAATTATCAGATTTAAAGTCCCTTTGTCAACTTAGTTCCGATCATAATCCCGTAATTTTTTCGATTACAGCCGAAAACTTAAAAATCAACAAAAAACCTGTGTATGATTATTCTAGCACAGATTGGACAACTTTCCGTGAAATTCTAGATAGGAAAATTGTCATTAATAACAAAATAGATTCGGCCGATATCCTTGATAGGGAAATAGTGAATTTCACAGAAGCGATATTATTCGCGCGCGACAAAACTACAAAAAAGAAAAACTCAACCTGTAAGCCAGAAAAACTTCCTGACCATATTTTATCATTGATAAAATACAGGAATAAAATCCGTAAAGACTGGCAAAAATACAGGAATATCGTGGATAGACATTTGCTTAATAACCTCACCCACGAAATTAAACATGAAATTAACGATTACAAAAACATTAAGTGGGATGAAAAATTGTCCAAATTGAATGTGCGTGACAATTCCTTATGGAATACAATACGCACGTTCAATAAAAAATCAACACCTATCCCGATATTGAATGTAAACGGAAAAACCTACAGCTCGAACGTCGAACGAGCTGAAATTCTCGCGGACACATTCTATGAAGCTCACGAAATTCCCCAATCAAATGATAAAGTCCATAAGGATATTCTAGATAAGGTGAAAAATTATTTGGCTAACAATCCAAATAAAAAGCCAAGTCACAAATACTTAACGAACCCGGGCGAAATTCACAAAATCATCAAACGTCTACTAATTAATAAAGCTCCAGGCCTGGACGGCATAGATAATAGGCTGATTAAAAATCTATCAAAGAAGGCTATCGTCCAGCTAAATTACATAATTAACGCCATTATCAATATTCAATACTGGCCGACGGTATGGAAGACTTCCCTAATAGTTCCCATACCCAAAGCAGGTAAAGAATTACAAAATCCGGCTAATTACCGTCCAATTAGCCTCCTACCGAATCTCAGTAAGGTCGCTGAGAAAATATTACAAAAGAAAATTCAAATAGCACTTAGAGAAATGAAGGTTGTAGACAACAACCAATTTGGTTTCAAGGAAAAACATAACGCAATTCAGTTAATATGCAAAATAGTAATTGACATAATAACAAATTTCAATGAGAAAAACCACACCGTAATGCTGTTGCTAGATATCGAAAAAGCCTTCGATAAAGTATGGTTAGAAGGTCTATTGTATAAAATGATCGAACTGGAACTACCAGACTTTGTCATAAAATTCACTCGATCATATCTTTGCAACAGAAACTTTAGAGTCAAAGTGGAAAACGAGCTTTCCGGGTTCCGGGATATGAAGGCGGGCATCGTGCAAGGCTCGGTTCTTGGACCTAAATTCTTTAATATCTACGTTCAAGATATGCCAGAGCACGGTGAAACAACGTTAGCGAAGTTTGCAGACGACACGGCGATATACGCTCATTCCGATCGAGCAGATATCGCAAACGAAAATATCAAATGCCACATGGAAGAACTTAACAAGTACTTCCATCGTTGGAAAATTAAATTAAATACCCGCAAAACCGAAGAAATCGTGTTCAGCAGGAGAGTCATCGATAAAAATATCTCTTCCCCGATAAAAATAGATAATTTCGAAGTGAAACCCAAAAATATCGTCAAATATCTGGGTGTGCATTTAGATAGCCGACTAAACTTCCACACCCACATCCAAAAAAGCGTCCAAAAAGGCTATTTCGCCAAGAAAACTCTCCATCCTCTATTGTGCAGAAAAAGTCGACTCAGCCCAAAAAACAAAAAATTAATATACACTTCGATGATAAGACCGCTAATCTCCTACGCGGCACCTTCCTATTGCCATCTGCGTCCATCCCCACTGAGACATCTTCAAATACTTCAAAACAGAATTCTGCGCCAAATAACGAAACAAAACATCTTCACTAGAATAACTAGGCTACACGAAATGACTGATCTACCTACTATCAGAGAATATTTCGATCAAATATCTAACAAATTCTACGAAACCCAATGTCAGGGTAACCATATATTAGAATCCATAACGAAAACGAGAATTCACAATAGAAATCCTCGACATCCACATCCCCTTCCCTACCAATTCCTTCCCATTTTCCGCAAAACCCAAAAGTCTAGGACGTAACATCCTAGATTTATGAAAAAATTCATAAATTTCGAAATAACGATACTCAGAAGGACTCATCTTTTGTTTCAGCGAACGAGCCCATCATAGATGTGAGAAATTGGACGACTTTCGCTGGCCCGGGACCGACCACACAGACGACATGCGTTCCAGTCTTCACCGTAAATTTGCATTGCCCAAGGGTATCGAGACCACCGACGGGCATATCAATTCGTGGGAGGGTGGAACCATCTCTAGTGACGGGAGGCCCCGAGCGTGTGAAGGAAGTCCAATTCTTAAATTTGTATATATTTGTAAATAATTGTACATAATCCCAATTTAACCTTTTGAATTACTATAAGCAGGTTTTTTCATTTGCATTTTTCCTGCAAATCATATTAAAACAATTTCTAAAAAATGACAAAAGACATTGAATGTTGTAATACTTATTTTAAAAATTATCACAAAAATTTATATGCATTATATATATTTAGTCTTAAGATAATTAAGGTCAGTACTTATGTAGGACCCTTTTGTATATACCAATGAATATTTATATATACCCTGTATACAAAATTTTAATGTAAATAAAATTATTTTGAAGTTGAAGTTGAAGATCACCGAAGTCAAGCAGCGTCGGGCGCGGTTAGTACTTGGATGGGTGACCGCTTGGGAACACCGCGTGCCGTAACCTTTTCTTTTTTAATTATATATATTTTTTTTTTTCTTGTTTTACCTGAATCGTCGTCGCTGCTGCCCTACCGTACGTTGTTCGGATTACGCGTTCATCGAATTTCAGATCATCCCAAAAAAAGAGAGAAAGAACAAATCTATCGCAAAACATTTTAGGAACGCCCACTCTTTGTTATAAGCGCTAACTCGAATGGTGGTTTTTCCATCGATGGAATCGAATCATAGAAGACGTAGAGATGACTTTAAATCACGTATCACGTACGGAAATGAATCGAGAGATATTTTTCTGGTACGTTTTTATCGCTCTGAAAAATATAACCAATCCGTCCAATCCGATAACGGGAACAACAGGAAAATTTCGTGAGTTGGGAATTGGGATATTATTCAGGTCGACGCCAAATTCCGAAATGAAATTTCGAACGTTCGAAGAAATATCGCCATTTCCGCAACTAAATGAAATTTGACGATGTTCCCTGATTATAGAACTTTCGAATTCGAACGCACCCCAGCAGACCACCAACCCCCATCACCCGAAAATATATCGAGGTGTTCGAGTTTTTCCACCGTTTGCCTTCTACTCAGAAGTCCTTGAATTTGAGGAGGTTTGGAGGACGGTAGGTGAAATTCTAATATCCCGATCGAACGTATTTTTTACCGTCATCGATAGAGATTAAAATTACATTCACGAAACTGTAAATCGCAAATATACGACAACAAGATGATATATTTTAGCGAAAAAAAAACGACATCTCGATGATAATAAATAGTCAGGCCGATGATCGCTGCAACCCACATGAACGTAAAGTAAATTGTGGTTCTGATAAGAACCGTTTTTGATTTTTTCTATTGGAGTTCTCGTCGCAATAGAGAGAGAGAGCACGCTTAGGCGCGTTCGCCTCTGATGCGTCTGGCGAGTTGTATGTCCTTCGGCATGATCGTGACCCTTTTGGCGTGGATGGCGCACAGGTTGGTGTCCTCGAAAAGACCGACGAGATACGCTTCGCTGGCTTCCTGGAGGGCCATGACGGCGGAACTCTGGAAACGGAGGTCCGTCTTGAAATCTTGGGCGATCTCACGAACCAACCTCTGGAAGGGCAGCTTGCGGATGAGCAACTCGGTACTCTTCTGATAACGACGGATTTCACGGAGAGCCACCGTTCCTGGACGGTAACGATGAGGTTTCTTCACTCCTCCGGTTGCCGGTGCGCTCTTGCGGGCGGCTTTCGTTGCCAACTGTTTACGGGGAGCCTTGCCGCCGGTCGACTTTCTCGCGGTCTGCTTGGTACGTGCCATGATCTCGTCTGTCAGCCGTCCGTATCAAACGTCCTAGTAGGATATAATAACGGACCGTTATACGTGGTTCACGTATACTTATACCTTCTGCGGAGGGTGAGATCGCGCAGCGTCTCGTTCGATTGGTCGCTACGGAACCTAGGGGGGGACAAGGAGCGTTTATAAATACGGCGTTCGACGGACGGCTCCGCATCATTCAGTTCCCGGACCGACCGAAGGAATAAACGAAGATGACAGGCAGAGGCAAAGGCGGCAAAGGATTAGGAAAGGGGGGCGCGAAGCGTCACAGGAAGGTGTTGCGCGATAACATCCAGGGTATCACCAAACCGGCCATCAGAAGATTGGCGAGGCGTGGAGGTGTGAAACGTATATCCGGTCTCATCTACGAGGAAACTCGCGGTGTTTTGAAGGTATTCCTCGAGAACGTCATCAGGGACGCCGTAACCTATACCGAACACGCCAAAAGGAAAACCGTGACCGCAATGGATGTCGTATACGCCCTGAAACGTCAAGGACGCACCCTGTACGGTTTCGGAGGTTAGATCGTCATCGTTGTCAACTAACTATCGAACATCTGCAATCGGTCCTTATCAGGACCACAAAGATTTTCACGATTCATATTTGTCACGCAATCGATAACAGGTTACTAACCGGTGGTCAGTCCGTAAGGCTTTACGTAATTTGAATATTATCGAGCCGAAGAGAAAAAATAGCAAAAGAAAGTACCGTACTGAGGTACGGCGTGATTGAAATACAACCGCCACGATGAGCGAACATTCGCCATTTGTCAGATCGATAACAAGCGACCTTTCGGGGGTTTTCGTTGGGTGAGTTTTCCGAGCCTCGTAACTCCTCGAATGAAACGTTCCGATCGATATAATAATTCAATTTCGAACACGTATAATATGCGAAGAAGGCATTCTGTATCCCTTTCGATTTTACGAACGATCATCGATCGATAAATAACGTCCGCGAAAGCACAGTTTCGACTTCGGACAAGTGGTTGTAGCGTCTGGGGGGGCACGACAGTTTCAACCCAATTCGGATATATCCCGACTTATTACGTCCGTTATCTTCTATGTAGTATATTTTGGGAGTTATGGAGGAAACAACGGGACCTCGGGAACCGCTATATTCGGACGTTTCGAACTATTCCGAATAATATATGAAATCTTCCGTAAGGGAATATAGATAGAGGCCTCGATGTTTCACAACAGCATCGAGACTCGTCCGAGCTCACGTGCGAGCTGTCGAACGTTCGAATAATCGTATAACCTTTCGGCGTTCGTAATTTCGCGTCGCTTGAGGCTTCCGGACGAGGTTCTCCGTGTTTTTTTCGCGTTCGTCGCGACGACCCGGAACGTTGCGAATTCCGCATTCGATAAGAAGGTCCTCCGTCTCGGATATACGCGAGACGAGGGGACGGGAGTCGAGGGGCTCTAGTGGACTTCGCCACGTATCGATCGCACGGTATACTTTCGAGGCGTACCCGGACGAACGATCGACCGGAATCGAAAGGGCCGCGCGAAGATCGCGGGTGGCCGGCTCCGTCGGGAATTTCGACGACCGTTCCGGATCCGGGGAGGCCGGGCCGTCGTTCACCGTCCGACGGGCGATCTCGGGGATCGAACCGTCCTCCGGGGGCGGCCTCCCGCCCTCTCGACGATCGATCGCGATCGATTAACCGGAACGATCCGTCGTACGGCGGTCTCTACGTTCGAACCGTCCGAACGGTCAATATGCCGTAAACTCCGTACGGCATTACCGATGAGATAGACTAAAGTCTAATTTCAGTTTGTATACGATATAATAATATATATATATATATATATATATATATATACCTATTTAATAATATCGATAATTATGTCCGATATCGATGTTCAACAGCAGACGGGGGCGGCTACCCCCGCGTCTCCCGGCGGCAAGGCCTCGAAGAAGAAGACGACGACGACGTCGAGCGAGAAGAAGAACAAGTCCAAGTCCGGCAAGCCGAGCCATCCCCCGACCTCCGATATGGTCAACAACGCCATCAAAGGTCTTAAAGAGAGGAGCGGTTCCTCGTTACAGGCGATCAAGAAATATATCGGTTCCAACTACAAGGTGGATTCGGAAAAGATGGCGCCCTTCATCAGAAAATATCTGAAATCGGCCGTCGAGTCGGGATCCCTGATCCAGACCAAAGGAAAAGGAGCGTCCGGTTCCTTCAAACTGGCCGCGGCCGCCTCCGGCGCCGCGGCGTCCGCGCAGAAAAAAGTGCAGAAGAAGAAAGCCGTCAAGACGGGGGCGACCGCCGCCGCCGCCGCCACCGCTGCGACCAAGAGGAAGACGGCCGCCGCCAAAACGAAATCGTCGTCCGCTGCTGTTGCGGCTAAACCTAAGAAGGCCGCCGCCGCGAACGAGAAAAAACCCAAAGCTCCCAAGTCGCCGTCTAAGGCGAAGAAGATCGCCAAATCTCCGGCCAAGAAACCCAAGGTACCGAAGCCGAAAACTGTAAAATCCTCCGCCGCCGCCGCCGCTACCAAAAAGGCTGCGTCGCCCAAGAAGAAGAAGTGAAAACCACGTCCTGCTGATTAGGAAGAAGAAGGATCGGGGGAATGCTAGCTAAATTGGCCCTTTTCAGGGCCGGCAAATATAATATTTCATATGGGTTTTACCTTCTCTCATAACGACGGTATTCTTCGATATGATGATGATGATGATGATAATAATAATGATGCGATAACGATAATAAAACCGATCGATCGATTCGAGACGTGTTTTCCAGGCTATGATATTGAAAAGATATCGGTAATTCAAAACGCTACGTTGAAAACGTATTCTTTAAAATTCAGGTGGGGTTTATTTTCCCTCTCTAGTGAACCTAGTAACGGCCTAAACTCAAGTTTCTATTATACTATTTATTCGCGAAATCGATGCTTTACTTACAACAATACCAGGTTGCTAAGATTCCGACAATAAAAAAAAAATGATAAGTTGAACCTGAAATTGGAATGGTAATTTTTAACTTATTTCTACTGACAATACGGTTTGAGAAAATTCAGAAAAAACGTGATGAGGTGTTTATTGCGCGATGACAGATGAAAAAGACGTACTTGATAACATACAAAATACTCCAAATCATTTTCAAGGCGAACAATGCTCAGTTCAGAAATCTTTCCGGTCAAATTGATTATTATCGACTCCAAGAGATATACGAAATAAAATCTAAAGGATTGAACACGAAAATTATCAGCAAATATCAGAATACTGTATAGTATTCTTTGAAATTCTCAATACGGAAGAAAGATACTCGAACATCTGGATTACTGGAAATCAGTTTATTGAATAGAATAATTAATAATTTCAAATTAACGGTGTCGACATCTATAAATTTTCTCGAAACTAGGAACTGTTAAAAGAATTGATCTTGATATATGTTTAGGTATCTGTGAATAAGAGTCGAATCGAAGTTTACTATAAAATGAAATTTTGAATGAATAATTCGAATTCTGAGCCTTAACATATTATTTATTCATCGTTATGAAGCACATATGTATGTACGTGATTCTATCTCTCTTCATCAGGGCCGAATAGTTCAGCAGTTAATTATGACCATCTGAAATTTGGTTTAGACCCCGACCCCGACAGCTTAATTGACACATTCGGCCTAGAAAATTTCGAAGCCAGCCATCCCATTCGAAGTTTTTCAAATATTCATCGATGATTTTTGGCGCTCTTGTTCACCCGAACGGAGTGCCTATCATTTTGCCCGAATGTCTGTAATTTTGGAATATCGAGCTGAAAATGGTCTCAATCGATTGGGTTCGACTCCCTGATGAAGAAACCGCGGCGAAAGTTGAGTCTGTCCGGCCGACCGGCCGGCCGTATCCTCTCTAGCATCCAAAAGAGATCAGCTAGAGTTTTCAAATTTTCAGAATAGGTTAATTGTCCGAATATCTCGGTTAAGTTCGTTATTGGGCGAAATCCGTCGGATGGTTCAGTAGTTATGAGCTTCTGAAATTTTGTTTCCTCGATAACTACTAGAATATCCATCCGATCAAGTTGATACTTGAAATATTGTTGAGGGAGGTTCCAACAAAACGACTCGCAAAATTTTGCAGAAATCGTCAGGCTAGAAAATTTTTAAGGAATTCCCAAAAAAAAAATTTTTCAATCCGCACTATCTCATAAGATGTTTTTTGGATTTCGATAAAAATTCGTGAATATATTGAGGTGATCGATATCTTACTAATACTCAAATTTCATCGCCGTCGCTATTTTCCATCTAAAGATATCATCATTTTTTTTTTTTTTAATTTACTCGAGAGAAAAGAGAAATGACATACGTCCCGATGATTTTCTTCGTACGATGGCCATCACAGATCGATATTCGATCGACAAATGCCGGGCTCCTTAATCAGTGTCAGTTGGCGTAATATTAATCGAAATTTTCCATAACGGGAAATCATAGATATAGAATTCAATCTCGATGGCTGAAATAATATAAGTATGTCAAAATTCGGAAAGCACCGACGTAAGTTTTTAGGAAAATGGAAAACTTGGGGGAAATTATGAACAGTTATTTTTAATTCGAGATATAGGTTTGTTCATTCATTATGCGTTCATATTTGCATCACTCGGTTCCGTGGTACGGGAAAAGACTATTGTTCACGTGATCAGAGTGCTTATAGATTTGTTATGGTTCGAATATTTACACGCAAGCAGCTCAACAAGAGCGCCAAAGCAATCTGACCTCACGTCAGTGCTTTCTAAATTTTTTTTTTCTTCAGATCAAAATCATAATCGATCAATTACGTTTTTTTCGTTCTTTCCATAATGAATTGATTCGAACGGCTGTCGAAATAATGTCGGTCGAAAATTTTTCGCGGTTCCCATGAATTTCACACTTCATCATCAATAATAACATCCGAGGCCGGAGCTTACCGGAAGAAATATATGTATATATATTTCGCATTCTTATTCGATGCATCCTCATGGCTTCTATAGAGGTACGCAATAACAACGAGACAATAATAAAATTTTTTTCGTTTTTTGTCTCATAACTTACTGAACGTTGTTAGATTTCTCAAATTATCGGTCGGCGTAGAGAAATGAGAAAGTACACGTTAGAATCGATCGCTGTCCTCGGCGGTGGAAGCTTACAGACCACGCCCCGATGGCGATCGAAACGAAGCGTTCGTATTGGCGCAGTCCGATTGTCTATGTATTAGTAGATTCGGTGCGAGCCGTGCAGAAGTTCAGAAGCATCAACAACGAACAACATCGTCATCATCATGTCAGGTCGTGGTAAAGGTGGCAAGGTCAAGGGAAGGCAAAGTCCCGTTCCAACAGGGCCGGTTTACAGTTTCCCGTCGGACGTATACATCGTCTGTTGCGCAAGGGCAACTACGCCGAACGCGTAGGTGCCGGCGCTCCGGTATACTTGGCCGCCGTAATGGAATATCTGGCTGCCGAGGTGTTGGAATTGGCCGGAAACGCCGCCAGGGACAATAAAAAGACCAGGATCATCCCGCGTCATCTACAATTGGCCATCAGGAACGACGAGGAATTGAACAAATTACTTTCCGGGGTCACGATCGCCCAAGGTGGTGTCTTGCCGAACATCCAGGCCGTCCTGTTACCCAAGAAGACCGAGAAGAAATCGTAAACGTCCAGCAGCCGCTGCTGCGAAAAATGGCCCTTTTCAGGGCCGCAATATTTTTCATTTTCATATGGTTACGAAACTGGCATCTTTCACGTCGATTCGATATATATAACACGATGATGAGTGGCTCGAAAACAGTTTTTTTCGGAACTGTTGAAAATTCGGCTATTTATTCGAATGAAAATCGTTCTATCGTAACAGTAGTTACCCCTTTGATCGGTGCTTTTCTTCATTTTCATCTCGTAGTTTCGTTAATTCGACGTAAAGTTAACGCCTACGTAAGTTCGATATTCTTCTCTCGAGAACCTCCTTATCGCCCAAACTGTGGATTTCAACGGGAAAAGAATCCAATATGGAAATCTGTTGGTGAAACCGTTTTGCCACGAATCGAACAGTAAGTACGTTCGACGAAATGTCTTTTGTAACTGAGGAGGATTGCTCGGATACCGAGGTATGAATCTTAACTGTTCTGTTTTTCTGGTCATTTTTCAACTTCGCATATAAACTCGATAGTTCGCAATCCGATCGAAATATCACGGTATTTATTGTTCGCGAGACGAGGAAAAATTTGACCAGATCGAACGACAAATAGTGTCGACGATTTCACATTTCCATGTTTACGTTATCGAACGATAACTGTTAAACGTTCGTCAACGAAATAATAGCAAGTACGATGATGTTGATGAGAGATTCGTGACATTTATGAATGTATGGATCTAGTGGTTCTGAAAAGAACCTATTTTTATAAGCGACGACGTACGAAGAAGATCTATCTATCTTTCTTTCTTATTTCGAACTGGTGTATTTCGTAACGGCCTTGGTACCTTCGCTGACGGCGTGTTTGGCCAATTCGCCCGGCAGTAGGAGCCTGACGGCGGTCTGTATCTCCCTGCTGGTGATCGTCGAGCGTTTGTTATAGTGGGCCAATCTGCTCGCTTCGGCGGCGATACGTTCGAAGATGTCGTTCACGAAACTGTTCATGATGCTCATGGCCTTGCTGGATATACCGGTATCGGGATGGACCTGCTTCAACACCTTGTAGATGTAGATAGCGTAACTTTCCTTCCTCTTGCGCTTCTTCTTCTTGTCGGTCTTGAGATGTTCTTCTGCGCCTTACCGGCCTTTTTCGCGGCTTTTCCACTAGTCTTAGGAGGCATCTTAGGATCGCTGCTATCTGACGACGGACGACGAAATAATGCTTACGCCCCGGATCTACCTGGTCCTTTGAGACGCGCGAGCTGCGGCATCAGGCCACGCCTATAGCGTTCGTGTTTATCCGTCCGGACGACGGCGGCCGGCGTGTCGAATGGATATTTAATTATTTTTTCGACCGCTATTTATAACTGAAAATTAAGATTCGAAAACGGCGCGAAGATGAAAATGCGGGCGTCGATACCGAATTTTCCCAACAACACCTATACTATTCTCGCGATTTTCGGTGAAAAATTGAATCGATCGAATTAAGCCCATTACCTCTTATCTATCTCTAACGGTTTTCGAGTTCCTAGACATCTCGGATGATATTCGAGATTACGAAAATGTCTATGTTCCGCTCGATATATATTCGATATTATTAAAGATCGAAATTCGATACCGATCCGTCAGTTATACGGAATTGACGGAAAAATAAGAGAATATTACCGTTCATCAACGAGCAGAGTACTGAAAAAAACTCACAACCGGTACGTTTTCTCATTTCCAGAATACAGATAACAAACAGCTCGATCTGGAATTTTTCCATACGTTACCCAATCTATTGACCTAACTACCCATCCGGTCTACGATTCTAACTAGGCAGAATAGATTCCGTTAGTCGCACGAACGGGCATGGGATATGGGCGATTTCGAAATTTCCTCAACCGACGGAACGGCGTCATTCAGATTTCGGTTCGAATGGAAAATTCACCTATTTTCGTCGATTACGGCCATACCACGCTGAAAATACCGGTTTCTCGTCAGATCACCGAAGTCGGTCGTAGGGTACAGACGTGTCTACCTGAGCTGTCTACCTGAGCTCCGCTCCGAAGTATTAAGTGTTAAGTGACCGTTAGTTTAGTGAATATAAACTGTTAAGTGAATTTAAACTATTAGTGCAAAGTTGTTTATTTGATTTTCGGATCGAATAAAATAACAAACAAAATAGTGACTATTAGTGTAATAAACGATAATGCCCCTAAAAGGCCACACTCTGAAAACTCAAACGAAGACGAAATAGAAGACAAACGAATAAAGTTAGTGGAAGATATGATACAACAATCTGACGAAATAATGGATACTGGAATAATAAGCGACAGCGATTCTATTTCTTCTAGAGGTTCGACTAACTCTAGAAGAGGAAAAACAAATGATAGCGAAAACCCCTCATTCACGCACCCTACAACAAGTGCACCGAAAAAACACAAGAAGAGACCCCATCCCGTGGTTATTAAAAACAGATTCGACATTCTTGAGAAAGATGTAATGCCAAAAGACGGCGAAATCCAAAGTAAGTCTATTACAAATTCTAAACCAAAAAGACCTCCGCCATTAGTAATTCGAGGAATTTTCAATAAGCATAAAGACATTACTAAAACCATCAAGGACAAGATAAACGGAAAATTTTATATCAAATATGGAAACAACAACTCAAATATTTACTGCGATCAAATCGCGGATTATTGGAAATTAGTCCAATATTTTAAGGACAGGGGACAAGAGTTCCACACCTACACCTCCAAAGACAATAAAACTCATGCATTTGTTCTGAAGGGGTTACAAATGGAACCTGAATGTGAAGAAATAAAAACCGAACTTGTGGAAGCCAAAATACCGGTGAAAAACGTATTTAGGATGAAGGGGACGTTCTCACCTTCATACTTAATTGTCACGGACAGCACCGTGACTTTAAAGACGATCACAGAAAAGGTACCCATTATATTATTTACTAAAATACGCTGGGAAAGACACCACAGTTCGAGGGAATTAGCCCAATGCCGAAAATGTCAGGCTTGGGGACACGCGACGTCGAACTGTTTTAGGCAAATAACATGCCTAAAATGCGCCGGAAAGCACGCAACGAGGGATTGCGTCTTAGAAAGATCCGCTCCGGCAAAATGTTCAAATTGCCAGGGCAATCACCCAGCTAACCACAAAGGGTGCCCAACCTACTTAATGGCGCTGGAAAAAAGAACAAATTGGTACAGAAAAAGAAGCCGGAACCGAAAAAATTCGTCGAAGCACCCATTCCAAAAACAAACATATGGGAGATAAGGAAAAAGCAGGCGGAAGAAAAGAAAAAAGGACCAACGAACGAACCCAGACAACAACCAACCGACAACGAGAGCCCACAAGGAACATTCGCTGAATTAAAAGATGAGTTCCATAAATTAAATAATTTAGTTAATTTAAAATCCTTATTAGAATCCATTAAAAATTGAATCGATCGAATTAAGCCCATTACCTCTTATCTATCTCTAACGGTTTTCGAGTTCCTAGACATCTCGGATGATATTCGAGATTACGAAAATGTCTATGTTCCGCTCGATATATATTCGATATTATTAAAGATCGAAATTCGATACCGATCCGTCAGTTATACGGAATTGACGGAAAAATAAGAGAATATTACCGTTCATCAACGAGCAGAGTACTGAAAAAAACTCACAACCGGTACGTTTTCTCATTTCCAGAATACAGATAACAAACAGCTCGATCTGGAATTTTTCCATACGTTACCCAATCTATTGACCTAACTACCCATCCGGTCTACGATTCTAACTAGGCAGAATAGATTCCGTTAGTCGCACGAACGGGCATGGGATATGGGCGATTTCGAAATTTCCTCAACCGACGGAACGGCGTCATTCAGATTTCGGTTCGAATGGAAAATTCACCTATTTTCGTCGATTACGGCCATACCACGCTGAAAATACCGGTTTCTCGTCAGATCACCGAAGTCCGTCGTAGGGTACAGACGTGTCTACCTGAGCTGTCTACCTGAGCTCCGCTCCGATTTTTAAAATGAATAGTGAATAGTGAATTGTTAAAGTGACCATTAAAGTGAAAGTTAGTTAAAGTAAACCGAGATATAGACTCAAGAGTGTATTAAACAGTTAAAAAATTTGTGAAGTGACTTAAGTGAATTAAAAACAATAACATTGTTTATCTATCGACGTTAAACCGGGAGTACTCCCGTTACCAGCAAGAAAATGGAAATAGAAATTATGGATACCAGTTTGAATGAATCAAATGTGAGCACCGATAATGACGATACAATTTCAATAGCTTCCACCTCACGAAGCGGCAGAAAGAGAGCACGAGTTATTGACATGTACGATGATAACTTCACCCATCCGTCCCAAGTAGGACCAGGTGGAAAAAAGCAGCGACCTGTACCACACGAGGTCACCATCAAAAATAGATTTGATCTATTAGAAAGGGATGTCGAACCCCAGAGCTCGGACAACCTTAAAAAAACAACCAGCGTAAAACAGAAAAGACCTCCACCACTGGTAGTTCGCGGTGTTTTTAATAAGCACAAAGAAATTATCAGCACGATCAAGGGGACAATAAATGGAAAATTCCATGTGAAATACGGAAACAATAGCTCCAACATTTATTGTGAACAAGCGGAGGACTATAAAAAGCTGATAAAACATTTCCGTGAAAGGAATCAAGAATTCCACACATACACCATGAAAGAAAATAAAACACACGCCTTCGTGTTGAAAGGACTTCTGCAAGAACCAGACGCAGAAAAATATCAGACGAGCTGAAAGAACAGGGTATTCCTGTTACGAACATCTATAAGATGAAAGGTACATCTTCCCCAAGTTACCTTGTAATTACAAATACTACTACAAACATAAAAATTTTGCAAAACAAAATTAGATTCATCGATTACACCAAAATCAGATGGGAAAGGTATAATAACAAAAAAGAACTATCGCAATGTCACGTATGTCAAGCATGGGGGCACGCGACATCAAATTGCTACAGACAACCAAAGTGCCTTAAATGTGCGGGAGCCCACCACACCAGAGAGTGTACCCTGGACAAGTCAGCTCCGGCAAAATGCACAAACTGCCAAGGAAACCACCCCGCTAACTATAGAAACTGCCCAAGTTATCTGATTGCCATACAAAGGAAACAAATAAACAACACACCCAAAAAACCAGCCCGAATAATAGATGCCCCTATACCGAAATTCAACGTATGGGAGATGCGAAAAATGCAAAGAGAAGCACAAGAAAAACAAATGCAGGCCCAACCACCGACGAACCAACCGCATGAGAAGCCACCAAAGCCAAACCAGAAGTCGACAGAAAACCCACAAGGAACGTTCGCAGAACTGAAAGATGAGTTTGATAAATTAAATAACTTGATTAATTTAAGGTCGTTATTGGAATCCATCAGGGAATTAAATAGTCAATTAACTAAAACAACTAACGTATCAGAGCGAAAAATGCTCGTTTTTAATTTCTTGATGAATTCTAATGGTTTTAAATTCAATCTGGCAACCTGGAACGCAAACGGTGTACTCCATAAGTGTGCTGAGTTGGCGAGTTTCATTGTTGAACATAATATTCATATTATGGTCATTAATGAAACTCGACTTGTTTGCGCGCATGATCTACACATGGATGGATTCCAGGTGATCAGAGCGGATCGACAAAGCGAAAGAAACGCTTTCGCCGGAGGAGTAGCGTTGTTAGTAAAAACGGCATTTCCTTCGCCCACCTTCCGAAAACAAACTGCACAATAGAAAATGTAGGAATAAAACTTACTAATGGAATATCCATTATCGCAGCTTATAATAGTCCGTCGAACAAAATAACCCCTAATTGTCTCAGAAAACTATCGAGGGATAACAATACCCTCATTGTTGGCGACTTGAATAGCAGGCACGAATTGTGGAACTGCCTTTCTCGGAACACGAACGGAAACGTATTGTTCAAATTCCTTGAAACCAATATTGAATACAATGTCCATTTCTCCGATAAACCCACTCATTACCCTAATGACGGTTCTACTCCGTCAACAATAGACTTGGTAATCTCCAAAAACTTTCACGAAATATCAGAATTAAAGTCCCTTTGTCTACTTAGTTCCGATCATAATCCCGTAAAATTTTCGATAACAGCCGAAAACTTAAAAATCGACAAAAACCTTGTGTATGATTATTCCAGCACAAACTGGACAATTTTCCGTGAAATTCTAGACAGGAAATTGTTATAAATAACAAAATAGATTCGGCCGATATCCTTGAAAAGGAAATAGTAAATTTCACAGAATCGATTATTTTAGCGCGCGACAAAACTACCAAAAAGAAATCTGTCAATCGTAAACCGGATAAACTTCCTGACCATATCTTGGCATTAATAAAATACCGAAATAGGGTTAGAAAAGATTGGCAGAAATACAGACATATCGTGGATAAGCAACTCCTCAATAGGCTTACCCACGAGATAAAAAACGAAATAACCGAGCACAAAAACTTGAAATGGGAAGAAAAACTCCAAAGACTAGATACGCGGGATAATTCCTTATGGAAGACAGTTCGAAATTTCAACAAAAAGTCCACCCCATCCCAATTTTAAATGTGAACGGTACTAACTTCAGCTCTAACGCCGAACGAGCTGAAATTCTCGCGGATACGTTCTGTGCAGCTTACGAAATTCCCCAATCAAAGGATAAAGTCCACAAAGAAATTCTAGATAAAGTAGAAAATTATTTGGCTAACAATCCAAATGAAAAACCAAGTCACAAATACATGACCAACCCTGACGAAATCCGCGAAACCATCAAACATCTTCGAATTAATAAAGCTTCCGGCCTGGACGGCATCGACAATAGGCTTATTAAAAATCTGTCTAAGAAAGCTATCGTCCAGCTTAATTATATAATCAACGCCATTATCAATATTCAATACTGGCCGAAGGTATGGAAGACTTCTCTAATAGTTCCCATACCCAAAGCAGGTAAAGAATTACAAAATCCGGCTAATTACCGTCCAATTAGCCTTTTACCGAATCTCAGTAAGGTCGCTGAGAAAATATTACAAAAGAAAATCCAAATAGCCCTTAGACAAATGAAGGTTGTGGACAATAACCAATTTGGATTCAAGGAAAAGCATAACGCCATCCAGCTAATCTGTAAGCTTGTAGTAGACATTATAGAAAACTTCAATAAAAAGAAGCATACTGTAATGCTACTGTTAGACATCGAAAAAGCCTTCGACAAAGTCTGGTTAGAAGGATTAATTTACAAAATGATTGAACTCAAACTGCCAGACTTTGTCATTAAATTCACGAAATCATACCTCTCCGACAGAAAATTGACCGTGAAAGTTGAAAAAGAACTCTCCACGCTCCGGGAAATGAAGGCAGGCGTCGTACAAGGCTCGGTTCTTGGACCTAAATTTTTTAACATTTACGTCCAAGACATGCCAAAACACGACGAAACGAATTTAGCAAAATTCGCGGACGATACTACGGTATACGCTCATTCAGATCGAGCAGATATCGCCAACGAAAATATCAAGTCCCACCTAGAGATACTGAAAAAGTATTTCCACCGTTGGAAGATCAAATTAAATTCGCAAAAAACGGAACAAATCGTGTTTAGCCGCAGAGTCAACGACAAAAATATATCATCCCCGATTAAAATCGACAACTTCGAGGTGAAACCGAAAAATACCGTCAAGTACCTGGGTGTAGAATTAGATAGCCGACTAAACTTCCACACTCACATTCAAAATAACGTCAAAAGAGGCTATTTCGTCAAGAAGAAACTCTACCCCCTATTGTGCAGGAAAAGTCATCTTTCCCCAAAAAATAAGAAATTAATATACACCTCGATGATAAGACCGCTAATCTCTTATGCGGCACCTTCCTATTGTCATTTACGCCCATCTCCACTGAGACATCTGCAAGTACTTCAAAAATCGAATTCTACGTCTAATAACGAATCAAAACATCTTTAGTAGAATAACAAGGCTACACGAAATGACTGATTTGCCTACAATCAGAGAATATTTCGATCAAATATCCAACAAATTCTACGAATCTCAATGTCGAGGAAACCATGTCCTTCAAAATATAACGAAAACAAGAATTCACAACCGAAATTCTCGAGACCCACATCCCCTTCCCTACCAATTCCTTCCCATCTACCTCAAACCCTTAAGATCAGGACATAACGACCTGAATTAATAAAAAATGTTTTACCATAAAAAACGAAAATTGGATACTCAAAGGAACTCATCTTTCTGTTTCAGCGAACGAGCCCATCATAGATGTGAGAAATTGGACGACTTTCGCTGGCCCGGGACCGACCACACAGACGACATGCGTTCCAGTCTTCACCGTAAACTTGCATTGCCCAAGGGTATCGAGACCACCGACGGGCATATCAATTCGTGGGAGGGTGGAACCATCTCTAGTGACGGAAAGTCACGAGTCAGCGAAAGAAGTCCAATACACATTTTGTATATATTGTTGTAAATAATGTACATACTTTCCCTGTCCCTTTTAATAACTAAGAGCAGGTTTTTTATTTTATTTTCCTGACAATTCTAAGGCAAACAAGAAAAAACAATCTGTAAATACATTAAATCTTGTACATCTATATCTAATTGTCATAAAGATTGAATTTCAAATTTATATTTAGTTTTAAGAGAAACGAGGTCAATACTGAAGTAGGACCCTTCTGTATATAATATTGAATTTTTATATATACCATGTATACAAAATTTTAATGCAAATAAAATTATTTTGAAGTTGAAGTTGAAGATCACCGAAGTCAAGCAGCGTCGGGCGCGGTTAGTACTTGGATGGGTGACCGCTTGGGAACACCGCGTGCCGTAACCTTTTCTTTTTTAATTATATATATTCTTTTTTTATTCTTGTTTTACCTGAATCGTCGTAGCTGCTGCCCTAACGTACGTTGTTCGGATTATGCGTTCATCGAATTTCAGATCATCCCAAAAGGAAAGAGAAAAAAACAAATCTATCGCAAAACATTTTAGGAACGCCCACTCTTTGTTATAAGCGCTAACTCGAATGGTGGTTTTTCCATCGATGGAATCGAATCATAGAAGACGTAGAGATGACTTTAAATCACGTATCACGTACGGAAATGAATTGAGAGATATTTTTCTGGTACGTTTTATCGCTCTGAAAAATATAACCAATCCGTCCAATCCGATAACGGGAACAACAGAAAAATTTCGTGAGTTGGGAATTGGGATATTATTCAGGTCGACGCCAAATTCCGAAATGAAATTTCGAACGTTCGAAGAAATATCGCCATTTCCGCAACTAAATGAAATTTGACGATGTTCCCTGATTATAGAACTTTCGAATTCGAACGCACCCCGGCAGACCACCAACCCCCATCACCCGAAAATATATCGAGATGTTCGAGTTTTTCCACGGTTTGCCTTCTACTCAGAAGTCCTTGAATTTGAGGAGGTTTGGAGGACGGTAGGTGAAATCCTAATATCCCGATCGAACGTATTTTTTACCGTCGTCGATAGAGATTAAAATTACATTCACGAAACTGTAAATCGCAAATATACGACGAGATTATATATTTTAGCTAAGAAAAAAACGACATCTCGACGATAATAAATAGTCAGGCCGATGATCGCTGCAACCCACATGAACGTAAAGTAAATTGTGGTTCTGATAAGAACCGTTTTTGATTTTTCTATTGGAGTTCTCGTCGCAATAGAGAGAGAGCACGCTTAGGCGCGTTCGCCTCTGATGCGTCTGGCGAGTTGTATGTCCTTCGGCATGATCGTGACCCTTTGGCGTGGATGGCGCACAGGTTGGTGTCCTCGAAAAGACCGACGAGATACGCTTCGCTGGCTTCCTGGAGGGCCATGACGGCGGAACTCTGGAAACGGAGGTCCGTCTTGAAATCTTGGGCGATCTCACGAACCAACCTCTGGAAGGGCAGCTTGCGGATGAGCAACTCGGTACTCTTCTGATAACGACGGATTTCACGGAGAGCCACCGTTCCTGGACGGTAACGATGAGGTTTCTTCACTCCTCCGGTTGCCGGTGCGCTCTTGCGGGCGGCTTTCGTTGCCAACTGTTTACGGGGAGCCTTGCCGCCGGTCGACTTTCTCGCGGTCTGCTTGGTACGTGCCATGATCTCGTCTGTCAGCCGTCCGTATCAACGTCCTAGTAGGATATAATAACGGACCGTTATACGTGGTTCACGTATACTTATACCTTCTGCGGAGGGTGAGATCGCGCAGCGTCTCGTTCGATTGGTCGCTACGGAACCTAGGGGGGGACAAGGAGCGTTTATAAATACGGCGTTCGACGGACGGCTCCGCATCATTCAGTTCCCGGACCGACCGAAGGAATAAACGAAGATGACTGGCAGAGGCAAAGGCGGTAAAGGATTAGGAAAGGGGGGCGCGAAGCGTCACAGGAAGGTGTTGCGCGATAACATCCAGGGTATCACCAAACCGGCCATCAGAAGATTGGCGAGACGTGGAGGTGTGAAACGTATATCCGGTCTCATCTACGAGGAAACTCGCGGTGTTTTGAAGGTATTCCTCGAGAACGTCATCAGGGACGCCGTAACCTATACCGAACACGCCAAAAGGAAAACCGTGACCGCAATGGATGTCGTATACGCCCTGAAACGTCAAGGACGCACCCTGTACGGTTTCGGAGGTTAGATCGTCATCGTTGTCAACTAACTATCGAACATCTGCAATCGGTCCTTATCAGGACCACAAAGATTTTCACGATTCATATTTGTCACGCAATCGATAACAGGTTACTAACCGGTGGTCAGTCCGTAAGGCTTTACGTAATTTGAATATTATCGAGCCGAAGAGAAAAAATAGCAAAAAGAAAGTACCGTACCGAGGTACGGCGTGATTGAAATACAACCGCCACGATGAGCGAACATTCGCCATTTGTCAGATCGATAACAAGCGACCTTTCGGCAGTTTTCGTTGGGTGAGTTTTCCGAGCCTCGTAACTCCTCGAATGAAACGTTCCGATCGATATAATAATTCGATTTCGAACACGTATAATATGCGAAGAAGGCATTCTGTATCCCTTTCGATTTTACGAACGATCATCGATCGATAAATAACGTCCGCGAAAGCACAGTTTCGACTTCGGACAAGTGGTTGTAGCATCTGGGGGCACGACAGTTTCAACCCAATTCGGATATATCCCGACTTATTACGTCCGTTATCTTCTATGTAGGATATTTTAGGAGTTATGGAGGAAACAACGGGACCTCGGGAACCGCTATATTCGGACGTTTCGAACTATTCCGAATAATATATGAAATCTTCCGTAAGGGAATATAGATAGAGGCCTCGATGTTTCACAACAGCATCGAGACTTGTCCGAGCTCACGTGCGAGCTGTCGAACGTTCGAATAATCGTATAACCTTTCGGCGTTCGTAATTTCGCGTCGCTTGAGGCTTCCGGACGAGGTTCTCCGTGTTTTTTACGCGTTCGTCGCGACGACCCGGAACGTTGCGAATTCCGACTTCGATAAGAAGGTCCTCCGTCTCGGATATACGCGAGACGAGGGGACGGGAGTCGAGGGGCTCTAGTGGACTTCGCCACGTATCGATCGCACGGTATACTTTCGAAGCGTACCCGGACGAACGATCGACCGGAATCGAAAGGGCCGCGCGAAGATCGCGGGTGGCCGGCTCCGTCGGGAATTTCGACGACCGTTCCGGATCCGGGGAGGCCGGGCCGTCGTTCACCGTCCGACGGGCGATCTCGGGGATCGAACCGTCCTCCGGGGGCGGCCTCCCGCCCTCTCGACGATCGATCGCGATCGATTAACCGGAACGATCCGTCGTACGGCGGTCTCTACGTTCGAACCGTCCGAACGGTCAATATGCCGTAAACTCCGTACGGCATTACCGATGAGATAGACTAAAGTCTAATTTCAGTTTGTATACGATATAATTATATATATATATATATATATATATACCTATTTAATAATATCGATAATTATCATGTCCGATATCGATGTTCAACAGCAGACGGGGGCGGCTACCCCCGCGTCTCCCGGCGGCAAGGCCTCGAAGAAGAAGACGACGACGACGTCGAGCGAGAAGAAGAACAAGTCCAAGTCCGGCAAGCCGAGCCATCCCCCGACCTCCGATATGGTCAACAACGCCATCAAAGGTCTTAAAGAGAGGAGCGGTTCCTCGTTACAGGCGATCAAGAAATATATCGGTTCCAACTACAAGGTGGATTCGGAAAAGATGGCGCCCTTCATCAGAAAATATCTGAAATCGGCCGTCGAGTCGGGATCCCTGATCCAGACCAAAGGAAAAGGAGCGTCCGGTTCCTTCAAACTGGCCGCGGCCGCCTCCGGCGCCGCGGCGTCCGCGCAGAAAAAAGTGCAGAAGAAGAAAGCCGTCAAGACGGGGGCGACCGCCGCCGCCGCCACCGCTGCGACCAAGAGGAAGACGGCCGCCGCCAAAACGAAATCGTCGTCCGCTGCTGTTGCGGCTAAACCTAAGAAGCCGCCGCCGCCGCCGCCGCCGCGAACGAAAAAACCCAAAGCTCCCAAGTCGCCGTCTAAGGCGAAGAAGATCGCCAAATCTCCGGCCAAGAAACCCAAGGTACCGAAGCCGAAAACTGTAAAATCCTCCGCCGCCGCCGCCGCTACCAAAAAGGCCGCGTCGCCCAAGAAGAAGAAGTGAAAACCACGTCCTGCTGATTAGGAAGAAGAAGGATCGGGGGAATGCTAGCTAAATTGGCCCTTTTCAGGGCCGGCAAATATAATATTTCATATGGGTTTTACCTTCTCTCATAACGACGGTATTCTTCGATATGATGATGATGATGATGATAATAATAATGATGCGATAACGATAATAAAACCGATCGATCGATTCGAGACGTGTTTTCCAGGCTATGATATTGAAAAGATATCGGTAATTCAAAACGCTACGTTGAAAACGTATTCTTTAAAATTCAGGTGGGGTTTATTTTCCCTCTCTAGTGAACCTAGTAACGGCCTAAACTCAAGTTTCTATTATACTATTTATTCGCGAAATCGATGCTTTACTTACAACAATACCAGGTTGCTAAGATTCCGACAAAAAAAAATGATAAGTTGAACCACCTGAAATTGGAATGGTAATTTTTAACTTATTTCTACTGACAATACGGTTTGAGAAAATTCAGAAAAAACGTGATGAGGTGTTTATTGCGCGATGACAGATGAAAAAGACGTACTTGATAACATACAAAATACTCCAAATCATTTTCAAGGTGAACAATGCTCAGTTCAGAAATCTTTCCGGTCAAATTGATTATTATCGACTCCAAGAGATATACGAAATAAAATCTAAAGGATTGAACACGAAAATTATCAGCAAATATCAGAATACTGTATAGTATTCTTTGAAATTCTCAATATGGAAGAAAGATACTCGAACATCTGGATTACTGGAAATCAGTTTATTGAATAGAATAATTAATAATTTCAAATTAACGGTGTCGACATCTATAAATTTTTCTCGAAACTAGGAACTGTTAAAAGAATTGATCTTGATATATGTTTAGGTATCTGTGAATAAGAGTCGAATCGAAGTTTACTATAAAATGAAATTTTGAATGAATAATTCGAATTCTGAGCCTTAACATATTATTTATTCATCGTTATGAAGCACATATGTATGTACGTGATTCTATCTCTCTTCATCAGGGCCGAATAGTTCAGCAGTTAATTATGACCATCTGAAATTTGGTTTAGACCCCGACCCCGACAGCTTAATTGACACATTCGGCCTAGAAAATTTCGAAGCCAGCCGTCATCCCATTCGAAGTTTTTCAAATATTCATCGATGATTTTTGGCGCTCTTGTTCACCCGAACGGAGTGCCTATCATTTTGCCCGAATGTCTGTAATTTTGGAATATCGAGCTGAAAATGGTCTCAATCGATTGGGTTCGACTCCCTGATGAAGAAACCGCGGCGAAAGTTGAGTCTGTCCGGCCGACCGGCCGGCCGTATCCTCTCTAGCATCCAAAAGAGATCAGCTAGAGTTTTCAAATTTTCAGAATAGGTTAATTGTCCGAATATCTCGGTTAAGTTCGTTATTGGGCGAAATCCGTCGGATGGTTCAGTAGTTATGAGCTTCTGAAATTTTGTTTCCTCAATAACTACTAGAATATCCATCCGATCAAGTTGATACTTGAAATGTTGTTGAGGGAGGTTGCAACAACACGACTCGCAAAATTTTGCAGAAATCGTCAGGCTAGAAAATTTTAAGGAATTCCCAAAAAAAAATTTTTCAATCCGCACTATCTCATAAGATGTTTTTTGGATTTCGATAAAAATTCGTGAATATATTGAGGTGATCGATATCTTACTAATACTCAAATTTCATCGCCGTCGCTATTTTCCATCTAAAGATATCATCATTTTTTTTTTTTTTAATTTACTCAAGAGAAAAGAGAAACGACATACGTCCCGATGATTTTCTTCGTACGATGGCCATCACAGATCGATATTCGATCGACAAATGCCGGGCTACTTAATCAGTGTCAGTTGGCGTAATATTAATCGAAATTTTCCATAACGGGAAATCATAGATATAGAATTCAATCTCGATGGCTGAAATAATATACGTTGTCAAAATTCAGAAAGCACCGACGTAAGTTTTTAGGAAAATGGAAAACTTGGGGGAAATTATGAACGGTTATTTTCAATTTGAGATATAGGTTTGTTCATTCATTATGCGTTCATATTTGCGTCACTTGGTTCCATAGTACGGGAAAAGACTATTGTTCACGTGATCAGAGTGCTTATAGATTTGTTACGGTTTGAATATTTACTCGCAAGTAGCTCAACAAGGGCGCCAAAGCAATCTGACCTCACGTCAGTGCTTTCTAAATTTTTTATTTCTTCAGAGCAAAATCGTAATCGATGAATTATGTTTTTTTCGTTCTTTCCATAATGAATTGATTCGAACGGCTGTCGAAATAATGTCGGTCGAAAATTTTTCGCGGTTCCCGTGAATTGTTCCATTTCACACTTCATCATCAATAATAACATCCGAGGCCGGAGCTTACCGGAAGAAATATATGTATATATATTTCGCATTCTTATTCGATGCATCCTCATGGCTTCTATAGAGGTACGCAATAACAACAAGACAATAATAAAATTTTTTTCGTTTTTTGTCTCATAACTTACTGAACGTTGTTAGATTTCTCAAATTATCGGTCGGCGTAGAGAAATGAGAAAGTACACGTTAGAATCGATCGCTGTCCTCGGCGGTGGAAGCTTACAGACCACGCCCCGATGGCGATCGAAACGAAGCGTTCGTATTGGCGCAGTCCGATTGTCTATGTATTAGTAGATTCGGTGCGAGCCGTGCAGAAGTTCAGAAGCATCAACAACGAACAACATCGTCATCATCATCATGTCAGGTCGTGGTAAAGGTGGCAAGGTCAAGGGAAGGCAAAGTCCCGTTCCAACAGGGCCGGTTTACAGTTTCCCGTCGGACGTATACATCGTCTGTTGCGCAAGGGCAACTACGCCGAACGCGTAGGTGCCGGCGCTCCGGTATACTTGGCCGCCGTAATGGAATATCTGGCTGCCGAGGTGTTGGAATTGGCCGGAAACGCCGCCAGGGACAATAAAAAGACCAGGATCATCCCGCGTCATCTACAATTGGCCATCAGGAACGACGAGGAATTGAACAAATTACTTTCCGGGGTCACGATCGCCCAAGGTGGTGTCTTGCCGAACATCCAGGCCGTCCTGTTACCCAAGAAGACCGAGAAGAAATCGTAAACGTCCAGCAGCCGCTGCTGCGAAAAATGGCCCTTTTCAGGGCCGCAATATTTTTCATTTTCATATGGTTACGAAACTGGCATCTTTCACGTCGATTCGATATATAACACGATGATGAGTGGCTCGAAAACAGTTTTTTTCGGAACTGTTGAAAATTCGGCTATTTATTCGAATGAAAATCGTTCTATCGTAACAGTAGTTACCCTTTGATCGGTGCTTTTCTTCATTTTCATCTCGTAGTTTCGTTAATTCGACGTAAAGTTAACGCCTACGTAAGTTCGATATTCTTCTCTCGAGAACCTCCTTATCGCCCAAACTGTGGATTTCAACGGGAAAAGAATCCAATATGGAAATCTGTTGGTGAAACCGTTTTGCCACGAATCGAACAGTAAGTACGTTCGACGAAATGTCTTTTGTAACTGAGGAGGATTGCTCGGATACCGAGGTATGAATCTTAACTGTTCTGTTTTTCTGGTCATTTTTCAACTTCGCATATAAACTCGATAGTTCGCAATCCGATCGAAATATCACGGTATTTATTGTTCGCGAGACGAGGAAAAATTTGACCAGATCGAACGACAAATAGTGTCGACGATTTCACATTTCCATGTTTACGTTATCGAACGATAACTGTTAAACGTTCGTCAACGAAATAATAGCAAGTACGATGATGATGATTATGAGAGATTCGTGACATTTATGAATGTATGGATCTAGTGGTTCTGAAAAGAACCTATTTTTATAAGCGACGACGTACGAAGAAGATCTATCTATCTTTCTTTCTTATTTCGAACTGGTGTATTTCGTAACGGCCTTGGTACCTTCGCTGACGGCGTGTTTGGCCAATTCGCCCGGCAGTAGGAGCCTGACGGCGGTCTGTATCTCCCTGCTGGTGATCGTCGAGCGTTTGTTATAGTGGGCCAATCTGCTCGCTTCGGCGGCGATACGTTCGAAGATGTCGTTCACGAAACTGTTCATGATGCTCATGGCCTTGCTGGATATACCGGTATCGGGATGGACCTGCTTCAACACCTTGTAGATGTAGATAGCGTAACTTTCCTTCCTCTTGCGCTTCTTCTTCTTGTCGGTCTTGGAGATGTTCTTCTGCGCCTTACCGGCCTTTTTCGCGGCTTTTCCACTAGTCTTAGGAGGCATCTTAGGATCGCTGCTATCTGACGACGGACGACGAAATAATGCTTACGCCCCGGATCTACCTGGTCCTTTGAGACGCGCGAGCTGCGGCATCAGGCCACGCCTATAGCGTTCGTGTTTATCCGTCCGGACGACGGCGGCCGGCGTGTCGAATGGATATTTAATTATTTTTCGACCGCTATTTATAACTGAAAATTAAGATTCGAAAACGGCGCGAAGATGAAAATGCGGGCGTCGATACCGAATTTTCCCAACAACACCTATACTATTCTCGCGATTTTCGGTGAAAAATTGAATCGATCGAATTAAGCCCATTACCTCTTATCTATCTCTAACGGTTTTCGAGTTCCTAGACATCTCGGATGATATTCGAGATTACGAAAATGTCTATGTTCCGCTCGATATATATTCGATATTATTAAAGATCGAAATTCGATACCGATCCGTCAGTTATACGGAATTGACGGAAAAATAAGAGAATATTACCGTTTATCAACGAGCAGAGTACTGGAAAAACTGACAACCGGTACGTTTTCTCATTTCCAGAATACAGATAACAAACAGCTCGATCTGGAATTTTTCCATACGTTACCCAATCTATTGACCTAACTACCCATCCGGTCTACGATTCTAACTAGGCAGAATAGATTCCGTTAGTCGCACGAACGGGCATGGGATATGGGCGATTTCGAAATTTCCTCAACCGACGGAACGGCGTCATTCAGATTTCGGTTCGAATGGAAAATTCACCTATTTTCGTCGATTACGGCCATACCACGCTGAAAATACCGGTTTCTCGTCAGATCACCGAAGTCATTAAAATTACATTCACGAAACTGTAAATCGCAAATATACGACAACAAGATGATATATTTTAGAGAAAAAAAAAACGACATCTCGATGATAATAAATAGTCAGGCCGATGATCGCTGCAACCCACATGAACGTAAAGTAAATTGTGGTTCTGATAAGAACCGTTTTTGATTTTTTCTATTGGAGTTCTCGTCGCAATAGAGAGAGAGCACGCTTAGGCGCGTTCGCCTCTGATGCGTCTGGCGAGTTGTATGTCCTTCGGCATGATCGTGACCCTTTTGGCGTGGATGGCGCACAGGTTGGTGTCCTCGAAAAGACCGACGAGATACGCTTCGCTGGCTTCCTGGAGGGCCATGACGGCGGAACTCTGGAAACGGAGGTCCGTCTTGAAATCTTGGGCGATCTCACGAACCAACCTCTGGAAGGGCAGCTTGCGGATGAGCAACTCGGTACTCTTCTGATAACGACGGATTTCACGGAGAGCCACCGTTCCTGGACGGTAACGATGAGGTTTCTTCACTCCTCCGGTTGCCGGTGCGCTCTTGCGGGCGGCTTTCGTTGCCAACTGTTTACGGGGAGCCTTACCGCCGGTCGACTTTCTCGCGGTCTGCTTGGTACGTGCCATGATCTCGTCTGTCAGCCGTCCGTATCAACGTCCTAGTAGGATATAATAACGGACCGTTATACGTGGTTCACGTATACTTATACCTTCTGCGGAGGGTGAGATCGCGCAGCGCTCTCGTTCGATTGGTCGCTACGGAACCTAGGGGGGGACAAGGAGCGTTTATAAATACGGCGTTCGACGGACGGCTCCGCATCATTCAGTTCCCGGACCGACCGAAGGAATAAACGAAGATGACTGGCAGAGGCAAAGGCGGTAAAGGATTAGGAAAGGGGGGCGCGAAGCGTCACAGGAAGGTGTTGCGCGATAACATCCAGGGTATCACCAAACCGGCCATCAGAAGATTGGCGAGACGTGGAGGTGTGAAACGTATATCCGGTCTCATCTACGAGGAAACTCGCGGTGTTTTGAAGGTATTCCTCGAGAACGTCATCAGGGACGCCGTAACCTATACCGAACACGCCAAAAGGAAAACCGTGACCGCAATGGATGTCGTATACGCCCTGAAACGTCAAGGACGCACCCTGTACGGTTTCGGAGGTTAGATCGTCATCGTTGTCAACTAACTATCGAACATCTGCGATCGGTCCTTATCAGGACCACAAAGATTTTCACGATTCATATTTGTCACGCAATCGATAACAGGTTACTAACCGGTGGTCATTCCGTAAGGCTTTAGGTAATTTGAATATTATCGAGCCGAAGAGAAAAAATAGCAAAAAGAAAGTACCGTACCGAGGTACGGCGTGATTGAAATACAACCGCCACGATGAGCGAACATTCGCCTTTTTGTCAGATCGGTTTTCGTTGGGTGAGTTTTCCGGGCCTCGTAACTCCTCGAATGAAACGTTCCGATCGATATAATAATTCCATTTCGAACACGTACAATATGCGAAGATAGAAGGCATTCTGTATCCCTTTCGATTTTACGAACGATCATCGATCGATAAATAACGTCCGACTTCGGACAAGTGGTTGTAGCATCTGGGGGGGCACGACAGTTTCAACCCAATTCGGATATATCCCGACTTATTACGTCCGTTATCTTCTATGTAGGATATTTTAGGAGTTATGGAGGAAACAACGGGACCTCGGGAACCGCTATATTCGGACGTTTCGAACTATTCCGAATAATATACGAAATCTTCCGTAAGGGAATATAGATAGAGGCCTCGATGTTTCAACAACAGCATCGAGACTCGTCCGAGCTCACGTGCGAGCTGTCGAACGTTCGAATGATCGTATAACCTTTCGGCGTTCGTAATTTCGCGTCGCTTGAGGCTTCCGGACGAGGTTCTCCGTGTTTTTTTCGCGTTCGTCGCGACGAGCCGGAACGTTGCGAGTTCCGACCTCGATAAGAAGGTCCTCCGTCTCGGATATACGCGAGACGAGGGGACGGGAGTCGAGGGGCTCTAGTGGACTTCGCCACGTATCGATCGCACGGTATACTTTCGAAGCGTACCCGGACGAACGATCGACCGGAATCGAAAGGGCCGCGCGAAGATCGCGGGTGGCCGGCTCCGTCGGGAATTTCGACGACCGTTCCGGATCCGGGGAGGCCGGGCCGTCGTTCACCGTCCGACGGGCGATCTCGGGGATCGAACCGTCCTCCGGGGGCGGCCTCCCGCCCTCTCGACGATCGATCGCGATCGATTAACCGGAACGATCCGTCGTACGGCGGTCTCTACGTTCGAACCGTCCGAACGGTCAATATGCCGTAAACTCCGTACGGCATTACCGATGAGATAGACTAAAGTCTAATTTCAGTTTGTATACGATATAATAATATATATATATATATATATATATATATACCTATTTAATAATATCGATAATTATGTCCGATATCGATGTTCAACAGCAGACGGGGGCGGCTCCCCCCGCGTCTCCCGGCGGCGCGGCCTCGAAGAAGAAGACGACGACGACGTCGAGCGAGAAGAAGAACAAGTCCAAGTCCGGCAAGCCGAGCCATCCCCCGACCTCCGATATGGTCAACAACGCCATCAAAGGTCTTAAAGAGAGGAGCGGTTCCTCGTTACAGGCGATCAAGAAATATATCGGTTCCAACTACAAGGTGGATTCGGAAAAGATGGCGCCCTTCATCAGAAAATATCTGAAATCGGCCGTCGAGTCGGGATCCCTGATCCAGACCAAAGGAAAAGGAGCGTCCGGTTCCTTCAAACTGGCCGCGGCCGCCTCCGGCGCCGCGGCGTCCGCGCAGAAAAAAGTGCAGAAGAAGAAAGCCGTCAAGACGGGGGCGACCGCCGCCGCCGCCGCCACCGCTGCGACCAAGAGGAAGACGGCCGCCGCCAAAACGAAATCGTCGTCCGCTGCTGTTGCGGCTAAACCTAAGAAGGCCGCCGCCGCCGCGAACGAGAAAAAACCCAAAGCTCCCAAGTCGCCGTCTAAGGCGAAGAAGATCGCCAAATCTCCGGCCAAGAAACCCAAGGTACCGAAGCCGAAAACTGTAAAATCCTCCGCCGCCGCTACCAAAAAGGCCGCGTCGCCCAAGAAGAAGAAGTGAAAACCACGTCCTGCTGATTAGGAAGAAGAAGGATCGGGGGAATGCTAGCTAAATTGGCCCTTTTCAGGGCCGGCAAATATAATATTTCATATGGGTTTTACCTTCTCTCATAACGACGGTATTCTTCGATATGATGATGATGATGATAATAATAATGATGCGATAACGATAATAAAACCGATCGATCGATTCGAGACGTGTTTTCCAGGCTATGATATTGAAAAGATATCGGTAATTCAAAACACTACGTTGAAAACGTATTCTTTAAAATTCAGGTGGGTTTATTTTCCTCTCTAGTGAACCTAGTAACGGCCTAAACTCAAGTTTCTATTATACTATTTATTCGCGAAATCGATGCTTTACTTACAACAATACCAGGTTGCTAAGATTCCGACAATAAAAAAAAAAAAATGATAAGTTGAACCTGAAATTGGAATGGTAATTTTTAACTTATTTCTACTGACAATACGGTTTGAGAAAATTCAGAAAAAACGTGATGAGGTGTTTATTGCGCGATCGATGACAGATGAAAAAGACGTACTTGATAACATACAAAATACTCCAAATCATTTTCAAGGTGAACAATGCTCAGTTCAGAAATCTTTCCGGTCAAATTGATTATTATCGACTCCAAGAGATATACGAAATAAAATCTAAAGGATTGAACACGAAAATTATCAGCAAATATCAGAATACTGTATAGTATTCTTTGAAATTCTCAATACGGAAGAAAGATACTCGAACATCTGGATTACTGGAAATCAGTTTATTGAATAGAATAATTAATAATTTCAAATTAATGGCGTCGACATCTATAAATTTTTCTCGAAACTAGGAACTGTTAAAAGAATTGATCTTGATATATGTTTAGGTATCTGTGAATAAGAGTCGAATCGAAGTTTACTATAAAATGAAATTTCGAATGAATAATTCGAATTCTGAGCCTTAACATATTATTTATTCATCGTTATGAAGCACATATGTATGTACGTGATTCTATCTCTCTTCATCAGGGCCGAATAGTTCAGCAGTTAATTATGACCATCTGAAATTTGGTTTAGACCCCGACCCCGACAGCTTAATTGACACATTCGGCCTAGAAAATTTCGAAGCCAGCCATCCCATTCGAAGTTTTTCAAATATTCATCGATGATTTTTGGCGCTCTTGTTCACCCGAACGGAGTGCCTATCATTTTGCCCGAATGTCTGTAATTTTGGAATATCGAGCTGAAAATGGTCTCAATCGATTGGGTTCGACTCCCTGATGAAGAAACCGCGGCGAAAGTTGAGTCTGTCCGGCCGACCGGCCGGCCGTATCCTCTCTAGCATCCAAAAGAGATCAGATAGAGTTTTCAAATTTTCAGAATAGGTTAATTGTCCCAAATATCTCGGTTAAGTTCGTTATTGGGCGAAATCCGTCGGATGGTTCAGTAGTTATGAGCTTCTGAAATTTTGTTTCCTCAATAACTACTAGAATATCCATCCGATCAAGTTGATACTTGAAATATTGTTGAGGGAGGTTCCAACAAAACGACTCGCAAAATTTTGCAGAAATCGTCAGGCTAGAAAATTTTTAAGGAATTCCCAAAAAAAAATTTTTCAATCCGCACTATCTCATAAGATGTTTTTTGGATTTCGATAAAAATTCGTGAATATATCGAGGTGATCGATATCTTACTAATACTCGAATTTCATCGCCGTCGCTATTTTCCATCTAAAGATATCATCATTTTTTTTTTTTAATTTACTCGAGAGAAAAGAGAAATGACATACGTCCCGATGATTTTCTTCGTACGATGGCCATCACAGATCGATATTCGATCGACAAATGCCGGGCTCCTTAATCAGTGTCAGTTGGCGTAATATTAATCGAAATTTTCCATAACGGGAAATCATAGATATAGAATTCAATCTCGATGGCTGAAATAATATACGTTGTCAAAATTCAGAAAGCACCGACGTAAGTTTTTAGGAAAATGGAAAACTTGGGAGAAATTATGAACGGTTATTTTCAATTTGAGATATAGGTTTGTTCGTTCATTATGCGTTCATATTTGCGTCACTTGGTTCCATAGTACGGGAAAAGACTATTGTTCACGTGATCAGAGTGCTTATAGATTTGTTACGGTTTGAATATTTACTCGCAAGTAGCTCAACAAGGGCGCCAAAGCAATCTGACCTCACGTCAGAGCTTTCTAAATTTTTTATTTCTTCAGAGCTAAATCGTAATCGATGAATTATGTTTTTTTCGTTCTTTCCATAATGAATTGATTCGAACGGCTGTCGAAATAATGTCGGTCGAAAATTTTTCGCGGTTCCCGTGAATTGTTCCATTTCACACTTCATCATCAATAATAACATCCGAGGCCGGAGCTTACCGGAAGAAATATATGTATATATATTTCGCATTCTTATTCGATGCATCCTCATGGCTTCTATAGAGGTACGCAATAACAACGAGACAATAATAAAAATTTTTTCGTTTTTTGTCTCATAACTTACTGAACGTTGTTAGATTTCTCAAATTATCGGTCGGCGTAGAGAAATGAGAAAGTACACGTTAGAATCGATCCATTGACGTTATATCAAATAGACTCGCCGTCACGTGACTTTCTCGAAGTATTCGAAGCAGTATGAATATGAACGAGAGAGATGCAGCTAGTTGAGTAAACGTCAAAATATTTGATGTTCTGTGATCAAAATCATATGATCAAAACATGGAACGGATGTTTGGAAAATCCTGAAATTTTAATATATTCTGAATGAAACTAATTGTTATTTTGATCGATTCTATTTTTAACAGTGTTGGACACTATAGATAAATAAATTAGCGGTGTGTATATCATGAAATCTTCCTTAAGTTCATGTATATTTGATGAACATTATTTCGATTCTTTTCTTCTCATGAAATGAGAGTTTCATGTTTTATATATTTTAGTTAACTTGAGGTCGTTATATATTTTCAATACGAGAAGTTAGTTACTCTCTGAAATATTGAAATTAGCATAGATTAATTACTGATTATATTATAAATATCTCAAGATTTCAAATTAAAGCAGTATTTTTTAATCACCTGTTTATATTATCCTTATGTTATTAATTTGGCTCCGATAACCAGAATGCCATGTTAAATTTTGATTTTGTCTGGATATTATTGATAGAAAAATATCATTTTTAAAACAATTTTTTTTAGTCCAGAATAATCAGTTGCATATTAGATTTTTTATTCAATTTTGTTCCACTCAATTTGGCTATATTTTATTCACCTATCTATAGTATAATAGTGAATTCAAGCAAAAAATTGAAATTTTCTTTTGTGTTCGTAATTGAAAAAAAAATTGTTCATTGAATTTTTATTAGTCTTCATTGAGAGAGCTAAAATAATACAAAAATATTGAACATTTTCTATCGCAACAGTTGAGGAAGTAGATGGAATACTTAAACTTTCTGTCTCTGGTTGCTCATCAATATATGGAGGAAACACCTTGATGAAATAAGAAAAATGTTTACATACTGTAAACCCATAAGAAACAAAATATTGTAACTAATAAAATAATAATTCACCTGCTTCATTATTAGGCACTGCTAGAAAGTTTACATCATTTACTTCACAGGAAGATTTTTTATCTCAACCTAGGAGAACTAAGGAAAATGTATAAATAGTCTAGACCCATAAGAAACTAAATATTGTAGTAAATAATATATTAAGGCACCTGCTTTATCACTACAAACTGGTAGACAGCTTTCATTAATCAGTTTCACAGGACGATGGCCCAAAAAACTTAAAATTGATGGAATAGTACCTTTCCTCAGAGTTTTTGTACCATGAACATTAACATAGTAATCATACTTTTGAAAATGTTGGCTACATATTTTAGATGAAGAAGAGGGCTCAAAGTCGGAGCCGTGCAGAAGTTCAGAAGCATCAACAACGAACAACATCGTCATCATCATGTCAGGTCGTGGTAAAGGTGGCAAAGTCAAGGGGAAGGCAAAGTCCCGTTCCAACAGGGCAGGTTTACAGTTTCCCGTCGGACGTATACATCGTCTGTTGCGCAAGGGCAACTACGCCGAACGCGTAGGTGCCGGCGCTCCGGTATACTTGGCCGCCGTAATGGAATATCTGGCTGCCGAGGTGTTGGAATTGGCCGGAAACGCCGCCAGGGACAATAAAAAGACCAGGATCATCCCGCGTCATCTACAATTGGCCATCAGGAACGACGAGGAATTGAACAAATTACTTTCCGGGGTCACGATCGCCCAAGGTGGTGTCTTGCCGAACATCCAGGCCGTCCTGTTACCCAAGAAGACCGAGAAGAAATCGTAAACGTCCAGCAGCCGCTGCTGCGAAAAATGGCCCTTTTCAGGGCCGCAATATTTTTCATTTTCATATGGTTACGAAACTGGCATCTTTCACGTCGATTCGATATATAACACGATGATGAGTGGCTCGAAAACAGTTTTTTTCGGAACTGTTGAAAATTCGGCTATTTATTCGAATGAAAATCGTTCTATCGTAACAGTAGTTACCCCTTTGATCGGTGCTTTTCTTCATTTTCATCTCGTAGTTTCGTCAATTCGACGTAAGTTCGATATTCTTCTCTCGAGAACCTCCTTATCGCCCAAACTGTGGATTTCAACGGGAAAAGAATCCAATATGGAAATCTGTTGGTGAAACCGTTTTGCCTCGACTCGAACAGTAAGTACGTTCGACGAAATGTCTTCTGTAACAGAGGAGGATTGCTCGGATACCGAGCAGTGATGTTAAGTCTAGGGAATTGTCCCTAGATCTAGGGAAAAATTTTGGGTTTAGGGAATTTAAGGGAAATAGGGAAATTCTAGGGATTTTTCAATCCTCAAACGTAGAGATAGAAAAAATTTCGCTTCTGGCCCTTGAATCACTTAAACTAACACAATATGTATTCTATGCTGAGGAATGTGGATGAAACATTTCTAAGTGTGGTATAATTTGACAAAAATTACTTCCTTGCTCGATTCCTTTGAAAAAGAAATCTCTGAAAGAATATTCAATCTTTGAGCATGTAAACAACTTCAGTCGAAGGCATCAAAGGAGATGATATTGATGGGCAGTGGAAAAATAGTGCAATAGACTTTTCTGATGCCAACAATAAAAAATTATTATATATGAAAATGAATGTAGAAGAATTTTGGAATAGCTTAGGTGACCACAAAGATTTTAATGGAGTTAATGAATACCAAGATGTAGTACAATTAGCTAGATTATGTATGGCATTACCTCATAGTAATGCCGAAACAGAACGGGTTTTTTCTGTTGTTACAGATGTAAAAACAAAAAAAAGAAATAAAATAGGTAGTGAAGCATTAAACGCTGTTTCAGTCATTAGATTTTCAAATGATGAAAAATGTTGTAAATTATTCGAAATAACACCTGAACATTTGAAGCTGATGCAATATAAAAGTTTGTATAAAAGAAATGATTAGTTTTTAAAGCCTATATAATATACACATATATAAATTCGTTGTTGTTTTTATTATTAAGTCAAATAAAACTTTTGTTCGATAATGTTTTATTCTTAACCTTATTTCCAAATAGTGATATATGAAATAATTATAATTAGTTTATTCAGGAAATGAATGAGAATCAGAAATAAAATCACTCATATCCCAAGAATTTTCGTATCGTTATTTCCTACTATTCCGCGAAACTTTGAGAACAACCCCCCCCCCCCCTTACTCACATATTTCCTGCACTGGGCGAATGGAGCCACCTCTGCACTAATCTAGGGAATTATAGGGATTTTCCGAATCATTTCTAGGTACTTTTTACAGAGGAGACTTGACATCACTGATACCGAGGTATGAATCTCAACTGTTCGTCTGGTCATTTTTCAACTTCGCATATAAATAAACTCGATAGTTCGCAATCCGATCGAATTATCACGGTATTTATTGTTCGCGAGACGAGGAAAAAATTGACCAGATCGGACGACAAATAGTGTCGACGATTTCACATTTCCATGTTTACGTTATCGAACGATAACTGTTATCTGCGATTTTCAAGACGTTCGTCAACGAAATAATAGCAAGTACGATGATGTTGATGAGAGATTCGTGACATTTATGAATGTATGGATCTAGTGGTTCTGAAAAGAACCTATTTTCATAAGCGACGACGTACGAAGAAGATCTATCTTTCTTTCTTATTTCGAACTGGTGTATTTCGTAACGGCCTTGGTACCTTCGCTGACGGCGTGTTTGGCCAATTCGCCTGGCAGTAGAAGCCTGACGGCGGTCTGTATCTCCCTGCTGGTGATCGTCGAGCGTTTGTTATAGTGGGCCAATCTGCTCGCTTCGGCGGCGATACGTTCGAAGATGTCGTTCACGAAACAGTTCATGATGCTCATGGCCTTGCTGGATATACCGGTATCGGGATGGACCTGCTTCAACACCTTGTAGATGTAGATAGCGTAACTTTCCTTCCTCTTGCGCTTCTTCTTCTTGTCGGTCTTGGAGATGTTCTTCTGCGCCTTACCGGCCTTTTTCGCGGCTTTTCCACTAGTCTTAGGAGGCATCTTAGGATCGCTGCTATCTGACGACGGAGGACGAAACAATGCTTCCGCCGCATCGTATCGTATCGTAATTTTCTCTGGTTTACGCGGTGCGAAGTTACCTTCTTATTTCCGCCATCTTGTAATTTAATTGCGTTGGTTATGTTTGATTTCAATCCACTAATTCATTAATTAGTGGATTGCTGTGGTTTCTGCATCTATTTTCAAAATTCAGGTTCAGTTTGTTCATGAATTCTTTGAGTGTTGGTGTATTGGTGTCTTTGTGAATTAGATCGTTGGTACCAGGGGGCGTTTAACGCCTCTCTTAAACAGATATTCTGTATTGTTTGGAGCTTTCGGATGTTTATGTCCGATGTTTGGATCCAGCTTGATGCCGTGTAAGTCATGATGGGCCTAATGATACTTTTGTATATTTGCAGTTTATTTTTGCTGTCCAGTTTACTTCTTTTGTTGGTCATCGGGTGGAGAAAGCCTTCTGATGTGTGCATTGAAGTTCAATTTTTCGTCAAGTGTTATCCCTAGATATTTTACCGTTTTCTTCCACGGTATCGGGATGCCGTTCATTCTGACTCCTTTAGTAGGTTTACAGCCTGTTTTTCTGTAGTAGAATAGCAGGGCGCTACTTTTTTGTGGATTTATTTTAATCCTCCATTTACTCGACCATTTATCTATCTGTTTGCAGTGTTCCTGTAGTTTCCTCTCTATTGCAGTTGTGACTAAAGAACTTGGAAGAATTGTGGTGTCATCTGCGTATGTGGCAATTATTGTGTTCTTCGTTTTTGGGATATCTGCGGTATGTATCAGATAAAGGACAGGACCCAAAATTGAACCTTGTGGGACTCCTGCACTGATTTCTTTCTCTTCTGATGTTACCTTTCCTAGATGTACTCTGAAGGTCCTCTTCTCTAAATAGGACTTGATCAGTCTGATTATTTTCTTGGGGATTTTTGCATTTTATAAAGCAGGCCATCATGCCATACTTTGTCAAATGCTTTTGACACGTCCAGAAATATGGCTCCAGTTTTTTTTCCTCTCCTTTTCCCGTTATTTATAAATTTCACAACTCTGTTGAGTTGGTGGGTGGAAACTACCTACTCTTTTGAGACGCGCGAGCGTCGGGATCAGGCCACGCCTATAGCGCTCGTGTTTATCCGTCCGGACGACGGCGGCCGGCGTGTCGAATGGATATTTCAATTTTTTTTTCGACCGCTATTTATAACTGAAAACTACGATTCGAAAACGGCGCGAAGATGAAAATGCGGGCGTCGATACCGAATTTCCCCAACACCTTTACTATTCTCACGATTTTCGGTGAAAAATTGAATCTATCGAATTACGCCCATTACCTCTTATCTATCTCTAACGGTTTTCGAATTATAAAATTATTCCTATACATTTCGGATGAAATTCGAGATTTCGAAAATGTCTATATTTCGCTCGATATTTATTCGAAATTAAATATCGAAATTCGTCGGGACCTCGGATGATATCTGACGCCACCTATTTCGAATGATACCGATTCGTCAGTTATACGGAATTGACGAAAATATAAGAGAAAATTACCGTTTATCAACGAGCAGAGTACTGAAAAAAACCACAACCAGTACGTTTTCTCATTTCCAGAATACAGATAACAAACAGCTCGATCTGGAATTTTTCTATACGTTACCCAATCTACAAACCTAACTACTTATCTGGTTTACGATTCTAACTAGGCAGAATAGATTCCATAAGTCACACGAACGGGCCAGGAATATGGGCGATTTCGAAATTTCCTCAACCGACGGAGCAGCGTCATTCAGATTTCGGTTCGAATGGAAAATTCCCCTATATTCGTCGATTACGGCCACACCATGCTGAAATGATGATTCTCATCTACAGCATGTTGGACCAACCTGGATTTGTCGCTGTCTAGTACTCGTAGAAGCTTCTGATGTTCTTTTATTCGTACATTCAGAGGGCGTTTAGTTTCTCCGATGTAAGATCTTCCGCATTCGCAAGGTAATTCATATATGCAATTCTTTGTCCATCTATAGAACTGCCAGAAGTTTGGACGCCGATAGTTCGATCCAACTTAAAAAGATCATCATATCACAGATGAGTATATAACATCGTTCATTTGTCTTTCATGACTTCTGTCAATATTTACTTTTTGAAAATTGATAATTTTCAAAAGGTTTCTTACTTTTCTCCTTGATAAAGATAGAAGATGTCTATCGAAACGTCGGAAAACATTACATCCACAATAGATGATGGTAATAGCCCAAACAATCAGTCAATAAAGTTCTTACCGTTTTATAGAATTTACACTCAGTAAGACTTTTCTACGATTAAAAACTTCAAGAAAAAATATATTTTTTTTTTACCGGTTTCTCCGTTTCTCGTCAGATCACCGAAGTCCGTCGTAGGGAACGGACGTGTCTAGATCTACTCCGCTGCGCGCTCCGTCGTGATAATAGAAACGATATTAGAAAGTGACCGTTGTAACTATACCGAGAAATAGACTCAAATATATGTGATTCTACTTGTACAATGAACAGTGCAGTGAATGAATAAAAGACATTAGATACATCGAGTACTGTGATACGAATAATCGGGAATTTTCCCGTGCTAGTGAAAAATGAACCAAACCAACCAGAATACGGATGTCCCAAATGTTATTAACGGAATATGTCAATGGACGAAGACGATGATTCTGAGTCAACAACGTCAACCACAATCAGAAGTGAAAGAAAGAGAAATAGATCATCTCGAATCAGCGACCTCGATGATTCGGATTTTACACACCCTTCAGAAAGAAGAAAAGAAAGGAGAAAGGCGAAAGCTCCACACAAGGTAATCCTGAAGAACCGATTTGAACTACTGAACAACGACGAACCTATTGAAAGTAACAGTAATGAAAATACGACCAACTTCATAAGGAAGCCAAAAAAACCACCTCCACTAGTCGTCAAGGGAAGGACCACAAAAAGATAACAGAAGTTATAAAGGGAAAAATATCCGGTAAATTCTTCATAAGATATACACAATACTCATCATCGGTATATTGTGACCAACTAGAAGACTTCTGCAAGCTTTTGAAATATTTTTCCAAAGTGAATCAGGAGTTTCACACATACACCCCAAAAGGAAACAAAACTCACGCCTTTGTCCTGAAAGGACTAGAATCAGACCCCGACACGGAAGAAATAAAAGGTGAATTAATAGATTACTATAGATTAAATGTACGAAACATTTATAAAATGCATGCTACAAAGAGTCCACCATACCTGGTAATTACAGACAACACGATTACTTTGAATCAACTCCAAACTAGAATCAAGACCATAAATTACACGAAAATTACATGGAACCGTTACCGATCAAGCCGGGAAATAACGATATGTCATAATTGTCAAACTTGGGGACATGCAACACCCAATTGCTTCCGGCGACCAATATGCTTGAAGAGTGGACAAAATCATTCGACAAAAGACTGTCAAAAACCAAGAAATGAGCCAGCCAAGTGTGCCAATTGTCAGGGATGATCATCCATTAAATTCGACCAAATGTCCAGTATACCAAACTCTACTGGAAAGAAAAAGGGCCACAGTCGATATGAATAATAGAGGAGAGTAACTAAATGTGGGCTAGTGTTTTAATATGGGCTAGTAACAATTCTCAATAACCTACAATCGGAAGACCCAACAAATGACAATCGTCTATCGCATTCATACGCTCTAACATCGCACTCACTCATTATCGTCAGTCGCGCGCGAACTGTCGCCAGTGTCAGCCATACTTGTGTTGCTGCACTTTAAAAGCAGCAACATTTTTCAAAGTACCAAGAACGACATTGCAACGCTTAAGCATGAAAACGGACCTTAATCCTGAAGAAGCGGCTGTCACGACATTAGGTAGAAAAACAACGTTGGGGACACAATTAGAAAACGTCTTAGTAGAATATATTTTAACGTTGGAAAGCAAATTTCATGGATTGACAAGGACTGATCTTCGCAGAATGGCATACATGTTGGTAGTACGTAACAATTTGCAAAATCCGTTTGGTGAATCTGGCATAGCAGGAAAAACATGGCTAAGGCTATTTTTGAAACGTCATAAAGACAAACTATCAATTAGCAGGCCTACGGGAACGTCATTTGCAAGAGCATTAGGCTTTAATAAAGAAAACGTGGACAATTTTTTTCAACTTCTGGAAGAGATGTACGAGAAAAATAACTATTCATCAGATTGTGTCTACAACGTTGATGAAACCGGCCTAACAGTTGTCCAAAGTAAAATTCCAGAAGTAATTGGACGTCGAGGAAAGAGGCAGATAGCATCACTAACATCAGCTGAAAGGGGTTCCCTGGTTACAATTGTAGTATGCATGAATGCCACCGGCCATTTTGTACCCCCGTTCATAATTTTCCCAAGAAAAAATATGAACTTACAACTGATGAGAGGTTGTCCTCCTGGAGCTGAAGGAGTTGCACATCCATCAAGCTGGATCCAAATGAATATTTTTACAAATTGGTTCAAACACTTCATAAAGCATACACACCCAACACCAGACTCAAGAGTTTTACTGATATTAGATGGTCACTTCAGCCACACCCGAAACATGACGTAGTAGACTTGGCTAGAGAAAATAATGTGGATATTGTATCTCTACCACCTCACACAACCCACAAGCTGCAACCGTTGGACAAGACGTTTATGGGACCATTGAAAGTTTACTACAGTGAAGAAATACGAACTTGGGTCAGAAACAACAACAGAGCACTGAGCCCTTTTGACATTGTAGAGTTATTTGAGCGAGCTTACATGAAAGTGCAAACAGGCGAACTTGCAGCAAATGGGTTTCGCGTTACAGGACTTTGGCCATTGAATAAAACCATATTCAGCGATGCAGATTTTCTTGCAGCGGAACAAAATGCCGTCAAAGATGGATGCACAGATATTACTCCGACAAAATCTGTCCACAATAATGAAGAGTCATCGACTGACAATCCAAGAGTCCCTCTTTCACCATTAGCTTCTATTCATAATAATGAGAATTTGATTTCGAACGAATCACCGGACTTGAGGTCTAGGTCTGAGACTCAAACAGAAGAATCTATTTCTGGAACTAGGCATGAACCAACATATGACTGTCAACCGTCGACTTCCGGAATTGATCGTAGCAGTCTAGGTCTAGTGTCTCCTTATGACATAAGTCCCGTGCCAAAAAAATTCAGAAAGACATCTAATAGAGGTAGAAAAGCTGCTATGGCTTCGGTTATAACTTCGTCTTCATATAAAAATGACCTTATTGAAACAAATAGGAAGAAAATTGAAAAAAAAAATAAAACAAAAGATAAGAAAATTGAAAAAGAAAACAAAACAAAAGATAAGAAAATGGAAAAAAAAGAAAACAAAGATAAGAAAGCCAAGCAAAAGAAAAGTATAGGAAATAAGAACGCCAAGGCCAGAGACGAAAGTGAAGGTGAAGATGACATCCAATTTGATTCAGATAGTGAACCAGATGCCCCTATAGGAAGATAAGCTCCTGACACTGCCGATGCTGTGGGTCAGATGTTTAATGTGTAAGCTATGGGCACATAATGACTGTGCTGGGCCAGAGTTTGACACCTGGATATGTGATTTTTGTAAGTAATTTATGTGATTTCTTCCGTCTACCAAAGTAATTTGATCTCTTATAAGATAAATATTTATAATTCTTATTTTCGTACAAGATATTATAAGTTTCTATTTGTAGCCCATATTTGAGTACCTGTTCCATATTTAGCGTCCTTTTTCATATTTTGTTTAACGCTTAATTTAATAATATATCATAATATTAAGAACATAAGATTGTTACTTAGCTCTTTAAAGATGTATGTGTGATTATTCTGACGTCAATAAATGGTTAATTTTTTAATCCTCCTTTTATTTTTGTAGCAAAAACAAAATGGTAGCCCATATTTGGTTACTCTCCTCTAAACCCACCACCTCACAGAAATTCTCCACCACCGCAACATAACGCATGGTTCACTAGGGGAAAAACCACTGAAGATCGCCAAGCAGCCTCCCAGCCATCTAGAGCAAACTCTCAGACGTCCCAAATCCCGCAAGAAGACAACAGGAACATTTACTGTCATCAAAGCTCAAATCAGGGAAGTACTAGTGCCAATATTTTTTCTGACCTTCAAAATGAATTCGCAAAATTGAACAACCACATCAATCTTTCCAAATTTTTGAATTCTCTAAAACAACTGAATAAAAAATTAGAAAACGCAGAGTCCCTCCGACAAAATCATGATAATGTTTGAATTCATGAACAATACCAGCGACTGTTTTTAAAATGCGAATTTCTACCTGGAATGAAAATGGCATAACACGTAGATATAATGAAATGTTGAACTTTCTCCATAAACACCAAATTGATATTCAACTTATAAATGAAACTAGACTTAAATCTGCAGACTTATTTGATGTTACTGGATTCCAGGTAGAAAGACATGATCGTTCGAATGACTCCGGATACGGAGGCGTAGCTATTCTAATTAAAAACAACATTAATTACGTCAGACTGCCTTCAATTCACAACCGTACAATAGAAAGCATTACCATTCAAATAGAAAATAACACTATTATTACAGGAATATACAACAGTCCATCCAACAAATTATCAATAAATTGCCTAAGACATATCACGAGAAGAAATAAGGTACTGTTATTGAGGGACTTTAACTGTCGACATGAACTATGAAATTGTCCTTCACGAAATACGAATGGTTTAACATTACATAGATTTCTCGAATCCGATACCGACTGTAAATTACACATACCCGATCGACCAACACATTACCCCACTAATGGAAATCCGGCCTGCACAATTGATTTAATGATAAGCAAAAATTTAGAACTAACCCCTGTTAAAACTCTGTGTGAACTTTCTTCAGACCATGACCCTATTTTAACCATATTAGATTTTACCGAAATTACACAAACAAGTTGGTATACGATTATGGTGCTACCAACTGGAATGAATTTCGTAAATTACTAGACAAACAAATTGAAATAAACAATAACATAAAAACATCCGACACACTTGAAAAAGAGGTCAAAATATTCACCGCAGCACTACTCTCCGCGAGAAATAAATCCACACCCACACGCATTCCTGATAGAAAATGTGAAAAACTACCTCGACACATTTTGAACCTTATTCAACACAAAAACAGACTAAGAAAGAGATGGCAAAACACTCGAGTACATGCTGATAAAGAAAACCTCAAACTCTTGACCGTTGAAATCAATGAACTGCTGGAGAAACATCGAAACGAAAAATGGGAGCAAAATATTTCAGAGTCAACAGGATGGTTCCCTCTGGAGGATAACCAAACTGTTGCAAGGTAGTCGTAAGAAAATCCCAGCGCTGGCGGTAGAAAACACCCACTACACGTCAGACGCGAACATAGCACAACTACTTGCAGAAACGTTAGCTGAGTCACACACCATCCCTCAATCCGACAACCAGGAGCAAAGTGACATCCGGAAAAGAGTCCATCAATTCATAACAACGAATGCAACTGAAAAAACACCATCATACGCCTACACCAATTCGACGGAATTCAGAGAAATAGTTGTAAAACTGAAGCCACAAAAAACCCCTGGAATGGATGAGGTACACAACATTCTTCTTAAAAACATGTCCCAAAAAGCAATAGTCCAACTGAACTATATAATAAATGCAATCATAAAACTCCAACACTGGCCGACCTCCTGAAAAACGGCAGTGGTTACCCCGGTACCTAAATCGGGAAAAAGTAGCGTCCTTCCAGAAAGCTACCGACCGATCAGCTTATTATCCAACATTAGCAAAATCGCGGAAAAGATAGTGTTGCGGAGAATTAATTCAGAAACTAAAAGACTCAAAATTAAAGATGACATACAGTTTGGATTCAAGGAAAATCCTAGTGCCATGCAACAGGCGTGTAGAGTAGTTGTTGATATAATAAACAACTTCAAAGCCAAAAAACACACTGTCATGATCCTTCTGGTTATTGAAAAAGCTTTTTTGACAAAGTCTGGACTGAGGAACTTATATATAAACTCATTGAGCTCCAACTACCAAGTTCTCTTATGTAGTACATTTGATAGAATGCGCCTGTGATTGGTGTGCTGGCCATTGTTTAATAAGAAGAAGAATGTAGGTTTGGTTATCTGTTGGTTCATAGAGGATTATTTTATCTATGTTTTTAATTTTAACCTGAAAGAATTAATTGCGTTTTAGACTTGAAGAAAAAAGCACATGGTTGCTGATTCTGTTAGTTTTTCGAAAAATAATAATTTATGTGTTTTATAAATAGAGCTCCCAATACTTTGAATATTGTGAATATTAATTTCCTGACCACGTTCCCAACGATTCCACTACAGTTCAGGTGTGGGGTTGCAGGAGATTAATTCAGATTAGTATTTTTGAATATTTCGTCGATCATCAAAATGGAGAACGATGGAAAAAAAGCATCAGGTCGTTCTTATTATGAAAGTGAATTTGAGAACTTCACTAGTACTCATCAATCCAAGCAACAAGGTATGCAAAACTTAGACAATATTATTTCAACAATGAATGCACTATTGGAACAAAATGCTCAAGTCATTCAATTATTGGCAACAAATCAAACCCAAGCAGCGATGCAAAGGCAATCACAGGACACCTACCATGTGTTCCCTGATTTTTCAAAATCAATTTCATCTTTTAATGGCCAAGACTTGAATTTGAGTCAACATTGGTTAGAATCTATCGAGACAGCATTATTACACCACTGGCCAGAATCATTTAAATTAGAAACTGCAAAATCCAAGTTAACTGGAGCAGCAAGATCATGGTATGAAGATTTAATACATTGGGATATTTTCAAGGCTAGATTTTCGAACATGTTCATTCCACACAAAAGTATTACAGCCACATGGAAGGCCATGTCAAATAGGGTCCAAGGGCCTAAGGAAGATTTAAGTATTTATTTTCATGAAAAGGTGAAATTATGTAGTGATTTACACCTTACCAATGAGGAAAAAAAGGAGCAGATTATTGTGGGGCTTGCCTCACGAGAACTAGCTGCTATGACATTGTCAAAAAGACACGACAACGTTGATACCTTGTTTCATGATTTGATGACTTTCGACAGAATCATAAATGATAGGAAAAATAGACATGTTAGCAATCCAGTGAAGCCAATAACTTTCAACACTAGTTTTTGTCCCGATATTAAAACAGAAGGAAGAACTCTTCAACCGACGATGTCAATGAAGAAAAATTCAGGAAAATGCTTCAACTGTTTTGAAGAAGGTCATATAGCATTATCGTGCCCAAAACCGAAAAGACAATGGGGATCTTGTCTTACTTGCAGTTCTACTCATCATAAGCAGAAGGATTGTCCGCAGAATCGTTCACCCCAGAGGGTCCAGAACAAGGACTACAATATCAAGACTGATTCCACCACCAATATTATAGAATCTCCAAAAGTTATTCCTAGTTATCAGGTACCTATTGAATTAATAGCTAGTAATTATTGTATAAATGTCAATTCTGTTTTGGACACAGGAAGTCCCATCTCATTGATTGCCAAATTTTTGGTACCCTTTGATTTAGTCAAGACCGATTCTAGCAACCAAAATTTTAGAGGTATTAATAATTCTGTTTTGAAAATTGTTGGAAAATTTGATGCTTTGATTAGGTTAGACTCGTTATCAATTAATGTGACATTTTATGTTGTGGATGATGATACCATGAGTTATTCTTGTCTTCTTGGTAGAGATTTTATTCATAACAACAATTTAACAGTTATAATTGGAGAAACTGTTTCAATAACTCATAATGGCAATAAGGTTGTAGAAGAACCACTGCCTGACATTTACAAAAATGATTTGGATGTTAAGATAAACTTTCATATTGATCCAGAATTTGAGTTTCATTTTTTAGATTCTTTTGAAACTTTTTATTTACACGCTGAACGTCCAGAAACACCTGAAACTGAATATGAAATGCATATTCAAGTGAAAGAGAATTTTACACCATTTTATTACAAACCCAGACTATTGTCTTATTTTGAGAAAAATGAATGTGAGAGGATTATTAATGATTTAATTAGTAAAAATATTATTAGAGAAAGTAATGTGGAAATAGCTTAACCTATTGTTCTAGTAAAAAATTTAGTAAGCACTGACGTGAGGTCAGATTGCTTTGGCGCTCTTGTTGACCTACTTGCGAGTAAATATTCAAACCTTAACAAATCTATAAGCTCTCTGATCGGGTGAACAATAGTCTTTTTCCGTACTATGGGACAATGTGATGTAAATATGAAAGCCTAATGAATAAACAAACCTTTATCTCAATTTGAGAATAACTACTCATAATTTTCACCAAATTTTGTTCTATGCTTCTCCTAAAAACATACGTCATTGCTTTTCTGAGTTTTGACAACGCCATCAAATTCTTTCTCTATGATAAAAAATTTTTTGATTAATATTACGTCTGTGCTTTTCTGAATTTTGACAAAGTCATCGACATCGAATTCTACCTCTATGAATTCTATGAAAATTTTGATTGATATTACGCCAACTGACACTGATATCTAGGTCCGCAAGTTGTCAAACGGATATCGATCTGTGATGGCAAATCTTTCAATGACAAAGCTCGGACTTCATGACATTTCTATTTTTCTCTTGAGTAAATGAAAAAAATGATCATATCTTCAGAAGGGGGAAAGCTACGACAATGAAATTTGAGAAGGAGTAAGATATCGGTAACCTCAATATATATACGGATTTCTATTTAAATCTTAATGAAGTCTTAGGAGATATTGAGTATTGAAAATTTTTTTTTTGGGAATTTTTTAAAAATTTTCTAGCGTGACCATTTCTGCGAAATTTTGCAAGCCGTTTCGCTTCAGCCTCCTCAATAACATTCCAAGTATCAACTTGATCGGATGGATATTCTAGTAGTTATTGAGGAAACAAAATTTCAGATGCTCATAACTACTGAACCATCCGACGGATTTGGCCCAATAACGAACTTGACCGAGATATTTGGACAATTAACCTATTCTGAAAATATGAAAACTCTAGCTGAATTCTTTTGGATGCTAGAGAGGATACGGCCGGCCGGACGGCCGGCCGGACAGACTCAACTTTCGCCACGAATTCTTCATCAGGGAGTCGAACCCAATCGATTGAGACCATTTTCGGCTCGATATTCCAAAATTACAGACATTCGGGCAAAATGATAGGCACTCTGTTCGGGTGAACAAGAGCGCCAAAAAGAGACCTAAATGTCCTGAGAAACCTTCATTGCGTATGTGTGTCGATTATAGAAAACTGAATCAGGTAACAGTAAGGGATAATTACCCTATGCCTATTATTGATGAACAAATTGAACTGTTGCAAAATAAGTCCTATTTCACTAAATTAGATTTGAAAGATGCATTTTACCATATAAAGATTCATGAAGATTCTATTAGATTCACTTCTTTTGTAACCCCTTCAGGACAATGGGAATATTTGAGAATGCCATTTGGCCTGAAGAATAGTCCAGCAAATTGGAATAGATATGTTAATAAAATTTTCGAGATTCAATTAAACGTAGGAAGATTAGTTTAGTCATTGATGATATCTGTATTGCAACTGAAACCTTGAATGAAAATTTAGAAATAATATTAGATGTACTAGACCTATGTGTTAGGAAACATTTAGAGCTGAGGTTAGATAAATGTTCATTTTTTATGAATACTATTCAATTCTTAGGTTACGAAATAAGCTTTGAAGGCGTGAGACCAGCTGATTATAATTTAGAGGCCATAAAAAATTTTCCTGTTCCTAAAAACTTTAAAGATATTCGTAGCTTTTTGGGGTTAACTTCTTATTTTCGACGTTTTATAGCAAACTATGCTTTGATAGCAAGACACAGTTTAGTTTAGACCGTTGAGCAGTCAACATCTAGTCCCGGACGGGCCTTACTCGTTGTAAAAAGAGAAAGTATATTGCGGACCATTGTTAAAGTGTCAATTTTAAACAGCACTTCTCCGGTGGCCTACGTGACGAGGATAATAATCAACATCTGGTTTTCACTAACATTGTTATTTCTTAGAATTTTACCGATACTACAATGGCCAGTAAAACAATAGACCAGGGTAGAAGCCTTTAAAAATAATGAAAAGTGAAAACAAATTATAATAGAATGAAACCCATTAGAAAAGGAGGAAAATATGATAAAAATGAAAGGAAAAATAATTTACGGGCGATCTGAGGTTGGGAAGGGGATGGGGGTGAGTTTTTAAGGGTAAAAAACGGTTTTTCTCGATTTCCGGTAAAACTAAAAGTCCTATCGAAAAAAGTCAAATGGAAAAGTTGTAGATAATAAAAAGATCTAAAACTTTGGTATTTACACTTTTTTCACATAACCTCAAAATTTTTTTTTTAACGAAATTTTGTGAAAACTTACCTTTTTATGTCCCAAATACGCTGTAATTTATTTGATTAAAAATATTTATTTTTTCACCTTATTTTGAATTAATATTGAAAAAACACCCTAATTTTCAATCGAAAATTCACCCGTCAAAATATCAGCTTTTTTCAAAAAGTCGGTATGGTTTCTGTTCGTTGAAATCTCTACTTTCCGATGGCGAAAAAAAATATATGTTACTATGGTAAATGTTCTCAGAAAACGCAAAAATTTAAAAAAAACTTGAATTCGAAAAATTTTTTTTAATTATTATAAATAATTTTGAGCTATTTATTAAAATGTAGACTTTAATTACTCGAAAAACGTTAGATTACATGTGACGTCGATAACAAAAAAATTGCAAATAAAAATATACTACTATAATTAAGAAACAAATAAGTTAATTAAATTAATATTTAATAAGACATCTACAATATTTGGAGAGAGTTGTCTAATTTTCTTTAAATTATATGCGTAGATGCTTATTTATAACAATTTTTAGATAAATTATATATATACCCGAGTAGATATACCTGAGTGACCTACGAAAAATTGTAGCCCATCAAAAGGTATTTTGTGGAGAAGTGGGGAAGGGGCTAGGCGGGTCTGGGTCTTACTACATACATACATTTTCCTGTAACCAAGTAGAAGAAGATGCTGATGCTGACATAATTGAAACTGCGATAAAAGCTGCAATAAGTACAAATAAAACTGTAATTGTTGTGGGCCAAGATATTGATCTTTTGGTCCTTTTAAATCAGTTAAATTCATATAATCATGACATTTATTTTCTCAAACTAGGCTATTTTTCGCGTCTAATAGTTTCAAACATGAATCCTTAAGAAACATTGTTGCATTTCTGCATTGTTTTTCTGGTTGCGATACAACATCTGGATTTGCTGGAAAAGGAAAAAAAAGTATCGTCAATTCATTAATAGACGCTAAAAATTTTTCTAACTTGGCCAATGTTTTTTATAAGGAAGATGCAAGTAACGAAGAAATAAAAAAAAATGGGTCACAACTAATCAAATCTATTTATAAATGTAAAAATGAAAAAATTACACTGAATCAATTAAGGTTTAAAAAATATCAATTGGCAAAAATTAAATCATCTTTCGTTTTGGCAAACCTCCCACCCACAGAAGGAGCAGCAGAAAAACATTGTTACAGGGCATATTATCAGCTTCAAACTTGGTTGGGTAACGAACTAACAGCAACAGATTGGGGCTGGGAGCAATTTCAATGTGGAATTATGCCCAAATTTACACAAAAAGAATTAATTCCGGAAATATTGCTCAAAACAATTTGCTGCAGCTGTGAAACTGGATGTAACAGTTTAAAATGTGGTTGCCGAAAACATGGTTTAAAATGCACAAAACTGTCATGGTTCTGAGAATTGCTCCAATATTGAAAAAGAAACCTATGAGGAAGTTAATGATTCAGAAGATATTGTGGATGAAGATCCAACGCAGTCTGGAAATAATGTTGGAGAGGAAGAAGGTGATAATCATGAAAATTTCGAAGATCTACTAGAATCGGAGATGTTTGACGAATCTAACGATGAAGAAATGCCATCAAAAAGACAAAAACTTATGGATAAGTGATTAGAATTGAAGATAAGGTATTTATGAATGATGAGATTAATGTGTTTGAAAATATTGTAATGAATAACATAATGAGAATAAAGCATCTACATTTAATAGTACGATTTACATTTATATTTACCTATAATGAGATTTTCTATGACATAAATGTAATTAGAATTAAATAAATCAACTTTTTAATTGAAAGAAATTGCAGCAATCACATTTTTAGGATGAAATTATTTATAATAATTAAAAAAAATTTTCCAATTCAAGTTTTTTTTTAATTTTTGCGTTTTCTGAGAAGATTTACCATAGTAACATATATTTTTTTTTTCGCCATCGGAAAGTAGAGATTTCAACGAACAGAAACCATACCAACTTTTTGGAAAAAGCTGATATTTTGACGGGTGAATTTTCGATTGAAAATTAGGGTGTTTTTTCAATATTAATTCAAAATAAGGTGAAAAAATAAATATTTTTAATCAAATAAATTACAGCGTATTTGGGACATAAAAAGGTAAGTTTTCACAAAATTTCGTTAAAAAAAAAATTTTTGTAAAAGATAAAAATAAAAAACCAAAAACTTGGTTTTTTGAATTTTTCACATGAATTTTGAGGTTATGTGAAGAAAGTGTAAATACAAAAGTTTTAGATCTCTTTATTATCTACAACTTTTCCATTTGACTTTTTTCGATAAGACTTTTAGTTTTGCCGGAAATCGAGAAAAACCGTTTTTTACCCTTAAAAACTCACCCCCATCCCCTTCCCAACCTCAGATCGCCCGTAAATTATTTTTCCTTTCATTTTTATCATATTTCCCTCCTTTTCTAATGGGTTTCATCCTACTATGATTTTTTTTGTTTTAAAAATTATCGACCCTGGACAACAAGAAATTCGACGGAACTCAAATCAACAATTACTGAAATCCTGAATAATACCCAACTCCACAAAATGTTCAGTGACCTGATCTCGGACAATATGAGAAAATTGTTGAAAGATGAAGTAGTTATAAAATTGGAAGAAGCAAATCAAGAAATTCTTCTGCTTAAAAAGGAAGTGATGGCACTAAACTCAAAGATTCAAAACCTTCAAAGGGGAAAACAAAACCAGAACGAATTCAAAGTTATTCCAGTCACTAAAATTCAAACAAATATTGAATCGAAAACGTATCAAGTTTTAAATGAGGAGGTGCTGCCTGAAAAAGAAGGTGATAATGAAGACAACATCAAAACATTCACCAGCGTGAAAATGGCAGAAAAAGATAGCCGGTAGAATTCCCGACGACACCCGAACGCCCATAGATGTCCGTCAATGATGGACATGATATTATTTTATACGGTTATTCACATGGGATGAAAACAATGAAGTGAAGGAAATGAATTGGAATACCGTAACTGGCAATTTAAGAGAATATTCTCTACAAACGGATAGGGGGAATGAATTCAGTATAGCTGCTGATTTTTTCCGAGATTTATATTTGAACAATCATTCGGGAATTTCGACCTGATGGAGACGGTGTTTCCAAATGATACTTATACATAACATAGCCCTTGGAATGTGCCACCGAATGTTCCCTGTCAAAATTTCTTACCAAGGGGATTTCGGGGTGAAACTACCCCCGAAATGAGATTTTTGGAATTTCGACCTGATGGAGACGGTGTTTCCAAATGATACTTATACATAACTCAGCCCTTGGAATTTGCCACCGAATGGTTTTACTCAAAATTTCTTACCAAGGGGATTTCGGGGTGAAACTACCCCCGAAATGAGATTTTTTGGAATTTCGACCTGATGGAGACGGTGTTCCCAAATGATACTTATACATAACATAGCCCTTGGAATGTGCCACCGAATGTTCCCTGTCAAAATTTCTTACCAAGGGGATTTCTGGGGGTGAAACTACCCCGAAATGAGATTTTTGGAATTTCGACCTGATGGAGACGGTGTTTTTCATGAATGATACTTATACACGTAACATTTCTTGGAATTTGCCACGGAATGTTCCCTGTCAAAATTTCTTACCAATAGCCCGAAATGAGAATTTGCCTGATGGAGACGGTGTTTCCGAATGTTCGTAACATAGCCCTTGGAATTTGCCACCCTGTCAAAATTTTTCTTACCTGAAATGGGGATTTCGGTGGGTGAAACCACCCCAAATGAAATGAGATTTTTGAGATTTTTGGAATTTCGGCCTGATGGAGACGGTGTTTCCGAATGAAACTCATACGTAACATAGCCCTTGGAATTTGCCACCAAATGTCTACAATCAAAATTCCTTACCAAGGGGATTTCGGGGTGAAACCACCCCCGAAATGAGATTTTTGACAATTTCGACCTGATGGAGACGGTGTTTCCGAATGAAACTCATACGTAACATAGCCCTTGGAATTTGCCACCGAATGTTCCCTGTCAAAATTTCTTACCAAGGGGATTTCGGGGTGAAACCACCCCCGAAATGAGATTTTTGGCAATTTCGGCCTGATGGAGACGGTGTTTCCGAATGAAACTCATACGTAACATAGCCCTTGGAATTTGCCACCGAATGTTCCCTGTCAAAATTTCTTACCAAGGGGATTTCGGGGTGAAACCACCCCCGAAATGAGATTTTTGGCAATTTCGACCTGATGGAGACGGTGTTTCCGAATGAAACTCATACGTAACATAGCCCTTGGAATTTGCCACCGAATGTTTGCAATCAAAATTCCTTACCAAGGGGATTTCGGGGTGAAACCACCCCCGAAATGAGATTTTTGACAATTTCGACCTGATGGAGACGGTGTTTCCGAATTAAACTCATACATACCATAGCCCTTGGAATTTGCCATCGAATGTTTACTGTCAAAATTTCTTACCATGGGGATTCGGGGGTGAAACCACCCCTAAAGTGAGATGTTTGTCATTTCAGACCAGAAAAATATCGAGTATTATCTGAAAATAAACGCGAAATAATTATTCAGTGAGAATTAGTGGAATCACCCCCACTTAATGGTTTTTGAAATTGCCTTGCCCTTTCAAGTAAGTTCCCTCAAAGGGTGTCGACGAATTTGTGGTTTTAAATTATTTTTTACAGGTTCTGAGGATGGAATAATTTTGAAATTTCACACATTCAATTGATTACAGGGGTGGTTTTTCTCAGTTCCATTCTTTTATTTTAATATTCACCAAAACAGTACACGCATACTCTGAAATCAAAATACTATTCAACATTGATGAAATTATCGAAATTGTGAAAAAAATTATAACAGTCACTCCTCAATTCCCAACATAATATTTCAGGAAATTGAATATCCATAGTAAGATTATTTTCTCCCCTTGAAATAGTGATCATATTTTTGAAAATTGAACAACGCATGATATTTTTAACAACTCTCATGAATAATTGAATTAGCTCAAATAATCTTCCCTATTTCCAGAAATCCCATGATCCATTTTTCGAAAACCTATTACAAAGAAATAGTTATCTAATTATTCCTACATAAATCGCAAAGCTTGTTTGTCATCTTCTCTGTTACCGGGATTCCTTGTTTGATTTCTATGGCTGTGAGAAGACATTTGAAATGGATAGACCTTTTACAACTCGAACATCGAAAATGATCTCCGAGTGATGTATTCACAGAGCAATAGAGACACCTATTATGCATATCAGATGAATGATTGAGTAACAAGTATTTCAATTCTTCTCTAAAGTCGCTCATGTCGTGAACCATCTCTAAATTAATGCCGTTGGAAATGCACTTGAAAAAATGAATAATATAAATCCCACAGTTGAAATTATCTTGTTGAATTATGTGGTTGGGTACTATTATTTGAAAATCATCAATTTTTATCGAATGACTGTCGAAAAAAATATTTATTTTTTTCAAGAAATAATTCAATATTGAATGCTCGTTGCCTATAGGATCAATGAAAACAACTTTTTCTGTTTGATCGATACATACAACAATAGGAAATGATTATTCCGATGAATAGGAAATATAATATTTTCATAATGAATCTTTATGTTTTCAAAGAAAGATCGTTCGATAAATTCATTGTTAACAATAACAGAAGATTTTTCCACGCCCACGATCTGAAAATTTCCACCAGATAGTTTATTGAAGATATGTAGACAATGATCGATAACAAAGCTACTAAGATAGTTTGGGGAATTGAGAGTAACAAAGTCAGAATATAATAATTCGCGAATGGAGAAATCAATATCTGACTGACTACAAACCACATAATCTCTTTTATTTGGAAGGGTTCGGTAGAAAGTAAGATCACTGACTAGACCGTTATCTCAAAAATGTATATCAATTAAAGTTCTCCACCGTCGATCTATTTCAGTTTTGAATTCTTTATTGGAAGAAACTATTTTAGGTAGTAAATAAAAAAGAAGAAATATTTCAAAGGAGTCAACATATTATTTTTAAAAAATTTTTGATCTCGTTTCACCCTTACTATTTTCAATCCCTTGAATGTGAAAACCACTAAGTCACACCAGATGCGATTCGAAATCTCCAATTGCCCTTGAATTTGATAGAAATAATTATGTTTGGTATTGATATCATTTTTAGTAGTCAGGAAATCAAATTTGCACTCTTCAACCTCCTTGTTCCTAGTATTGAATGGGCATTTGATTTCAATCAAACCTTCAGTGCCTACAATACTATCTGGAGAGGCAGCCATAAATTGATATCTTCGGTGTATCATCAGACCAGATAAGGAACACACCACTCCAGTTTTTTTTTCATAGGCCTTTCTTGCCGATGCCTCATGCACAATACCATGTTTTATTGGTTCTGTATTTAATTCTTTTGGATTTCTGATATCTCTGACAATGTTTTCGAATATTGAGTTTCTATTCTTACTTTCAAAGGCTTTGCAAACTCTGCCAAACAATGAAGCTGTTATACGTATTTTTTCTTTGTTCTTTCCAATTAGCATTCTCTCTTTGAAATAAAGTTTCATACTCTATTTTTTCCAAGTCAATCACGCTATTGTATGATCTCGTGAAATAGTCTAAACATGATGAGGCGAAATCTGATGCATCAAGCATTATTTCAGGGGGAATAGAACAAATTGTACAAAAAAAGTCTTCTGAGAAATCCATAATCTTTTCTGGGTCAACGCATTCCTGATGAAACCAAAAATTACATTGCGGATTGCTGCACTGCACCCAAGCAATGGTCTGATTTTTCACACCTTGCCCACAAAGAGCAAGCTCTCCATCATCATCTGGAAATATCACTTCTGTCTTACTACTTGCCGGGTCACAATATGTATATTTTTTCAAGAACCTCCCACTAAAATGAGAGACATTGCTTTTGGTCCTTTTACCCCAAGTTTCCTGTGAGGTTTTCTCATCGGTTTCGTCAAACTTCGTTAATCGGTTTTTTTTTTATTCCAACATCACTCTCTACTCCCAATGCATTTATGTCTTCAAGTAATCTCAAAATGAATCGAACATTTCATATTTCGTTTACCATCTAGCACATATTTCTTCAATTGTCCAAAATAAGCTTCCACCAAAGAATTATTTAAAGGAGGAGAATTCTCCAGGATGAGAGCACTCCAAAGTGGACTCAGTGGTAAATATTTTCCAAAAATTAATTGCCATAACTCTTCATTGTAAAAAATGTTCGGAGTTGATCCTTCGGATTCATTCAGTTTTATTTTATCAGACATGCCTGCGAATCTTTTATAGAATGGACTCAATTTCATCAAAGTTTTTTCTTTATGGATATCTTCTATAGATTCATCGATGTAACTGACATTTTCTGAACAGGAATAGTGTTCAGTACAAATTTTTTCAATAAACGTTCCGCCTTTTTTGTCTCGAAATCCATGAATTTTGAATTGAGCAAAGTGAAGATATTAAAAACAAACAAGTCGAAGGTATGGAGGTCATTTATATGCGCAGCTGCTGCCAAAACATCTTTGTAGTACTTTCTTTGAATGCCATTTTTTGCTGTTGTATCAATGTCTTTACAAGCCATTTTCATAAAGTGGGCATAACACAAATGAATACTAATGAATGGCTTTGATTCAACTCGATCAGTCAATTTCAAATTATCGTAACAAATTTGCAAATATTCTATTAAAGTGCATCTATTGAATGCTTTGCACATGGCATGAATATTCGCAAATGAAAAATCTGTTACGACTTTTGAGAAAGCTGACCAGTAGTGCTGCTCTTCGCAAGCATATCTGAAATCGTTGAGAAGCTTAAAGATTCTATTTGAATCATGAGCCCCTGATATCATTGAGAATATTGGAAAAATCCGTCCTGAGCTGGGAACTTTCATAACGGCGGTGTAAAAATAGATCCTCTTACAGTTGGAGAAAGGTTTCCTAACAACAGAACCTGTTGCATCGAAATGGATGATTGGTAAAAATTTTTCGCTCTGTCCTTTGAGAACATTTATCTGTTGAATACTGAACAGCTTTATGTTGAAAGGCAGACTGATTTCTTGAATGAAACCAGGATGACGTTGCTGCAAATTGATTACATCTGTCAAATCGTCTTTACTTGTGTCAAATTGGCATAGATGCTCGGATCTTATTTTTCTGCATACAACATCGGACTTAATATGCTGTAAATTTTTTCCAATATGGAGTATTTGCGGAGAAGCATTGGTCAATGTATTTTTTTTATAGGTCAATGGTCTGGTATGTGCCAATTTCTTCTTTACAATTGACCTCTCTACTCCTCTGACCTGTAAAGTTAAATGGTTGGGATGGCAAAAATTGAGGGAGTTGCTATATACGCGCACAAGTCCTCCTCTGGAAATTAATATTCTGAATTTTTTACACCTACTTTTGTTATGTTTACATATACCCAAAACTGTAAATTCTCCACGTTTATGTGAAAACCAATAATCTTTGAAAACAATAAGGCAAACATTATTTACGTACTTCCGTATCCTGTTCCTCAAAACGGTTGGATAGTAATTTTTTTTGAGCTTATTGCCCTTGCAAATGACATTCTTAATGGCATCACTAAGGGTGAAAGAGCCTTCAAAGATCTGGCAAGCTTTGAATTTTGATTCGAAATCAGTGGAGAAAAGGACATTTTCAGAATTCCGAGGTAAAACTTTTATGGCGGAACCAACTGGTGAAGAGAGGTTCAGAATTTCCTTCGGAACATCCGTCGTTTGATTTTTTATGCTCTGGCTATTAGAAATAGGAGAAGGTTCTCTGCTCGATGAATCCATAAATGTGTCATCAGTTGAAGGCTTTTATGCTCATCAGGTGAATTATTATCTTTTTCAATTTGATATGGACCTTCATGGTCCAAATATCTTGGACTTGGATTTATAAATGAAGATGTTGAATTACTCTCTTTCAGGTCGCAATGAAAATTATTTTCCTCATTTTCATGAAGGACTTCATTTTTTGGAGTTGACGATATGCAACCTTCATCCAGTTGAAAACTACCATTACCATTAATTGGATAATTTTTCTGGTCGACAAGAAATATTTGGTTATGGTTAGTTGAATTTACAATGTCTTCTTCGACGATTGGAAAAGCGCGAAGTCTCTTCCACCTAGAATATAATTTAAGGCGATTTTTTTCACAATTTTTCATACGTAGTTCCTGACAGAGTGAAGAATAAACGGAGTTGTTCTGCTTGTAAGATCTGCAAACGTCGTTTAATGGAAAACCCAAATTCAGTAGAGCTTGTTTCAAGGTTATACCAGAATCACTATCATTTTTTTTTTGCTTTTGAGCGTTGAAATATGTGATGAAAACCTTATTTCTGGTTATTATTTTATGAATCAAACTGGTGAATCCATAGTTTGTTGATTTCAAAACAAGGGCAATTTTTTTCGCCACCAATTTATTTATTTCATCATCATTGGTAGGAAAGTAATCTTCTTTCATTAACTGTTCGCAAATTATACGGAAAGCTTGAATTTTTGATAATTTTTTCACAGGCATTTTGGCAATCTAACCGAATGTTCAAAACGTGTGACTTGGAATTGAAGCAAAGGAAAAAATAAAGAAACAGAAAAATATGAAAAATAGAATACCAACGAAAAAGTACAAAATAAAAATGAAATATTTTTCAATGATTTCAAAGGAGCAATCGAATACTAGCTGATTGATCAGAATATGAAGAAGATTATGAAAGAACACACAGAAAGACAACCAACAAATGACTTAACACTGAAGAATTGAACAAGGTAACCAAAATAAAAGAAAAAAAAAATAATTCCACTATTACCTACAACGAAATCAATCTGATGAGGTAAATTAAAATTATCCGAAAAGATAGCAGAATATTTATTTCTGATCGAATGAACAATGAATGATCGAATGAACAATACAGAAAAATAAAGAAGATTATGAACGAACAAACGAGAAAGACAACCAACGACTTAACACTAAAGAATTGAGCAAGGTGATCAAAAAAAAAAAAGAAATGAAAAAACAACTTCACTATTACCTACAAAGAAATCAAACTAATAACGTGAATTAAAAATAACCGAAAGTACGACAGAATATTTATTTCTGATCGAACGAACAATATGGCAAAGTAACGAATAAATCAGTTATTAATCCTACACACTCAATAACAAAGAATACAACCAAATAAAAACGAAAAAAAAATATAAAAATTCAACTGTTGAAGTTTGCTGCTGGATAACATGCAAACCCAGAAACGACTACAGCGATCTATCTCAAACTAGCGAAGAAATAATATGACCTACTCGGTGATTATTTATGCAGTAGCAACAGCGCAGCGCCTTAAAGATAACAGCTTACATAAGTAAACAAGCCACTCGTCGCGATCGTAGATATAACATTTGGTAGGGGTCCAAGTTGACAGAATATAGCGACGCGCCATCTCCTATTACGGATATTGTAGCGAAACCATTGAATTGACGGCTTATAATTAGTTATTATCATAATTATTTTCTGTTATTTTCAAATATTTATAATCAACACATAGAGGTGGTTGTAAAAAGGAAGCATTTTCACCTAATTCGTGACTGATAAAAAAGAAATAAATGATTTTTAGCGTGATTGATTGTATGTGTTTTCTGAGGTACGTGAATAATGTTTGTCATATTGTTTTCAATGATTATTGGTTTTCACGTAAAGGAAACTTAACTGAAGTAGGAGTAAAATATTCAGAATATGTATTTCCGGAGAAGGATACGGAAGTACGTAAATAATGTTTGCCCCAAAATTCTCATTTCGGGGGTAGTTTCCCCCCAGATGCCTATGGGGAGAAATTTTGACAAAAAACATTCGGTGTCAAATTCCAAGGGCTATGTTATGTATGAGTTTCATTTGAAAACACCGTCTCCATCAGGTCGCAATTGCCAAAAATCTCATTTTGGGGGTGGTTTCACCCCGAAATCCCCTTGGTAAGAAATTTTGACTGCAAACATTCGGTGGCAAATTCCAAGGGCAATGTTATGTATGAGTTTCATATGGAAACACCGTCTCCATCAGGTCGCAATTGCCAAAAATCTCATTTCGGGGGTGGTTTCACCCCGAAATCCCCTTGGTAAGAAATTTTGACTGCAAACATTCGGTGGAAAATTCCAAGGGAAATGTTATGTATGAGTTTCATTTGGAAACACCGTCTCCATCAGGTCGAAATTTCCAAAAATCTCATTTCGGGGGTGGTTTCACCCCTAAATCCCCTTGGTAAGAAATTTTGACAGGGAACATTCGGTGGCAAATTCCAAGGGCTATGTTACGTATGAGTTTCATTCAGAAACACCGTCTCCATCAGGTCGAAATTCCCGAAAATCACATTTCGGGGGTAGTTTCCCCCCGAAATCCCCTAAGTAAGAAATTTTGACAGGGAACATTCGGTGGCAATTTCCAAGGGCTATGTTATGTATGAGTTTCATTTGGAAACACCGTCTCCATCAGGCCAAAATTCCCGAAAATCTCATTTCGGGGGTAGTTTCACCCCGAAATCCTCTTGGTAAGAAATTTTGACAGGGAACATTCCGTGGCAAATTCCAAGGGCTATGTTATGTATGAGTTTCATTTGGAAACACCGTCTCCATCAGGTCGAAATTGCCAAAAATCTCATTTCGGGGGTGGTTTCACCCCTAAATCCCCTTGGTAAGAAATTTTGACTGCAAACATTCGGTGGCAAATTCCAAGGGCTATGTTATGTATGAGTTTCATTCAGAAACACCGTCTCCATCAGGTCGAAATTCCCGAAAATCTCATTTCGGGGGTGGTTTCACCCCGAAATCCCCTTGGTAAGAAATTTTGACTGCAAACATTCGGTGGCAAATTCCAAGGGCAATGTTATGTATGAGTTTCATTTGGAAACACCGTCTCCATCAGGTCGAAATTACCGAAATTCTCATTTCGGGGGTAGTTTCCCCCAAAAATCCCCTTGGTAAGAAATTTTGACAGGGAACATTCGCTGGCAAATTCCAAGGGCTATATTAAGTATGAGTTTCATTTGGAAACACCGTCTCCATCAGGTCGAAATTGCCAAAAATCTCATTTCGGGGGTGGTTTCACCCCGAAATCCCCTTGGTAAGAAATTTTGACTAGAAGCATTCGGTGGCAAATTCTAAGGGCTATGTTATGTATGAGTTTCATTCAGAAACACCGTCTCCATCAGGTCGAAATTCCTGAAAATCTCATTTCGGGGGTAGTTTCACCCCGAAATCCCCTTGGTAAGAAATTTTGACAGGAAACATTCGGTGGCAAATTCCAAGGGCTATGTTATGTATGAGTTTCATTTGGAAACACCGTCTCCATCAGGTCGAAATTCCCGAAAATCTCATTTCGGGGGTAGTTTCACCCCGAAATCCCCTTGGTAAGAAATTTTGACAGGGAACATTCGGTGGCAAATTCCAAGGGCTATGTTATGTATGAGTTTCATTTGGAAACACCGTCTCCATCAGGTCGAAATTGCCAAAAATCTCATTTCGGGGGTGGTTTCACCCCGAAATCCCTTGGTAAGAAATTTTGACTGCAAACATTCGGTGGCAAATTCCAAGGGCTATGTTACGTATGAGTTTCATTCAGAAACACCGTCTCCATCAGGTCGAAATTCCCGAAAATCTCATTTCGGGGGTAGTTTCCTCCCGAAATCCCATTGGTAAGAAATTTTTACAGCAAACATTCGGTAGCAAATTCCAAGGGCTATATAAGGTATGAGTTTCATTTGGAAACACCGTCTGCATCAGGTCGAAATTACCGAAATTCTCATTTCGGGGGTAGTTTCACCCCGAAATCCCCTTGGTAAGAAATTTTGAGTAAAACCATTCGGTGGCAAATTCCAAGGGCTGAGTTATGTATGAGTATCATTTGGAAACACCGTCTCCATCAGGTCGAAATTCCCGAAAATCTCATTTCGGGGGTAGTTTCACCCCGAAATCCCCTTGGTAAGAAATTTTGAGTAAAACCATTCGGTGGCAAATTCAAAGGGCTATGTTATGTTTGAGTTTCATCTGGAAACACCGTCTCCATCAGGTCGAAATTGCCGAAAATCTCATTTCGGGGGTAGTTTCACCCCGAAATCCCGTTGGTAAGAAATTTTGACAGGGAACATTCGGTGGCAAATTCCAAGGGCTATGTTACGTATGAGTTTCATTCAGAAACACCATCTCCATCAGGTCGAAATTCTCGAAAATCTCATTTCGGGGGTAGTTTCACCCCGAAATCCTCTTGGTAAGAAATTTTGACAGGGATCATTCCGTGGCAAATTCCAAGGGCTATGTTATGTATGAGTTTCATTTGGAAACACCGTCTCCATCAGGTCGAAATTGCCGAAAATCTCATTTCGGGGGTAGTTTCACTCCGAAATCCCCTTGGTAAGAAATTTTGAGTAAAACCATTCGGTGGCAAATTCCAAGGGCTGAGTTATGTATGAGTATCATTTGGAAACACCGTCTCCATCAGGTCGAAATTGCCAAAAATCTCATTTCGGGGGTAGTTTCACCCCGAAATCCCCTTGGTAAGAAATTTTGAGTAAAACCATTCGGTGGCAAATTCCAAGGGCTATGTTATGTTTGAGTTTCATTCGGAAACACCGTCTCCATCAGGTCGAAATTCCCGAAAATCTCATTTCGGGGGTAGTTTCACCCCGAAATCCCGTTGGTAAGAAATTTTGACAGGGAACATTCGGTCGCAAATTCCAAGGGCTATGTTACGTATGAGTTTCATTCAGAGACACCATCTCCATCAGGTCGAAATTCCCGAAAATCCCATTTCGGGGGTAGTTTCACCCCGAAATCCCCTTGGTAAGAAATTTTGACAGGGAACATTCCGTGGCAAATTCCAAGGGCTATGCTATGTATAAGTATCATTTGGAAACACCGTCTCCATCAGGTCGAAATTCCGAAAAATCTCATTTCGGGGGTGATGTCACCCTATGGTGAGAAATTCTGATAAAAAATATTGGGTGGCAAATTTCAAGTGCTACGTAATGTAAAGTTTCAATCGTAAACACGATCTTCTTCAGGTAGAATTTCCCGAATGATTGTTCAAATATAAATCTCGGAAAATATCAGCAGCTATACTGAATTCATACCCCCTATCCGTTTGTAGAGAATATTCTCTTAAATTGCCAGTTACGGTATTCCAATTCATTTCCTTCCCTTCGTTGTTTTCATCCTATGTGAATAACCGTATAAAATAATATCACGTCCATCATTGACAGACGTCTATGGGCGATCGGGTGTCGTCGGGAATTCTACCGGCTATCTTTTTCTGCCATTTTCACGCTGGTAAAACATTCGCTGTTAAAAGAAAACAGATAAGAATTAAACCCCAAAAATTCAATTCACAGATAAGCAAATCAACCGAGGACAAATCAAATGGTCTCCTAGTAGGAATGTCCAAATGCAAAAGGGCATGGCTTTATGTGGGAAATATCAATAATAAAAATGCGACACCTGAAATGGTTCGCGAATATACCAAAGAAGAAAATATACCTTCCGACCAATTGATCATTGAAAAATTGGAAACCAGAGGAGATTTTTCTTCTTTTATGATTGGAATTCCATTCGAGAAACTCGAAACAATAGGAAATCCTGACTATTGGCCAAATGGTGTTACTGTGAGGCGTTTTAACTTCTGGAAAAAACAAAAAAAGGGTGGCCCTTTTTTAGATCAAGAGAAAACTCAACCGGAAACTCAAATATGAAATTGAATTTACAAAAGAAATTGAAGATGACGCGAGACTTAAATCTCAAAAATGTTACAATATATTATCAGAACTGCAGAGGACTCAATTCAAAAACACATTCATTTTATGAAAATGCTTTAACCTTCGAGCATGAAATCATTGCACTAGCGGAAACCTGGTTGAGAGATTGTGTATCAAATTCGGAACTTTTTCCAGAGAATTATTCAGTGTATCGTCATGACAGGTCCTATGGTGTTCGAGGGGGAGGAGTTCTGCTTGCGGTTAATAGTGACTTATATACATCTCAACTATGTGAGTTAAAGTGTATCATGATGTCAATACGACAAGTTGTGTCAGTATGATCTCTACCAAAAATTATTTTAAAAAAAAGGTTTCCAAGTGCTTATCTAAACTTTAAACAGTGATAACCCGAGACTTTCACCCCCATCTAAGTGTAGATTCAGTTCCCCAGCCCCTACGGGTCCCAAGAGACGCCCACATAAAAACTAACCTTATTACGAGAAAGTGACTCTAAAAGTGCGTGATAGTGACACTTAATATGACTCAACCCAAATATAGCGCAGATGAAATTGTGGCAGCTATAGCTGAGAATCCGGAAATTGCCCTTCAAGTTTTCTGGAAACTAGCGGACACTCTAGGATTTGCAGAAAAACTGAAATCAAATAACTCTACTGATGATAAACCAGAAACAGGTAATTCCACGACTCCGAGGCCCCCAAAGCACATAAAAATTCGCAACAAAAAGAACGTAAGTAATCCTGTTTTGACAGAGAATCGTTTCGATGCACTTACGGACGACTGCGAGGATATCTCAATGGTAAGTGATGACATAACATCCCAAAACACTCCTGAGAATATCCAATTCCCAGCCCTCAGTTCCCAAAATTCCTTACCGATCAGAACCAGCTCCCAGCCAAAAATCCCAACAAAAATTCCTCCTATAAAAATAAAAAATGAACTCTCTTATCCAGCCATTTCTGAATTAGCTTCCAAAAGGGACATCAAAATTAAATTTGCAACAGAAAAAAAAGATTACATCCAAATTTTCACTGAAACTGCAGATAATCATCGCAAACTAACTAAAGGCTTAGAAGAACACAAACAAGATTTCTTCACCTACACGTTACCTGAAGACAAAAATTCTACGAGTAGTACTGAGGGGAATTCCCTCGCACGAAACTGAAGAGAGCGTGGGCGTTGCACTTAAGAACTATGGACTCGAACCTATCGAAATCAACCGTATGTACAAAAAATCAGAAGGTAATAAGTACCCATACCCTATGATGCTTGTGAAACTAGCTCGTACAGAAAAAACAAAGAGATATATAACATTCAATTCGTCAATTCCTTCAAAATTAAAGTTGAACCCCAAAAAACAAACCATACAATAAAACAATGTCATCGTTGTCAAAATTTTGGACATACACAAACTACATGCAACATGACACCAAGATGTGTCGAATGCACAGACAATCATTGGTCATTTGAATGCAAAAAAGATTCAAAAACTAAAGCGAAATGTACTAACTGTGGTCAAAACCACCCAGCAAATTACAAAGGCTGTCCAAAACACCCATCAAATACAACCTCCAACCCTAAATCAAATATCAAAATTCCCAGAACATTTACCAGCAATCTGACAACAAACGGAGTTTCCTATTCTTCAATTACCAAGTCTGGTAGCAATCCTCCATCAAACAATATAACGGAGATGTTAGGAACAGTTTATTTATTTATTTATTCAACAGGGAAACATACACAGGTAAACAAATACCCAGAAGAATGTTCACAAATAAATTGAGTACTTACAGAGGTACACAACAAATATTCTAACTAAACTAGTGTAAACTTAATACTATAGTGTCAAAAAAATAAACAAAAAGAAAACAAATACACTGCATTTTCCACTACATAATTTCACCCCCCCAAACCATTTGAAAATCTCATGTAGTAACGTCTTAAATATTTCCTAACTGCTCTCACATCAAGATGAAAGATATCTATTGTAGTTCTAAAATAGTTGCACCGTTCAAGTACTCTTATAATAGGGGAATTTTTGGAGCTGTTAGTAGCCCTCAAGGGCAGGACGAAGGTGTCCAACTGTCTTAACCTCCTCAATGGAGCATGTAGGCAAAACTGCGATATTAGCCAAGGCGATTCCAACCGATTACTGAGCAACTTATGAGCAAATAATACATCACACATCACTCGTCGGTTTTCCAAACTTATCATATTGAAATGTCTCAACCTTATAATATAATTTCCAGGATCACCCCTATTCAAACGTAAACCACACCTAAACGCCATAATACGGAGAAATTTCTTTTGGACTTTTTCAAGTCGCTCTATATAGGTTATATAGTGGGGATTCCATACAACCGAAGCAAAGTTCAACTTACTGAACACATATGAATAATCAAGGGCGATAACGGATCTATTGTTGGAAAACGATCTACTCTGTCTCAATATGTAGCCAAGCATCTGTGCTGAAGATGTTACAATATTGTCAATATGTAAATTGAATTTCAGTTGGTAATCAAATGTTACACCCAAATCTCGTACGTGATATAGACGCGTCAGTGGTGAATCCATAATTGAATAAGGGAAGATCACCGGATTTTTATTTCTGGTGAAACTAATTATGTGACATTTGCTAACATTTAGGAACAAATCAGCCCCCGCACAATACATCGAAAAGCTTTCAACGTCCTCCTGCAAAAGCTGGCAGTCATCTGAGTTACGAATCCTCATGAAAATCTTCAAGTCATCGGCAAACAAATTACAATGCTCCTCACAAAAATAGCAGAATCACTTAATGGCCAGAAAAATTAAGCCGAGTTCTTTAAAGATCCTTGCATTGAATGCAAATTCCATTAGAAATAAAAAAGAAGAGTTCAAAGACTACATTTTTCGTGAAAATTTCGATGTTATACTTCTGAACGAATCCTGGCTTAAACCTTGTGACCATTTTTCAATACCAAATTATATAGTATACAGAACCTATAGACTTTCAGGTAGAAATGGCGGCACAGCTATAATGATTAGAAATTGCTTAAATCACCGTAGAAAAAACAACTTCATTACTCAAAATCTAGAACACACAACAGTAGAAATTTGCATGTCTGATCAAACATCTATCCTACTTATTGCAGCTTACAACTCCCCTAGCAAACCATTACTAGAATCTGATCTGAATACGATATTTTCTGGAAACTCCAAAATCATCCTTGGTGGAGACTTAAATGCTAAACACACTCAATGGAATTCTAGAATAATCACCACCAAAGGACGAACTTTGGCGTATAACGCAGATAAAAATAATCTCAAAGTTCTAGGAACTCTGCAACCTACCTATTTTGGTAATGGTAGGCCAGATACTTTAGACGTCTTCGTCCTAAAAAACATTTTACAACCCTGCGAAATATATACAGAATGTGTACTAGCTTCTGATCATAACCCTATTATTTTAAAAATGGAAAATTGGCATGAAATACCAATCATGTATACAAACAAAAAGATCAACTGGCCCAAATTTAAAGAAATTTTGAACCAAATATCCCGTCCAATTCCTTCATTAAACTCATTTTCAGACATCAATGAAGAAGCCTTACAAATTACAAAAGAAATACAAAATTCCATTAAACAAGCATCTAAAATATTCAAAAATGACCCTTATACAAATAATAATCTCCCCTTAGAAATTCGGGACCTCATAAAAGAAAAAAATAGAGCAAAGAGAATTGCACAAAGGACCTTGTTTCCCGATGACAAAAGAAGAGCAAATCAACTTCAGAACTTAATCAATAAGAAAATATTCGACTTCAAGAATCATAAATGGAACTGCTTTCTAGAAACTATTAATGAAGATTGCGATGATACAAATTTGAATTTCAAACCATTATGGCGCATTAAAAAGAGATTAGGTAAGAAAAATAACAAATATTCACCTATACATGGGACAAGAGGCATAGTTTACACAGATGAGGAAAAAGCTGAAAACTTTGCAGAAAGCTTGGAGAACCAATTCAGCCCGAATTACACACCGTATGCTGATATCTCTCATGAACAAAGTATGGAGAGTGAATGTTACAACCGTCTGAGCACATCTAATAATGAAGACCCAATCAGACCCACTGATGAAGACGAAATTTCAAATACAATAAAACAACTTAAAAAGCTGTCCTGGAGATGACGGCATAACGAATACCCACCTCAAAAATCTACCAGTATCATATATAAGTTATATTTGTAACCTAATTAATAGCATTTTAATTTCACAACACTTTCCCACAATCTGGAAAAATGCCACAGTTATCATGATCCTCAAACCCAGTCAAAATCCAATATTCCCTCAAAATTACAGACCCATTAGTCTTCTCTCCACACTTTCAAAATTATCAGAAAAAATTATACTAACTCGATTACTAGAGCAATGTGAAGATAAGAATGTTATTCCTCCAGAACAATTCGGTTTCAGACAAGAACACTCCACAGAGCTTCAAGCTCTCCGCTTGACAGAAAACATCATACACGAAATAAACAGAAAACATTTTAATGCAGCGGTATTTCTGGATGTCTCAAAAGCCTTCGACAAAATGTGGCATGAAGGGCTAGTAGTAAAATTATCACGTTTTGGATTTTCCTCATGCATAATAAAATTAATAGCAAATTATATTATGAAAAGAACATTCCAGGTAAAAATTGGCGCTTCTAAATCTAACAAGTATAACATAAACGCTGGAGTAGCACAAGGTGGAGTACTATCTCCAGTTCTTTACAATATCTTCACCGCAGATATTCCGAACAACCTAACCAAAGATACTAAAATTTTTACTTATACAGATGATACTGCTATTTTGGCTCACTCACGAAGCATAAATCTTGCTAGTAGATATCTCCAAACATCGGTCGATACTATCCTCTCCTGGATGTTGAAATGGAAAATAATGGTAAACTCTTCAAAGAGCCAAGCCATTATTTTCAGTAGGAAAAACACTACAACGACAACAGAAATAGAAATACAAGGCAACAAAATAAATTGGATGAACCAAATTAAGTATCTAGGAATTAAATTTTATCGAAAATTAACATGGAAACACCACATGGAAGAAACAAAACACAAAATTTTCGCCAGAAATAGGAATCTATATTCTCTCATGTCTAGGAACAGCAAATTGAATCTCAAAAATAAATTAATGCTATACAAATCGATATTCCTTCCTGTGATGCTATATGCATCGACGGTTTGGGGACAAACGGCAGAAACAAATCTCAAAATTCTTGAAAGGTCACATAATAAAATGCTTAGACAGATAACAAATGCCCCATGGTTTCTGAGAAACAAATATATAAGAAAAGACCTCAAAATTGGCACTCTTAGGGAACAAATTCGATCGAGAAACAAAATTAACATGAAGAAATTTTCAAAACACACGAACCCGACAATTTTAGCAGCACTAAATTATGATATCAGCGAACCATCAAAGATAAAAAGACCAAAATTGGCACTCCAGGAATGAAAGTTTTTCCTGATTTATTTTAAAAACAGAGATACGTAGTAATACTTCCCTTGTGGAAATATTGCTATAGATTATTCAAACCAAAACTAATTTTTAACTATAGATAAAATGAGTAAAGATACCTTGTATCGACTTATTGAAAAAGATGGATCTTTGAGAGTTAAAGTGTTCGGTGATATCTGTGAATATGGTGTGTTTAAGGATTTCTACTCCACCAAAGGTCCTATTTTACATAATATTATTGTATATTCCCCCAGAATCAAATATTGCTATTTATGATGAAATTTTAGAAATTCTGGAGGATTTTAAATGTTCTGAATCTGTGGTAATTTTGGGTGATTTTAATATTTCTGATTTGCAACATTATTATGAGACGAATGAGTCATCAAATTTGCTTCTTCGGTACCAATCGTTTGTTAACTTTTCCAACCTTGTTCAGAACAATTTTATTACTAATTGTAATGATAGATTACTCGATTTAGTATTGACTTCTGAGAATCTGAATTGTGATGTTTTGAACGACCCCCAACCAATGGTACCAATAGATTCACACCATCCATGTCTCAACATAAACCTAAATCTAAAAAATAGAGCAAAAAAAATTCTATTGCCCTGTATCAGGCAACTTGATTTTCGAAAACTTGATGACGTGAAATTTATCACACTTATAGATGGTACAGATTGGAATTTTTTGATGGGTCTCACGGATACTGATGAAGTTTCTGAAGGATTCAATGATAAGATCCAAGATATACTATCTCAATGTTGTCCTCTTGTCAGTAGTAGTACCCACAAATACCCCAGTTGGTATACAAAAGATATCATTAAAAATATAAAAAAGAAAAATTACTACCATAAAATGTATAAGAAAAATAAATCACACTTTTATTATGAACGGTTCAACATTACACGACGAGTTGTAAAAAAAGGAATAGAGACTTCGTACTCCGATTTTATTAAAAAATCTGAAGATAATCTGATCGAAAATCCCAGTGACTTTTGGTCTTTTTTGAACTCCAAGCAAGATAAAACTCGTATTCCCGGTGAAATGAATGACGACAGCGGAGAAATTTCATCGCCTCAGTCTATTGTTGATGCTTTTGCAAAACAATTTCAAGGTGTTTATTACAATTCAAAATGTGATACCGAATCATATGATTCTTTGGATGATTCATTCAGTCTTACTGATTATCTTCAAATCAATAATATTTCAGAAGATCAAATACTAAAAGCAGCAAAAACGCTAAAAAGTAAAACAAGCTCTGGCCCAGACAATATTCCTTCTAAACTGGTTAAAAATCATATAAATATACTCATGAAGCCTTTGTTGATTGTTTATAATTTGATCTTAATGACTAATAAATTTCCTAAAATTTGGAAGGTGTCACGTATCTGCCCAGTGTTTAAGTCTGGAAAACCTGCTGATATTAGAAATTACAGACCTATAGCTCTCATCTCTGCTTTTTCCAAGTTATTTGAGATCATACTCTTCGACTCGATTTATTCACATATTTCCAATAAATTATCTGTAAGTCAACATGGTTTCATGCGCTCAAGGAGTACAGTAACAAATCTCTGTACCTTTACACAATATGTGTCGGTAAATTTAGATAATCGAAAACAGATAGATGTAATATACACAGATTTTAGTAAAGCGTTCGATAGGGTATCACATAGGTTGCTGTTAAAAAAGTTAGGTCGTTTTGGCATTTCACCGAATATTGTGTTGTTATTGGAATCCTTTCTCAATAATAGAACACTATATGTAGAATTGAAAGGCGTTAAATCATTTTATTTTATTGCGCACTCAGGGGTACCTCAAGGTTCTAATTTGGGGCCCCTCTTATTTATAATATTTATTGACGACCTATGCAAGATAATCAACTCAAAAAACCTTTTGTTTGCGGATGATTTCAAAGTCTTCAGAGAGATTCACGACATAAATGATTTTTATAGGCTGCAGGAAGATATTGAACGCATAAATGAATGGTGCACATTAAATGAACTACCTTTAAATATCAGCAAATGCAAAGTTATGACATACTCAAGAAAACTAACCACCGAAGAATTCAATTACAGTATTGGCAACAAGGTGTTGAAGAGGGTTAACGAATGTAAAGATCTAGGTGTTTTGTTCGACAGCAAACTTTCATTCGACCTACACATCAATAGAATTATCTGTGAAGCCAATAGAACTCTAGGTTTCGTTTTACGTAATTGTAAAGTATTTTCGAATGTACTAGCTATTCAGTCTGTATATTTCAGTCTAGTACGTACCAAACTTGAATACTGTGCTTTAGTATGGAATCCTTTCCACGAAAAATACAGTAATGCATTAGAATATATCCAAAATAAATTTTTGAAATTTTTGTACTACAAAAAACATAAAATTTACCCTATTCGCCAATATAACTATAACTCACTAATAATTGAATTCAACTTCGTAAGTTTGAGGAAGAGAAGAGAAATTTCAGGTGCGATCTTTGCGTTCAAGCTAGTCAATGGGCTGGTCGATTCAATGTATCTGCTGTCGCTATTAAATTTCAATACACCCCGCATTATATCTAGAAAAATTTTAACTTTTAGAATTAATGTTACCAACACCCAACATCATTTCCATAGTCCTGTGGCTTCCATATGCAGAAGCTTGAATGGTTTACCCTCCGTTGATATGTTTTTTCTAAATATCACTCAATTCAGAAAACAATTATACTTATTGATAAGGAACTAATTTATATCTTGTTCAACCTCGGCTGACGACAGCTTGGGGCTTAATATATGTATATAGATATTAACTTATTGTTTACACCTGTAACTGGGCATGTGCCTGTTGGATGTAAAATATATAAATAAATAAATAAAAGACCTTTATATGACTTTTTAAAAAAATCTGCTACTTTCAGGATTTCTGAAACTGAATTAGAAGCTTTTGAGACTTTGAAAAATTTATTGATCGATAAACCCATTTTAGTAATATATTGGCACATGTGGATTATGACTAGATATTGTTGATGATGGAGCTCGTGTTGAATGATTGTTTGGGCTATTACCATCATCTATTGTGGATGTAATGATTTCCGACGTTTCGATAGACATCTTCTATCTTTATCAAGGAGAAAAGTAAGAAACTTTTTGTAAGTATGACTTTTTGGAAATTGATAATTCTCAAAAAGTTTCTTACTTTTCTCCTTGATAAAGATAGAAGATGTCTATCGAAACGTCGGAAATCATTACATCCACAATAGATGATGGTAATAGCCCAAACAATCATTCAACATGTGGATTGTTTGAGTCGAAATTCTGTTTTGATCATAGAAGATAATTCTTTTGAACGTACCCTTAGTATTAAGCAAGACCAAGATCTAAAAATCAGAAAACTTCAAGACAGCTTGGAAAAGAGAGAAGATAAAATTTTTGAAATTAACCTGTTAGCATCCAGTTCCGTAATATTACGGGCCTCAGTATATAAAACTAAAAATCCACTTCCGTAATATTACGGGCTGGCTAATTTTTCAGTTGCCGCGTCCAAGTTCACCACGTATTAATTCGTTGCGTATGTACGTCAGTGACTAAAGCTACAAATAATCTCTTTCGCGCCTGATAATGTTCACAGAGTGGGGTTTGCGAGGAACAAAGTGACACGCAGGGGGTGGGAACTCGCCTACTACAAAGCTGGTCACGTTTTTCTTCGACGAGCGGTAGAGACATCTGTTGTTATCTTAGAAGCTCGGATCGGTAAATTAGTACTTCTCAGTAGTGATCGGTAAAAACGGATTTCATCAGACCTCACTCTTGGTGGACTTTATGAAGAGTAAGAAACTATTTTATGATGAGCATGAACTGGTTGTCTGAAATGGTTTATTCATTTTCAACTTATTCAATTTAATTTAATTGAAATGGTTTATTCTTACTGTGTTCCCAATTGCTACAGTGATAGTAATGTCAAAAGGTATGTGTTGCATTCATATAAGTAGTAGTTTTGGATTAACTTATAACTCACTAAAAATGTACTGTGAATTAATATTTTCTGTAGCAATTTCATATTCCTGTAGTAATTTCTGATTAGTAAAAATTTGGGACAGTTTGTAACACTGTTTTCTTTCTAGGTTTTTCATTACACAAGTTGAGGGTGTTAGACATGTTTGGTTGGAAAGAATCAGAAATCCATGTTTTCATTCATCCAAAAGTGTTATTTGCATAAAGCATTTTCATATGGATTGTATAGACCCTCATGGAAAGCTGAAAAGATTTGCTCTACCAACACTTAATTTGCCAAGTAATTCATTCTACTCCCTATGATTATCATTTCTGTAATTTCAATAATCTTTCAGATTATGTAAGCATATTTTGTCTACCCTCCAGAACTCCTGAAGAAACTTTGAGGCAACAAGGTATTTATATATAAGTGAACTGCTCATGGTCATTGATTATAGTTTTGGGTATTCCACTTATAGTAGGTTTCATAAAAATCGTCTATCAAAAGATTCCTAGAATACTTCAACGGATATGTGAGATTTACCGTTGAAACGCCAAATTCAAGAAATTTCAGTTAATAAGTTTATTGATTTTGCCATGATATTATTTCTGTACTTTTATGACAGAACTATTTATAAAATTTTATCGGGAAAAAAAAACAATAAGATCTTATGATCCAATAATGAAGATATCATCCGAAAAAGTATCTAAAAGAAAATAGACTTTTAGAAATTGTTTCTGACATAAAAGTATAAATCTAATGCATTTCATGCTTAAATTGATGTATCTGTCACTAATATTCTAATTTATTCTTTCAATGTATTTTCATAACTTGATGAGTAATTGTTGCATAATTATTCTTGGTTCGTTTATTCTTTCCCTCGATATTGAAATTTTTGTAAATTGATAATTTACTGCATTATATATATATTTCTAAAGTTTCTTTTTTGTCTATTTCCTTTCATCCTCTAAAGATTAGTATGTTCTTTGATTTGAAAGGCAGATATATTTGAAATGACCATAATTCTTTAATCTGCTGCAAATTGTCACAATTTTCTGATCAAATGATATTTTTTTATTGAAATTGTGACAATATACAGCAGATTAAAAGAATTATGGTCATTTCAAATGTATTGGTTTTCATTTCCAATAAAAATATGGGATTCAACCTGCGCTTGCGTGGAATCCTATGATAACTCTTATAAAATGCACTAGAGGGCGCCACGAGATGGAACGTTGTGCGAATGGAATCTGTAATCAACTCTAAGATGACGAAAGATGGCGCTGTAAGTTGAGCTCTAAGCCGGGACCAATATTCATGCCAGAGTTGCCTATCTATAGGTAGTCTATGGTGACACGGCGCGCGATCTACTTTCAGTTTGAGTACGTTGCTCAAGTATAGCTGTTGCGCTGTTTGTTTTTCTACATTTTATCAACGTCAACACGCAGAAAATAGTTTTTATTTAGTTTGTATCATCGATATAAAACCATTGAAAGTGTATAATAAAATGAGTTCTGAAGAATCTGCTACTGACAATTGGTTGGAGGACGAATATGAAGGCGACTCTGATGAATCTGCATCCTCGAATGACGAAATTAGCAGTGTGATTCAGATAATGATGTTGACATAAGTTCAGTAAGGACGTGGTGTCGTATAAGTACTACTGATCCACCTCATGAGCCCCTCAGATTTAATTTTTCTGCTACTAGTTCACTAAATTTCGCTGTAAATAAAGATACAACAAAAGACATTATGAAATTTATCAAGTTGTTTTTCGATGATGAATTTTTCGAAATCGTTGTAAGTGAAACAAATAGGAATGCTGAATCGCACACCAATAACTGGATTCCGACTAATAAGAATGAAATATTTTTGTTTATTGCAGTAAATACTTTGATGTCACTTACAAAGAAACCGAAGTACCAAGATTACTGGTCGAAACGAAATATCATCGAGACACCCATTTTTCCGAGGATTATGACAAGAAAATGTTTTGTTGAACTTAAAAAATATTTACATTTATATAACGAAACCAATTTTGACCCACAAACACATCCTGCTCCAAAACTACATAAAATCTGGCCAGTCTTGGAATTACTGCAAAGAAGGTTTCAAGAATTATACACACCAGATCGAGATGTAACAATAGATGAAAGCTTACTTATGTTCAAAGGACGTCTCTAGTGGAAGCAATACATTCCACTGAAACGTGCCAGATTTGGTATAAAATCGTATTTGTTATGAGAGTCCAAATCAGGTTACATATGGTCAATGATTGTGTACACTGGAAAAGGAACTGCTTTTGATAATGAGTTTTGCGGTCATCCGATTTCCACGCAAGTAGTGCTGTCATTGATGAAACCATTGTTGGACAAAGGTTACTGTCTCACTACCGACAATTTCTACACCAGTCCACTCTTGGCTGATATTTTATTACGTCATAAAACAGACACTTATGGAACCGTCAAACCCAGACGTAAAGAAATGCCTATAGAGCTGCAGAAAACAAAGCTAACACCGGGGGAGATTGTGGCATATCAACGAGGTAAAGTAATGGTAATGAAGTGGCGAGACAAGAAAGATGTTTGCCTTTTGTCTACGGTTCATACATGTGATATGGTGGACTGTACTGAAAAAGGCCGCCGTACAACCAAAAGAAAACCTGCTGTAGTTACTGATTATAATGACACAATGGGTGGTATGGATCGAATAGACCAACACCTAGCAGACTATCCAATTATCAGAAAACGTGGTAAGCGTTATTACAAAAAAATTTTTTTCCACCTTATCGAGTTTGCTCTATGGAACTCATGCATTTTATATAAGAAGTGTGAGGGCAAATTATCACACTTGGAATACCAAATGGAATTTATAGAAAAAATTATTGAAACCTGTGGACAAGAACTGGTAAATAGGCAAGGTCGTAGAAGATCGGCTGCGAATCCCTTACGAGTAGTGGAACGCCATTTTCCTGATTATGTGCCTGCAACAGCAAAAAAATCAAACGCCACTCGCATTTGTGTTGTGTGTTCAAAAAAGTTCAACGACAAAAATAAAAAGATACGGCGAGAGTCAAGATACCAGTGTTCAGTCTGTGACGTTGGACTATGTGTTGCGCCATGTTTTCGTTTATATCATTCCAAAGTCGAATTTTGGGTAGAATAAGTTTTTTTTTTTGAAACCCGTAATATTACGGAACTGGACTCATTACTATTTTTAAGAGAGAATTTTTTCCTTAATTTTGATTTTTTTCAATAAAACTTTAATTTAATGTGTTAGTCTTTTATTAAACTTCATTCCGGCATTAAAAAAAAAGGATTTATTTGGCCACATTTTGTTTTTTAATTGTGATCTTAAGTGATTAAGGATGGTCTAGTTTATCGAAAATGTAATAAGAAGTTACAATTTTATGTACCAGAATGCATGGAAAATAATGTAATTCGTATTTATCATGGCGAGATGGGTCATTTAGGCATTAACAAGACTCTTGAATTGATTCAAAGGACTTACTGGTTTCCTAATCTGAAGAAAAAAATTACCGATCATATTCAAAATTGTTTGAAATGCATAAGCTACTCTCCTAACATTGGTAAATCGGAGGGATTTTTACATCCAATTCCTAAAGGGAATTTACCGTTTCAGGTAGTGCACGTAGATCATTATGGACCTTTACAACAAACGCAACACAAATATAAATATATATTTCTGGTTATTGATGCCTTTACGAAGTTTGTTAAACTATATCCCTGCATGTCTACTCAAACTAAATATGTAATTAAGCATCTTGAGTCATATTTTAATCATTACAGTAAACCATATAGGTTGATATCATATAGAGGATCTTGTTTTACTCTACAGATTTTGTAAATTTTTTGTCAGAAAATGATATTAAACACGTTTTGATTGCTACGGGAGTGCCCAGAGCAAACGGTCAAGTTGAGATTATAAATAGGTTTTTAAATGCGATTTGTTCTAAGCTTACCAGTGACATTCATAAATGGGATCAAGTTTTGAGTCAGGTTGAATTTTCCATTAACAACTCAGTAAATAGATCCACAGGTTTTACTCCTAGTATTTTATTGTTTGGAATTAAACAAAGAGGGCAGGTTAATGATAGCATAAGAGAATATTTGGATTTAAAGGATACTCCAAATCGAAATTTACTCGAAACTAGAGAAAAAGCTTCTGAAGATATAATTAAAAATCAAGAGTATTCTAAGGTCATTTATGACAAGAAACATAAAAACTCTCATTCTTATCAGGTTGGTGATTGTGTAATGATAACTAATAGTGACGTTTCAGTGGGTGTAAATAAGAAGTTGATACCAAAATTTAAAGGTCCTTATGTTGTAAAAGCTGTGTTAGGTAATGACCGATACGTTATTGAAGATGTCGATGGTTTTCAGGTGACTCAGATTCCTTATGAAGGCGTTGCTTCGTCGTCAAGCATGAAACCTTGGCTTCGAAATTAACTTGATAAATTTGTTTAGCATAATTAGCTATTAGTTTTAAGATAAATATGTATTAGTTGTAAGGTAAATAGGTATTGGATAAGATGATTAGGTATAAGTGGTGTGACTGAAGTAAAAGACTTAGGGGGCTACGGCTGAATCCCTTATAGCAGGGTTTCCCTAACTATGGGTCGCGACCCACTAGTGCAGTGGTTCCCAAACTGGGGGGCGCGCCCCCCTGGGGGGGCGTGGAGAAAGTCCAGGGAGGGCGTGACACCCAAATGAAATAAATAAAAAAAAGTACAAAAATAATTTCCTCAGATTTTTGAAATAAAGTCTTTCTAAGTTTTCAAAATTGTTTTTGTAATGTTTCAATTTCCACGTTTTTTTTTTACCAGTTTCCACGCTTCCACATAAAGAATATTCACTTGACATAATGGTCAAGTGTTTGTAAAAAATTAAAGCCATTGTTTAAAATAAAACAGATCAAAACACACAAGAGTTCAATATTCTCAAAACCGTCCACCTCCATAGCAGTTACTGTCAGACGCAACAGGTGTGTGTGCCGATACCTCCGTTTGGCCTTGGCGTGAGTGCGAGTGTCCCCCCACCCCTACCACGCCCACCCCCACCGCATCTTCAATCCAATGTCAATAACATTGCAGTTTGTTCAGTGCTTGCGTTGTAACTAGTCCGTTCGCCAGTCCGTTGTGCCAACAGTGCTTTCCGTGAATTATCAGTCAGCGTGTTTGCTGTATTGTGGGTGTTCTGTAATTGCTGCGACGTTTGAATTGGAGTAATTGTTTTTGTGTTGTGTGAGTTCTGTGTGAAGCTGAATCAGAGAAGATGAACACGGCAAAGAAACGCAAATATATTGACGATTATATTCAATATGGGTTTGTTTCCTTGCTTAAAGATAATGTTGATCACCCTCAGTGCGTTATTTGCTATGAGGTATTAAGCAATGACGCGATGAGGCCTAATCGTCTTCTGAGACATTTGTCAACCAAACATGCCTCTTTAAAGGACAAACCTAAAGAGTTTTTCGCTGCAAAATCTAAGAATTTAAAGCGCATGAAGTTAGATAGCACTGGATCTGCTGCTCAGTCATCTCTAAAAGTGCTTGAAGCTTCCTATGAATTATCTCTTATTATTGCTAAGGAAAAGAAAAGTCACACTATTGGTGAAACGCTTGTTAAACCGTGCCTTTTAAAAGCATCCGATGTTGTCCTTGGAACTGATAGTAGGCAAAAGCTATCACAAATACCACTTTCAGACAACACCGTAAAACGCCGCATTGATGATATGGCCGAGGACATTAAAAACCAGGTAGTTGATGCAATAAAAAAATCCCCGTTTTTTGCTATCCAGCTTGACGAGAGTACAGACATAGCACAATGCTCTCATTTGATTGTATATGTTCGTTACATTGAAAATGAAAGAATGAAGGATGAACTGATGTTTTCTACTGAGCTGTTGACCACTACTAAAGCTGTAGATGTGATGGAAGCAGTATCAGACTTTTTTAAGAAACACGAACTTTCTTGGCAAAAACTTATTGGTGTATGCACAGATGGTGCTCCTTCAATGCTGGGTTCTCGTTCAGGCTTTGTGCAGTTGGTCAAAGAGAAGAATGCTGATGTGGTTGGGATTCATTGTTTTATTCACCGCCAAGCCTTGGCAGCAAAAACTCTTCCTAACGAACTCAATGCTGTTTTAAAGCTTTGTATTAAAGTAGTCAACTACGTTAAGAACAGTGCATTAAATACTCGACTGTTTAAAATTCTGTGTGAAGATTTAGGAAGTGATCACAAAACGCTGCTATTTCATAGAGAAGTACGATGGCTATCAAAAGGCAATATGTTGGGAAGACTATTTGAACTCCGTGATGAAGTGATAACGTTTTTGGCACAGCAGAAACAAAACGAGCTTAGTGCAGAGTTCAAAAAACCCTGTAACCAAGTGATTTTGGCCTATTTATCAGACTTTTTTGACACGTTAAATAACCTAAACTTGAGACTGCAAGGTGCAGACTCAAATATAGTAACACATCGGGATGCCATCAAGATGTACGTTGAGAAACTAAAACTTTGGATACGTAAAGTGTCAATGAACCCCAGCAACTATTCAAGTTTCAGCAAAGTAGTGTCAGTCTCAGAAGAAGTATGTTTTGAGGACGTTTTTGAAGGACCGCTTTTGAAAAACTTGATAATTGACCATTTGAAGAACCTCAAGGAGGAGTTCAGCAGGTACTTTCCTAACTTGTCAGAGGAGTTTTACAAACTATCAACCGACCCGTTCAACATGGACATACAGTTGCTGCCAGAAGAGTTACAAGAGGAGGGAATAGAAATAAAAAATGACTCTGCTGCAAGATACGATTTTGACAAAATGGACAAGCCCTCATTTTGGTTAAAGTACTTAAAAGTTTACCCCACTGTTTCAGAGAAAGCTGTTCGGATGTACTTGCCTTTTTCAACAACATACATGTGCGAAAAAGCGTTTTCAACTCTTGTGGCGATCAAAACCAAGTACCGCAACAAACTTGATGTCGAAAGTGACCTACGCTGTGCTTTGTCTGAAACTCAACCCAGGATCTGTCAACTTATCCAGAACATGCAAGCGCACCCATCTCACTAAATTACATTTTATGTTTTGTTTTTGTAAGTAGGTAGGCCTATTGTTTCACCTTCCTTAAATTGAAAATGTATCTGTGTTACAATGTTAAATTTTGTATCAGTAATTATATTCGTTTTTCATGTAATACTTGTTTTAATTATCACCATACGTACAATTATTGAATCTTTCCATTCTGCGTTACCGCATTCAACAGTGATCGAAAAATCTACCTACTCACCGTATCAAGTAGGCACATACTTGTACAAGTAGGAGTTGGTGTGTACGGCACCGTGGAAATAGGGTATTGCAAAATGGAAAGCTGATATGTGTAGGGGGGCGTGGGGGTCTCCAAATAACCAGAGGGGGGCGTGGTACAAAAAAGTTTGGGAACCCCTGCACTAGTGGGTCGCGAGCGAATATTAAGTGGGCCCTGCCTGTAGAACGACACACCAACCGATTGACACGACCGCCCGCCGCGCCGGCCGGGCCGAACGGATTGAAAGCGCAAGCGGCGCGGTGGCGCGCGTGCTGAGGGGGTGGGACGCGGGAGGCGAACGAACGCATTTCGTGAATCCGAAGAATTCCGAGCTAGGCGTCTTTTGTTTTGTGAAGTTCATTCCGCGTTGTGTAGTATTCGTTAGCGTATGTCATTGTTGTAATCTTGCGAAAATTATTATTAACGTTCGACGATAAAAATGGAAAAGTGGTTAAAACGGGAAGCAAAAACTACCGCGCTGCCGTCAGTTGATTGCGAAAATAATAGTGGAAATGCAGATGATATTTTGAGTGACAAAAGCGGCACTGAGCCCGACTTCCAAATGCCCTCCACGAGTTTGCATGACACAAAACGTCGAAAAGTTGTGAGAAAATATGACCCAGAATATCTGAAGCTAGGATTCACTTGGAATCATGATACGACAGATCCACGTCCTCAATGCGTGATTTGCTACGAAATATTAGCGAACGAAAGTATGCGCCCCAGTAAATTGACACGTCATATAGAAACAAAGCATTCCCATTGTGTGAACCAGCCAGTAGATTTTTTTCAAAAAAAATGTTAGAAATAAAGTCTTCAAAAAACTTTGTGTCTCATTTCGTTAGTATCAATGAAAATGCTGTATATGCATCGTACCTCATTAGCTTACGGATTGCAAGAGCAGGTAAGCCTCATACTATTGGCGAAGACTTAGTGTTACCATCGAAGATGCTGTTGGAGCGATGTTTGGAGAAAAAGAAATCGAGCGCTTACCACTATCAAATAATACTGTTGCGCGAAGAATTGACGAAATGGCTGAATGGGCAGAAGATAAATTAATCCGGAGAATCATTGATAGTAAATATTACGCTCTGCAACTAGATGAGTCTACTGACGTTCAAGGTCTATCTCAATTAATAGTTTTTGTGCGTTATATATGGCAAGAAGACGCGCATGAAGATATGTTGTTTTGCAAGCCAATTGTTCGTGGAACGGCTGAGGTAATCTTCAATTTAATTGATGCCTATATAAATGAAAAAGGTATACAGTGGAAGAACTGCGTCGGTATATGTACTGACGGTGCGAGGGCCATGTGCGGGAAAAATAGCAGTGTAGTCACAAGAATTCTTGAACAAAATCCTTGTGCTTTGTGGACACATTGTAGCCTCCACAGAGAAGCACGGGTTTCCAAAGCATTGCCTGATGATTTACAAACAGTACTAAACACAGCTGTTAAAATTGTGAATTATATTAAAACAAGACCTTTATAAGCTCGCTTATTTCAAAAACTGTGTGAAGAAATGGGTAGTCATCATACATCTCTCCTTCTGCATACGGAAGTTCGCTGGTTATCCAGGGGAAAAGTACTGGCGCGATTAGTGGAATTACGCAATGAAGTTTACTTGGAAGGAAAAAATGAATATATTGAACATCTGAAGGACGAAGAATTCATTCTCAAGCTCTCTTATACAGCGGATATTTTTTCGAAGTTAATGAACTAAATTTGTATTTGCAAGGTTCAAGCGAATTACACATTTTTGCAGTCCATGATAAAATTCGCGCGTTCATGAAAAAGCTTTTGCTGTGGAAGAGTTGTATTGAGGATGGAAGGTATGATTGTTTTGAAACACTTGAAACTTTTATTGTTGAAAACCAAGTACAGCCACAGATGAACGTAGTGTCTGCCATTTCCACCCACTTATCCTCGTTAAAAGAAAACTTTGACGACTATTTCGGTGAGGAGATGAAAAAGCTCCATTCATTGGATTGGATTTGTAACCCATTTCAAGACCACCTACCAACTGGTATGTCAACAAAAGCAAGTGAAGAACTAATTGATTTATCAGAAAATTCGTCACTAAAAAATTGTTTCAATCGTAAGCAATTAACAAAATTCTGGCTCTCGGTTGCTGGTACCTATCCATGCCTATTTGATGAAGCTATAAAAGTCCTCCTCCCTTTCACTACCTCATACCTATGTGAGGCCGGATTCTCTAATATGGTGAACATTAAAACTAAATACCGAAATAAATTGGACTTATCAAACTCACTGCGCTTAAAAGTAACTCGGGTTGAAGTTGACGTCAAAACTGTGGTGGCGAAACATAGGAAACAATTTCATCCTTCCCATTGAAATAACTTTTTAATGTACAATAGTTATTTAATAAGTAATAAAAAATTGCATTAACACTTCGTTTGTTATTTGAAAAGTCCGCTATGAAAACCGTTACCAAAATGAATAAATCGGTTGAATTTCCTAGAGGTGGGTCCCAAGTTTGTAAACTTGAATTAGATGGGTCGTTGCCAAAACAACTTTGGGAACCACTGTCATAGTGTTATGAGTGCGGTAAATAGACGAATTTTGAATAGCGAGGACGCTATTATTTTTCAGGATGGCCGAACTGTAGTACATTTGATAGAATGCGCCTGTGATTGGTGTGCTGGCCATTGTTTAATAAGAAGAAGAATGTAGGTTTGGTTATCTGTTGGTTCATAGAGGATTATTTTATCTATGTTTTTAATTTTAACCTGAAAGAATTAATTGCGTTTTAGACTTAAAGAAAAAAGCACATGGTTGCTGATTCTGTTAGTTTTTCGAAAAATAATAATTTATGTGTTTGAGAAATAGAGCTCCCAATACTTTGAATATTGTGAATATTAATTTCCTGACCACGTTCCCAACGATTCCACTACACTTATTAAAATCATAAATTCATACCTCACCAATAGAAATTTTACAGCAAAAATTGGCAACAACTACTCCACACCCCAGAGCATCCCCGCAGGTATCGTTCAAGGAGCCGTCCTTGGACCTAGATTATTCAATTTCTATGTACAGGACATCCCCGAACTAGAGAATACAAACCTCGCCTTATTCGCAAACGATACTGCGCCGAAAAGGCTAAAACTGAAAAGGATGAACTAAAGAATCACCTCCAAGTTCTAGAAAAATATTTCGTGAAATGGAAAATTAAATTGAACGAAAGTAAAATTGAACAGATTGTATTTAGTAGAAGAATGAACAATAAATCCATAGAAATCAAAATAACAATAAAAAACCAAGAAATCACACCCAAATCATCTGTTCGATACTTAGGCGTCCAACTAGATAGCAGACTCAATTTCCACGAACACATTCGAAAACAAATAAATAAAGCAAATCTAGCAAAAACCAAACTCGATTCATTACTTCGAAACCCGAAATTCAGCCAGAAAAATTACTTTATACGACAATCATCCGACCCATTCTCACATACCTACGCAGCCCCGACCTACTGCCACTTGAAACCATACCCTCTACGAAAGATGCAATACACACAAAACAAGCTACTGAGATTCATCACTGACGGTAACCTATACACAAGACTCACAGACCTGCACAAAAAAGCGGACATTCCTTCCATTAAGCAATTTATTGATAATATTTCAGATAAACTTTACCGAAGTACCCGAAGTCATTCGAATAAGCTCATAAAACAAATCGCATCTGTCAGATACAATAATATCGACAATTACCATCCCCACTCCCTTCCCTATCAATTCCTTCCAATATTCCAAATCCCTACAACAAACCAAACTTAAAGGCACTCGATATTTCCAGATTGTAGCTGAAAACCAAGAAGTTGGGAAGCAATATCGGACGATCGAGCTACCATGGCGAATGACGTGAACCCTCGAGACCCTCTAACAGCATTCCTGACCGATGGCGGGGAGAAGCCCATGAGCCCCATTGGAAGATGTTAAACTGTGGGAGTGTCCAAACACGTCAAGCAAATGGAGTTCGACCGACCTATATTGTGAAACAACAACGATATTTGAGTCCAACCCTCAAACATTGTACATATCTGTAAATATTGTAATTAATTGTATATATTGTACATATCCCAAAACCCACCAACTTTCGGAAGCAGGTTTTTTAAGTCACTTTTCCTGCACCCCCTTTGATAAGCTTGAGAAACGAAAATACTTATTTAGTCATAAATCCCATACAATTACAGAAAGCCATTGGGGCAATTAAATTAACAAGATGGAAGATATTGTTGAAATAGGATCCATTATGTATTTATAAATATTTAAATTTCACAAACATTATTATGTAGTGTACCATAACATTGAATAAACTTTATTTGAATTTGAATTGATCACCGAAGTCTTCCGTAAGGTACGGACGTGTCTACCTGAGCTCCGCTTTGAGATAGTAGTAATTAGTGACCGGTACATTTCCGAGAAAGTGACTACACTTTGAAAGTGAATTAGTGATTCTAGTGCAGTGAATAAAAACATTTACAAGCATAGTGCGAACTACATCGATGAGGGGGAATACCCTTAAAAGGAGATATTCCCAACAATCTAGAGAAAAAAGGGGAAACTTTACCGATAAAAGAAGAAAATTAGTGAACAGATCAAACAACGAAATAGAGGACATATGTGAATCCAACGACATAGAGATGGCCAGCGACTGTGAATCGACCTCTTCCTCTAGGTCTACGAACTCTAGGAATAATAGGATAAAAGATTTGAAAAACCCAGAATTAACTCATCCAATAGATGCCTCTCCGAGACACTCTACTAAAAAAAAACCACATGAGGTGACTATAAAAAATCGATTTGATAAGTTAGAAAGGGACCAAGAACTGAAAGATGCGGAAAATGCGCACAACAAAACCATAGGAAAGCCAAAAAGACCTCCACCACTGGTTATCAGAGGTCTTTTTAACAAACATGAAAATATCACCAAAAATATCAAGGAGACCATAAGTGAAAAATTCCACATCAAATACAATTCGAATTCTTCCAACATATATTGCGAACAAACCGAAGATTACCGAAAGCTAGTGGAACACTTCAGAGAGAGGGGTCAAGAATTCCACACGTATACCCTTAAACCAGAGAAAACACATGCATTTGTACTCAAGGGTTACAAATGGAACCTGAAATAGAAGAAATAGGAAAGGAACTGACACAAATTGGCATTCCGGTTAAAAACATCTTCAAAATGAAAGGTATATTCTCACCGTCGTACATGATCGTGACGGATAGCTCTATCACATTAAGAATGCTGTCGGATAAAGTACGTATAATTAATTACACAAAGATAAGATGGGAGAAACACTATAGCAGTACACTGAGAAAAAAGAGATGGTTCCAGCAACAAAATGCTTTGTTTCAGAGGTTTTCTTTGAATTCAATTAATGATTTGTTTTCTTGAAATAAGATCTCTTCTCGATAAATAAGCATTATTAAAATCAATCAACATGATTGTCTTGGTTCACGCAAGGGATTTATTTGAGCGAATTTATTTCAACATAACAAATATTTGTTATGTTGAAACATATGAATTTTTAATTCAAAGAAGTAATTTGTTTCTATTACTTTCTGTGGAGAATATTTGAATCAAAAACACAACTTATTCGAATTAAATATTATCCATTAAGTTCAAACAAATGAATTAGTTGGATCAAAGAAAGATCGATCGAATTTTTGTAGAAAATAATTGTTTGGTCATAACTCGCGGACGATTCAACGCCAATTAGAATATTTTTGAAGAGCTCTACTGCAGAGGGCTTTCGACTAATTCCGTGCAAGAGTTTCCGTTATAATATCGGGTATTCACATGTGGTGACTATTCACGATTCCGCCAATGAAATTTGGTTTCTTATACGGTCGTCCTTTTTCTTAGTCAATTTAGGGCCATTTGAGAGGTTAGGGGTCAGGCGGGGATACAATATTATAGGAAGTTCAAGAGAAGTGCAGGTGCAGTGCTTTATTTTTATTCTCTTTGAAGAGTTCGAAGGGATAAGTGTTGGTGCGTTTTCTCAGATTCGTGGTCATTGTGGAAAATTGTTGAGTTTGCTCTGATCTGTTTCAAGTGATTTGTGTAGTTGAATTTAGGTGAAAATAATTCAATTATATGCTTTTGCTTTAATGCTCTGAAAAAAAGTGCACTTTTTTCAATTCCATACCTATTTTCTTTCTGTTTTTGAAAGATAGATAAGAGTAGTAAAATAAATATATGCACTTTTCCATGGAAGAATCAGACGTTGGCTCACTGGAGTTTTTCCTACTAAAAAATGGATTAGGAGATTATCGACGTACTTTCCAAGGTAATTCGTTTTCTATTGGAAAAATGTTTCAATTCACTTTTTTCTCATTGGATGAATTATATTTTCTGTAGCAATTAAGCCAAATCAGATTCTTTCGAAAGATATAAATTCAACTTGGCCCCAAATCTTCTTCGACTACTATGATTTGGCGCCAAGTTTGATTTATTTCTAGCAAACTATCCTTGTTTGGCCCAACTCGAGCATATGTTGTGCAATAAAGAAAGCTCATTCGACGTAAAATTCTTATATTCTGCGATAAAGATTCGAATTATGCTTGTGATTTCAGACAACTATATAAGCTTTCGCGCCAATTTTAATTCATTTATACAAACGAACCTTGTTTGGCGCTACGTGAGCCTTTATTGTGCAATAAAAAATCTCGTTAGATGTAAAATTGATACATTTTGAGATGAAAAATCTAAGTCAAGCTTGTGATTGTAGATAACTGCATTAGATTCCAAGATTTGGCAAATCTCTCTGAGACTGATATCAATAAATTGATACCCATTATTGGACACCAAATAATACTTCGGAACTCTTTGCAATCCTTGAAAGAAGTAAGTGATTTTCTGCTTCTGAGGTATGATTTTTTATTATAACTTCATTAAACTTTCAAGGATAACCTTCAGACTAATGCAATTAAAGTCATTGAAAATGATGAATTAGTAACAGAGTGCTCCTCTGAAAACAAGAGAAGCTTAATTTACAAATTGATAGGTGGGTATATCAGTTTACTTTTGTATTCCTGGATTTTGAAACCGTTCCTCGACGTTTAGATCTAAATGAATTTTTCACGTTTTAGGAGGAAATATCTGAAAATTTTGACCTCTCGTTGCTTCACAATAACATTTCAGATGTTCCACCTGCTAGTCCATCTTCAAGATCAGAATCTTCCTTATAGCCCTCAGCACCTCATCATTGACTAATACTGTGCAAAATTTGGATTTGGAAAACTTATTACAGTCCACATTGTTGGGTAGAGCTGTGATTCAGAGTTACCGCAGCTTAGAACTCCTAGATACCAAGTGCCAAAGCTTATTAGTGGAAATTATCATAACCCATTTGCTTAATAATAATCAGCAGTAAGTGTTTTACCATGTCAATTTTTAATTTTTAACATCTAATATAGTTTTCACATTGTAGGCGATTATTGAATGAAGATTTCAATGATCTTGCAGACAAAATTATTGCTCTATTTCCTAATGAAGTGAAGGGGGTATACTATATACCACCATTGAGAAAAAGACATTCCTCAGAAAATATTTCTGGAATATCCAAAGGAAAATTAGTTGATAAATACCGAAATACCCTTACATTGTTGAGAAAGTGTGGCGTTATTAAATCATCGAGAAAAGGAAACATTCAGAATCAATCATCAGATGATTCTGATGGAGGAGAAAACTTCAATGAAAATGAGAATGGAAGCTATGTTTGGTTAAAGAATAGGACGGAGCCATGGACAGAAGTTGAAAACACTGGGAAAGAAGTTTCAATTTTCGGAATCATATGTTCAAGGACAAGAAAGTAACAATTGATGATATTTATAAAGAATGGCCTATTCTTTCTCAAAATGCTGGCTATCTGCTTGTAAGTGAATACACATGGTAAAATTCTATCACCAAATAATTAATATTTTCCTAGGTGAACAAGGATTTTGAAAAACTTTTTCCAACGAAAACATTATATGGTTAATGGGACCGAGTATATGAAAATTTGATACAATATAGGGAAAATTTTTTGAATGGTGCAGATGTCATAATAAAAAATTTCATAAAATCCGGAACATTAGATAGAGGTCAGTATTTTTGGACGTTGTGCTTTAAAATGATATTTATTTTAAATTTCCTCAGAATACCGTCATTATTTGCAACTATGCCTGTTAGCTGCCTTAATACCTTACAAAGAACGAGTAGCAGCAAAAAAATCAAAAGGTATGGTTCCGTTCAAGCCATCAGCCAGTGAAAGTAAAAATAGCATTTTAGCTGAAGTCAATGTGAGTACACTTGTATGTGTTTCTGCTTCAACTTGTTTGTATCTTCAACTTGACTTATCCTAGATTGCAGTTTTCGCTTTGTTATTTTTGATGAAGTTTTCGAATTTGATTATTAAGGAAAGGTAAAAGACAAAACTGCAATCTTGGATAAGCCAAGTTGAAGATACAAACGAATTCATGCCGCTACAAGCAGCAACAAGAATAAGATTATACGTAGACAATCATAATTTAATTATTTTGTAGTCAAGTAAACAAGAAAAAATGAGAATTACATTGGGATGAAATGTGAAGATGAATCAATTTTCATAGTTAATTTTTGGTTGATGAAGTGAATTTTTGGCACATATAATTTGGATCATGGTCTTGATTTCAATGAACCCCATTTCCAGTTTATTTATGTTTTCATAATGAATTAAAGCCAAAATCATTGCTTTTCAGCTATTTTTTCCGTTCTATTTATATTAAAAATCTTTTTCAAATTGACAGAATGAGACATTAAATTTATGATAAATTAATGAAATACTCATTCTTGCGTTTACTTTCAACTAATATTTCATAGCTTTCTTTGCCAAATAAAAATTGGTGTAACATTTTCAGATTCCTGCGGATGTCTCAAAAGTTATCAAAGAAAAAATTCAAGAAGCAGCTAGTATAGGCGCTACAGTGCAGCCTTTCATAATTGTTGAAGTGAATGGTAATGCTGTTCATAACGTATATGTCAATATATATACAACTCTTTACAAGGTACCATCTATTCTAAGTGCAGTGGAGACCTGTTTTTCATCATTTCATGTTTTCAATTTGAAATATCCAATAGAAAGTCACCATTTGTGGTTATTCATCCAATTAGCTATGTATGATCTGACAACAAAAGAAGATAAATCAGTTCCCTTCATAATAGACTTAGTTAACAAAACAAAAATAAAATAAACATTATATAAGTTTGAATTTAAGCATTGAAACATGAGACTTGACTGCAAATTCTGTAAAAAAAAATTAACTCTAATAGCTTATACCTTTTACACTTGAAATTATTTCACAAAGTTGAAAATGATTTTCCATGTGGAAAATGTCCCAGAAAGTTTTCTTCCAGAAGGGTCTTACAGAAACATATTCAAAATTGTTCTTCTTCTGGAAAAATTCCGTGTTATAAAAAATTAATATGAAATGTAAGAATAAGAACCAAAACTTCAATGACTCCAGTATCAGTACCCAATTGAGTTCTGATAGTCCCTCTGCACATAATTCATCTTTATTTGATAATACCATTATGTTTATTTCAAAATTTTACAGTAATCCATCGATGACTAGAAAGAGTATTCAAGATATAATTGATAGCAGTTCAGTTTTTTGCCGACTTTTCAGATGATATAATGAATGAAATAAAATCCTTAAATATTTTGGATGAACTTGCTCTGGAAAAAATTTCAGCTATTGTAAACAGGAAACCATTTCAACCATTTTCTACTGAATACAAACGATTTCGTTTATTTGAGTTGATGAATACCCTTATAAAGCCTGAGGCCTTCAAACTTGGAGAAATTTTTGATAATAAAACAAATAGCCAAACTATCAGTTTGGATATCAAAACTTGTGAAGCATATATAGTACCGATACAAAAAGTTCTGAAATCATTTCTTGAAATTTCTGGTGTAATGGAAAAATTACTGAGATATATTGAAAATGAGAGTATGTCCAATGGTACAATTTCTTCCATATTCTCATCTTTCCTGTGGAAACATATTAAAAGCAAGTACTGCAATAAAATCTTGCTACCTTTGCTTGTATACTTCGATGATTATGAACCTTTAAATCCATTAGGTACTGCTGCTGGAGTTTATAAAATTGGAGCTGTATATTTTACTATTGGAGCTATACCTCCATCATTTTCCTTTAAGTTGATGAATATTTTCTTATGGGGTCTATTTCATTCAGCTGATCGAAAACCTTTGGCAATAAAAAGTTTTTTCTAAATTTATCGAGGATATGAAAATATTAGAAACAGAAGGAATTGAAATAAACTTGGGAAATGAAATTATCAGAGAATATTTCTGTTTATTTGCTCTCATTGGAGATAATTTAGGAATCCATGGTATTACTGGTTTCACAGAAAGTTTCTCAGCCGAGTTCAATTGTAGAATATGTCGTTGCCAAAAAAAAATTCAGCACTCTATGGTTGAAGAAGATCCAAATTTAATCAGGACAGAAGAAAATTATGAAACAGATTTAAAACAGAGATCTTTTGGTATAACAGAACCATGTGTTTGGAATGAACTTTCGACTTTTCATAATATCACAAATAGCTGTTGCGACATAATGCATGACATTTACGAGGGTGTCTGTCGTTATGATTTGGGTCATATTTTGTATTATTATGTTGTTACAAAAAAAACATTCTCCTTAGAAATTTTGAATGAACGTATAAAATATTTTGATTATAATGATTTATGTGACATAGGAAATCGCATTCCACAGATTACAAAGCGACAGTTGGATAAGCGAAATATTATTATATCTGCATCAGAAATGGCAGCTCTTGTTGGATACATCCTGTTTATCATTGGGGATCTTATAGAGGAAAATGATGAGGTTACCAATTTTTATGTCTTCTGGTAGAAATTTTTATATTGTTAATAAAGCGACTACTTCCTGTGAAGAATTAGACTATTTGGGTCATTTAATCAGGAATCATAATCAGTTATATATTTCCCTTTTCCAAGATACATTGAAACCCAAACATCATATGCTTGTACACTATCCAAGTGTAATAAAAAAAGTTGGTCCTTTATGTTTTCTGTCATCCATTAGGTTCGAAGCTTTTCATAAGATTGCTAAAACGAATGCTCACATTATTTCATCTAGAAGAAATATTATCTTTACTTTATCCATGCGGCATCAGTTCCAACTTTCGTATAGATTGCTTTCCCAAGAAGGTTTTGTAGAATCCATCGAATTAGGACACTCAGCAATCCAAATAGGTCTTTTTTCTGATGATTCATTGAAACAAAAATTAGATCAGGTTGGTTTGATGGCAAGTGCACTAATAGTGAACTCTTTAACTATCAACAGAATAACTTACAAACCCAATTTATGTCTCCAAGTTCATCATGATGAATTCGAACCTGAGTATGCAAAAATTTTATTCATAATCTACGAGTCTGACCATAAAATTTACTTTTACTGTGAAACTCTCAGAAGCATAGGGTATTCCACTCATTATCAGGGTTTTATTGTGCAAAATGATGAAATTGCTCACAAAAAATTGATCGATTTGAAGTCTCTAACTTGCATATTCCTGTAGCTCTTCATAAAATGAATGATCCGAATTTATACATAATTCATAAATTCAAACAGAGTTTGTAATCAAGTCAGATGTGTCTTTTAGATTTTTAAGAAACTGATCATATTCTTTTTCGAATTTTCGAAAGAATTAGGAAATATTAATCAATATTTCACCCTCCATTTTATGTACATACATATATGTTTTGTTTCATATCCATATTTTTGTATTATATTTAATATTTTTCTACATATAGGTATATATATATATATATAATGTTTATATATTGTTATGGGATTTTGTTGTTTGTGTTAATTTGAGTCGAAGAATAAATATTTCATTTAAATTCTTGACTTTAATTTGACTATAGGTACCTATAGTATTTTCATTTCCACGGGTAAGAATCGAGTAGGATCTCGATCGCGCACAAGAAACAAATGCATTGATTTGACAGGAATAAGATTTTTGTTTGATTCAACAAAATGTTTATTAGTAGATAATACATTGAAGAGGAAGAATAATGATCATTCATGATAAATGAAACGCTTGTTGAAATCAATAGAAGCTTTGTTAACATTCAAGAATGCTTTTTCCATAGAGTTATATTATATTTTTGTACTGAGCAAACACTCTTGGGCCTGAAAAAGTATTTATTTGACCCTAATTTGTAGAATTACGATTTCAATAGTTATAATTATTCATGATAAACGAAACGTTTTTTTGAATCAATAGAAGGTAAATATTAAAATACAATTATGCTTTTTCAACATAAACTTTATTATGTTTTTGTACTGAAAAATCATTCTTTGGAATTAACTAGTGTTTATTCGGTCCTAATAAGTATTTATTCCATTTCAATAATAGACATGTTCTGGTGTAAAAAGATATATTTCATGAAAAGTGAAAAAGTTAACTAAATCCCTTATTCGGCCCAAAAACAGCTTTATTAAACCCATTTTTAAAGAAATCCTTTGTTAAGGGCAAAGCAGGATGTATCAAATCAAATAAATATTTTTCTCAGTGAGTACTCAAAGAACATATACTATATTTGGAGCAGGAAAAATCACCTAAAGTAACATATTTATCGCCAGAAATACAAAATGAGTTCATAAATGTTTTAGCTAATCATGTAAAATGTCAGCTTGTAAACGAAATTAAATCGGCCAAATATTTCGGAATCATGTTTGATAGCACACCTGACGTTTCACATGTTGATCAAATGTCTGAAGTGATTCGTTATGTAAAAATTAATAATAGAAAAGTAGAAGTCAAAGAAGTATTCTTAGGATTCTTTCCTTTACATGGAAAAAAAGCAGCTGACTTAAGCGCTGAAATACTAAAGAAGCTTGAAAACGATGGCTTAGATATTATGATGTGTCGTTCTCAAGGTTATGATAATGCTGCAGTTATGAGTGGTATACACGGAGGAGTACAAGCTATTATAAAAGAAAAAAACAATAAAGCAATTTTTATTGGTTGTATAGATCATTCAATTAATTTATGCGGCCAACATTCGTTCGCACAAAATGTGACTTGTGTTACATTTTTCGGAGCAGTGGAAACAATATTTAACTTTTTTTCAACTTCCACAAGCCGTTGGGAAGTGCTCCTCAATCACAGCAAAGCATCTGTTAAAAGACTTTCGACAACGCGATGGAGTGCTCATTACGGTGCAGTAAAAGTATTGGCTGAAAATTTTGATGGGATAATATCTGCAATTGAGGAACTATGTGACCAAGACGTAAATTTAGAAACTAGAGGTGCTGCACAAAATCTTATGCCTGCTGTGTGCAATTTCTCATTTCTTTGTTTTCTTTTCTTTTGGAATGATGTGCTAAGGGAAGTGAACAATGCTCAGATTGCATTACAAAGTAAAGGTTTATGTGTTGATGACATAATCATAAAACTAGAAGCACTTCGTCTATTCATTGGAGAGAAACGGTTGCATCTAGCAGAAGAGGCAATAGATTTTGCTGTACAAAAATCGGAAAAATATAACATTTCGATGGAACGACGAATTCGTCGCAAGAAACGCATGCCCGGTGAGTTAGCGTCATCCACCGATGCTGGACTTACACTTAGAGCGGAACTTCAAAATGACATGCTTTCGGCAAACACTGAACAGTTAAAATTAGCTATATCAAAATTTACTAACCTTTACAATGAAGTATCAGAAACAGAACTCCTTTTAGAAATACCAAGATTGAGAAGACATGTAAAAGCGGCTAATATTACTGTCTCTAATTGGGTGATACTGGACTTTTTGAAATTTATTGTGGAATGGGATTTTACAGAATCTCTTCCGAATCTAACGGTAGCACTAAAGTTATTTATAACAATATGTGCATCAGTAGCTTCATGTGAGAGAAGTTTCAGCAAATTAAAATTAATTAAAAATTATTTGCGGTCTACAATGACCGAAACCAGATTAAACAATCTTGGTATTTTAACGATAGAACATGAAGCAACACAAAATATAAATTTTGAAGACGTGATTTCGGAGTTCGCTAGTGTCAAAGCTAGAAGGAAGAAATTTTAATTTTTAACAAACTAAATTTGTTTTACATAATAAACAAATATTTGTAATAGGTACTCATATTTTAATAAAACGTAAATGATTATAACTTTTTTTTATTTTAACAGTTTCGATTGAGTTTTAGGGTGACACCTATAAAATCCGCCCCGGGTGCCACCTATGCTAGCTACGCCACTGGATACCATTTCCGTAGATTTCCACAAAGTAGAGAGGTGATTGTAACAAATGATTACAAATTATTTATCTGCGTATATTTATATTTAAAACTTTTTAGGTATTGGAGAAGTGGTTAGCAAAAATTGGGAGAGAAGACTTGAAGGCAAAATCTTCAAGAGAACTTTATGACAATTACAGGATTTGTGATAAGCATTTTACGCCTGACGATTATATTCCTGCTAATAACAAAGCAGGAAGTATCCTTAAACTAGATGCTGAACCCTCATTATTTCTAAATCTTGCTGATGGAAACTCAGGTTTGTTTCTGTTTTATTAATTGCAATTTTCATACATAAAAGTCTTACTTGGCTATATTATAAACAAGACATTATTTGAGAATCTTTTATAGATGAATTAACATGGAATCGTGAAACGTACACAATATTTCATAAGTCTACTCTTTTCAGAAGCCACTGAACAAATATTGGAACCTAGAGTATCTTATATGGAAGAAGCATCACCAAGTAAGTTTTACATAATACTTGTTACATTTAAGATCTATTTTAGCATGTCCAAGAAATGCACTAATTTAACTTTAATTTAACAGGTACTTTGGAAATATAAACCGAGGCAGTAGGTCAGCTGTCTCCTGTGGAAGATCTGGTAGTAAGAAGTATGTTGAAATTTTATGCCATTGATATTGTTGTAGCAATTTGTTATGTATTATTTAAGAAGTGAAACTGTTTTAGCCCATCGAAGAAATTTTGAAATTTCTCCTTATTTTTCCTTATTTATATTTGAATTCTTCACAATTCTAATTCTTTGAGGTAAAATTGATTATTAACAATTAGTGTTTCATGTACCAGGTTTTTGGTCTCTTTATCATATCCTTGAAAGTGTGTTCGATTAATTAATTAAGAAAACATAATTATTTTGTTAAATGAATTTTTTCTAGTATGTTTGTAGATGCCAAATTATTTTTCTGATCTTATTAATTGTAATATAACCATGTCTTAATGAAAATATCACACATAATTTTTGGAATCGATTCACTGTGTTTTAAATTAATTGTGTTTTATCCATATTTTCAATTTATTTTGCTGTAATCGCATTGTAATTGATTGTAAGCCCAGAAATCACGCTAATGTTAATAAAATTCAGAATATAGCTTTAATTTGTCTTCTTTTCACGATAAAATCTAATTTTAATTGCATTTTCTCCGAATTTGAATTGATAGAAACTCTTTCATTTTCAACTTGATATAAATCAGGTTGGAAATGACTTGGTTTCTATCAGTCCAATTTCAGCGAAAAATGCGATTAAAATTTCTCAATTTCGAATAGCCCGCCAATACCCCCTCTTTTACCCCCACCACAATTTCTACCTCCCCTGTCCTTTTAGTTCGCTTCACTACAGCATCAACCGCTGGTATCGCGTTCATTTGCGCATTCACAAAAATCTGCTAGAGTTGCCGATCTATATACTTTTATTTATCTATGATTCTGAACGCACTCAAAATGTCCGAATAAGAATGATTTCAAATGAAATGAATTCAAAGGATAAAGGATATCATACAGAAAGACCAGAGAAAGCTTTGAGTGCAACCTTTCTCAGTGGAAATTTCAGCACAGATGATTTCTACATCGATTCAGGAGCTAGTTTGCATCTGACAGCTCGAAGAGATTGGCTAGAAAACATTGACTATTCTACCAATGTAAAAGAAATCACAGTGGCAAATCAAGAAAAGATTCCAGTGATTTGTTCAGGTGAAATCAATATGAAAACTAATGTAGGGTCTGAAAAGTTTAATATAAAAGTGAAAGATGTACACTATGTTCAAGGACTTACAACAAATCTCTTGTCGGTGAGCCAATTGATAAAAAGTGGAAACAAATTATCTTTCTATAAAAATGGATGTGATATATTAAACGACCAAGGTATGTTAGTCGCAAGAGCTGAATTAATAAACAATGTTTACAGATTAAACTTTGAGAAACCTGAAAGTGCATTAATGGGTGTTGCAGCTACAGATAATGTCTGGCACAGAAGACTAGGTCATCCTGGTCATAATTCCCTGAAATTAATGAGTGAAGGAGCAGTAGAAGGTTTAAAGGTTAAAGGAAAAGTAGGTAACCCAATATGTCAAACATGTTGTGAAGGAAAGCAGAGTAAAAATGCATTCCCGAAACAAGGACATAGAGCAACGGAAATGTTGGAGATAATACATGCTGATCTCTGTGGGCCTATGGAAAAATGCTCACTTGGAGGGTCAAGATATTTCCTTTTGTTCGAAGATGATTTTACACGAATGGTATTTATTTATTTTTTGAAATGCAAAGATGAAACAATTGAACAATTCAAGAAATTTAAAGCTTTAGTAGAAAACCAAACAGGGTCTAAAATTAAAACCTTTAGATCTGATGGAGGTGGTGAATTTTGCGGTTTAAATTTTGAAAAATTTTTATCTCAGAATGGAATAGTGCACCAGAAGACTAATCCAGTGGCGTAACTATAGGGTGGCAAGTCGGCAAAATGCCGCGGGCCCCCAGCCCGAAGGGGCCCCCGATCAGAGGAAATCTCAACTCCCTAGGTACATTTATTATTACACTTAAGTAAAAAAAAAATTGGCCTCAAACCGATAACTGTTGTTTGTGATCAATACAATGTTGGCACAACAAACAAATTGATCAAAGAAACCAGAGGAAATTTCTTGAGAAGTGGAAATATTTCTCATAGGAATGGGTCACTTGAAATTGATAATTTCATCATTTATCCTATTTTCGACCCTCCACATTTGTTGAAAGGAATAAGAAACAATTTCATCAAGAAAAACATAAAATATGTGAAGGATGATGTTTCCAAAATTGCAAAATGAGAACATAGAAACTGTTTATGAGAATGACAGCAATGCTGATCCTCATTTGAAGGCACTGTCGCATCTTTCTAATGAGCATATTTACGAAAAAAGAATGAAAAAGATGCAAGTAAAACATTCTGCTAAGATATTTAGCCAAAGGCTGGCTTCAACGTTGCGATTAGTTGCCCAATTTGGTAAGTGAATGCAAATGTGAATGATTATTAATTTCTCATTATGTACATGTATTTTTATAATAACAGATGAATTATATATTATTGATGTATTATTATAGTTGTACTTTTACTGTTTTTTTTATGTCGTAAAATATTCATAATTTTTATATGATGAATTAGAATGGTATTCTGTGAAAAATTAATTATATGATCAGTCTTCATTATGTATTTCCTTTTCTTCACTATATAATCAATGATTGAGATTGAAGTTAGAATAGTATCATAAATTGCCGAATTCGAATTATTTAGTCATTAACTTTTTTTGTAATTAACATATAGAAGAGGAGACCAAAATCTTGGAGACACTGCCCACCTTTTATCATTATTTGACTGTTTATTTGATACAGTTATGGCCGGTTTCTGAACTCGCATTTAAGGTGTGGTTAGCTATCAATTCGATAACATAACGGTAAACAAAGGGAGTTATGGGCTCCATAAGTTATCGAAGCGTTAAAGCGACTTCAGAAACCGGCCATAAATGGGTCAAATAAACTGCCACATGGAGGTAAAACATTACGTGCGGGTTTGAGTGATAAGTCTGAGCATATCGTTTTACGGAATGGCGAAGCTCTCCCAACTTTAGAGACCATGCAATTTCAAAAAAAGTTACTCACCTAAAGAAGCTCAAGAAAAACTGGTTGAATTTGCTACAAACGATGTAGCAGGCTATATTTTGAAAAAAAATTAGAAAAAAAACAACCTGTCATGTTTGCAAACGATGCTTATTCTCTGAAGATTATAGTGCGGAAATTTGCACCGACAGGATGAAGAAAAAAATTTAAAGCAACCTAAGCACGTTGCTCAAAATGTTTAATATCGAACAATAAATAATTTTTTTATAAAAGTTTGAAATTTAGTGTTTTCTTCTCGATATTTAGAGCTTTATAATATCACATGATGTAAAAACATCGTTTATTATTCAATGAAAAAAATCATCGTCATTGTGATGATGTATGCAAAGCTTTAGATGAAAATAATAAATTTTAATGAATTTCATCAATGGGAATTTTACATGATATTTTTGTCTCACGAATTGAAAATCTGAGAGTAATTGAATAATTTTCAGTTTATTAAGTATTTTACACCTCTTCTAGAACGATAAAATTGGTACGAAGCATTCTATATACATAATTTCAACTCTATCCAGATTTTCTCGTCGAGACAAAAATCTCTCGTAGAATTCTCATTGTTCAAAATATCCATTAAATAAAACATTCCTGGAACTACATTCAAAATTCCCGCTACAATCCCCGCTTTACAATTTAGTACCGATACGAATCTTCAGATGTCGCAAACTTTCGTCTTCATCGGATAACATTGGCGTGAACCGTCTATAGATTACTGGTCTGTGGGCATGTCTCAGAATGTCTCGCCGAGAGTAGGTATACTGCCGGCATTAAAATCAGTGTTGCCGTTTTAGCGCATTTCGCGCTAGATAGCCCAATTCTAGACTCTTTAGCGCTATTTATGTCAATACAATGCGGTAAAAAATATTTGTCGGAATCTAATAGAAAATTGTAAAAATTATTAACGATCGTAAATTTAAGCCAATCAGTTAGAGATATTCAATTATTTAATTTAGTTGATTTTGGTAAATAGTAATAATGAATTCACATAAAAACACATTTTCTCTTATGGTCATTAAAATTCACAGCTAAAATTTAGCGCAATTTTGAAATGAGTTTGGTGTATTTTTTCTTTCTCAAACAGCAGCACTGATTACAATGTATGTTGGTAATACTTGCTGTCAGCAAGTTGCTGATGCTCGGGAATCCCGATTCAAGTTTGTTTATATGAAAAACTTTACTATTGTTTTGCGCAAGAACTCACCAAGCAATTAGCAGTTTATTGTTGTAAGGATTGGTTGTTTATTGCAAGTGAGGATATATTTAATTAGTTAATTGTGAAAATTTTGTTGGCAATGTCTACTCGGTAAGAATTTTATTCTAATATTTATTTAAAATAGTTTATAAGATAACAAACAATCAATTTATTTTTTTTATTTTATCTACCTTGAAAATTAATCATTTAAAATAATGATTCTATTGATTCTCATCGTGCATTTGAAAATCAATTCACTATTTCGACATTCGTAACCACCAAAACTATTTAGGTACCTATGTTCATCGTTCTTTCAAAAATTACAAAATTTGACACTTAAATTAAGCGAAAGTCCAGTTAGAATAGAAACATTTCACGGCCGCTTTTTTGGCATTTGTTAGCAATTAGATTTTTCAACAAATAAAAACTATAGTAGGTATTATTACAAACTTTTTGCGGTTTTGTTCTAGAAAGTATCAGAGTGGAAGCGAAAAACGAAAGCGAAAGAAGGAGTCTGAAGAACAAAATAAAAAGTTACCTAAAATAAGTCAGTACTTTAAGAATCAAGATAGTATCAGTACACAAGAAGAATCAAATGAACAGCGCGACGGAAAGGCAGAAAATGATGTCATAGGTGTCAATATCGCAGAGCCCGATAACAGTGAATATTTAGATTCAGAGCAACCACAACCAGGTACGAGCAAATCTTCAAATGAATCATTTTGGATATAGAAAAATTAAAATCTTTACCGCATGTTACTGATAAAGGCAACTTTAAAGAACTCAATGATCAAGTAAAACGGTTTGTGATCGAAAACGGACACTGTAAACCAAAAGGCCCCTTTTAAGGGATAGTAACAATAGATCTTTCTTGGATAGATATTATTACACTGTTTCTAAATCTGGCGTAAAGTTAGAACGTACATGGTTGTCCTATTCTCTATTGCTTCAAAAAGCATATTGTGAACCATGTTGGTTATTCGCAAATAGGGCATCTAAAAATTTACAAAATATTTGGATGGAAGGCTATGATGATTGGAAACATATTGTGGAAGCTATAGAAAGACATGAGACATCGAAAGAACATTTGCATTCATGTTTTGTACATCGACAGTGGCAGTTACATGGAACACTAGATGAAGAACAAGAGTCCATTATCAAAAGAGAAAAAAATTTTTGGCGCCAGGTACTCACTAGACTCCTTGATGTTACTCTGACACTTTCAACCTGTAACTTAGCTTTTCGTGGCCATAAAGAAACGGTATATGGCAACGATTCTTGTCCAAAAGGGAATTTTTTGAGTATTGTTGAGTTATTAGCCAAATACGATCCTATTTTACAAGAGTTGCTAAGCAAACCTAAGGGCCAGATTAAATACTTAAGTCCAAAAATCCAAAATGAGCTCATTGCTGTTCTGGTTCAAAAAGTGGAAAATGCTCTGGTAAATGAAATAGTCACCGCACCATTTTATTCCATTTTGTTTGATACTACTCAAGACATTTCCAAAACAGATCAATTGTGTGAACTTTACCGTTACTGTGTAATTGAGAAAGATGAAAATGGAACTCCAAAGGCACTCGTAATTAAAGAGTCATTTTTGGGATTTCATGAGGTTAAGGATCAAACTGCCTTAGCAATGTCCAAGCAGATAATAAAATCCATAAATGACAAAAGTATTTCTCTGAATAAGTGCCGTGGACAAGGGTACGATGGAGCTAATACCATGAAAGGCACTTATGGCGGAGTTCAAAAACTCATAAGAGATATAGAGCCAAATGCAGTGTATGTCCATTGTGCAGCTCATAATTTAAACTTGGTAGTAAATGATGCAGTAAAAGAGGTCATAGAAATACAAACATTATTCGAAACTGTGCAACAAATTTATAATTTTTTTGGCCATAGTATTAGACGATGGAATATTTTATCTAGTTTTATATCTCACAACAAAGAAGGTGAAACCGATGTATCATCAAATTCAGTAACATTAAAAACATTGAATCCAACTAGATGGGCAGGACGCTTTGATGCCATATTTGCTTTAAAGGTTCGATTTGTTGATGTTCAAAAAGCACTAACAAAAACCATTTTATTAAATTCCAAATCAGATGAGAGAAATGAAGCTATCTTGCTAAAGAAAAAGGTAGAAAACTACAATTTTATCATGTTGCTGGTTTTCCATTGCAAAGTCTTACAAACAGTAGACGCAGCTTCTAAAGCACTTCAATCTAAAGCCACCGATCTTTCAAATGCTTCAAAGCGTTTGCAAGTCTGTCTAGAAGAACTTCAAAAGTATCGACATGAATTTGAAGATTTAAAAACGGAAGCAAATAGCATTGCAGTTAAATGGTCTATTAACCCTGAATTTCCTAAAACTCGTCAGAGAAAAGTGAAACGTCATTTTGATGAAATTTGTGAGGATGAACGTCTGCAAGATCCTGAAAGCTTGTTTAAAGTTAACGTATTCTATCGTGTATTAGACATCATCATTAATCAACTAAGATCGCGTTTCCTTGGCATTAATGAAATTGTTTCCAATTTCAGTGTCTTGCAACCTGCCACTTTGCAAAATTTGAATGATACTGATTTATTGGAAAAGGCTTTAGCATTTATCCATCTATATAAAAAGATATATCTATCTCGTTTTCCAAAGAAATTCTCAGTTTTCGATCCTCTTTTAAACACGAAATAGAAAGGTCATCTTCTATAAGAGAACTTGCTGACTTATTAATTATAAAGAATCACTTTATATCTTCGAGCTTTCCTGAAGTGTGCACTGCATTTCTGTTATTTCTCACGATTCCTGTAACTACGGCTAGTGCCGAGCGATCATTTTCAAAACTGAAATTGATAAAAACTTATTTAAGAAATTCTATGGGACAAGAAAGGTTAAGCAATTCAGCTATTCTATCCATCGAAAATTCTATGGCTCGAAATTTGAACTTTGATGATGTCATTAACACTTTTGCTGAACAGAAAGTCCGAAGAAAGGAATTTAAATAATAAAAATTGTGTACTTAAACTACAATAAAATTGTGATTTCAGTTCAATATGTACTTTAAATAAATAAGGTACCTTTAATTTAATGTGACTTATTAGAAAATCAAGTAAGTAATTATAATTTTAAAGTTTGTATGTACCTACTTCACGTAGTGATTTATTAGTTACCTCTTATAAATAATAGCGTATAAATGAATAGGTATTATAAAATAAAAAAATGCTATTATTGTTGGTCCAGCTTTTTTATATATTGGGGAGATGGGAGGGCAGGGGGCCCATCCGATGAATTTGCCACGGGCCTCGGACGGTATAGTTACGCCACTGGACTAATCCATATTGTCCCCAACAGAATGGTATGTGTGAGAGGATGAATCGTACTATCATAGAGAAAGGACGATGCCTTTTATCGACAGTTTTGGGCAGAAGCTGTAAATACAGCAGTGTACCTTAGAAATCGAACCATTTCAAAAGTTATAAATAATAAAAGCCCATTTGAAATGTGGTATAATCGCAAACCAGATGTAAGCCATATACGCATTTTTGGTAGTGAAGTAATGGTTCACATACCTGAAGAAAAGAGACGTAAGTGGGATAAAAAAGCAAAGAAAATGTTATTAATTGGATATAGTGAAAACATCAAGGGTTATAGACTATACGATCCAACTGAAAATAAGATTATTACAAGCAGAGATGTTGTCATCAATGAAAAATGTAAGAATGATGTAATATTTCTAGAAGAACAAAATGCCGATGAAGACTTGGTTTCAGTGGGGGATGTCACCGAAGACACCATGGTGAATTCTGAATCAGATATCTCCGAGCAAGTGGAAATGGATGATGAATATGTTCCTGATGAAGAAGTGAATTTAGAACCAGTGGGGGATTTTAGAAGATCCCAGCGTCCCAGGAAGCCCAAATCTTTCAACGACTTCGTTACGTATTTTGGTTCAAACATTAAAAGTGATAATATCAACATTGAAGAAGATGTACCACAAACCTTTTCTGAAGCTGTTTCCAGGGGAGATTCTCATTTGTGGATGGATGCAATGTTAAGTGAGATTAATTCCTTCGAAAAGAACAAAACATGGGAATTGGTAGATTTACCCAAGGAAGGTACTGTTGTGAAGTGCAAGTGGGTCTATAAGATCAAAAGTGACAGTGATAACAAAGCCAATTATCGTGCGCGACTTGTGGCAAAGGGTTATACCCAGAAGAAAGATGTGGACTATACCGAAACTTTCTCACCAGTAGTGAGAGATTCGACGTTAAGACTTCTAATAGGTTTAGCTGTAAAACTTGACTTAAAGATTACACATTTAGATGTCAAAACTGCTTTCCTCAACGGATATTTAAGTGAAACTGTTTATATGCAACAACCTGATGGTTTTGTTAGGAAAGGTTTAGAAAGTAAAGTATATAGGTTGAGAAGGGCAGTTTATGGACTTAAACAAGCCAGTAGAGCTTGGTATTCCAGAGTAGATGAATTCATGTTGTCTCTCGGATATAAAAGATCAGAACATGAACCTTGTTTGTTTATAAAAGGAGAAGACAAGTCATTAGTAATTGTCGCATTATATGTTGATGATTTTTTTTTTTTTCAAATAATGATAATGAAACTGGAATGTTAAAAGAAGGATTAAGTTCCAAATTTGAGATAAAAGATTTAGGAGAGGCGAAAAATTGTCTAGGAGTAATAATAACAAGAGATCATAAAAATGAGTGTCTTTACTTAGATCAAAAGGATTACATTGAGAAAATTTTGAAACGTTTTAATATGTCGGAATGTAAACCCATCAGTGCACCATTAGATTGTAGTGTAGATTTAGGTAAATTAAAATCTGATGATAATTGTGATGTAAACATTCCATTTCAAAGGGCAATAGGAAGCCTTATGTATATGGCCGTCTTGACAAGACCTGATATTTTATATTCAATAAGTTATTTGAGTCAATATAATAATAGATACACAGAGCAACATTGGCAATATGTTAAAAGGGTGTTAAGATATTTGCAGGGTACTAAAGACTATAAATTAAAATTTATGAAAAATGGTTGTGATTTGGAAGTGTTCTGTGATGCAGATTGGGCAAATAGCACTGATGATAGAAGGTCTTATACAGGTTATGTTTTTTTGTTGGCTGGTGCAGCTATAAGTTGGAAAAGTTGTAAGCAAAGAACTGTGGCTCTATCGAGCACAGAATCTGAATATATGGCTCTCGGAGAAGCTGCCAAGGAGGCTATTTATTTAAAGAATTTGCTAGCCGAATTGATTGATTATCAAAACCCAATAGTAATTTTCAATGATAATCAAAGTGCTCAGAAATTATCGCAGAACCCTGTCCATCATGAAAGGTCAAAGCATATTGATGTAAGGCATCATTTCATTCGTGATTGTGTCGAGCAAAAGTTGCTGAGTATAAAGTATGTTCCAACTAATGAAATGACTGCTGATATTTTGACTAAAAGTCTTCCTAATGTAAAAAATTCCTATATTTGTCAAAAATTAGGTTTAATCAATTATTGTTGATAGTGGGGGTGTTGATTTGATCTCCAACAATTGGTTATGTAACGTCATCTATGTATCTATGAGTAACTGAAACGATATGTTTTTCTCAGTGGGTCGATACAACAATCTGCATTATCGATCCATCCCTTGTTCTTTGTAGTAGAGTAGTAGTCAGAAATAAATCCTTCAACGAACTAAAGCTAATCGCACGTGCAGTTAATTACAACAATCTTCTCCTTTTCAACCTGAAATTCCACTACAAAAACTCAATTATAACAATGCTTACTTCAGGATAAACATCGGTATAACCTGCAGCAAAATGGATATTCTCTTGTGGAGTGCACAGAAAAATATGCAGAAAGGTTGAACAGTTACTCAAAATTCATAATGCCAAAATATCATTAAGTGTATCCATGAGCTACTTTTTGCAATAATCACACCATTCCCATTTTGTTCAGAGCTATTTTTTGTGAGATACGGGAACTCATTAAAAAACAATGAAATAATGATTGCAAAGTATATTTCAGCAAATCAATTTTGATGTTGGAAATAGTTGACAGCATGTATAGCAATATATGTGTTTATTTTTGTGATTCTAATTAATCAACTGATTTAAAAGTTTTTCAAGCAACAACTTAGTACAAGTAATGGAAATGAGAAATAATTTTCAATGTTTTGTAGAAACCCATAATTTTATGCTTTAAATGACTTGAGTGGCCAAACGCCTCGTTAGTTGGTAGATAAATCTCTTGGATAAACAATAAGATGGTTCAAAGACAACTCATTTCAACCCTGAAATCTGTTCGATAAATTACACAAGGGATCGAACACCAATGTAATGGATTTTGAAGAAACTGGTTGTTTGTATTTATTAGATGTAAACAATTGGTATTTCAAGCTGGTAAAGGGATTGTGTTTGATCATCTGTAAAGTTTTTAGCTTTTCATGTGAATGTTTGACCTTGTCCAGACCTATGGGGGAGTGCTGAAATTAATTCTTCAAATTCTTTTTTGTATGTGTATGTGTTTATATGAATCTGTTATGGTAATCTATATAGTTTGGCATCAGTGCTTGAAATCAAGCATTGCTCTATAGTTTTTGTATCGGAAGGAAAATTCTTGTTTATATGATCTTTCTTGTTGATTATTTTGATAGTTTCTTGGTGCCTTATATAAGAAAAATTGTTTATAGAACTAATATCTGTTCTGTTTTGGCATGGGTACACTAGAGACCTATCATCACAGAGTTGGTTTTCTTTGAAACTAAGATATTTGTTGTTAAAAATTCAATCGAGCTGATACTGAATCTATATTTCCTAGAATTAAATTTTTATTGTGAATATTAGTCTAAACATAATTGTGCTCTATTTGATGAAGAATAAATAATTTTGCATTGTATTCAGCCTCATAAAATCAGTTCATTGGATTTATGTATTTCAAGGTGAATCTCGTGACATTTAAATTTGTTGTATTACCCATAAATAAAAAAGCTTCTTCATCTTTGCAGGAAATCTTATTTCATACCCACTATATCAAATCAATTTATACCTGAAATCTAAATTAATTCAATGCTATGATAATAACTAGTTATACAGATCTGAACCTGAAAATATTTCCAAAACATTATTGAACGCAAAGTAAAATTGGTAAATCAGGTAACCATACAATTTACCTATATAGGTAAGGGATTGCTCTGAATTCCGAAGTAGTTATATTTCAGTTTATACTGTCAATAATATCCATGTGTTAATGCAAACACTGTCTGAATATGGGCGATGCAACAAAGCACAGAAACTAGATCTATCGAAATGTTTTGTTTGATACAGATTCACTGTTCAGTATTTATCAGGTGGGATTATATATATTTTGAGAATTTTTATAATGATTAGTAATTTGAATTGCGCTATTACTCAACTGTTTCTATCAACATTAAATTTTTGGTTTGTCGATGAAAATTTGATAAAACATTATTCTAACTATGGAAAACAATTTCATGCAGACGAAACTCTCAAACAAACAAAAATTCGCTAGAATTCCATTGATAATCAGGTTGCTGATAAAAAAAACTGAGATTCTCATTTCGTTTCATCAAAAATTTGAATTTTTGAAATATACCTAGATACATGCGCACATTACCTTTTTGAATATAATGGTTTTCAATTGTTAATTCAAAAGGAGCTTTTAATGCAATTGGTAGTAAACTTTGATGTTAAGGGAAATCTTGATTTATTTCTCGTCTAAAATTACGAATTTACCACAAATTGCTTTTTCAAGTGATCGTTTAAGGGTTGGTAGCATTTCTAGTCCGCAAAATATCCTGAACTGATACCTGCTCTCGAGTAGGTACCGATTTTGACTGTACTGGAACTGTACTGGGATTGTACTGAAAAAACCCGAACAGCGAACCAATTTGAAGATTTGGTCCAAAATTTGTCAGAGAAAAACCCGAACAAGTTGAATTTGGCAAAATGCGCAAACTCGTAGGACTATTTGAATCGGTTACAGCAGAAAATTTAAATTTAATTCTCCGGATCATATAAGCCATAAATTGAAAGAAAAGCAAATAGATTAATGAATATGTCGATAATGAATCATAATGCACATTTTTAATATTGCCGATTTGTTGACGAGAGCTGAAAAAAAATTTTTTTAATATAGCTATTTTTCACATACCTACTTAAAAATAGTTAAGAAATCGTAATGATTATTTAGAAAATTTAAATCATTGTAATAAATAAAGTTGTACTAGTGCTTACACTTTGAATTGTACAACTCAAGGAAATAAAGAAATAAAACTCATAATCCTGCCCCCGTAAACCCTTTATAATATTAATTTATAATCATTTAACTTAATACCAATTTATGCACGATTTGAAACCATCCATGTTTAGATTTGTTTATATTTGTTAACGGATGCAGATAAAATTCAAACATTCCAAATTACGAAAGAAATTGGTTAACTCCTCCCTCCTAAGGCGGTTCTACGGTAAAATCCTAAAATGGTCCTGAGGATAGTCCCAGAACCGTCAGAAAATAATCAGTAAAAATCCTGATATAACCCGAACATCGAACACTGAAATGCGCATGATTCTGATGGATCTGGAACAGTCAGAATTTGAACCCGAATGAAGCTATAGTAACGGACCGTAATACGTGGTTCACGTATAGTATACTTATACCTTCTGCGGAGGGTGAGATCGCGCAGCGTCTCGTTCGATTGGTCGCTACGGAACATCGTGGGGACATGGCGCGTTTATAAATACGGCGTTCAACGGACGGCTCCGCATCATCATATCCATGGCATCATCATCCCGCAGATCATTCAGCACGCACAGCATCAGACAACCCGCATCATCATATCGAGATCATCATCGCCCATCGATAGATCACGAACCGATGTCCAGGTCACAAGATCGTTGGTATCGGAAAACTGAACTCTGAGATAGCGAAAAGAAAACGATAAGAGACAATGGAAACGACAACCCGCAGAACCATCAATTTCAACAAGGATTCCCTCAACGAGCTGCACAAAATCAAGGAATACATCGAAGTCTTGATAAAAGAAAACGAAAAGGAGAAGAAAGAAGAGGACAGGAAGCGGAAGAATGTAGAAGAAGCCTACTGTATACCAACAAAAACGGCCAGACCCACAACCGATCAAGAAAACAGGACCCAATAACAACAACAAACAGATTCCACCTCCTTCATACCGAGGAAGAAGAAACCCAGGACGATCACAACATGGAAGACGACATCGAAAGCGACCCGGAGGAACCAACAAAAAAAGGTATGCCAAGTTATAAGACCTCTAACACCAATATTTTCAGAGACATCCAGAAACAACCAAACGATGAGAACAACACCACCCCTATCATCCTACACGACAAGAAAAAATGGACTGAGCTGTCAAAAACCCTAAACCTCAAAGGCATCAGGTACACGAAAGCAACCTCTACCACCTTGGGAATTAGAATCCAACCTCAAACCGAAAACGACTACAGGCAGATGTACAAACTGATGAAGGAAAGAAACGATGAATTCCATACCCATCAACTAAAATCAGAGAAAAACCTCAAAATTGTTATAAAAGGAATCCCAACCGAAATTAGCGAAAAAGAAGTCAAAGAAGAACTGAAAAACGCCGGTTATCCTGCCAAAAACATAAAGAGGATGAACGGCAAAAGAGGCACCCCAATACAAATGGTTCTGGTTGAAATAGAGAGACAATACAAGTCCCTCTACAACAGGCTTTTTCAACCGGTGTGCCGCGGCACACCAGTGTGCCGCATATGTTTTCAAGTGTGCCGCGACCAAATTCCAACCATAAAAAATATTTCGGAAAACAAAGTACTTCGAAACAATTAGTCGATTCTGATGAAACGAGACGCGTAGAGCTTGCACTTCCCGTCGTCATAGTGACGGAGCGAAGGATATGCGGCCGCCATGCGCCGCCCGCGCCCCGGGCGCGCGGGAGGGAGAAGCGGCGCACGGCGGCCGCCCGCTTGTCCTTGTTTTGTTTCATTCATTCGTGCACTTGTCGTGCGTTCGCGCAGTCTTGTACTCGTAAAACTTGTTCGTTGTTCTCGCTGCATTACACCAAACTCGCTATGTATAGTGCGAGTATATTTGCTATTAAGACGTTTGAGTTTGCGTTCTAACAAGACCTTCAACATGGATAAATTCGTAACTCGTAAATCAACTGATGGTCAACAGTCATCGAGTCAACCCGTCGTAAAAAAACAAAAGGTTATAAATACTAAACGACAATACCATGAAGACTATTTAAAGCTAGGTTTTACTTGGTCAGGAGACAAAGACGAACCGAACCCTTGTTGTCTTGTTTGTGGCCAAAAATTATCCAATGAAGCAATGGTCTCAATCCCAGCAATCTACAAGTCTCACCAAGACAATGACTATATCTGACAAGTGTCAAGAGGCAAGCTATCACGTAGCGGAGCTTATAGCAAAAAAAATGAAACCACATACTATTGCAGAAAATTTAGTTTTGCCAGCTTGTCTTCAAATTGTGAAGACCTTATTTGGGGTTGAAGCTGAAAAGGAGGTATTGAAAATTCCTCTGTCAGATAATACCATCAGCAGGCGCATAGAACACATGTCAGAAGATATTGAAACACAAGTAATAGAAAAACTACGAATTGTTCGCACATTCGCCTTATAAGTTGATGAATCAACTGACATAAGTGGGAAGGCCCAGCTGCTGGCATTTATACGTACAGTCGTTGAAGATGAATTTATTGAAAACTTTTTTTGTTGCAAAGAACTGCCCGAAACAACAAGAGATCAGGACATATTTAATGTTTTGGACGCATATTTGAAATCCTCTGATTTATCATGGACCGATTGTATTGGAATATGTACCGACGGAGCACCTTCAATGACTGGTTCTGTAAAAGGGTTTGTTACTTTGGTGAAAGAAAGAAATCCAAATATTGTGCTGACTCACTGCTTTATTCATAGGGAAGCATTGGTATCAAAAACTATGCCGAATGATTTGAAAACTGTGTTGGAAGATGTAGTAAGGGTTATAAATTTCATTAAGAGTCGTCCATTGAAATCTAGATTATTTAAACAAATTTGCCAAGACATAGATGCAGCCCACTACACGTTGCTTCTTCACACCGAGGTAAGATGGCTCTCAAGAGGACGTATTTTGTCCCGCGTGTATGAACTTAAGGAAGAGTTATTAATATTCCTCACAATGGAGTCGTCAGAGTTTGTTAATTTTTTCAGCGACGATACATGGTGCACAAAATTGGCTTACCTGGCAGATTTATTCGAACATCTTAACAAATTAAATGCAAGTATGCAGGGACGGAATGAAAATATTCTGACGTCATCAGATAAAATAAAAGGTTTCGCAGAGAAAATAACTTTATGGAAAAATCATATTTGCCAGGGCTCTCTGTCCATGTTCCCGCATACAGCGTCAAGAAATGTGGATTCTAGAATGAGATCTATGATAAGGAATTCATTAGAATTGTTAGAAAAAAATATAACTAAATACTTTCCCAATATCGAGGTTGAGAATTTTGATTGGGTGAGAGACCCGTTTAATATTTCACTCAATAGCTTGGTTGATTTTGAATTGAGAGAGAAAGAACAGTTTTGCGAGTTGAAAAATTACCGCACTTTACTATTAAAACTGCAGGAATTGAATGTAAATAAGTTTTGGTTACATGTTTCAGCAGAATATCCAGCATTAAGTAAAAAAGCTCTCATTGCACTTTTGCCGTTTTCGACATCTTACCTATGCGAACAAGGATTTTCAGCATTGACAAATATCAAAAGTAAAAATCGCGAACGTCTGCTATCTGTTGAAGAAGAGCTTCGAGTATGTTTGTCGACAATTCGCCCAAGAATAAAAATGCTTTGCTCCACACGCCAGGCTCAAATATCGCATTAATTGAGTATATCATTATATTGAAAAACTTATTAATATAATAATTAATAAAAAACTATCACGTTTTTTTCTTTGCGTTGGTTATTAGGTTTCTTTCCTTTCCTACCTAATTAATAGGACTCCTACGTCCGTTACACATAAATCAAGGCCTCTAACGTACCTACGCCTGCCAAATTCTCCATGCATTAGGCCGACCCACAATTTTGTTTTACTGGTGTGCCGTGAAAGTTTACTGAAACTAAAAGTGTGCCGTTGACACCAAAAGGTTGAAAAAGTCTGCTCTACAACATGAAAAACATATTCGGATTGAACATCAATATCGAACCACTCAAGCCGAAGAACATCATCATTTGCCACAGATGCCAACAGTATGGCCACATACAAAGAAACTGCAACGCAACATTTAAATGCATGAAATGTGCGGACAACCACCCAACTTATGAATGCAAAAAAAAAGAAAACCACCCCGGCGAAATGTGCCAATTGTGGAGGAGAACATACCTCCATTTACAAAAATTGCCCGATGAAACCCAAAGCAAAAACGGACATCCCAATATGGAGAATTCCCAAACAGCCACCGACCAAAAGCATTGCAGAGATTCAAAGAGAAGAAAGAAAACAACAACACATACCAGAAAATAAAGGAAAAACCTAAGCAATTGCACAAGAACTTGCATCTATGATGATTGACTTCATCAAAATGAATCCAACCAAGAGAGAAAGTGACAAATTCAACGACAGAGTAAACAAAATTCTCTCACTACTGAATTGATGGCCAAAATATCCCTACACCTGATATTTTGGAATGCAAACAGTCTTATAAATAAAGCAAGAAGACTTGAACTAGAGAAGCTACTAAACTCAAAGAAAGTCGACATAGCACTCATAAATGAAACCCAACTGAAACCATGCCACCGACTCAATTTCTGTAACTACACTACCTACAGAAAAGATAGAGAGACCAAAGAGGGAGGTGGTGTCACGATACTAATCAAGAAAAACTTAGTACACGACGTACTACCTGATCTTCAACTCACGCAGAACGAAGCAATTGGAATCCAACTGAAAATAAATGGTCAAACAACGAGCGTCTACTCAATATATTCGCCTCCCAAAAGCAAAATTGACGAATCTGAACTAGACCAAATGATGAAAACAAACTCCAACGTAATCATAGCTGGCGATCTCAACGCGAAAAACACAGTCTGGTACAGTCTCAAAACGAACACTAAAGGAAGGAACCTGGAAAAGTATGTAGTAAATAGAAAACTAACCGTCATCGGTCCAATGGAGCCAACCCACTATGTCAAAAACAGTGACCCAGATCTTCTGGACATAGCCATAATGAAAAACATCACAGGAGCTATCACATGTTATAACGACCATGACTTATCTTCTGACCACACAGTAGTTCACCTGACCCTGGGAGAAATAGAAACCGAAGACAGAACCAAAGCCACTATCCACTGGGACAAATTTCAAGAGGAACTTACCAACAACATTAAAATCAAAGATATCAAAACCAAGACAGACATAGAGCAAACCGTCTTCGAGCTTGAAAAAGAAATACTCGAAGCGCTGAGGAAATCAACAACCATCCAAAAATCAAACCAGACAACAAAATTACATCCTCAGAAATACAAGACCTCATTGCGAAGAAAAGAAAGGCCAAAAAACGTATAACCTAACATTATCTCCAACAGACAAAGCCATCCTTAATAGAGCCACACAAGAACTACACGAAAAGCTGAAAGAGGAATACAACGAAAAATTCGAAAAACAACTAAACAAAATAAACGATGGCGAACAAGATCCCTGGAAAATTGCCAAAGCTCTAAGAAAAATAGACACAAAATTTCCACCAATCTCAACCACAAATGGAACAGCAATTACTGATAAACAAAAGCCAATGTTTTTGCAGAACACATGAGCAAAAACTTCAAACCGAACCCTACAAATGATCCCAATTTAGATGAACAGATAAGCAGAAAAATCGAAAGAGAACTCAGAGAAAACAACGACCACGATATCGAACTTGCCGCTATGGAAGAAGTCCTATTAATCGTGAAACACCTTAAACCCAGGAAAGCACCAGGAAGCGATGGAATTCACAACACCGCCCTCAAGAAACTACCAATGAAAGGAATCAAAAAAATAACCACCATAATAAACGCCATAATGAAACTCCAGTACTTTCCAACAAGATGGAAGAAGTCAAAGATAATCATGATACCCAAGCCGGGAAAGTCAAGAAAAGACATCAATAACTACAGACCAATCAGCCTTCTCTCATCTGTGAGCAAAATAGCCGAGAAGGTTATCTACAGTAGACTTCAAAAAGAAACCGAAGAAAAACAGATAATTCCCGACGAGCAGTTTGGCTTCAGACTAGGCCACTCAACCACTCATCAACTCAAGAGAGTAGTAAAATACATAAATGACGGAAAAAGAAAGGAAAGAAAACTGGAGGCATCTTCTTGGATATCTCCAAAGCTTTCGATAAAGTATGGCACAACGGACTAATCTACAAAATGATCAATTCAAAACTCCCAAAACATCTAATCAAACTAATACGTTCGACTTAGAAGAAAGAAAATTCAAAATACACATAGGAAAAGAAGAATCAGAAGAAAAAAGTATTGAAGCAGGAGTCCCACAAGGCTCGATACTAGGACCCATATTATACCTGATATTTACATCAGACATAGCCAAAACCCCAGACACAATAGTAGTCACTTTCGCCGACGACACTACAATTCTGGCGAGCTCAAGAATAACAACAGCAATCGAAAAACTACAAAATCAGTGCAACCAGATCGAAAATGGACGACCAAATGGAAAATTAAAATTAACCCACAAAAAAGCAGTGCTGTCTTATTCTACCATAGAAAAACCGGAAGCAAACCAACTAAAGCCATCACAATGAACAACACTCCCATCCCTTGGAATAGGAAAACCAAATACCTAGGAGTTACACTGGATGAAAAACTGAATTTCAATGCACACATAAGGGAAATAAACAACAAAGTTAGACGGATCAAAGGCTTCCTTTATCCCCTAACCAATAGAAAGAGCAAACTAAACGCAATGAACAAACTGAAGATATATAAGAGCATAATAAGACCGACCCTCACATACGCAGCGGCCAGTTGGAGACAAACGTCCGACAACAACATGAGAAAACTACAAAGAATACAAAACATCTGCCTACGAGAGGCACTAGACGCCCCTTGGTACCACACAAATGAACTGATCCACAACGACACAAAGACACCAAGCCTAACCGAATACCTGAATAGGTAAACTGAACCAAAACTACGAAGAGAAATGCAAAAATCACAGCAATTCACTAATCAATGAATTAATGAATTGAAACCCAAAACCAGAAACAACCAAAGCTAAACAACTACAAGACGGCGGAAATAAGAGGATAACCTCGCACCGCGAAAAACAGAGACACTTACGATACGATACGGCTCCGCATCATCATCAGAGAAGAAGAGATGATCCCGTCAGCTTGACAGGTTGTGTCAGATTGATCTCTCTGAATTAATAGTAAAAATGGGATATTCAAGAGCTTATCTTACCTCTAAGTAGTGATAATCTGAGACTTTAACTCCCCCTCTGTGTGCGGATACAGTGCCCCAGCCCTACGGGTCCCTTTGGGACTAGAGGATTCGATCCCGGGATCCCGAAAACCGGGATCCCGGAATCCCGATCATATTTAGTCCCGAAAATCTCGGGATTAAATTCAATGAATCCCGGGATTTTCGGGACTTAAACATTTTTAAATAATTCATTAAAAATGTCCGTGAAACGAAACGCGCTTACTTTCATTTGACGTTAAACGTCAAAATTTGCCAGCCATCTTGTTTACACAGCTGATTTCGTTTGTTTCTGCTAACAAACGTTGTTGGATTAGGTACTTTACCTACCTATGTGTGTAAAATAGTGTAAAAATTACGCTTCAGATCGTGTAAGTATTGATATTTATATTGTTGATTAGTGATAAACCATTAATTTATTTCAAAAACAACAATGTACTAATGTTTTTTCTGTTGATCTAAGAGGTTATGTTTATTTTGTACACATATTCAAATGTTCTTTTCTTATTGTTTTAGGTTTAAGAAGTAAACAATGTCACTTTCTAAGGAAAGTTTTTATGTCAAACATAAAAAAGATGAAGACGTTACGTCAGTATGGAGTCATTTTTTAGTCGACAAAATGGGTAGCTCGGCAAAATGTAAGCGTTGTTCAGCTATTTTAAAAACCTTAGGAGGATCAACCAAAGGCCTACATACTCATCTATTTTCAAAACATTCCATAAAAATAGATTCTGCTAAGGCATCTTCCTCAACAAGTCAAAATAATGAAGGACCACCTTCGAAAAGAAAAATGACCGACTATTTTGTTAAACCTGAATCTGATACTTTTGACGATGTTTTGGCCCGTATGACTGCGCTAGATGGTTTTCCTTTTAGCGTATTTGTGACATCAAAAGATTTAAGATCGTTACTGTTAGCAAAAGGGTACTCAGACTTACCTAAATCTGCTTCAACAATCCGCAACAGAGTACTAGACTATAGTGTAAAGATAAAAAAACAAATAACAGCTGAACTATCTACATTGAAAAAAGAAGGACAACGATTTAGTCTAAGTTTTGACGAATGGACGTCTACGTCTAATAAGAGATATATGAATTTAAATATTCATTCAATAAACAAAAAGTGGAATTTGGGACTTATTCGAATTGATAAATCGCTGACCGCCGAAACTTGTGCTCATACTTTAAAAAAGCGGCTTTTGGATTTTCATATCTCATTAGATATAGATATTGTGGCAATAGTAACTGATGGTCCAAATGTAATGCTGAAGGTTGGAAAACTTGTTAATGCAGAACACCAAGTTTGTTTTGCACATGGTATTCATTTAGCCGTTTGTGATTTGTTGTATAAAAAGACACCTGACTGCCAGTGATGATTTTGATGACTCGGATGATGATGAAGAACTAGACTCAGGATTAGTAATTGAAACTGGAAACGGTCAAGATTTGACTTATGATGATCGCAATATTAATGAATTAATAAAGAAAGTTCGTAAACTGGTTCTTATTTTCAAAAGAGCATCCTTGAAGAATGATACAATACTTCAAAAATATGTTAAAAAAGAACATGGAAGAGAGCTTAATTTACTACTGGACTGTAAAACGCGTTGGAACAGTCTCTTTACAATGCTGGAGCGATTTGATCTTTTAAAAGCTAGCGTAGAAAAGGCACTTATTGATCTTAATAATCCTGTACCATTTGAAGAGTCAGATTTCCAACTCATTAGTGAGATAATCAAGGTATTGGCGCCCGTTAAATTATCTGTAGAAGCACTTTGTCGTTCTGATGCCAATTTGTGCACAGCGGATGCTACACTCAAGTTTCTTTTTCAAGAATTGCGTGACAATGATTCAATTTTGGCTTCTAAATTGAAGACACATTTATTGAACCGCTTGAAAGATCGTCGACGCAGTGAGTTAAGTGGAGTATTAAACTATTTACAAAATGCTCATACTGAGAAGACTGAGTTAGAGACTGATTGTGATTTAAAGGAGTTATTTTCAAGTCCAAGCAAGATGACTATAAAAAAACAGATTATTTTGTTAGCTGGAAAAATTGAAAATAGTGATAATGAAGAAAATGACATGAACATTGAACCCACGCCTACAACCAGTAAGACTGATTTAACATTAAAAGAAAAGCTTCAGAACGAAATAGAAAACAGTATGAAAATAATAAATCCTGAAGCATTTAAAGAAACTGATCTTTCTAAGATCATTAAACCAGAAATGAATCTTTTTGAGGCTAGTTCCACACGAGGTCATAATTTGGAGAAGGCTTATAAAAATTTATTGACGATTCCTCCAACTTCCATCGAGCCTGAACGCGCGTTTTCCGCTGCTTCATATTTGTGCAACAAATTAAGAAGCATGCTTTAGGATGAGACGTTGGATGCGTTGTTATTTCTTAGATTTTATTTTCGTGGCTTGAATAAGTAAATTATAGTTCCTGGTCTATTTTATTTAAAATATTAGTAGTCCTATTAACATTGATCTCTTTTGACAAATATTAGAAGTTGATTTTTTTAAGTTTATTGTAAAATATAAAATAAACAAACTAGGCAATAATTTTTATAAGGGTCTAGTTTGTTAATTTTATTAGAAGAAATAATAATTGTGTTTTGTTTTTGAAGATTTAAGTAAAGATTTAAAATAAAAGATTGATTTTGATATGTTTACTTGTTTTTAATTGCTACCATTTTCTTTACCAATAAAATCCCGGGACTATCCCGGGATCCCGGTATTAACAGTCGATAATCCCGAAATCCCGGGACTAGAAAAATCGACCGGGATCGAATCCTCTACTTGGGACCCTCTCAAATAGACTTATTTGATTACGAGATAGTGACTCTAAAAGTGCATGAAAGTGACTCTTAACATGGCTCAACCTAAATATAGTGCCAATGAAATAGTAGCAGCGATATCAGAAAATCCTGAAATTGCCCTACAAGTATTTTGGAAACTAGCTGATACTTTAGGATTTACAGAAAAACTCAAATCTAATGATACTGTTGACAACAAACCAAAAACTTCAGGTAATTCCACGGCTCCAAGACCCTCTAAGGCTTAGAGTCTAAGCAGATAAAAATTCGTGATAAAAAAAATGTAAGTACTCCTGTTTCTACAGAGAATCGTTTTGATCCACTTTCGGACGACTGCGAGGATATTTCAATGGTGAGTAATGACATAACCCACTGATACTATCCAATTCCCAGCCCTTAGTTCCCAAAATTCTTTACCGATCGGAAGCAGCTCCCATACTAAAATCCCTACCAAAATTCCTCCCATAAAAATAAAAAATAAACTCTCTTATCCAGCTATTTCTGAATTAGCTTCCAAAAGGAATTAAATTAAAAATTAAAAAAAATTAAAAGGAATAAAATTAAATTTGCGACTGAAAAAAAAGATTATATCCAAATTTTTACTGAAACTGCTGATGATCATCGCAAATTAACCAAAGGTTTAGAAGAACTTAAACAAGACTTCTTCACCTACACTCTACCTGAAGATAAAACCCTTCGTGTAGTACTGAGGGGAATTCCTTCTCATGAAACTGAAAAAAAATCAGAAGGAAATAAATACCCATACCCCGTGATGCTCTGCTCGTTAAATTACCCCGTTCAGGTAAAAATGAAGAAATTTATAACATTCAATTTATCAATTCATTCAAAATCAGAGTAGAACCCCAAAAAACAAACCACATCATCAAACAATGCCATCGCTGCCAGAATTTTGGTCATACACAAACCACATGCAACATGACTCCAAGATGTGTTTAATGCACGGATAACCACTGGTCCTTTGAATGTAAAAAAGATTCCAAAACTAAAGCTATATGTACTAATTGTGGTCAGAACCATCCCGCAAATTACAAAGGCTGTCCAAAACACCTATCCAATCTAACCCCAAACGCTAAATCAAATGTAAAAATACCTAAAACGTTTATAAGCAATCCGACAATAAACGGAGTCTCTTATTCAACAATTGCCAAGTCTGGTAACAATCCTTCGGGAACATCAAACAATATAACGGAGATGCTAGGAACGGTTACACTGCTCCTTACAAAGATCGCAGAATCCCTTAATGGCCAGAAAAATTCAACCGTGTTCACTAAAGATCCTTGCATTGAATGCAAACTCCATTAGGAATAAAAAGAAGAATTCAAAGATTATATTGCTCTTGAAAATTTCGATGTCATTCTTCTAAATGAATCTTGGCTTAAACCATGTGATCATTTTTCTATGCCAAATTACATAATATACAGAAGCGACAGACTATCAGGTAGGAACGGCATCACAGCTATAATGATTAAAAATTGCATAAATCACTGTAGAAAAAACAATTTCATTACAGAAAATTTAGAAAATACAACAGTTGAAATTTTCATGTCAGATCAAACATCTATCTTACTAATAGCTGCTTACAATTCCCCTAGCAAACCACTTTTAGAGTCAGATCTAAATTCAATATTTTCTGAAACTCCAAATTTATCCTTGGCGGATACTTAAACCCTAAACACCCTCAATGGAATTCCAGAATTAACAATAGTAGAGGACGAACTCTGGCGAATAATAGGGCTTTCCAACCTGCTGTTACGATCAGCTGTTTAATGGCCGCTGTAGGAAAAACAAAGCCTTTGTTTACAAGTAAATATTTGTGTCATTTGTAAAAATCAGTGAAATACTTTATTGTTTTTTATACAAAATGCCTAATTTTTGTTGTATTCTTGACTGTGGAAGTGTAGAAACCCGTGACAGTGTTAGATTTTTCCGAATTCCTGCTATTTTGAACTTTAAACATAAGATTGAATTGAACAAACTTTCGGTTTTAAGACTAGATCGTTGGATAAATGCTATACATGGAAGTGATCTGACACTCACAAAGCTCAAATACTCATTAGTATGCTCAGAGCATTTTATTTCGCATGAATAGAAAGCACATTATACTTTCCTAACTTTATTGCAATCTACGACACTGCGTAGTAATCGCGTAGCAAAATGTTCAGTGACCTCGTACTGGTCGGCAAGGTAGATCGCACTGATGAGAGAGAGAGAGAGAGAGAGAGAGAGAGAGAGAGAAAGACAAGGAATCAAGACGTGGACAGGCGAATTACGACGTCATAATAGGTTAATAAAATATTGTTGAAGATTTAAATAAGAGCTAAGTGAATACTAGACATTGAATGTTGTTTCTTTGTTTTACAGGTAAAATTTGTAATAGTATATTGTTTTTAATTTAATAATAAATGAAAAATCTTTGTTTTACAGAGAAACTATTCTGTTTGGTTATTCATAACCTCATTCACAAAAAAATAATAGGATAAAAATATATGGAACATTATAAAACAACATTCTGCAAAATAAAATCACTTTCGAACAGAATAATGGAAAAACTACAGTTCAAATTTGGAAGGATGAATCGGATGGAAAATCAAGGATCATATGTTTAACCTCAATTATAACACCCAATGGGCAGATATATGGGATATCAATAGAATTGCAGAGTGTAGATATCCACACAGAATTAGTACAAACAAAAGAATTCAATACATTGAAAAATACACTAAAGAAAACACATCAAACCAGGAAAATATAGATTACACTAACACAAAAATTGTATGATGAATACATAGATGAAGATGAAAATTTACGCTTTGCAAATACTTTTCTAGAGGAAATCACAAATGAGGGAAGCACTGATACAAGACAGGTTAGTACAGAAGATTCTACACTAAAATTATTAGAGAAACTACTTGAAGAAAGACAAAAAGATTCTGAAATACAAAACTTAGGAAAAATAGAAAAAGAATTTATGATAGAGAAATTTACTGGGAAAAATGCAAATGCACAACAGTGGATAAATGATTTTGAAAAAGAATGTGTACGTTTTAAAGTAAATCAGGACAACAAAAAAATTGTGATATTACAATTCTTCTTAGAAAAAGACAGTAAAGATTGGTATAGCTGGATTGTATTAAAATTTACAGTAGAGTCAGAATGGGAATTGTGGAAGAAAAATTTTTGCGAAACGTTTTCAAATAAAGGTTGGTCACCAATTAGATACGGTTTATCGTTTAGATATCAATCTGGAACATTATTAGAATATGACTTAAAGAAAGAAAAACTATCGCACTAGATATGGCAACTGGTTTACCCAATTTCATATGTGATAGAATTGACAGGGAATGTATAAAAGAAATCGAAGATCTTTACAATGCGCAAATCGATTTCGAAGTTACATTTTACTTTGCATAACTTAGTAAGACAAGATCAGGTGATAAAAAAATTCTATCACTACCTATTTGATTTTCTTGTAGAGTGATAGTTTTACTTGACATAACTAAGTAAGATCACCATCATGGCAAGAAAGTATTCATTAAAATTTTATAAGATAGTGAAAATCCAGACGGATATGAGCCTGAGTTATCCGAATATTCCACCCTCTGCTTCTTTTTCTTCGGTAGTTGAGAATGAGATCAGGAATGAAGATGATGTTGAAATATGCACATGCCGGAATTGCAAAACCCAGTGCATGAGTTGAATGAGATGGAAAATATTGAGTTAATTAAGGAAGGAAAAGGTGGACACATTTCTGAATATTCATTCCCACTATAAGATTCTCTTCAAACAAAAACTAGCCATATTGATAACAAGAAAGTTGATAAAGAGGAAGATATTAAGTCTAAGTTGAAATTGTGGTCAATTAAATATAATATAAGTCACGTTGCTCAAGTGATTTATTGAAGATATTAAAAAGTTCAAAAGCCCAGTTAGATGAATTTCCGAATGATGCTCGTCCTATTTTATCAACAAAGCGAACCATTGATGTAAGAAATATTGATTTGATTTTTGCAGATGCTGTATTGACTGCAGCCCCGGATCTAGGGGGGGGCAAGCCGGGGCCCATGCCCCGGGCGGCATGTTCAGGGGGCGGCCAAATTCACACTTTACTGACTAATGGACTAATCATAATTTACCTTCATGGCCCTATAAATTCGATAGATACCCAGAGCGCGGAGTAAGATGTGCTACTCCACCATTACCTACATTTCGCGAGGCGCGTAGGCCATAGTTCAAAATACGCGCCCACAGGAGTCGCAGATCGCGGTCATCGCAGCACGCAGGCGCGTGGCGCGTGCTGCCGCGATTTGCGATTCCTGCGGGCGCACACGTGCGTGCGCTATATTCGAAAACTCCCTCGGCGATCTTTCTCCACGAGAGTGTTTTGTTTCAAAGAAAAGTACCTATGTGTTGTTTTTCTGTTTACTATTTAGTGAATTAGTAATTTAGAAAATTACGACAAGGTCATAGATTTATTTGCAGAACAAAAAGCTCGAAAAGTTAAATTGTAATTTCAATTCACAAATGCAATATATTTGATTTTATTATACATGCTTTTATTTTTAATCTTATCCTGTGCTTTGTATTAAATATATATCCTACATGTTTACAATTATATATCTGTTAATAAATAGGCTTTTATATTTTGACACATATACGTATGGCGCTTTGAACGCAAAAATAGAAAAAATTACGTTATCAAATAGCAAATTTTTCATTTCTGTAAACTTGCAGTTTTAAAATGTAAGATTTAGAGTTTTAACTGTCAGATGTACAGGATTTGTCAACTATACTATTTGAAACTGTATTTTTTCTACTTTTGGATTTAAAACTCCGCTATTTCGTACTGTAAAAGCTCCTGTTTTTTTTTATCCGCGCAGAAAAAGCAGTGATGGATGCATTACTTACGAAAGTCTTATGTAGGCTATGTTCAAATATCAAACAATTAATGGATTTATGATATAAAATAATCAATTAGTGAAATTATAAAGAATGATAAAGGTAAAAATAAATATAAGTGGGCGGGGGCGGCATTTCTCAGTTTTTGCCCCACCTAAAAAAAGTTGAAGATCCGGGGCTGATTGACTGTGCATAAAAATTCAAATTCAGCGGAAGTGGAAGCATCAGCCAAACAATGGCTGGTTAAGTGTAAGGAGCGATGCACCAAAGAAAAATAATTTATATTATTATTATTATAAGAATATTATTTTTTTGGAAAAATGTTAGATTTTATTCTTTTATTTCATGTTGTTTTTGAAGAATCAGTATTATTTTTTTTTTTAATGTATATTTTATTTTTTTATTTCATGTTATGGTTTTGAAAAATCAGTTTTATGTTTTTTTTTTTCAATATATATTTTACTTTTGTATTTATTATTATTTATTAATTAAACCAAAATTCTGGAGCACATTCAATGAACGTTCATAGAATGTGCTCTCAATTCAAATCTTAACCTTGATAGAATATTTCTAGAATGTATGAGAAATATTTCACGAATCTTCTGTAAATATACTTAGAATGTTCTCAAGAATATTCCTAGAATGTATGAAAAATATTTCACGAATCTTCCGTAAATGTACATGGAAAGTTCTCAAGAATATTCTGGGAACATTTATAGAATATGAAACCCTGTCCACTTTTAATGTCCATAGAATGTACCCAGAATGTATTAAGTGTGTTTTGGTAATATTCTTGGAATATTCAAACATTCCAACAAGAGCTTCTATGAATATAATATGAATGTTCTTGTGCTATCTGGGTATCCTGATTATCAGGAAAGACAGAAGTCCAGACATCCGCGAGTTGAATTCTTGTTATTTCAGTTTTTAATATAACAAAATAAAGATTTTTATAAATCTTGCGGTGTGTGGAAGCCTTTACGATGGTTTGTGTATTTTTCCTGTTTATTTCGTCAGTTTCCATATTCTCGGTGTTTATTTGTGGCGTATTTTGTTTCTTTATCGGCGGAAAGATTGGCTCCATATGTGTTAAATCGGCTTGACGCGGTTCTGGAGACGGTTTATCATCTATTTTTTTGTTGTCTGATAACTTTTTGTTTGTCCTTTTTCGTTTCTTCTTCCCTTCATCTCTTTGAAATTTCGATTTTTCGTCTTCTGGATCGTCGGTCGTTGTTTCGCTGGCTTGAAACATTTCCGAGGAGCAGAACGCCTCAAAATCCGACTCCCGTACTGTTAGTGTTGGACGCGGAATTTTTACGCTGATTTATTCACTCTTTCTAGCAACCCTCAATAACATACGTGTGTTCTCAATCGCGATTGAACACAGACTGCTGCGTTATCTCATGCAGAACAGATTTTGCTAACGCTAATTAAATTTAGACTTTACAGATTTGGCTTATCGATTTGGCATTAGTAAATCCTGCACTTCAACATATTTCAAAAACGTGCTATATACAATGTATTTACGATATAAAGGTTTGATTGTATTTCCAGAGAGGGCCACAATCTTGAAACATTTACCACAATGTTTCAAAGAGTCTTTCCAAGATAAAACCACTCTGATTATTGATTGCTTCGAAATAAGAACACAAAAACCTAACAATTTACTGTCAGCAGCACAGTCATGGTCAAATTACAAACACCACGAGACTGAAATATTTAATAGGCATTACACCACAGGGTTCAATAAGTTTCATAAGTGATGGTTGGGGTGGTAGAGTATCTGACAAAATATTGACCAAAAATTCCAAATTGTTGGATAATTTGATTCCAGGTGATACTATTTTAGCAGACAGGGGATTCTTAATAAAAGAATACGTGGGATTATTTGGAGCTGCGGTTAGAACACCTGTTTTTGTTAGAGGGAAGAACCAACTACATGCCACTGATCTTGAGGAAACCAGAGGATTGGCGCATGTGAGAATTCATGTAGAGCGTGTAATTGGATGTGTTAGGCAGAAGTATTCCATTCTCCATGATGTTGTACCGATGTCTCTTTCGAGCACACAAGATGAGCAACCGATTTTGGATGAAATTGTTCATGTTTCATGTGCTTTGAATAATTTATGCCCATCAGTTGTTCCTTTATAAATAAAAACATTTCACTAAATTATGTAGTTTCTTTATGAGATATATCTTCATCAAAATAGTCACAATTAATTAGCATTCAGGTCTTATATTAAAGAACAATGATAAAGAATTACTATTTACTATAAAAAAAATATTTATTTTGCACTCATTCCAAGATGAATATAATTAGAATTTTTATAACAGCATTATTGAAGAAATTATGACAATAAATAATGATCTGGGGTTGTATTCTCTAAATAATGTGCTGCAATATCAGGATACTCTTGCTGAAGTTTATGGAAATATACACTCATATTTGTTTCACTCATTTTACGTATAACAACAGAAATTATATACGTTAGAAATTAGAGTATTAAGCACTTCTATTTCAAACTTCAAATAATTCGCTTTATAAATAATCTATTCAACAATCTTCCACTATTCTTTAACAATCATTTCACCGAAAGAACAAACTTCGAAAGGAATATGCGATCGTTTTATCTTGAAACTTTCATTACAAAAATGATAAAACAACACAGCCTTCAATGCAAACAAACGTTTGTTTTTCCTACAGCGGCCATTTTGACACATTTGCGGTTAGAACGTTGGAAAGCCCTAAACCATGGCTTCCTTAACTGTGCGTCGCGACGCCCTCGGGCGTCGCCGGACTATCCCAGGGGCGTCGTGACGTGATTTACATAAATTGGTTATCTGAGTCCATGCGACCGTTGTGAATGAGCGCCGCACGCATTCTGTTGCGCCGCCTGCGCCTCGTCCCGCGCGCGTTGTAGACCTCCCTCCCGCGCATTCTCCATTCCCCGCGTGATCATGTCTTTCGTTTGGTCAGTTCCAGCAAAGAGTAGAAACAAGAGGGTGCACTCTGTCAAATTTGTACTGAAAATTTTGTTCACGTATTTCGAAGCGAAACCACAGAATCGCATAAAACGATTCCTCCCTTGACTCAAAATCCCATAAGAGCAATGTAAATCGAGGCAACACCAATGAAATCACATTTCGTTGTCACGTGCAATAAGAAAATTGTAAAAGTTCACATCTTCTAAAATTTTAGGTCATTGCCATACAACTTTGAGGAAGAGTTCAATAACAGAACATTTATTTCCTGTGGAATATGTGTGAAGACCAGAGAGAATTCATAAGAAACAAGAAAATATCATTTGACACAATGGATGAATTAAATAATAATGTTACTCAGATATAGTTCAACTAATACTGCAGTTTTGTGAACAAACGAATAAGAAACATCCTTTTTCAAAATCGTATGAGAAGAATAAATTTTTTTTTAATTGATCTTATATGTGGATGAAAATTGTTTTTTAAGCATTTCTTAAAAATTTTCAAGTATTTCCTAATACAAGAATGTAAGAATAATGTCTAATATATTTTCATCAAAATTTTAATGGAACCATTATATTATGTTTGCAAGTTAGAAGTCCTTTGATTATTGATGACAAACTTCTTACGAAGAAGTTAATTCCTGTCTTATGAATTGTTTCACCAATTTCAAAGTTACACAAAATAAGCTGACGAATAATTGTAATCATAAAAGTTTGTGAATTTTGCTGATCAAAATTTTTACCAATTCTAGACAATAATTTTACTTTCATGTATTGAATGTCTAAATAATGGGCTAAAACAAGAGGACAACAAATAAAAGAAATTTTCTTTATAATTCATTTCATATAGTTAAGTACATCAAAAGTTAAAGAAATTCATTAAAAATTTGTAGTCGAGTTTCCTTCAGCATTATCAATATTTGTTATATAATTATCTCGGTTCCATCTTAAGCATTCTAAGAACATAAAAAAAAACATAAAAGAGCAATTTCCTATTCTATAAAAATATTCATACATACAAAGGGATCAGATTCCTGAACTTGATATCCAGTTGAACAGTAACTTTTGGAAGAAAACACTGAGAAATATTAACTTAACATCATTTGTGCTGCAGTATATTGAACTTTCTAATTTTTTTATTTTGCCTCTTGTTACATTCATCATTCTGTAAATTTTGATTTGCATACTTCATTATGTAAAAAATTCTAATTTTTAAAAACAAATTTAGCATATATTTGTAGGGAAACTGAGCAAGAATGATGAAAAGGGATAGTTCTCAGCTTTTGGATTAGCAGTTGATGAGGAGATGTAGTGGCAGCGGCTTTCATGTTTTGTATTGTTTGCACATTGCAGTTCACCATTTGTGGAACATGTTTGAGTTCCCTTATCGATTCCTATTCTATCGGTTTGTGTACCTCTATCAAAGCTTTTCGGTCTCTTAAACAGGTTCAAAGTAGGAACAGCCGTTTTATTTAAGTAGCGGCCAGTCATTAAATAAGGTTCGAAGTTATCACTGCAAATCCTGTTTCCTCAGAATTGTCGCAGAAGGGTCATCTGAACTGGGAAATCTAAAGAATCTCACACCCGAAACATTCGAACAGTACTTAACTGAACATCTTCCCTTGGTTTCACTCATTTTATCTACAAACCAGACTTCTCTGCAGAGCTATGAAAAAGCTTAATCCAAATATGAAAACCCGTGCGGAATGAAATTCTAAATTTTCTATACAAAATCAGCGATAACTTTTACTCCATATATCACACTATCATTAAAAATTTCCGAATGGAGGGAAAAGAATTCATAGACAAGTTTTATAAAACATGCCATTTAATTCAAAGGTTTTGATTTAATTAAGGATCTGCTATGATTTTCAGAAATACCCGGTGAATTGTTTCGCGGTTTAAATTCGAATTTGGAGAAGAGAGAAAGATATATCCTTCTCTTATTAGTCCCGCCCCTTTTTTCAACGATAGAATTCTCAAGGTCATTGAATCGTTGACGAGAAAAAGGCCGGAGTGCTCCATCTTTGTAAGATAATCTTTGGTTCCAGTCAGCTTTTGTTTTGTGTCAGTTACGCACGTGAAGTTTTGATATTGTCTATGGCGGATAATTTACTTAAAAACAAAAGGAAACCAACTAAAGGTGAAAGCAGTAATACTTTAGAAAAACGGAAGAAATATAGAAAATATGACGACCAATATTTGGATTTCGGATTTACCTGCATTACTAAAGGAAACCTAGAACTTCCTCAATGCGTTGTTTGTCATAAAGTGTTGGCGGTTGAAAGTATGCTTCCTAATAAATTAAAACGACATTTGGAAACTACTCACAGTCATCTTCAAGATAAGCCAAGAGACTTTTTTGTTAGAAAATTGCGAGAACTGAAACATCGGTCCACAGCTTTGTTCTCAAGAGCATCTGTTCCTACCAAAGCATTGCTTGCCTCATACAAGGTAGCTCATCGTGTTGCCAAATGTAAGAAACCGCACACAATTGCTGAGCAACTTATTTTACCTGCAGCGATTGATATGGTATCAGTAATGATTGGAGAATCGGCGGCTAATGATTTAAAAAATGTGCCTCTTTCAAACAATACGATCAGCCGCCGTATTAATGACATGGCAGAGGATATTAATGAACAAATTGTGGAGAAACTTTCAGATATGTTTGCCATTCAACTTGATGAAGCGACCGATAGTAATGACGATGCTCAACTGATATGTTACGTGCGGTACATACATAAAACAAACGTGTGTGAGGATTTATTGTTTTGCAGAAAAATATGTGAAAGTAGTAAGGCTACTGATTTATTCAAGGTCCTAGATTCGTACATGATCGAAAATAACATTAAATGGGAAAACTGTGTGGGTGTGTGTACGGACGGTGCTCGAGCGATGTCTGGACAGTACGGAGGACTACAAGCTCTCATCAAAACCAAAGTAAAATGGACACATTGTGTCATACATAGAGAAACCTTAGCTGCAAAGAACGTTACCGCGTTAAATTAATTTAAATTAAATAAATACCGCGATGGACATAATAATCAAAGTGGTGAACTATATTAAAACAAGACCCGTGAAAGCAAGATTTTTCCAAAAACTTTGTGAAGAATTGGGTGCCGAACATACCTCTTTAATTTATTACTGCAACTCTCGTTGGTTGTCCAGAGGCAATGTACTCGCACGTGTGCACGAGTTACGAAATGAGTTTTATACTTATCTGCAGTCAGAATCACACAATTATGCGCCAAACTTTATTAATACAGAGTTTATAATTAAATTGGCATATCTCTGTGACATATTTCAAAAATCAAACGATCTTAATAAGTCTTTGCAGGGAAACAACACTCACAATGCCGTAGCCAGGGGGGGGGTACCAAGGGGGATTGATCCCCCCCTGAAATAAAATACATAACATCATAGTTAATCACTACAAACAAAATTGTTATTTTTATTATTCAAACTAAATTTCTGGAATATTCAATAAGTGATCCAATCACCAAAATGCGATATAAGCCAGTAGGTAATAGTGCAATGTGTGCAATAATAGTGCTCTGAATTAGTATTGAAGCAAGTAAGTGGTGTTATAATTGTTGTAATTTAAATTAAAAATAAAAGGATTTGATGCCTAAGAGTAGACTACTAGACGACAGGTGACGCTGGAAGTTTCTAGATGGCGATAATTTGGTATAAATACGGCTAGTGGTCGCGGCCTAGACATAGTTCACGTAAAGTTCAGTTTCTGAATACAACTCAAGAGCGACAAGCGAAGAAGAAAATCAAGAAGTAATCAAGCTCTCCACTTGTCAGAAAATATTATCCATATAATTAACAGAAAACACTTCAACGCAGCAGTCTTTCTAGACGTGTCAAAAGCCTTCGATAAAATGTGGCATGAAGGGTTACTAGTAAAAATGTCACGATTCGGATTTTCCATGTCGCTAATAAAACTGATTGCAAGCTATAAAATGAAAAGATCCTTTCAAGTGAAAATTGGCACATCGAAATCAACTAAATTTAATATAACCGCAGGAGTGGCACAAGGAGGAGTATTGTCTCCAACACTGTATAACATCTTCACCGCAAATATTCCTAATAAACTTAGCGAAGATACAAAAATTTTTACGTACGCAGATGATACTGCAATTTTGGCCCACTCACGAAGTATCAATCTTGCCAGTAGATATCTCCAAACATCTGTAGATATCATCCTCTCCTGGATGCTCAAATAGAAAATTATTTTTATAATTTTTCAGTAGTCCTTTTTTTAATGTATTTTGCACTGGGTACTTTAAAAGTTCTAGTTCTTTAATAAGATGTAAAAATCCTTCACCTTCAACTATGTTGAATGGCCGCAAATCCTTGCAAATGAACAATATTATAGTTTGGATGATTTTATTGTATTTTGCTCCTCCAGCTGAAAAAAATCAGAATTCAAATATTACAACTTATATAGGCTGAATAGGTACTTAGATATGTAATTTATTCTTCAACTAATATCCATGATTTTTTCATATTTTATTAATTTCAATTTGGGAATTCATTGTTTGCTTTTAAACAGGATAACAAATAAACCAAAAAAACTACCATAACAGAGAATGGTACAACGTAGGGATGTTCCGATATAAGTAAATACTCGATACTTTTGTTTTGATACAAAGTACTTTTAGCATCAAAACAATTTTGCGACACTTACTTGGTATCGAAACAAAAGTACTTGGTAGAGAGAGAGAGATACACTTTATTGATCATAAGTACAATCAAAAGGCTATCGACCTAAGTCTTCCTGCCAGTTAAATACATTTTCATTTACAAAGATCTCTGTTTTTATTGTAATGATTTTAAGTATTCAAAAACTGGGAGTGCTGGTAGTTTTGCTTTTGGTGGAGTTGTACCTTGATAGCTGTGAATAAGTGGGTTAATAATATTTATGTTATTCTGGTTGGTGATGAATTTTGAGGTGTTAAAGTCTTTCTAGTATCGGTTCCACTTCTGTAGTCTCGTAGAGTAGTTGATTAGAAGGGTTGTGGAGTGAATTGATTGGGTGTCTCAGTTTTGTGACCTTTCTAAGGCATGTTCTTTCTGCAACTTTTATGTCTTTTGTTGTTGACTTTGGCGCATTCGAGAATACTGTGTGTCCATACTCCAATAAGGGCCTGCATATCATCTTGTATATAGTGGTCGCTGTTTTGGTACTGATTCCTAGTTTCTTGTATGTGAGTGATCTAAAATGTCCTGCTCGAGTGATAGCTGCTTTCTTTTGTGTTTTTATGTGGGTTTTGAAATTTAATTTGTGATCTACTTTGATGCCAAGATATTTACACATGTTGGTGGGTGTAATTGTGCAGTTTCCAATTAGGATCGTTTTGGAGTTGGGTTTGATTTTGTGGTGAAAAATCAGAAGTCTTGTTTTTTGTAGGGTTTGCTTGAATTCTCCAGCGTCTCATCCATGCCACAGTGACATCTGTTAGTCTTTGTAGTTTTTCCATACAGCTGTTAACAGTGGTACCATGTGCAATAAGGGTTGTATCATCCGCAAACTGCAGCATATATGCTTGTTTGTTAATATGGTGTTCTGGTTCTTCATTGTGGTTGTATATATCGTGACAGTATAAATTAAATAACGTCGGAGAGAGTGGGGAACCTTGTGGAAGTCCCTGCATTGGCACAAATGGTTCTGAAGTTTCAATTTTCACTTTAACTTGAAGAGTTCTTCTCGATAGAAATTTGGAAATGTTTTTCAGGAGGTATATTGGGCATTGTAGTTGGTATAATTTGAATAGAAGTCCGCTGTGCCAGATACTGTCTAAAGCTTTTTGGATGTCAATAAATAGGGCTGCCGACTTTTTTCCATTTTTCTTATTACACTGAATATTTGATGTTAAAATTGTAAGAGGGTGTGTAGTGGAGGTTTGGCTTTTAAATCCAAACTGGTATGAAAGAATACATTCTCCTACTGCTTTACGGATCCTTTCTGTAAGTATTTTTTCAAAATTTTTTCCCAACACTGGGAGTAACGTTATTGGTCTGTAATTTTCTATTTTTGAATGATCTGTATTAGCTTTTGGTATCGTTATAAGTATTCCTTTTTTCCATTCATTGGGGAAATAATAGTTGGTAATGCAGAAATTATATATTTTGTTTATATGGTTGTGTATAAGGGGGTCCAGTTTCCTCAGTATTTTTCTGGGAATATTGTCATATCCAGGTGTTGTATTTTTTCCGTGATGTAGGGCTTTGTAATATTCTTCTTCCGTGATTGGTTCCATGTTTGCTTCTGCCTGTATTTGGGAGAAGGTGTGCTGATATCAGTATTCTATCCTATCATACTATTCATTGTCAAAGTCTGCGTTGGTAGTTTTTTTGTTGTAGATTTCTTGATAATGTTTAGCAAATGCATTAGTGATCTCTTTATCATTTATAAGTGTTTTACCGTTGACCTGTATTGGATCTGTGAGATTATGTGATGTGTATTTGCTTAATTTCTTGATTGTCCTCCAGTATGTTCGTCCCTTCTGTTCCTCTATTTCTTTGCATGCTTCTAAATACTTATGGGACCTGTAGGTTAAAATGAGTTTGTGGATGTCCTTATTGAGATTGTTGTATTTTATTTTCAAATTGCTGTCGTTATTAATTTGAAATTCATGATATAATTGTTTTTTCACCCGTATTAACTTGAGAATATATGGAGGTAGTGTTTGACTATAATATTTTTTCTTTGAGGTGGGTGTTTGCTTTATTATTATATTTGAGAGAGAATTTTGGAAGAATGTTATGTATTCTGTGGTGATTTCGATTTCTGGGTCTATTATTTCCAATATTTGTTTATCTACTTCCTCGATGTTGCATTTTTCAAATATGTACCTTGTTTCTTGTGGGTATCTTACTGGGTTTCTGTTGGTATTTATAGTGAATTCGATTGCAAGGTGGTTGGATCCTAGATCAGGGTTAAGGTTTATGTTTTGGATATTGTTCCTTATATTTCTCGTACATAAAATGATATCAGGTGTAGAGTCTGGGTTTTTTCCCATTATGAATGTTGGAGGGGTGTCGATCTTGCTGAAATCAGAGTTCCTCAGGAAGTTGTGGAGTTGGTTTCTTCTTGGGGTGTTCATGTTGAAATCTCCCAAAATAATGCAATATTTGTACTGTGAAGCTTTGACAATTAAATTTTCCTCAATCAGTCTGCTAGAGTGATGCATGTACACAAGAAATATGTGAAGCTTATCATTTTTGAAGGGGATAGTGAAGTGAAGGACGTCATTCCACTGGTTATTAAAATGTGGTGGGTTGCTTTTTCCAATTTGGACTATTCTCTCAGCCAGTACCATTGTTCCCCCACGGACATTCTGGTTTAGTATAGTTCCATGTTTGCATATTGTTCTCCAGTCCTTGTAGCCGAAAATGTTTTTCTCATCCGTTTTGGTTTCTACAAACATTGCGCAGTTTATATTTTTATATTATAGTTTTTTATTTTTTTCTATATAATGACGTATCAGTTCTTTTATGTTATTCAAACTGTTTATATTACAATAGACCATCTTAATCATTAACAGTTCCATGAAGTTGTGTTCCTTCGGAAGGTTCTGTGTCGACCGTTCTGGATTCTTTTTCCATATCGAACATCAGCACATATAGCCGGTTTCCCACAAAAGTTGGTATTGTGTTTATTCGATAAGTTTCCATGAATCGTTTTTGCAGTTTTTGTATAAGCATTTGTCTGTCCGTATTCTTTGGCTTGTTAATTTTATTAATATATGTTTCAATAATGTGATCGTGGATTGTTATGTTTTGGTGAATCCTACTTTTTTCTGTTTTGTCTTTGTCAATTTCCACGGTTTTTTTATTTATTGAACGAATTTTCACATTAGGTATTCCTTCTATAGGTTTGAGTGGTCTTTTTGAGTACTTCATTGACCAAGGCACATGCTCTGTAGAGTTACATGCTGCACACTTTTGTGGAAGGTTTGTATCACACTGTGTATCTCTATGGTTGCCTCCACATTTGCTGCACTTCGTAGGTTCCTTGCAGTCTTCCGTTTTATGTGTGAATAGTGAGCATTTGGTACAAGGTATTGGAACAGGATCTGGTGGATGGCTTGGATTTACGATGTAATGTCTACATTTGTAATAGATTCCTTCATTTATTAGCCTTTCATAAGATGCGATATCCCCTGTGATAATTCTAACAAAAAGTGATGGTCTGTTTGTTTTTCTGGATATGATTCGTTTGCAATATCGATGTTTAATTTGGTTTGTGTTTGGAATCGTAGCGATTTCTTGCTCTTCTATTTCTATCTCCACGTTAGAGATGACAGCAGAGTAAGATTCAATTCATCTTTTAGTTGGGTCAAATGTTTTGTTTTCTATTGTTTCAGAAAAATTCAATATCGTGTTTTCTTTTTTAAGATACTCAAGAGCCTTAGTTAAGTTGTTTTTGGTGTTGTCTGATTTAACTATGAATCCTTTCCTTGTTTGTATTATTATGTCCGTATTAGTTGGAAATATTTGAATCCAAGCATTCGCGATTTTTATTCTGTTTGTGTTGGGTAGTGTATTCAAGAGAAACAGATTCTTGAATGTTTTGTGTGTTGTATTCTGTTTTCCATATGTGTTTTTATCTCTCGTTTCTTTATCAGTGTTTATGATTGGGGATTGGGTGTTTTGTTGATTAGTCTTTTGCATATTATTTGGTTCTTTGAAGGTGTAAGGATTACCTGTATTGATTTCTGGGGATGGTTTTTCGTCTTTCTTTTTAGAAGATATTTCGGGTTCTATACCTTTCTTTTTCCGTTTTCTTCTTGTTACCATTTGGAATTGAGAATTAGTTTCCCCTTCCGTTCAATTTGCTCGCTAATATATTCGATCTATATGCACAAGCACATGTGAACCGCATGAAAGTCAAACACAGACTGTGAAGTACTTGGTATCGAATCGAATTGCACTCAAATTTTGACATTGTTTCATACTATTATTAGGAAATTTGAATACTGTTTGAAAAATTTTCATCAAACACGTTAGCATTATCGCCAATACGACTGCTAACTTTCAATCAATAATTCAGTGTTATTGTTAAAATAACATTGCATAGATGAGCCCAAACCATTTTCTTTTATGAATTTCTATGAAATCTTAAAATGTATCGACATGAATAAGAGTAGGTATCGATACTTTGGTTTCGATACATGAGTAAGTATCGAAATGTGATTTGAGTACTACTTATATTAGTAAGTATCTATACCTTGAAGTTATCGGAACATCTCTAGGTGTGTCCTGCATCCTTCTCGGAATTATCTGATGATACATAATAGTAACATATTAATACCATCAAAATTCATTGAAAAAACAAGATACTATTATTGGAACAAAAGTATAGTTTATGTGCAAAGAATAACCTTTAGTAGATGCAATTCGAGCAAACGATTCTTTTGAAGTTCCAATCTGATATTGCTTATTTCTGCCTTCCATATTGGTAAGTTCCTCGGCGTCATCATCCTCATGATCTTGTTCATCTGTTTCCATTTTAGAACATTTTGACGTGGATTGTTGGGACTGATCACATGCAATAGAAAGCTTGGTACTGTCCAGCGAAGTTTTAATTTTGAATCTAAAACATGAATTAACTAAATATATTGTGACAATATATACTGCAGAGCATGGACAATGTCATCACATCACTAAAGTATCATAAAATCAAAATACACATAGTCAGATTACACAATAGAGAAAAACAAGAATCTTACCTTTCGTTTGACATCTTTTCCGCCTTCTTCAATGAATTACTTTTGTCCACAGGGTAATTATTCAGAACACGCCATAACAGGAATATTTTTATGAAAAAATCAGTACTTACACTTTAAGGTATGTAGATTACGAATTCGAAAACGAAATACCGTGCAAACTCATACTTTTTGAGAAAAAAAATAATTTAGGTCGTATCATGCACTTCGATAAAAATCGTTATTCTTCATTGTTTTTCTATTATTTCTTGAAGTATCACATGCTATTATAACAAAAATTGATTTCTCTTCGTATTTCATGCATTTCCTTCATGTTTTCACCAATTTTTCAGTAAAAACTTGATGTTTAATCTCATAAACAAAGTCCGCCATTTAAAAGATAACTGACAGATTAATTAAAAAAAAAAGCGAGGTTGCCGGATTTGTCCGAAATTAGGAAGCGCATGAAATGAATTTTTAGAAAGGCATGGGGTAATAAATTTTTTGCGGTAATTCATATGCCCAAAATGTAATGGACATTGCACATTTTATAGAGATAGAGATGCCGGTATGTTTGTTCAAAGATTAACTTACTTTCTACTCTTTGGTGTTAGTTTACTGTGGCATGACTCTCGAATATATTGGCAAACTTTAATAAAATAAGAGTTATGCTTTGATATCATGATGGATTTGTATGATGTCAACGCCTTCAGTGATGAGGAGGAAGGTCTACGGCGGCCAAAAGTTACCAGACCAAGAACGAACTTTTTCGAAGAATATGATAAAAGGGATTTCTTCGATCTCTTTCGACTCACTCCCAGAACAGCACAAAACGTGATAGATGAAATAAGTGATCAGATTGAACATAATACAGGAAGGTAAATCTTGAAATAACAGTAAGTTTAGCTTCATTATTAAATACTGTTATTTTTTCAGAAATGATTGTCTGTCTCCAAGTAATCAGGTGTTGCTGACTTTAAATTTTTACGCCAATGGCTCATTTTTAAGGACATCTGCTGACATGTCAGGTGTAAGCAAAGCAACTGCTAGCAGAGTTGTCAGAAGAGTCAGCTTGGCCTTAGCATCTCTAGCCCCACGCTATATAAAAATGCCCCAAGATGCAGAAATACCTTCGATTAGACAGGCATTCTACAACATAGCAAAATTTCCAAGATGTATTGGTGCGATTGACGGTACCCACATAAAACTTCAGTCACCAGGGGGTAATAATGATGAAATATTTAGGAACAGAAAGCAATACTTCTCAATCAATGTGCAAACTGTCGCAGACCCAAATTTGAAAATTAGGAATATTGTCGCAAGGTGGCCTGGATCATCTCACGACTCCCATATATTCAGAAATTCCTCATTGTATACTCCATTCAAAGTTTATTTGTATCGCGGATGGCCATGATTTAAGTTTCTTGGGTTGGCATCAGGGTTTCTTCGGATTTCGACGTTACCGATGTCAAGCAGTTAAGCCAATTTTCACTTGTCATCTGTCACATTTGATTTTGAAGAAAATCAAAATTAATATTTTTGAAGTTATCATACAACATCCCAATCAAAATAAGAGCAGCTCCTTTGGAAATTTCTGCCATAATAATTTCAAACCTTTCGAAACTCTTCCAAGGTTCAGAAGTAAATTGGCATTTTGAGTGAATCCAAGTTTACTAGGACCTTTATGTGATATAGACAACATTGCGTAATAATCTGACAGGAAAATAGCGAACCCAACCTAACTTTTTAATATACAGAATACAGAGTGATATGTGTCAAACTTCCATGGCCAACCGAGTTACTACAAATAAACTTTGAATAGAGTATACCAATAGGCGGTTTGCATATTTGTATGTGGCGACCTCGGTGGCGGAATTCGACATTTTTGTTGTGAAAGAATTCAAATTCGCTGTCATTTCCCTGTGTTTTACATATTGATTTGGGGCATAATTTCTGATTCTTTTGTGGTAGAAACGTACTTAAGAGTTTATGCAATTGTCGATTTACAAACCTCAATATCGAAAATGAATGCTGAAGGCCTAGGAGTATAATATTCTTCACATATTCAGTGTTGTGTAGTTGGTTGCAACAATGCTTATTATAACACAGACAATTCTATTAAATTTTATTTTTTCCTAATGAATGGTTTGAGAAAGAACGGAAGCAGATATGGATTAATAGAGTTAGAAGAGTTTGGTAAGGATATCTGATTGATTGGAGATGTTATCATAATTTCATTCATTCAAAACTTTAGTAATGATGGTACTTCCAAGCAATGGCAACCGACAAAATTCCAGAAGATATGTAGTGCTTATTTCGTAGAAAATGCCAAAAGTAATATACCTGATTGCCCGTCTTATAACCCAACGATATTTCCAAAGGTTAGTTCAGTTTCAGTTATCTATGTCCGATCTCATTTTACTTATTTCAGATAAGTGGATAATTCCACTATGGCAGTGGAGAGATTTGAAAGAAAAACAGCAAGATCAAGAAGAAAGGATGAGTCAAAGGAAGGATCTATTGTTGAATCTTTAATTGAAATAGGTAATAATAATCATTCAGTGCAAGTGGAAAGAGGCCAGAAGGAATTTTCATGTCAAACTGATCCATAAGATTCAGATGATGATATATTTTTATTTGAGAGTAATTTCATGGGAGATAGTGCGGAAGAAATGTCTGCCGTGGCAATTCAATGTAATATTGCCGATAAGACCAAATTATTTGTTAGTAAAAACGACAAATGTGTTGGCATCGATGGACCTATCAAATGTATGGGCTTCCATGGTATTAAATCTTTAAAATGTGATGAAGAGTTGAAGTGTATTGCTGGTATTGTCTTCGATAGATTCAATTTTAGCTGACAGCAACTATGGAAATTGTAAACTCAATGTTGAAAATAGATTGTTACTTTTTTGATGAAAATTAAACTTGGCTTATCATTTGTGTAACTAGAAGTTTTATTTCAACTATATTCATCGAGAGTTGCCAAACAATTTTTTTCTTCTCTTTTGGAAGGACAAGCACAATAACAAAAATTTTCATATTTTGGCATAGTCGAGAAGTGTGGTTACGGTTATTTCAACATTGTAAGGTAGCTAATTTATCGAAGTTTGTCTCGTTACTTTGGAAGTAATGAAACCAGTCCACTTTATAATGTTGTAAACATGACCAGCTTTCTTCAAAGCCAGTCCTTATTCTTCATTTCCTTTGGAGAAATGACCAAATTTTATTTTCAAAAATCCAAATGATCTCTCAATATCCATCCTTCTTCTGGGTAAACTCACAAAAATACTTTCCAAAACAACTGAAAAGTTCTAGGAAATCTAATGTTATGACTGATCTGTTGACAATTCTTTCACAACAAATATGCTGAAAGTCGCCACCAGATGTCACTTTTCAGATTTATGCAAACCGCCTATTGTTCGAGGATGGTGTATATATATGGTGACTCAGTTTTATTAGGAGATAGTACATACCCCTCAAAGAGTTACTTGATAACACCTCTTCACGAGGTGACAACTGCAGCTCAAGCTTTATTCTACGAGTCACAAATCCGAACATGTAATGTCGTTGAGAGACAAATTGGAGTATGGAAACGTAGATTTCCAGCTCTTTCAATGGGAATGAGGGTATCATTGGACACAATTCAGGCCATCATAGTAGCAACAGCTGTTCTTCATAATATTGCTTGTGATGCAAATGAAAATGTACCCGAAGTAAGCAATGACCAGGAAAGACTTATTGAATTGGGAAATAATATTGGAACGGCATTAAATGAAAATATCACAAGGAATAATTTTATAAATTATTTTGCCAATATTTAATTTTTATTGATTGTTTTCATGGTTATACCTGTGTTCTATGTGAATTTTTTAATATCGAATAAATTATTTGTTGAAAGTGTTTTATGCTTTTTTAAAACAGAATATTAATTGAAAAATGTGATCAAATTGAGCACAAATCATTCATGCATCCTACTCCACATACCGGTGAGAGGTATGTATAAATGCAATTTCTAAAATGAACGATTTGAATTGAAACATGATTGAGTAAGGCAATGATATCGATATATTCAAAATAAATACTTTCATCAGGGAATCAGCAAAAAGAATTCAGTGAATATCTCAATTTTATTATATACATATATTTATTTAACATCATTATTTCTACCATCTACAATATTGATGCCATATTCAGCCAATTGCGCATCTATAAGTAGATGCTTTTTCTTAAGAAGTTCCATTTTTAAATTGTGCTCCTGAAGAAATTTTTCTTTTTGAAGTTTAACAAATTCTAATTTTTGTTCTATTAGGGTAGTGGACGGATTACCTATTATTTTTGTGGTAGTTAACCTTTTTAATTTTCTGACATTTTTGCCCCTCAATTTCTCTGATGGAGCTCTCCTCAGATTTTTAATTGTATATGAACTCCAATTTTCAGAAGATGTTTTGCAATCATCCTCTTGTGGCGATGGATCCTCAGAATTTTCTGGTGACTCTTCCTGCTGACGAAGGTTTTCATCCTGGAGTTCATTTTGTCCACTAGTTGAGGGCATTTCACCAGACAGATGTGGGAGTGGGACGCGTTGGGTTGGCTGAGGGGGACATTCCTTTTGCCTACTTACTATAGTAAAATTTGCAGATCTTCTATTTGAATTTTGACCTTCCATCTCTCTGCAATGAAATGAATATTAGGATACGGAAAACGACTATGAATAATAGAAAACGCGGCTTTGCATATGTATATTTAAGAATTTAATACTCACATGATAATACAACGATACCAAATCGTTGAAAATAAAGTTAGCAGTTGATGATTTGGACACCTGTATCAATTATCTACAAACAAAAACAGTAAAACAAATATAAAATGAGGTTATATCAGCTGTTTTGAGCAATGAACTATGGTTTGTGTGAACTTAACAACGCGTTTCCAGCAACGGTTTATGACGTGGGGACTGTCGAATAAGGGCAAGCGCGAAATTGAGCTCCAGCGTTGCCAAACATCCCTGAAATTCCCAGAAATATTTTCCAGCTTGAATGCTTCGATTGAACACTTCTGGTCATTTGATGAAAAACCAGACTGAAATTGCAGATATGAAGATTCGAAAAAACTATATTACCGAATTTGTACCACCGTCGGAACAGGAGGGGAAAGAGAATATTGAAAAATGCGTTGCTACGATTTGTCACCCTGTATTTTCTATACCATTGCGTGTTCGTTTATGAATTTTTTACTGGAAAATTGAAAATTGAATGGAGAATCGAAAAACTATATTTCAGAATTTGCACCACCGTCGGAACAGGGGGGGAAAGAGAATATTGAAAAATGCGTTGCTACGATTTGTCACCCTGTATTTTCTATACCTTTGCGTGTTCGTTGATAAATTTTTAACTGGAATATTGAAAATTGAATGGAGAATCGAAAAAACTATATTTCAGAATTTGTACCACCGTCGGAACAAGGGGGGAAGAGAATATTGAAAAATGCGTTGCTACGATTTGTCACCCTGTATATTCTATACCATTGCGTGTTCGTTGATAAATTCTTTACTAGAATATTGAAAATTGAATGGAGAATCGAAAAAACTATATTTCAGAATTTGCACCACCGTCGGAACAGGGGGGGAAGAGAATATTGAAAAATGCGTTGCTACGATTTGTCACCCTGTATTTTCTATACCATTGCGTGTTCGTTGATAAATTCTTATATTCTTAATTCGTAATAGTTCCGTACAGTAGAACTACACGGAACATACTGATTTTTTCCATTCTTAAAACAGGAAGCAATCCATAGTCTGTTATTTAACACAAAAACATAAAATTTCGTTGGTTCAAAAAATAACACGTTCTGCACCCCACATTTGCAATTTTATTGTGGGTAAATGAAGTACCATAAAGATAAGTAAACCTTTCTTGAAAATTTTGCTATGATCTATGCCGCTTTCAAAAATACATATTTTTTTTCATTTCGTTCAAGAGAATAATTTGTTGTCAACGACACATGGAATTGAAAATACAGAGTGATGCATCACAGTAACTCATTTTTCAATATTTTCTTTCCCCCCATGTTCCGACGGTGGTACAAATTCTGAAATATAGTTTTTTCGATTGTCCATTCAATTTTCAATATTCCAGTGAAAAATTTATCAACGAACACGCAATGGTATAGAAAATACAGGGTGACAAATCGTAGCAACGCATTTTTCAATATTCTCTTTCCCCCCTGTTCCGACGGTGGTGCAAATTCTGAAATATAGTTTTTTCGATTCTCCATTCAATTTTCAATATTTTAGTAAAAAATTCATCAACGAACACGCAATAGTATAGAATATACAGGGTGACAAATCGTAGCAACGCATTTTTCAATATTCTCTTTCCCCCCTGTTCCGACGGTGGTGGTGGTGCAAATTCTGAAATATAGATTTTTCGATTCTCTATTCAATTTTCAATTTTCCAGTAAAGAATTTATCAACGAACACGCAATGGTATAGAATATACAGGGTGACAAATCGTAGCAACGCATTTCCTACCGTGGTTGATGTTTTCTGCTTCAACTGAATCGCGAATACTTAAATGCCTTGTTATTTAGTTGTATTTATAAATTTTATTCAGTTGTACAAAAGTACTTATATGGAAATTACTCTCCAAACATGAAAAATTAAGAGTCAATTTGTGAACTATCTGCTTTATGTAGGTATTCATCTCAGCAACACTCTGATTTGTGCAAATTCATATACATATACACATATATGTGTTCAAATCACCAATAGTGTTTATGTGAAGCGTTCACTCTAACAGCAAATCGCGATAATCCTTGTTAAATTAAGCATAAAACGTGATGGAAATGATTCGGAATTTTGGCAACGCTGGAGCTCAATTTCGCGCTTGCCCATATTCGATAGTCCCCACGTCATAAACCGTTGCTGGAAACGCGTTGTTAAATTCACACAAACTGAACTATGAGGTATTTTCTTCTTTTTCCCTTTTCTCCGAATAAATGACTGGTAAATAATATGGTTCTATGGTTTGAAAAATGTCAACCATTGCCAACCTAAGTTAACCCATGGTAATTTGACCAACACCGTTACTAATTGTTGTGAAACGTTTTCACAGTTTACTATTAGTTAACTAGAAAGTATTTGGTCAAATTACCGACAGGTTAACTATACTTTGTGAAGCCAGGCGTTAATTAACCAATCTTTTCTTGTTGTTACGTGATTAGTTGCTGCAGAATCAACATACCAATCATTGACGTTGAAATTAGCTGTCAAAAAAACTGCACTGAATGCATTTGACGTATACTCCATTCAAAGTTTATTTGTATCGCGGATGGCCATGATTTAAGTTTCTTGGGTTGGCATCAGTGTTTCTTCGGATTTCGACGTTATCGATGTCAAGCAGTTAAGCCAATTTTCACTTGTCATCTGTCTTATTTGATTTTGAAGAAAATCAAAATTAATATTTTTGAAGTTATCATACAACATCCCAATCAAAATAAGAGCAGCTCCTTTAGAAATTTCTGCCATAATAATTTCAAACCTTTCGAAACTCTTCCAAGGTTCAGAAGTAAATTGGCATTTTGAGTGAATCCAAGTTTACTAGGACCTTTATGTGATATAGACAACATTGCGTAATAATCTGACAGGAAAATAGCGAACCCAACCTAACTTTTTAATATACAGAGTGAAATGTGTCAAACTTCCATGGCCAACCGAGTTACAAATAAACTTTGAATAGAGTATAGTTTCTGTTTTCTTCTGATGATTATTTTTCTGATATTGACTAGGACATTTATTTTTGAAGTGTCCCGGTTGTTTACATTTGTAACAAACTATTTCATTTCGATTGGATCGGCCATTTTCTGTTTTGGCGTTTTGTCCGTAACTTGTGCTGCCACCTTTGGGATGTTTCCGATGGTTCGTTCTACTAGCGAAAGCGTTCGCTACCGTACTGCGCGTGTCGTCATCTACTTCCATGTCCATCAACTTCGTTTTAATTTGGTCTGAAGATATCGTTATTCTGGAATGTTCCAGCGCCATTATCATCGGACTAAAGCGATCAGGTAGACCTGCGAGAAGAAGGGAACCAATCCACTCTTCACTTATTGGAAAGCCCGACCTGTCCAATTTTCTTGAGGTGTCGATAACTTGGGTTACGTACGCCTCCATTGAACTGCAATTTTCATATCGAAGGGAAATTAAGGTTCTTAATAGACCAATCTCACGTGTGAATCCATTGTCCTCGTACATTTTCCTTAGAGTATTCCAAACATCCATGCACGTTTCCTTATTTCTGATATGAGGGTAGATAGACGGGTCTAGAGTCAAGATCAACTTCGCTTTTGCTTTAGCCACAATCACTGTGTCCGTTTGTTTGCCGGATAAACATTCAGTAAGTCCTTCCAGAACAAAGAAGTTTTCAATAGCGAAACACCACTCCGCGTAATTTTCGCGACCGAGTAATGTGGGAATGCTGTAATTAACGTGGTTAGCGGCCATTTTGAATTTACACTACACAGTCTTCAACACAGAACATCAAATATAAGAAATGCAACCGGCGTACTAATTCTCGGAAACACCGTTGACGTTTGAATTGACAATTCGGGTGGGGAAATTCCATTCCTGATTTAAGGGGAAGGAGGCTTGCTATCTATCTTACGGAATTAGAGGTTAGGTTTTCAATATTCTGTGGTTTCAATATTTTATTTTATGGTTTCGATAGCGGGTCCTCTTAGCAGAGGCATATTGATTTGAAATAAATTAATATGAAAAAATCGAAAAAAAAACAAATAATTCGTAATCACTGTTTTATTCGATAGTTACATGTAATATCACAAAGTAAAAAAAAATTAATTATTTTCTCACAGTGAACCTAAATCAACGAATCCGTTGTTTTTTCGCCTCATAATGCAGCCCACTGCTTAGAGTCATCTCATCAAACTTGAGGGTACAGCAACGATCAATCTCATCCATATTTTCAGCTTGAAGTTTTAAATGTTCCAAGACACGTTTTTTTATTCCTCCATCAAAAGGCACTCAACTTAAAATGTTTTTGAGGGTTCTTATGGATGGCAACTGAAAAAACGCTCACAATTATATATATAATTTAGGACTTCTTTTGTAAATTGAAAGAGCAAAAGCTTTATCTGGAGAAGTCCATCTACGATTATTAGGACTTTTATCAAAATTTCTCAATTGAGACTTAACGAATTAATTCTTTTGTAACATAATTTAAATTTTCTTCTATTAATTAAAACCTTCCATCATTAAACAAATTTTTCAGAACACTTATGTAGGTTTTTTGATTTTTCAATAAAGATTCTAATTTAGATAATTTTGAAGAAGAATTTCTATGAATTTTGTACATAGTCATTTGCTCAGGTGATAATTCGGAAATATTCAAACCTACTCTACCAAGAATACCAGTTTTTTTTCATGAAGGAACGCATATGGATCCATTTCAGGAGCTGCCTTGGAACAAGTTGAACTTTGGGAGTATGATTCTGGAGAATGGAGATCATCATTCGATGTTGAGGGTCCATTATTGCAATATTTGGGAATAGACAAACTTGAGCAGCACTGATTTGAAATCAGGGTTTCAGTTTCCCTGGAATTATCCCATACCAAGAATGATGTAGCAGATAATAGACTACAAGATGGATCATTAGTTGAATATACAATAGAACGGCAATTTTGATCAGACAAAATGTTAACTTCTGATGGTTTCTCAGGAAATAAAAGTCTTGGCTGCAAGTTGTTGATGTTATGACCAACATTTGGAATAATCTTAGGAGGTGTACCTAAATGTACTGCATTGTTAGTCAAAAAGCGATGCATAGAAAAACCTGAAAAATCATTGTTTGAAAAATGATCATTACAAATACGATAATTTAAAACATTTTTTGTAGGGCTTATTTTGCATTTCTCTTTCCAAATATTTGAAAGAAGAGGATCATTCGGAAAATGGAAAAATTTTTTGTTTTGAAAATCAAATGGTGGGTTCGAATAATAAGAATTTCTGCATGAAGATACTTGCATGAATATTTGATTTCTTTACGAAATGATGAAGCAGACAAAATGGACATTTTTAAAATTTGATATTACAATAATGTACGCCAACTCAAAAATTTGCAGAATTAAATTTTTTTTCAATCTTATTAGAATTTATGCACGCAAATCCTCTTTTATTACTTTACCTGACTATTAAACATCCGGCAAAAGCTGAAAAAAACATTAATCAATAATTATTCACTTGATACGAATGAATATTCAATAGAACACTACATCACGACATTTATCTGTGATCACGACGAAAACAGATAGATTAAACATCAATGTTTTTTCCACCTATGATATGTAGTTAGTGAAGACATACGCTTTTGACATTTCGCATTGACAATTGGGGTGGGGACGTACGTCGCATGTGTTTCTCGATTTCCATCGTTCGTTGCACCCCCCTGGTCTTCAACCAACAACTTTCCGAATGTTCACTGTTTCTCACTTTCCCTTGTTCTAAAGCACGAACAATAATTGTCTTTTTTTTATTCTTTACTGAATAAAAGAGGTATCTGGGTCCAGAACCTGATGTTTTTAAAGTGGAAGAATTACTGTGTCGAACTTATAAGGGAATGAAACACACTCGTTGAGGTTCAGCTTAAGACTAACTATTTTATTCTAAAATGGAGAGAGCGGGGTTCCCAAAAAGACATTACAAAAATGCTACATAGATGGCGTTAATGGAAGGTCATAGAATAAATGTTGATTTTACTACCAACAATAGCCGCACTTATAGACATAGATAGTGCTTTCGACACCACAAGCCGTGAAGCTATCCTAGCCAAGTTAAAAAAGATCGACCTTAATGGCAATATATATCTATTTCTGAAGAATTTCCTAACTATGAGAAATTTCAGAGTGAAAGTTAGTGGAAAAATGTCTGCTTCTTACAACACTAAAAATGGCGTACCTCAAGGCTTAATTTTGAGTACCACCCTATTCTTGTTGGCACTTAATGACATATGCAACATCATTAGAGCCCCAATCAAATTAGTTCTTTATGCCGACGACCTCCTATTATTCTGTTCTGGTAAAAACACAAGGAGTACATGTAAACTGCTACAGAATACTCTAAACGATATCACTGCTTGGGCTGAAAACATCGGATTCAACTTTTCTTCCTCAAAATCAAAACTTATTCGTTTCACTAGAAGACATACAACTGTACAACCCCACGTTAGAATCTTAGACTATATAAGTCTTATATAGTCTAAGGTTACAATCAATGGCCTTCCTCTGGAAATAGTTGACCATCTAAAATTCCTAGGAATGACTTTGGATCAGAGACTCACCTGGACCCAACACGTCAAGAATGTCAAAGGCGAATGCATGAGAGCTATGAACCTCCTTCGAACCCTATCTCATCACCACTGGGGATGCGACGAGGAAGTCTTATTAAGAATCTATAGGTCAGTAATTCGGTCGAAACTAGACTATGGCAGCATGTCATTCACTCAAAACCGACAAAGATATCTCCACAACCATAACTTGGATACCATCTCATGTGGGCATAGAAGGAAATGAAGCTGCTGACAAATCCGCGAAGATGGCACTATCCTCTGACCTTCCCATCACAAACATTCAACTGCATTCAGACTTCAAAACGACGATAAAGCTGAAATCCCTTCATGACTGGCAAACCCAGTGGAATAGCAACAACAGCAAGCTACACGCAATTCAAGCCAAAATCGACTCCCCGATAAAAATCAACCTAATAGAAAAGATAAAATTGTAATGAGAAGATTAAGAATAGCCCATACCAGGATTACACACGGTTACTTGATGTCATCAGAAGAACCTCCTACATGCGATTACTGCCAAGGAACTCTCTTAACAGTGGAACACCTTCTGACCTCTTGTCCAAATTATGATGAAGCCCGTCACCGAATAGGTCTTAAAGACAACTTAAAGGACATCCTCGGCTCAACAACTCAAATTGAAGCTGCTCTAAAATTCCTCAAGGAATGCCAACTATTCAATTCTATATAATAGTTGCGTCGATAGAACGTTTTAAATTTTTTCTTTGTATCCATATAGCACTCACTTCCGCAATATATCATTATAGTACTGTACATGTGTCAATGGCCTAGTTGTCGAGACACAATAATTCAAATAAATAAATAAGGTTGTATTAAAATGGCAAACACGTATGAAACAAAGAGAACTAAACATGTAGATGTTAAGCACCATTTTGTTAAAGATCATGTAAATTCTGGAAAATTTATAATTAAGTATATACCGACAAATCAACAGGTAGCTGATATGATGACTAAGGCTTTGTCAGTTGAAAAATTTGAATATTTTAGGAAATGTTGAAATGTTGTTGAAATTTCTTAAGTCATATTTGGTTGTTTTGCAGAATTGAGGGAGGATATTAAATGTACAATTCTGTTATTTCTGTTTTTGCTCACTGGATGGCACCAGCTATGCGAAGTTGGCGTCGTCGTAGTTTCAACTCTTCAGTCAGTTGACAAGTCGAGATCGAGATTGATGTACGTGACGGGTAAATGTTGGCGAATGTATTTTTTTTTTCACTTTTCGTAATAAACATTTTGTTCTTTTCATCCGGATTTTTACTCTGAATAAAATATTCTAATACAAGTTACAGAATGGCCACTTATTCCAACACGAATAAGAAATTCGAAAACGAGCCACGAAGGAGCGATGTTGAACGCATGGGTGTTGGAATTGCCTTCTGCAACGAGTATTAGACGATATTTTCTCTATTTCAGTCAAGAATTGTGAGAAATTTATTGGAATTCAATGAAAAATTCAGATTATACCTCCTAGTGCCTTGTGTATTTTATTTTCGCAGTTGGTGTGACTGATTCGAAAATTGACAGATTATATTGTTACCTCGGAGGGATACAACACATAGAAATATAAATATATAGAATGCGTGCATCGTGGAAAATAAGTACTCAAACGTGTAACATTGACCCCGTTCCCTTCAAGGTGTAATTCGCATGCGCCACGAACTCTTGCGCTTGTTAGAAGGGGTTTGTGATTTGGTTACCGAATGTGACATAATTCAAATTAAACGACAGAATTACTATTTGAACGAAACACTGTATTCTCCTCGATTCCCTTCTCTAAGCAATTTCCCCTTCGTCGCGCATGCGCAGAACTTCTCAAAGGGCACGGCACAGCCTACTAGATGCTTCACGATTTATTTCAAGGATCAAATTATATAGAATTATATAGAATTATTTGATACAACACTATGTACATTTTCATAACTTTACAGGAGAGGAGTTTTAAACTTTTTTTCAACAAAAAGTGTTATTGGCACAGCTATTTATTGAGATGTTGAAACAATATTTTACCAGAACATTCTATTTATTGTTATTTACATCATGCAGTTGTTGTAAAATAAAGAAATACCTTTTTTACGGTTTTTTTTTTCACTTTTTAATGGGCATGGTGTTGTATCCCTCTAATAAAGTTATTGTACTATAAGACCTAATGTGGGATACTATTTGACTAACAAAATGTATTTAACTATTTTATTTATAATTCTCTTTACAAATATTAATAATACATCTATGTATTCGACTAAAATGGTATTTTAGATGCAAAAACTCAGTCATCATCAGGTAAGTCTCCTTCAGGGTACTCACTAGTGGTATTACTAATATGCTTTAAGTGTTTATAAAAGTCATGGCAAACTGTAGGAACATATGGTAGTAATGCCAATAGTTTCATATTATGCTCAGTATATTTCATTGAGGTCTAAGGCCAGTCCTACATTGGAAGCGGATTTGATCTGGCCAGCCAACCTGACCCGATTTGATTCTCTTCAGAGCAGTCCAGACCAGATCGAACACTGCCTCCAGTGTAGGAGGAAAGTACGTTTCCTTTGTTTTTGTTTCCTACAGACCCAGCCAGACCCGTCCAGACCATCCAGACTGTCTGGTCTGGAGAAATTCCGCTTCCAATGTAGAACCGGCCTAACTGCTGCCAATCCCAGGGCGTAAGAATTGTCATGTTAAGTTTTTTTCTCTTCCGCTCTATCAGTGCATGGACAGTATCCGCCTCCAATGCGTGTGGCTCTTTAGTAGAAACTTTTGAGTGATGATTTTTACTTGAGATACTTATTGAGTATCCAAAAGAAACACATAATTAGGCTAATATTCTTATTCTGACCGGAACAACTATCCAACCACAGAATGATTTCTTCAATGTCACTGCCAAGAATGACAGTATCTGCCCATTTCAGTGATGCAGATCCGATTTCATTTCCGCCACGAGTTCTTTTGGATTCGTCCCACCTAATACAATGGACTGACGAATCAGAAGAATAAAAAAGGGTGTAACGTAAGTCGATATGGTTTTCTATCCCTCTAAATGAAAGTGGACTTGGTGTTGTTTTAAAACATGCTATATCCGGTTCTAACTGCTTTTGGACATAATGCTCTATTCCTCTAAGAATGATGAGAAAAGCTGATTTTAACTCTGTAATAAAGTCAATATGGAAAAAAATGGACATAGTGTTGTATCCCTCCGAGATACAGATATAATTTCAATAGTGCGTTCAAATCTCTACATGGTTTAATATTGACAATTGACATGTAATGGACGCGTGTTGACATTGTCAGTGTTGTCAACCACAAAACGAAAAATATAATGTTACAACTTGGTTGTAATAAAACTAATTTAGTGAGCAAAACTTTTATTCTCTTAATACTGCGAGGTTTTCGCTACAGAGCTTCGGAACATAATAATGGAAATTTGTTCCCTTTCCACACATATCGACGAATTCGTCAGCGGTTATTCACGCTTCCATAAGATTGATAAATCACCGACCAATATTTGAAAAACAGGCATAAATACAATAAATGTCAATAATGATTTCAACTTCAACGACGAATTCGTCAGCGGTTATTCGCGCTTCCATAAGATTGATAAATCACCGACCAATATTTGAAAAACAGGCATAAATACAATAAATGTCAACAATAATATCAACTTCAATCCTTGGCGGCTCATTAGCCTTGTAAATATCCAATATCCCATAATAACTATAACATTCGGCCATCCTGTTTTTCTGCGCGTCCTCGCGATTCGATGAACAGGTGCGTGTTTATTTCTTCTTAATTCTGAAATCAGAAAACTTTGTACACAAGTTTATTTCTAATACAATCTTCATTTTATTGTAAAAGCAAAATATTATGTTATGGTGCTCCATATTTCTATCAGTAGTATCCATTAGACAATCTATTTTTAATAATTATTTTACTAATATTCTCAACATTATAATTTTTTTTTTGTTTTTGTTTTTTTTTTAAGTTTGGTGTGCCATAGTTCTTGATTTATTTGGGGTGATGGTGTTCCACTTTTTTTATGACTCTAATAAATCTATTAACTCATCGATACTATTAACCTCATCATCTGAAGAAGTATCGGACTCAATTACTGCACCTGACTTATACTCGCGTATTGCGTCTGCAGCTACAACTGCAGAATATCGTTTATAACCTTTCATTCCTTTTAGGGCTACAATTTCGTATCGATCATTTCCCAGAACTTTCGACACTTTATAGGGCCCTCCATATTTTATTCCAGTCTTACGACCGTATCTTGTTTAGCTCCCCGCCAAAGAACCAAACCACCTACTTTGTATTGAATGATTATTTGGGCTATTACCATCATCTATTGTGGATTTATATTTACAATAGATGATGGTAATAGCCCAAATAATCATTCAATACGAGCTCCATCATCAACAATATCTCGTCATCTACCTACTTTGTATTTGGTACTTTCTTTTCTTTTCTTATCAAACTGCTCTTTCATTTTTCTGCTTTGTCTATCCATTCTTTGCATAGCTTTTTCGGCAATTTCTTGCCTATTTTCAACGATACAAACATTAATGTATGTGGGAAGTAACCTGTGTTTTCATTGATAGTATTATTCATTCCCCAGACCACATCTGGAAGTTTGGTGATCCACTCATTTTCGTTCTCTATACTCGTGTTCATACCGTCTAAAAGAGTACGATTATAACGTTCGACTTGACCGTTTGAACGAGGAGAGGCTACTGCATTTAAACCCAATTAATTTTCTTTTCGTCGCAAAATTCTTTGAATGATTTAGATTTAAATGCCTTTCCACGTGCAATAATCCATTTCGGTGTTCCGAACATACTAAATAAATCTTTTAAACTATCAATGACCTCATTTGAGTTGGCTGTTTTAGTTGGTCTCGCAAACAAGTATTTAGAAAATGAATCAACGATTATAAAAACATATGCGAAATTTTTATTAAATGGTCCTAATAAGTGATCAATATGCCATGTACAAAGGGGTTCCTTCGCTTTAGGTATAGGATGAAGAAAACCTTCTTTTTTACCATATTGGCTTCTTCTGTACGCACAATCAATACATTGACGTATTTTTTTATAAACCTTGTCATTTTTGGAAACCAAAATTTACTTTTTATTAAGGTTTCGCATCGTTTTAGACCTAGTGACCTATTTCGTCGTTATATTTTCTCATTATATTAAATCTACTTATTTTCGGAATTACTAGTCTTAATTCGTCATTCAAAATTTGTCTGTAAACCCTATCGTTCTTCAGACAATATGTGCTTTTTATTTCCTTGTCGGCAGTTCCAGACTTTAATTTTTCACGAATTACTCTTATTTGTTCGTCTTGCATTTGTACTGTTAATGCCCAGTCGTCAATTTCTATTCTCAAAATATTTTCTGTGTTTCTACTTAAAGCATCAACATGTGACATTTTACACCCTGGACGATGCTCAATTTCAAAATCGTAATCTTGAATAGCCAACCACCACCTAACTATTCTGGGGACTAATTCTTTTTTTACAAATGTACTTCGAACTGGGCTACAATCTGTTACTATTTTAAAATGAATACCATGAAGGTAAATTCTGAATCGTTTTATGGGTTCGACAACGGCTAATGTTTCCAATTCATATGAATGGTAAAAAGATTCATCCACGGTTGTTGCTCTACTGTAATAAGCCACTGGTTTTAATCCTTCAAGTGACTCTTGAAAAAGAATAGCGCCAATACCCTTTGAGCTGGCATCGGTATGTAATTCTTTCTTTGCATCTGAGTTGAAAATAGTTAGAACAGGTTCATTACTTAAAATTGATTTTATTTTCAAAACTGCTGTGTTTTGATCTTCACCCCATTGCCATTTGACGTCTTTAATTAGTAGTTTTGTTAAAGGCGAAACTATTTCAGCATGATTTTTAATAAACTAAAGACCTAAAAATTGTCTCACTTCATGGATATTGGAGGGGTTTCAAAATCTTGAATAGCTTTTACTTTATTCGAACCGGGTTTGATTTCATTCTCATTAATCTCGTACCCTAGAAAATCAATTTTAGTTTTGAAAAAATAGCACTTCTCTAAATTCAATTTCAAATTATTTTCCTCGCAAATATTTAAAATGGTGTTTAGTTTTTCCATTCCTTGAGATATTGATTTTGATGGTATCAAAATGTCATCTAGTTATCTAGATAAATAAACTAATATTTCCGTATGGCGTAGTGTGCCTATACGATTATTTATTAACCTTTGAAAAGCTGAGGGTGCATTACATAAACCAAATGGTAGGCGAAGAAACTCATATTGTCCATCTGGAGTTATAAATGCAGTTTTGTCTATCGAATGTTTTGCTAATAGAATTTGGTAATAACCTTGCTTCATATCTAGACTACAGAAATATTTATTCCCGCCTAATTTGTTAATAAGATCTTCAATATTAGGTAGTGGGTATCGGTCCTTTACAGTAATGGCATTTAGTTTTCTATAATCAATACAGAGCCTATAATCCCCGTTTGGTTTTTTAACTAAAATTGCAGGGCTAGCATATGATGAATTTGAGGACTGTATAATACCTGCAGTTAATAATTCATTCACTTTCTCTCTCATGATTGTTTTTTCTTTTTCTGATAATCTATATGGTTTGTAGTAAATTGTTTGTTTAGATATCAAAGTTATTGAAAATTCAGTATTGTTTATAGCACCTAGTTCTGTAGGAGATTGTGCAAAGCATGATTGTTTTGAATTAAGTAATTGAAATAATTTATTTAAATTTTCTTCGGTTATATCTCCGTATCGTATCAAAGAGGACTGAATGCTATTTAAACCTGTGACTTGAATCTCATTAATACATTTTGATAAACCCAGATAGCACAAGAAAATTCATATTATATTCATAGCAGCTCTTGTTGGAATGGTTGAATATTCCAAGAATATTACCAAAATACACTTAATATATTCTGGGTGCATTCTATGGACATTAAAACAGTGGCGGCTTGTCCTATGAGGCAGGTGAGGCAGTTCCTCATCAAAAAAATTCTGAACCGTATATTTCTTCATTCCCTTTCATCATCATTTTTTTCCTCAATATTTTTCCCAATCTCACGGTCCTTGTATATTCATAACAAATCAAATCCTCTTTGACTAAACGGTTGGAGGCATGCCTAACGCAGGCTTCTTTGACTGAATTAGCGTGTTATCTACTTTGATGACCTACGAGAACGTAATTGAAAGCCGTTCTAGGATTAATCCGAGGCTGGCCTCTACGCGATCTTAGCAGATCTGAGATCGTTTCGTTTCTGCGATGTCCAGAGGGTTATCTGCGTCGAAGCGGTGAGAACATATCTGCGGCTTTGAAGGCGGCTTCTCGAGGAATTAGAGGCTGGCCTCAGGTTTTTATTCGAGTAAATCGGGAAGCGGGAAATAGAGAAATAGGGTTAGTTCACTTTGTCGTTATTTAGTGGTATCGCGTTTGCTGTGTATTGCGTATGATTATAATCTTTTTCAGGTGAATTTTTTGTGAAATATAAATCTTTTTTATCGAAAGTGACTAACAGATCGCGAAATGGATTCAGCCGGACCTAGTGATAGTAAATATTTTGAAATTCCTAAGGAACATATTCGGTGTACTTGTGATATTGTTAATTTTTTAATAAATAAGCAACATTTTCGACTCATTCGTATGATGATAAATTATATTTAATTAAGGAAGCTAAGCACCTGTTCCAAATTTGAGTAAATCTCTATTGTCTAGTGTGGGGTCGGTAAATCAAATCGGGGATTCCAAAATACGTGGTATGACAAGTACGACTGGCTTACTGGAAGTATTACTTTGAAAAAAATATTTTGTTGGCCGTGCATTTTATTCTCAGCAACTAATGGAAATTCTGACAGAGTTTGGTCGAAAATTGGTTTTAGTGATTTGAAAAATTTATCTCGGGGTCTATCGCTACACAATAAAAGTGCTCAGCATATTTCATCTATTTGCAAGCTTACCGTTATGAGAAAGCAAAAACAAAATATCGCCACAGCTATAGACAATGCGCGTCAAATAGAAATTGAAAATTTCAATGCTAGATTCAAAGAAAATCGACAAATTCTAAGAAGTTTAATAGATATTACGATGCACCTCTGTATGCAAGAGTTACCTTTTAGGGAGCACGATGAATCGAATGAGTCTTTAAATCGCGGAAATTTCAAAGAATTGGTAGTTCTTGTTAGTAAATTTGACACGAATTTAAAAACCGTTTTAGAAAATGACACCAACAGTAAATTGGTAATTTCTGGTACATCTAAAACCATTCAAAATGAATTAATTGATTCGGTTGCTTTTGTTGTGAATAACCAAATCGAGGACGAAATATATATTACATTATTAAATTTTTTATCATATGTGCCTCACCATACTATATTGTTACGAGCCGCCACTGCATTTTGGGTTAGTCATATATTTTCTCGCACTTATTCATTGCAATATTATTGTGACTTTATATGTTTGATGAAGTTCGCAAATCGATTTCGAAGTTACATTTTACTTTGCATAACTTAGTAAGACAAGATCAGGTGATAAAAAAATTCTATCACTACCTATTTGATTTCCTTGTAGAGTGATAGTTTTACTTGACATAACTAAGTAAGATCACCATCATGGCAAGAAAGTATTCATCAAATTTTTATAAGAAAGTGAAAATCCAGACGGACATGAGCCTGAGTTATCCGAATATTCCACCCTCTGCTTCTTTTTCTTCGGTAGTTGAGAATGAGATCAGGAATGAAGATGATGTTGAAATGCACATGCCGGAATTGCAAAACCCAGGAAAAAAGAACTTCTCAGTTTTACTCATATCTAAAGTACTCATAGGTGAGATTTTTATGGACTTCAAAAGAAATTAAATATGCAGAGCAGTAGAGATATGGTTTAAAATTTGATTATTCTTTAAGTACAGATATAAAGTATCTAAAAAATTGCAACAATGTTTTTTTGGTGCACTGTCTAAGCAGTATGTCTAATTCAGTGTTTTAAAAAATTAGGGAAGCCCTAACTGCAAACCAAAACAAGCCTTTCATCTTTTCAAGACCGTCATAGAAGTAGAAAATAAAAAATATTATTTTTTGCAGATGCTGTATTGGCTGTGCATAAAAATTCAAATGCAGCGGAAGTGGAAGCATCAGCCAAACAATGGCTGGTTAAGTGTAAGGAGCGATGCACCAAAGAAAAATAATTTATATTATTATTATAAGAATATTTTTTTGGAAAAATGTTAGATTTTATTCTTTTATTTCATGTTGTTTTTGAAGAATCAGTATTATGTTTTTTTTCTCAATGTATATTTTATTTTTTTATTTCATGTTATGGTTTTGAAAAATCAGTTTTATTTTTTTTTTCAATATACATATATTTTACTTTTGTATTTATCATTATTTATTCATTAAACCAAAATTCTGGAGCACATTCAATGAACGTTCATAGAATGTGCTCTCAATTCAAATCTTAACCTTGATAGAATATTTCTAGAATGTATGAGAAATATTTCACGAATCTTCTGTAAATATACTTAGAATGTTCGCAAGAATATTCCTAGAATGTATGAAAAATATTTCACGAATCTTCCGTAAATGTACATGGAAAGTTCTCAAGAATATTCTTGGAACATTTATTGAATATGAAACTCTGTCCACTTTTAATGTTCATAGAATGTACCCAGAATATATTCAGGGCTATTCACTAACTCAAGTTGCTATGAATAGCTACCGAAAATCGTGGTCATCTTCAAGGTCAGTTGCTAAGCGCGAAATCGGTATTCACTATTCAAGAAAGTGGTTATGAAAGTTACTATGCATAACGACTAGTGGCTATCCGTAGTAGTTTACTGGCAACTGCTTTATAGGTGTTGCTATTGATAACTACTCTTGTTGGCTACTGTTTGTTTATTGTTTTTTTTTTCATTCATGTGAACAATTAAAAGTTTTAATCGAATAAGAATGACAGTTTTAGTGCAAATGAACTTTTTAATGAATTTGGAATTACAAAGGTATTAATATAGAGTATTTTAGGGTAAATGCTTAAAAGTTGGAGAACTGTGAATGCAACTCACAAAAGAGTTGAATAATATAAAGACAGCGTTAAGCCTTTGCAGCAGTGGCGCATTTACCCTACAATACTCTATATTAATACCTTTGTAATTCCAAATTCATTAAAAAGTTCATTTGCACTAAAAATGTCATTCTTATTCGATTAAAACTTCTAATTGTTCACATGAATGAAAAAAAAACAATAAACAAACAGTAGCCCACAAGAGTGGTTATCGATAGCTACACCTATAAAGCAGTTGCCAGTAAACTACTAGGGATAGTCACTAGACGTTATGTAAAGTAACTTTCATAACCACTTTCTTGAATAGTGAATACCGATTTCGCGCTTAGCAACTGACCTTGAAGATGACCACGATTTTCGGTGGCTATTCATAGCAACTTGAGTTAGTGAATAGCCCTGAATATGAATGTTATTGTGCTATCTGGGATGTCTATTGAAACGTTGAAAGGAGATCGAGAACAAATGGTTGATATTGTAACATTTGCCACTTTTTCTTTCGAAAAGTGTAGTGTTCACTTATAACTAATTGAGAATGTCACAAAGGCATTAAAACAAACACTTTAATTCTTCGTATCACTGGCCTGCTCGGTCGCCTCGAGAGCTATATCCGAACTGACTCGTGATAAGGTATTTATTTATCATAGTATGCTGTAACAGATATTAGTCAGACATTACATCTCTTCCTTGTGAACAATTTACATTTTCTCTTAAAATATAGTTTATCAGTAATATATATTAAAATATATATATATATATATATATTTACAGCCCACCTGTAAACTTGCGTCCGTACATTACGATTTTTACATGTAATTCTGCGTCCACCGCATTGCTGCGTCCGTATACGGACGCAGAAATACAAGTCAATGTTAAACGCTCTGTTATGACGTCATCGTTTGTTTCGTTATAATACGGCGAGGACGTCCCAATGATGAAATCGTGGACTTTTTCTGAATATTGTAGTTCGAACAATTTCCATTTGCGGCGCTGCAGTCGCTCAGTGTATATTCGAAATGCATATTACTGTCACACCATTCCGACATTGGTGCTTCAAAAAAACCGGCAACACTGCATTGGGTATTGCTTACGATCAAACCGATATTTCTGCGTCCTTTAATGATTTCCAGATGCGGGTTGTTTACGCTTTTATATCGAATGATTCAAGGTCATTGAACAACTGCTGTAAAGAAGTTTTGTTCTTATGAACTCGAGTCTCGAGAATAGAATAATTGAGATCTATGATGAATCCCACTTTGCACATCGCGTCGCTTCAGGACACTTGGAGATCGAATGAGATATTCCTTGTATGATCAAGATCAAACTGATGTTACAATAATCTTGAAAGAAATGGTGGAATTTTTAAATAAGATTCGGCATCATTAGCATAGAATTACTTTGGTTAACTGAAATGACCGATTCAATGAAAATTGATTGATCATTTTATTCATTCAATACAGATTCGTCAACTAACTTGCTTTATGGTCTACATTATATTATGTTGAGTTATTTTCCGAAGAATGAATTGAATATATGAAGACACTTTTTTTGATGAATGAATGAATTTCCTCATTGACAGGTGATCATTTCTTATGTAGGTATTTTTTTGTGATTTGAATATTTTCTAACAACACCGCAGATTTCGCTAGCCCTCAGTTCTTGAAATTATTCAATTAAATTTCTTGATATGGTAAAATATTTGATTGTCACGAAAACCACCCATGACTCAAAAGGTCGAGTCGCCCTCGCAGTAAGGAGATAAACTGTAAAAAATTTCATTAGTTTTGTGAGCAAATCATCATACTGATTAATTTCGAATAGGATCAGTTAGAACTTTCAATAATTCATTGTTTCACAATATCTAATAAATTGGGAAATATAACTTGTTTTCCTGAAATATTTTTTCGATTGCTATCTCCAAGAGAATATCAATGCACAAAGCGTACTGAGACTGAATCTAAAAAATTTCCTCAAAACCAATGTGACATTTCCATATCTTAGCCCGGTCGCAGCAGGAGCCAGAGATAGTTTTTGTTGACCAATTTTAACCTTAGCCATAATTTTTGTGAATAGACACATTTGGCTGGATTGTAAAGCATAGTGATTGTCAGCTAGGACACTAGGCAGCGGAGGGTTTATCGACCTGATCATCAAAAACACGTAAAAGAAATTAGTTTAAGAAAATTTAACTCTGCTGAAATTTATAGAGATGATTGTTTATACAGGGTGTCTACTATAATAGGTACCAAACTTCAGTAGGTGATAGTACAAGTTATTTGCAATAAAAAATGTCCTAAACACTTTTTCGAAAAGTTTATAGTTATCGAGTTATTTAACACTTCTTGGTTTTTCGAAACTTTTTGCTTTACCCTTTAAAAACAAGAATATTTCTGTTATTCTTACAGCTACATCAAATCTGACCATATCATCGCAGAGGGCAGTAAAGGCGCTATAAAATAGGTAGTTACTAATGTTAAAAAAATGTTTTATACCGGGTGTAGTAAAAGGGTATATGTAAAAATTGAAAACAGTGCAAACTTAGTGGTATTTTCTTGTAAGCTGTACCATAGAAAATTGGTGAATAAGTAGTGGTTTTTTCTCTTCGAAAAATTAGTACATGTAATAGACTTTTGAACGGTATATCAACTTTTCACTTAACTTTTTGTTTTTCCAACAATATCACTGTTTTAATTCAGAAAAACATAAAATTCAGAAACGCAAATTTTATAACAATTCATCTTTTTCGTACAGAATCCACAACCTTTCGAAGTTCATTAGGTTTTCGATGCATTGTATCACAACATTCCTGAATTCTGTTGATTAGTTCTTCTCGAACATTAATGCGATTTTTATAAAAATTTTTTTCAAAGTGCCCCAAACATAAAAGTCTAATGGGGTAAGATCGGTTCTTCTAGGTGGCCATCTCAAGGGACCATATCTTCCAATCCATTTCTCCCCAAAGCGTTGATTCATCCAGTCCCTCGATCAATATAGACCATAGATCAATATAGACTATAGATCAATAGGCCTATACATCAATGAAGCGCGCAGAAACACTACAACACAGTCAAACCTGATGAAAGCAGAAAATCATAAAAGTATTGGAAAACACGAAGAAACGCGGAAAAAGACAGAAGAATCCTGAAGAAAGACGAAAGAAACCGAAGTTACTCGAAAGAAACCGAAATTACACGAAACAACGCGAGAAAACACGAAAGAACACCAAGTAACACAAAAAAATTTAATGGAACCTGCAAAAAACCTGAAACACAAAAGTAACTGGTAAATTGCACACCCTGTATATCACCCGGATCGTAAACTCATTGTAAATTGCACACCTTGTATGACATTTTATCGAAATCAGCTCCAATTCAAGAGAAAACTTGAAGGAGAATGCATATGAGAGCACTCAGTATACAATTGATTAGCAGTGAAAAACAAAAGAATATCGTTGTAACTCCATCTATTCGAGTTCAGTAATTACTCACGGCTGAAGTATCAAATTATTCTATGGAGATCTCTATAACACACCGTATATGCTTCTGAAGATAATTTTTCCGTAAAAACCCGAAGGAACACAAAAACCTGGAAAACTGAGCGCGCAAAAAACAGAAGAACTTGTAAAGTGCTCACCTCGTATATCACCCGGATCGCAAATTCATTGTAAATCGCACACCCTGTATGACATTTTACCGAATTAGCTTTAACACGTGAAAAACATGATGAAAAATGCATATGGGAGCACCCAGCATATAATTGATTTTGCAGTGGTGCTTTCATCATAAGAAACAAACTATGAAAGAATATCGTTTTAACTCTTATCGTTCTAAAGTCTGGCGCATTCCACGAAGAAAGAACCCGACGAAACACGGAAAACTTGAAAGAACCCGAAGTACCAATGAATGAACGAAAAAATATCCAAAGGAACTGAAAAACTGAAGGAGCACAAAATCACCGAAAGTGCAAAAAAACTCCTGAAGGAAAGCTTAAACCTCAGAGGGAGCACCAAAACCGAAAGCGTGCAAAAATAATGAAAGAACTTTAAATTGCACACCCTGTATATCAATCGATCGCGAAATCATTGTTAATGGCACACCCTGTATGGGATTTCATTGAATTGAAGCTCTTTGATGCGGAAAAGCACAAAAAGCTGGAGAAAAAACTCTGTGAATGCCAGCGCTACTCAGATCTGATACCTCTGTATATGAACCGAATATATTTTATCGAATTAAGATCCAAACTCCCTGAACAACACATTAAAAGACTCGAATTATGCAACAAATCAAATTAACTTGTAAATTGCACATAATCTGTATATCACCTGATCGCAAATCTATTGTGAATCGCACACCCTGTAAGCGACATTATACTGAAATCAGCTCCCATTCGCGAGAGAACTTGAAGAAAAATGCATATGGGATAACCCTGCATAGCACTGATTCTGCAGTGGGTGCTTTCTTCATGAAAAATAAACTGGCAAAATATCAATTCGACTATTAAGGGCAGGGCATCCGTCCAGTTGAAAATAAAGTTGATATCTATCCGCTATGGAAATATCTTTAAGAATGTCAACCACGTTATTATTCAGTTAATTTGTGAATTCATTGGAATTGAGGCGATTGGGAAGTATTACGGGCTTGAATAGCCGCCAATCAGACGTTGACTCTTAATTCATGCTGATAATGAGATATAACAGTCGCATGTGGATTTTCCGTTTCCCACATATGGAAATTTCGTAAATATATTATTCCAATTTTACTGAATGTTACCACATCTGTCCATAATATTTGATCACATCCCTACTCTTCCAACTTATTTAGGTACCACCTATAGAATTCTAATGAGACCTCATCATCCACAGGTAACAAATTCTGGACTTTATTTAAATGATATGGGTGTAAATTATTTTGCTTAAAAACTCTGTGTACTGTGGAATGGTGAAGCCCTAATGTGACACCAACACTCCGAGTGGGATCTTCTCTAGTAGTATTGCTGGTGCTTGCCTCCAGTGCTGAGCATTTCGACCACCTCTCAGGAAACTTCACTTTTTTTTCAAAATGGGAAGGTGCCTCATCATGTTGCAAAATCCTTCCTCTGATTAATATGGAAGTTATTTAACGTCTGAATCTAATTCCATCTATGATAAATATTTTCTAAAAAAATCAGGCAAAATAAACACCATCGGTAATTCTTTCTCGAAAGCAATCTGGACTGACCGAATGTTCATTGTAGATTCCACACTAAACGTGAACACTGGAGCGTATTTAATGATTTCTTTGCTTGCTGAAGAAAACATTTTGTTGAAAATATCCGGGCGGATTATTGTTCCATATTTTTTAGTTCGGTAAAATGAACAGGAGTTCTGGAAGTGATTGAATCAAATCAGACTCATCTTTAGCTGTTATATACAGTGTATTTTTGAATTTTTTATATGAAGTGTAAAATTTATTATCATGTGGATATGGAAATATTGTAATATTCGTCTTTCAACTTATCATAAAAACCGTTCGAAATTCGTGCCATCCAAACTAAGAAAAGATCTCTACTCAGTGTTTTCCGCATTTAAGATTTTTTTTTTAATATTGTATCTCATATTTCCCACCTGGCACATAAATTGAAAATTTTGAATACAAGCCTGCAAGTTTTTTCAATTTTTGCCAATTTGATGGAGAATATGTATTGTAACAAGCTTCATATTTGTCAACCATCAAGCAGAAAATTTGCCATTTTTACGAAGATTTGAGAGTTTATAGTTTCAGCATTTTTTCAGAGAACACCATGTGACTCTGAAACATTTAAACCCGCAATCCTCACTCAGGTTTAGGTCCTCTATTTCTATTTAGCCGTTGTCTTTCACGAGACCACACACCCTGTATATGTTTTTTATTCATTCCCCAGATAGCACAAACGTTCTAGGAATATTCCTACAAAGTGAAAAAGAGGTATGTTGTAGAACATTCCAAGAAATATTCATGGGATATTCTCAAAACATTTACGAATATTCATAGTATTATTCAAGATAATATGCATAGAATGTTTCATGATAATGTTCTAGGAATATTCCTACAAAGTGCAGAAGAGGTATGTTGTAGAATATTCCAAGGAATATTCATGGGATATTCTTAAAACATTACGAATATTCATAGAATGATTCAGGAGGAATATACATAGAATGATTCGAGATATCATCAAGTTTCACCATTTGGTAAAAACGCAAATGCTAACACAACACACAAAGTTAACGCAGAACGCAGATCTTCAACTCGTGTTCGTAAACTGTGAATGTGAAATATAAATATTGTTGCTGGTATGCATATAAGGTAAGGTATGGTTATTATGTTATTTAATTAATATATATTATATAATTATCTATCACTCATTTAGTTTCTGAATAGAAGAAGAATAACCATAAAGTAATTACATAGAGATGTGTTCTGTGTTCATTTTGGGTTAGTCATATATTTTCTCGCACTTATTCATTGCAATATTATTGTGACTTTATATGTTTACGTGTTTGATGAAGTTCGCAAATCGATTTCGAATTTACATTTTACTTTGCATTAACTTGGTAAGTCAAGATCAGGTGATAAAAAAAATTCTATCACTACCTATTTGATTTTCTTGTAGAGTGATAGTTTTACTTGACATAACTAAGTAAGATCACCATGGCAAGAAAGTATTCATCAAATTTTTATAAGAAAGTGAAAATCCAGACGGACATGAGCCTGAGTTATCCGAATATTCCACCCTCTGCTTCTTTTTCTTCGGTAGTTGAGAATGAGATCAGGAATGAAGATGATGTTGAAATGCACATGCCGGAATTGCAGAACCACATTTCTGAATATTCATTCCCAATATTAGATTCTCTTCAAACCAAAACTAGCCATATTGATAACAAGAAAGTTGATAAAGAGGAAGATATTAAGTCTAAGTTGAAATTGTGGTCAATTAAATATAATATAAGTCACGTTGCTCTAAGTGATTTATTGAAGATATTAAAAAGTTCAAAAGCCCAGTTAGATGAATTGCCGAATGATGCTCGTACTATTTTATCAACAAAGTGAACCATTGATGTAAGAAATATTGATCCAGGCTCTTATTGCCATGTTGGTATTACTGAGGCTGTGACTTATCTCTGTACGAAAAAATGTTATGATAAAATAGAACTGCTCATTAATATTGATGGGTTACCTCTCAGCAAAAGCTCTGGCAGTCAAATATACCCAATTCTTTGTTCTCTATATGATGATCCAAGAGAAGTTGCAGTTGTTGGTGTATACCATGGTTATGAGAAACCTTCAAATGCTAATGATTTTCTGGGAGAATTTGTCCAAGAGGCAGTGGAACTATCTAATAATGGCATTAAAGTGAATGGTGCTTGCATTCCCTTCAAAATTAAAGCGTTCATTGCTGATGCTCCAGCCAAATCGTTTATTTCCTATACCAAGGGTCACACAGGATTTTTTTCGTGCACCAAATGTGTGCAAAAAGGAGAATTCATTAGAAATCGTACATGTTTCCCCAAGATAAATTCTAAAAAAAGAACTGATAAAGATTTCAGACACAAGAATCAGATACAACATCATACAGGAACTTCAGCCCTTGAAAATATACCTGATTTCAACATGGTAAGTGATATTCCCTTGGAGTATATGCATTTAATTTGTCTTGGTGTGATGAAAAAGCTCATTGTTAATATATGGATATATATGGTAAACCTTCTTTCAAATTAGGATCATCAGCAGTTGGGGAAATATCCAGTATGCTGCTATCTTTTCAAAATCACACCCCCATAGAATTTGCTAGAAAACCTCGTTCGCTGGATGATGTTAAAAGATGGAAAGCTACAGAATTTCGTTTTTTTCTTTTATATTCCGGTCCAGTGGTTTTGGAAAAATTTCTACCTCAAGCGCAGTATCAAAATTTTATATGCCTGCACATAGCCATCAGAATATTATGTAATGAAACACATATTGCTGATAAGGAGTATTTTGAACTGGCTAAATCTCTTCTGACATATTTTGTTGGTGCACTGTCTAAGCAGTATGTCTAATTCAGTGTTTTAAAAAATTAGGAAAGCCCTAACTGCAAACCAAAACATGCCTTTCATCGTTTTAAGACCGTCATAGAAGTAGAAAATAAAGAATATTATTTTTTGCAGATGCTGTATTGGCTGTACATAAAAATTCTAATGCAGCCGAAGTGGAAGGTTCAGCCAAACAATGGCTGGTTAAGTGCAAGGAGCGATGCACGAAAGAAAAATAATATTATATTATAAGAATATTAAATTTTTGGAAAAATTTTAGATTTTATTCTTTTATATATATATATATATATTCTTTTTTATGTTTTTGAAGAATCAGTGTTATGTTTTTTTTTCAATATATATTATACTTTTGTATTTATTTATTATTTATTAATTACACCAAAATTCTGGAGCACATTCATTCATTCATAGAATGTGCTCTCAATTCAAATCATAACCTTCATAGAATATTTCTAGAATGTATGAGAAATATTTCACGAATCTTCTGTAAATATACTTAGAATGTTCTCAAGAATATTCCTAGAATGTATGAAAAATATTTCACGAATCTCCCGTAAATGTACATGGAAAGTTCTCAAGAATATTCCTAGAATGCATGAAAAATATTTCACGAATCTTCCGTAAATGTACATGGAAAGTTCTCAAGAATATTCTGGGAACATTTATTGAATATGAAACTCAGTCCACTTTTAATGTTCATAGAATGTACCCAGAATATATTAAGTGTGGTTTGGTAATATTCTTGGAATATTCAAACATTCCAACAAGAGCTTCTATGAATATAATATGAATGTTCTTGTGCTATCTGGGTCAATTGTTTCGTCTTCAGTTGAGGAATTTACTCTTCAATTCTTTTACTTGATTTTTTGGCGCTCTTGTTCATACTAACAAAGTGCCTATCATTTTGTCCGAATGTCTGTAATTTTTGAATATCGAGCCGAAAATGGTCTCAATCGATTGGGTTCGACTCCCTGATGAAGAATTCGTGGCGAAAGTTGAGTCTGTCCGACCGGCCGGCAGTATCCTCTCTAGCATCAAAAGGAATCAGGTAGAGTTTTCATATTTTCAGAATAGGATAATAGTTTAAATATCTCGGTCAAGTTCGTTATTGGGCCAAATCCGTCGGATGGTTCAGTAGTTATGAGCATCTGAAATTTTGTTTCCTCAATAACTACTAGAATATCCATCCGATCAAATTGATACTTGAAATATTGTTGGAGGAGGCTGCAAAAAGACAGCTCAAAAAATTCGAAATTGTCATGCTAGAAAATTTTTCAAAAATTCCCAAAAAAAAAACTTTTAATCCTCACTACCTCATAAGATATTTTTCGGATTTCAATAAAAATTCGTGAATAAATTGAGGTGATCGATATCTTACTTACCCTCAAATTTCATTGTCGCAGCTCTTTTCCATCTAAAGATATGATCATTATTTTAATTTACTCAAGAGAAAAGAGAAATGACATACGTCCCGATGATTTTCTTTGAACGATGGCCATCACAGATCGATATTCGATTGACAAATGCTGGGCTCATTAATCAATGTCAGTTGGCGTAATGTTAATCAAAATAATTCCTAACGGGAAATCATAGAGATAGAATTCCATCTCGGTGGCTCAAATAATATACGTTGTCAAAATTCAGAAAAGCACAGACGTAAGTTTTTAGGGGAAGGGAATTATAGCTTCGCACAAAACTTGGGGAAAATTATGAGTAGTTATTTTTAATTTGAGTTATAGGTTTGTTCATTCATTAGGCGTTCATATTTGCATCACATTGTCCCATAGTACGGGAAAAGACTATTGTTCACGTGATCAGAGTGCTTATAGATTTGTTATGGTTTGAATATTTACTCGCAAGTAACTCAACAAAAGCGCCAAAGCAATCTGACCTCACGTCAGTGCTTTCTAAATTTTTATATGTCCAATTTAATTCAAAATCATTATGATTTAACCCGGTACGACAAGCATTTCTTACAAACAACATGTAACTTGTGCTTTCGCTTAAAAATTGTCATTCCTTCATATGCTAACTGCTCCCTATATCCAAAGTGGCGAAAAAGGAAAAAGCTACAAATTAAACAGCAATATTGGTTAGCGTTCCCTTCGAATGGAATGTCACGGACAGTGAGTAGGTAGATTCAACAATGAAAATTCAATCATGAATTTGGCAACACCGCCTGTGCAGAATTGTCGGAATAGTTGACATGAATATTAGCGTATGGACGCAGAAATAACTAGATAATGTTCAAATAAATATACGGATGCAGAAAGGATGGTGTTCTGTAAGGACGCAAGGTTGCTGGTAGAATTGAGAAAAAATTTGTCTCCTTCATTTTTCAAGTATACTGAGAACTGAGACTCGCAAAATGATTATGTGGTGTTGCCAACGTCATTCGGCTGAACAGATGTCGATATACACGAAGCTTTCTAGTGGACGCAATGATGATAGTATCATTGAATGACGCAGAAATGATGTCTGGATGTATATATATATATATATATATATTAAAATATATATTAAAATATAGTTTATCAGTAATATATATTAACCAACTCCGCCTGGGTTGTCGACAATGGGTGGATTGAGTAGCCCAGAGTCGACTTCACTGCCGGTCCCAAGCCCGGATAAAGGAGGAGGGTTGAAAGGCAAGGTTAGCACCCTACCATTCTATAAAAACCAAAATTGCTCCAAGAACTGTTACAATAGCCTCGGATAACGGACGGATCAACGATGACTACATGGCAAGAAAACGGTACACACGATTATCAAAAAGGAAAAACGTCATACGACTAGCATGCTGGAACACTACATCGTGGAATACAAAAGACCAGGAAGTGATATTGGAAATGGAGAAACACAGAATAGACGTATGTACAATTGCAGAGACAAAGAAAAAGGGCAAAGGCAGCATGAGATACCAAAACTACACACTATTCTACAGCGGAGTAGACAAGGACCTAAGAGCTCAAGCAGGTGTTGGGATACTAATGCATAGGAAATTTGAAAGCGCAGTCGAAGAGGTGAACTACATCAATCAAAATATACTTCACCTATCCATGAGGCTAGCGGAAAAAAAAACCCATGTTATCAGCATTTACACGCCAGATATAAGTAAACCAAAGGATGAAAGGGAAGAATTTTTCGAAACACTTCAGGACACACTAGATAGAATACCAAAAACAGAAAGAATATTTATAATGGGAGATTTTAACTCGAGAATAGGGAATACACCCTTCCCGGGAATTATGCAGAAGTTTAATGAAGCGGCGACAAACGAAAATGGAGACATACTCCTCGAGATATGTGCACATAATGAACTCCGAATAAATAACACTTACTTCGACCACAAAGGCCAACATAAATACACATTTACTAACACAAGAGGGCAAAAATCGATGATTGACTTTGTGATCACCAATAGAGAAATTCACCCACGAGAGATACTTGACGTACGGACACTGACATCGGCGAATGTTGGAACGCAGCACGGAATGGTTGTCTGCAAGTACCGCATATCATGTATAATAGAGAAAAGAAAACCGCCTAACTACATCACTAAATTTAACATTGAGTCTCTACAGAACGAAAGTACTAGGCATCTATACCAGAAGCGACTCGGGGAAAAGATCAACCTTAATCCTATAGCAGATACAGACAACATAGACGCCGCATGGGATAAAGTGAAAACCAACATAATTAACAACGCAAAAGAAGCCATTGGGGAACGAAGAATCAATATAAACAGTCATAGAAAGGACAAACCATGGTTCACACAGGAAATCAAAGATTTAGCAGAGGAAAAGAAGAACGCATATATCAGATATATCAATCACAGAACACCAGAAGAGTACCAAAGATACAAAACAGAAAGAAATAGAACAACGAACAAAATTAAAGAATTAAAAAAGATATATTGGGAAAGATTCACAAATGACATGGAACACGACTTACGAGGAGCACAGAAGAAGGTGTGGAACATGTTGAGAAATAGGAAAAAACCAATAACCGAAGAATTGCAGATCAATGTAATAAAACCAGAAGAGTGGGTGGCATATTTCCAGAACTTATACCTGGGAGATAATGATAACGGCGACAATGAAGAACGAGTAGTCGAACTACAAAACACACGCTACACAGAAACGGAAAATGACATTATCAGACTAGAAGAAGTACAACAAGTCATCCATAAATTAAAAAATAGAAAATCACCTGGTCCGGATAACATAAATAACGAACTAATTAAATATGGGGGGACAGAAATAACAAAGGAGATAACAAAACTATTCCAAAAAATTGAAAACAACATAGCGATACCAGAAGAGTGGAGAGAGAGCATAACAATACCCATATACAAAAAAGGCGTGAAGACAAATCCAGCAAATTATAGAGGCATCACACTTCTTAACTCTACATCGAAACTATTCACTAGAATTCTATCGCAGGAGATATATGACAAAGTAGGTGTGTCTGAAGAACAACAGGGATTCCGACCAAATAGATCAACAACGGATGCAATTTTTATATTACGACAACTGGTAGAGAAGTCAATAGAGTTTAACAAACCGATGTTTATATGTTTTATAGATTTGGAAAAGGCTTTCGACAGAGTTCGAATGAACGATGTGATCACTATCCTTAGGAATAAAAACATAAGCAACAAATACATAAACATAATCAAAGAGTTAAACAACTCTAATAAGACAAAAGTAAAAACTACACATGGACTTACAAGCGAGATTAAAATTGACGCAGGGATTAGACAAGGTGACAGCCTCAGCCCATGCCTATTTAATTTAATCATGGATGAAATAATAGCAGGTGTCAACCAAATGAACCAAGGCTATAGGATGGGTAACAAAACCATGAGAATACTGTGCTTCGCAGACGATGCTTTACTAATAGCCGAGAATGAGGACGACCTACAACGCTTACTACAAAAGTTCAAGGTAACAGCAGAAAAATATAACATGGTAATATCAACACAGAAAACCCAATCGATGGTAATAGCGAAAGATCCAATTAGATGCAAACTGGTAGTGAACGACCGTATAATAGAGCAAGTTTCAAACTTTAAATACTTAGGAGTGGAAATATCTAGCGATAGGCAACTACTACAAGAAGCAAAACAGCAGACAATGAAAGCATCGAGAATATCTGGCTTCCTGAGAAATGTAATCTGGCGGAATAAGTGCATAAGTACTGAGAGCAAAGTCCGAATTTATAAAACCTGTGTGAGACCCGTGATGACATATGCGGTTGAGACAAGAGCTGAGACAACAAAGACAAAACAACTGATGAGAACAACAGAGATGAGAACACTAAGAGCCATAAGAGGTATTACACGCAGAGATAGAATAAGGAACGAGGATACGATAAGGGAGCTAGGTGTGCAGGATGTAGTGAGGTGGACAAGAGCACGACGACGCCAATGGAGAGACCACGTGGACAGAATGGGTCCCGAACGTATGGCGAAGTGGGCAAAAACACAAAAACCCAACACCAGAAGACCCATAGGAAGGCCAAAAAAGCGGTGGCATGAGTGCTGAAGCTCCGGTTCGCAGCAGGGGCTGTAACAAAAAAAAACAGGACATCGTCCTATTTAAAGAGGAAGAAGAAGAAGAAGATATATTAACCATTACATTAAGGTATAAGGAATTTCTTCAATCAATACTCAAGTATTCATGATATCTAATGATAAAATGAAACTTATAATTAATGTATAATGTTTCTTTGTAATTATAACCCAACAATAACCCAATAACAATAAATATAACATAATACTATAAATCAGTGAAAATAATGTGAAAACCTATAACGTTTAATTAATTTTTTTCCAACTGTCGAAATTAATGTAATTGTAATTTTTGTTTATTAAAATTCAATCTCCATTTTCATCTTGTTCTTTAGATACGACCTTCCAATCTCCCTCTATCTTTTTTAGGTGAACGACATTTCTTCGTAACTCTTGTCCAGTTTCATCATTCCTTACTTGAAAATCACTTCCATTCTTTTTCACAACGGTATAAGGTGTCCCATTGAAATTCGGTGTGAGTTTGTTTTCTTTGACTAAACTGCTTAAATATACCTTGTCTCCAAGTACCAATGGGCTTTCATGCGTTTTCGGTTTGTTGTCACTGTAAATCTTCCCTTTTGTTTTATGTGTGAGATCTTTGTCTCTCACTTCTTCAGTGGCGATATCATTTTCACCATCAGTTGTTATGGATGGGATTTTGTCTCGAAATTGTCTACGAAAAAATAGATCGGCCGGTGTTCTTCCTGTAGTAGAATGCGGAGTCGAATTGTACATGATCATATAATCTTGCAAATTTTGTTTCCAATCTGTTTTCATTGCTTGACTTATCCTAAGTCTTTTTAAAATGTCTCTATTTTGACGTTCTACCTCTCCGTTTTGTTGTGGCCAGTAAGGAATAGTGTGGAACAATTTAATTCCCGTTTCTCTACAAAATTTTTTCATTTCCTCGCATACGAACTGTTTACCATTATCACTTGTTATCGATCTTGGGTATCCGAGACGGGTAAAAATTTCTTTTAGTACATTGACGGTATTTTTCCCATTTATGGTTGTCATGATTTTTATTTCCTTGTACCTACTGAAGTAGTCTATGATCACGAATAAGTAGTGGCCGCTTGGTAAAGGTCCCAGAAAATCTACAGCTACGTCTACCCAAGCTTCCGCTGGGAGGAGTCGCCGTTTCAATGGTACCGGTGGGTTTGGTGATGACACTAGAGTGCAACCCCTACAGCTTCGGACGACTTTTTCGGCGTCTAAGTCTATTTTGGGCCACCAAACTTTTGTTCTCAATCGATTTTTCATGCCTACAATTCCTGGATGTCCTTCGTGTGCTGCGCTTAGAACAGAGCGACGTAAACTTGGTGGTATAACTATTTTGTTCCCTCTCAGTAAAATATTTTCATAAAAGCAGAGTTCTGAGCGAAATGCTTGATAAATCTTAATCGCCTCAGTAATTTTGTTGTTGTAAATCCATTCGTTAACGTTTTTTATTTCATCGTCTGATTTAGAATATTTCTTGATGTCCGATAAAGTAACGGCCACTGGTCTAGAATATTCCACTATTTGATATATATCTTCCTCGCTATCTGTTGCTTTTCGAGTAGTGCCGGTGCACAACCGTGAGAGAGGGTCGGCTATGTTTGTTTTGCCTGGTCTGTAGATGACTTTGAAGTTATATGCCTGTAGTCTTAATACCCATCTTTCAATCCTGGCACAAGGTTTTGATTTGGTTCCAAAGATTACTTCCAGAGGCTTATGGTCAGTAATGAGTTCAAACTCGCTTTTTCCAAATAAGTAAATGTGAAAGTGTTCCACTGCCCAAACGAGTGCTAGGGCTTCTTTCTCAGTCTGACAATAACGTTTTTCACAGTCTGTCAAGCTTTTATTTCCATAAGCTACTACTCGGGGTTCATTCACATCGTATTGGATTAGTATTGATCCTAGTCCAACTGGGCTCGCATCTGCGATTACTTGTGTTCTATCTTTTGGGTCGTAGTACCCTAATGATTTAATTCTAGTTAATGCTTCTTTTAGATCAGAGAAGGCATTTTCTTGTTCTTTTTTCCAATATCTACTTATTTGCGAATGTTTTCCCAGTTTCATTCTCAAAAGTTCTCTAAGAGGTTCTGTTAGTGTAGCTAAATTTGCAATCCACTTTCCGATGTAGTTCACCAGTCCCAAAAAGCTTTGAAGTTCCTCAATAGTACTTGGTGATCGAAAAGATTTTATAACTGAGATATACTTGTCTAGAGGTTTTATGCCCTGTGGAGATAATTCATGCCCAAGAAATTGAACGACAGATATATAATATGAACATTTCTCAGTGTTTAGAAGAACGTTGTTTTCTTTCAGGATTCTGAGAGTGGATTGGAGTCTTTGGTTATGTTCAACTTCATTTGCTCCATATACCAGTATGTCATCAATAAAGTTAACTGCACCATCACATGAAATGAGGAGACATTCCAGTATTTTTTGAAAAATTTCTGGGGCACAAGATATCCCGAACATAAGCCTTTTATATCTGAAGAGACCTTTACTAGTTATAAATGTAGTTATGTGCCGAGACTCCTTGCAAATTTCGATCTGATGAAACGCTTGTTTTATATCTAACCTTGAGAAGATTTTGGCTTTCCTGAAGTTTGGTATTATTTGGTCTATGGTTGGCAGAGGGTGGTTTTCTCGAAGTATTGCTGTATTCGCTTTCCTCATGTCTATACCTAGTCTTATTTTCCCATTCGGTTTCAGCACTGGGACCATTGGTGAGATCCATTTCGAAGGTTCGTCCACGTGCTCGATTATATCGGAGTCGATGAGTTCTTGTATTTTTTCATTAACTTTTTGTTCTAATGGAATTGGAATACGTCGGTATGGTTGCGCAACTGGCTTGATTGAATCATCTATGGGAATAGTGACTAATACGTCTTTCATTTTTGGAAAAACCGAAAAAGCCGATATGGCATTGATTCCGATGCCAATTTCCAGGACTCCCAATGATTTCGATGTGTCTCTTCCTAGCAAGTTTCTCGAACCATTCTTCACAACAAAAAAGGTTGCTATTTCTTTTCTGTCATTCACTCCGATTTCAGCATCGAAACTGCCTAGGATTTTCAATGGCTGATCACTCGCGTAAGCCATAAATGTTTTTTCCGGATTTGGGTTTTGGTTGGTTACAAAAATTTTTTATTTTTTCAAGTAATCCCAAGTTGTGTTATTCAAGAGGTTGTATTTACATCCGGAATCAATTACCATTTGGACAAGGGCGCCTCCAACATGGCATTCAATTTCGTTCTCACTATCCAGGTGAAATACGTAATCGACGCGTTTGTTGTCATCATCAGACCCGGGTTTGTCAAATTTTCTTGTCTTAGTCTTAGTTTTTTCGTATCCTCTGGCTATTTTCCGACTAGTCCTACAGCAGTGAGTCTTATGCCCTTTGAGGTTGCATTTATTGCAAACTGAATTTATAGCTGGACATTTGAAGGAAAGATGATCATTTGCTCCGCAGCGATAACAATATTTCGTTGTTTGTTGTAATTTAGGGGTGTGTTTTCGTGATGTTCGACTGCTTGACCCCACATGTTGTACATCTTGAGGAGGTTTCTTTTCATCGAAATTTTCCATTTGCCTTGTTACCGCTTCTAATGCGTTCGCTTCTGCTAGAATTGAATCAAGTGTTATTGCATCCCCCATAGTCAATACTTTTCTTCTCAAATCCACAGATTGACATTTTTCGACGACCTGATCAATTATGTTTTCTTCTGCGCAAGTGAATTTACATTTTTGTGCTTGATTCCTTAGCCGTATAAGGAATTTTTCAAACTTTTCTCCGGACTCTTGCTTCATTAATCGGAATATGTGCCTTTCATAAAGCTTGCTTTGCTTTGGGGCAAAATAATCATCCAGTTTCTCCACTGCAATTTTGTAGACATCTACATTTTCGCCCGTTTCCGTTACATGGGCTCCTGGTAAGTTATAATATATTTCTTGGATAGTTAATCCACCCAAATGAAGAAGTGTTGCTCTCTTTCTCGATGTATCCTGAATATTAGCGGCTTCTACATATATTTCTAGTGCTCTTTTCCACTTTTCCCATTGTACTTCTACAGAAACTACTTCACCCTCAGAATTAAATGGCCCCAATGGTAATAGGTTTGACATCTAGAATGGTGATTTTCAAAATCAGATGACAGATGACTTACCTGTGTATATTTCTCATTTCGTGTGTACAAGTATGATAGGTAGGTGAACATGAAGTCAGTGAACTAAGTTTTATGTTACTCGTAACATGAGAAAGTTGGTCTTTAATTTTTTCATAAGTTACATAATGAGATATTCACAGCGTTACCAACCCTACTGTTTTAACAGTAGATTTGCTGTTTTCACATTGATGACGATGTTTTCTGTTTCATTCCTATTTTCTACTGTTTTTTGCGTGCAGCGCCACCTAATACACTACTATGCAAACATTTTTTGATAACCACTACGCAATAAAACGGAACGACAAACCACTACGTTATAAAACGCATTGACACTAGATGGCAGAATATACAGGGTGATTCCGGAAGAGACCGTCAGATTTTAGGTGAAGTATACACTAGTCAAGGCAGTTTCGAAACAATGTTTGGTTTATAATTATCTTCTTTCAATAATTCCAACACTTTCTCAAAAATACAGGGTGGGAATTATGATAAGTTCAGATTAAGTTTGCAGATTGAAAAAACACCCTGTACATTCCGTTTTCAAAAATTTCCTACATGCTTCAGATTCTATCATAAGTTTACATTACTGGAGCGTTTTTATTTTTTTTTGGCACACATCCAGTTTTCCTAGAAAAATTTTTCAAGGATGAACAATATCGTTATTTCGCTCCAAGGTAGTGAGGATATTCTGAACTAGAATGTAAATCAGTGTCGTCCAATGATACAAAGCTCTTCCTGAGTCCTAAACCTAAAGTAGTTCTTCCAAATTCGAAATTCATATTTAATCACTTTAATCTTTCCGCAAGAATGTGAGGGCCAACTAAATTTCCGTCTATTGTTTCAAGCCAAATATTGGCAGAAAATCTATGTTGTGTATTTTGACTCTTCTTCAAATGCGGGTTGTCTCTTGTCCATTCGTGGGAATTGTGGATATTAAAAATTCCATTCTTAGTGAACATAGCCTCGTCGCTGAATAGAATACGAAAAATAGTTCGTTGGTGACTTATAACCCAGCGACAAAATTGTAATCGTTGGGGCAGATCTTGTGGCAACAGTTCTTGCACCTTTTGGTAGTGATATGGGTGGTTCTTTCTTCAAAGTCTTGCTCACTTTGCTCTGCGAAATTCCTAATTCGGTACTAATTTGACGAGTACTAATAGACGGTTCTTCCTCCACCCGTTCAACAATTTGAATCGAAATCTCATTTTGAGTAGGCCTATCAATGTGCTCTGCCTTACTAGGATATTGCCCATGTTTTTTAGAATAATGGAATACTCGTCCGAAAGTACATTTATTTGGTTGACGTCGGTTGGGAAATCGTCTATGGTATTCCATTTTGGCTTCATTTCCATTTCCGTTACAAAAACCATATACAAAAATCATATCCGCATGAGTAAATAATTGAGGCATGTTGAAATACACTTTTTGTGACAGATTATTTATTAAATATTCTCATTCTGTGGTTCACTGTGATGGTAACCATGGATCTTAAAGAACTTGATTTAAATAGAGATTTAATTTTCATGTAGAATTTTCAATTTCATTAAAACTATTTATCAGACATTCGTGATTCAATATTTTACATACCATAAGGCCATAAGTGAGTACATTTTTGGACGAAACTACTATGTTTTAGGAATATTCGCTTCATAGAAAACCGGAAGTGTGCCGAAAATTACCTGAATAATGACTCACTTTTATGTTAATCCAAAATTTTGCCTTTCATATGTTTCGAATGTTTATTCTGTATTTGTAGTAGTAGTATGTATATTTTTTTGGTTCAAGTACGTATAAAGAAATTTTTTGAATTAAATGATTTTATACATCTGAATATGAGCGGTCAAAAATGAATTTCGAATTTGGAAAATTTATTTTAGGACTCAGGAAGAGCTTTGTATTATTGGAAGATTCAGCTTTACCATCTAGTTCAGAATATTCTCAATGCCTTGGAGCGAAAAAACGATATTGATCATCTTTTAAAATTTTTCTAGGAAAAATGGACGTGTGGCAAAAAAAATAAAAATGCTCCAGTAATGTTAACTTATGGTAGAATCTGAAGCAAGTAGAAAATTCCTGAAAACGGAATGTACAGGGTGTTTTTTCAACCTGCATACTTAATCTGAACTTATTATAATTCCCAACCTGTATTTTTGAGAAAGTGTTGGATTTATTGAAAGAAGATAATCATATTGTTCTACACTGAAAATTTCATCAAGATTGATCAAGCCATACCAAAATTATGAATAAAAGAAAAATCGGTTGAATCGGACAAATCACCCTGTAGACTCTCAATGAAGGCCCTGAACCATAAACCCAACATTGTTCCGAAACTATAAGGTATTTCAAGCGATGAACCAAGAGTAACCGGTTATCTTTGGTCTTTTGTGGTAAATACCTTTTGCATTCAAGCGGTTTGGGTTATAGATCCGTGACGTCATGAATTAACCTCAATTTGATCGAGAAATGTCAAATTATTAGAGCAAGTGGGGTTAGATGTGTATAAACATGAAAATAGTAAACAAAGCAAGGACTCTGAATTATTTGGAAGTTGAAAAACTCATCTTGGTAGAACCGAAAGACTATTGAATATTTCACAGAGATAATTAATAATCCAAACTACAGCAACACGAATTCGATTTAATGAAATGGAAGTTCAACTGCAGGTAGGAACTAAGGCAATTTAAGATAAAATTAAAAATAATACGCTCTTCCTAAATTCACAGGTTCAAAAGAAAACTTAAAGAACATGGGTGAAAAGTTGTGTTGTTTGGATTGAAAGAACTCATAAAAAATGGGACCACAATGTAGCAGAATGTAGAATTTCTTTAACATAATAAAAAACAGAGCAATTATGAAATACAGTTCTTGAAAGAAGGAAATACTCAGGATCTAATAGAATCATGTGCTTCTGAATAATGTTGCTGAAAATCATGTGGAAATTGTAAATTACAGTTCAGTAATACAACTGGTCTGTCAACTGAAGGTGCGTTGAAATGAAACTTATAAATCCAATGATTTTCTTGAATTTTAACTTTGAAGGCTGTAGGTATTTGATCACAATTTAAATTTTAGGAAAACTCAAAAATAAAATTAGAAGCAGAAACTTCATTGGAGAAAAATTCCATTTCTATAAATCACCTAGGTAAAAAAATGATTTAGAAACCATTAGAAGCTTTGTAGAATGTACAGATTAGATTTGCTTTTCATTAGAGAAAAATAGAATTCCTTGTGTATTTTATTAGCTGCAGTAATCAAAAATTTTATCAGCAGCTGCAAACATTGAATTTAAAGAGAAAACCAGTCATCAACTGAAAGTATGTTGAAGTAACACAGGAAAACCATCTATTCTTATTGAATTTGTTATAAAGATAATATTCAATTCCACTTCAAATTTCAGGATTACTCTATAAGAGAAGAAATAAAAGGTTCAAAGAGAAAATATCATTTGTGTGAAGCAATCTATATTGATAATAATTTGAAAATTACAAGAAAAACCTAAAAATTAAAGCCACATCAATAAAAATCCTTTGAGAATTCTGTTAATGAAACTATGAAAAGTTGCTTCAAATTTATGTCATGTGTGCAATACTGAGTATCTGCAAAGCATCGTATCAATAGTTTGGGTGTTCTGATGTTGGTTGTGTGATGTTCTGAGAATGCACAATATGGTAGCAATGAGGAGAAATTTTAAGGTAGATCATTAAATTGAAAGAAGAACCAGTAGAAGTGACCAGATAACTCTTTTTTTTTTTTTAAATTGGAATAAACTGAAATTTACAAATTCAAAATATTGTTTGTTAAAACCATCATGAGATTTGTCATTGCCGTTCCTAAAGTTAAGAGTATAAGAAGTTCTTTCATTGCCTTTTTGTGTTTGTTTCAAATTTTCATCAAGTATAATCTTGAAATAATGGAAAAATAGATTTAATTTTCTTCGTTTTACTAGCTGTTAATATTGATATTTTTCATTTTAATCATTTCTTGTCATTTTCTTCATTCCTAGTTAGGTACTCACAAAATAATTTTTTATGATCATTTTTTTACATATATAGATATTATATGAGTCTAATTTAGTATTTTTTCCTTGTTAAATTTATTGTAGTTTCAGTAATTCCATTATAAGGATATATTGGCTAATAAAATATTGCTTATAAAAATGTCTTTTTGTTTACATAAGCTTCGGGAATGGGCCCTTTTTATCTGAATCAGATAAATGCTCAGATAACGTGTTATGCAGATAACCTATGAGCATAAATAAAAGCGAATCAAAAGAATGACAGCACGGATAACCAAACCCGAGCATTCAAGCGATAATTTCTGGTTATTCTTTCTGGATTTCGAAGGAATAACCAAGAAGAACCAGCAATAACCGCTAGATGGACCAAAATCATAACCTGGTTACTCTTGGTTCATCGCTTGAAACACCTTTATATTGACTACTGTATACTTCACCTAAAATCTGACGGTCTCCTCCGGAATCACCCTGTATATGAATATATGTATAATATTTAAGATGCAATTGAAAATGAAAAATAATTTTACTTTGATTTTTGTTTTATGTTGCTGTGATTATAAATATATCAATTGATGTGAGTTCTAGTAACTAAGAAAGTTGTTTATTATTCAATTATATGAGCAAAATTATGAAATTTGCCTTTTTTACTTTACCTACTACTGTTTTTACTGTTTTTTTAGGCTGGTTGTGGTTTTTTAGTTTTTTGAGGTTGGCAACACTGGATATTCATAAACGTTCTTATTGGTAGAATCATATTCGAGGAGGTGACCTGATTGAACGATATTCACAGAAAATATTATTTTAATTCTATTTGACTTATGTATCGTATTCATAAAGTCTCATTTCAGGATGTATTTCTCCAATGTATCATATTCATTGAAAGTAATACTGATTGAACGATCCTCTGTCCATCCTATTCACAGAAAATCAGGGCTATTCACTAACTCAAGTTGCTATGAATAGCCACTGAAAACCGTGGTCATCTTCAAGGTCAGTTGCTAAGCGCGAAATCGGTATTCACTATTCAAGAAAGTGGTTATGAAAGTTACTATGCATAACGACTAGTGGCTATCCCTAGTAACTACAGTAAACTTACTGGCAACTGCTTCATAGGTGTAGCTATCGATAACGACTCTTGTCGGCTACTGTTTGTTTATTGTTTTTTTTTTCATTCATGTGAACAATTAAAAGTTTTAATCGAATAAGAATGACATTTTTAGTGCAAATGAACTTTTTAATGAATTTGGAATTACAAAGGTATTAATATAGAGTATTGTAAGGTAAATGCGCCACTGCTGCTAATAAGGCTTAACGCTGTCTTCATATTATTCAACTCTTTTGTGAGTTGCATTCACAGTTCTCCAACTTTTACTGATTCAGCTGGCGATAGTTTTACCTTCATCATCACTCGCTCAGGAAATTCATCATAAATTGATATCTTCATTGCTTGCTTTTTTAAACCTGTTATGTCTAAAATAACAGATGTTAAATTAAAAATACCGAAAATTGTCTTTATAAACCTCATCCTTCTTCCATAGTTACTACAGCACAGAACATCAAATAGGGCTTTCCAACGTTCTAACCTCAAATGTGTCAAAATGCTGTAGGAAAAACAAACGTTTTTCCATTGAACCTGTGTTGTTTTATCATTTTGTCTAAAGATTTAAGATAAAAGATCTCATATTCCTTTCGAAGTTTGTTCTTTCGGTGAAATGATTAAAGAATAGTGGACGATTGTTGAATAGATAATTTATGAATTATTTGAAATATAACTCTCATTAACCCTCTAATTTCTAACGTATATAATACGTTGTTATACAGTAAATGAGTGAATATTTCATAAACTTCAGCAAGAGTATCCTGATGTTGCAGCACATTATTTAGAGAATACAACCCCAGATCATTTATCGTTATAATTTCTTCAATAATGCTGTTATAAAAATTCGAATTATATTTATCTCGGAATGAGTGCAAAATAAATATTTTTTTATAGTAAGTAGTAATTCTTTATCATTGTTCTTCAATATAAGACCTGAATGCTAATTAATTGTGACTATTTTGATGAAGATATATCTCATAAAGAAACTACATAATTTATTGAAATGTTTTTATTTATAAAGGAACAACTGATGGGCATAAATTATTCAAAGAACATGAAACATGAACAATTTCATCCAAAATCGGTTGCTCATCTTGTGTGCTCAAAAGAGACATCGGGACAACAGTCCCGTATAATACTTTTGTACGAGTATCGTCACTTTTGAAACTTTCCATCGTGAAGGATGTTTTAATGAACCTCGTTACCAAATAATGCTGCCGACTTCTCAAGAGTTGAAATCCTATCATCTCTTCATTATCGATATCTGTCTGAACAGCTCTCGAATTCAAATCTTCATCAGGCAATGCTTTCAAAGTATCTTCTTCACAAGATGTTGAAGGTTGGTTATTGCTAGCACAATGTACCTATTCATTCAAAAACTATCAATACAATACATAAACACTGCCCAATTACCTCTGAAAATTTGATTACGGACAGAAGACAAGAGATTAAATGATTAGAATTATTATAGCAATATACTATAATATACAATGGTAACACTTTTATTTCAACCATATTATCTTACCTTAGCACTACTCGATTCATGCAATGATTCAATGCCTTACCTCATCTTTTAACATATCTCTGGTCTTTCTTCGTTTAAAACGATTAAGCTTTTTTCAGCATCTTCTGAACATGTACTACCATGTTTTTCATATTCCAAATTCAGTGAGGGAACCCAGTCTGGGTTTAACATGTCCATTAGATCTGCTGGAGCTCCTTAAATAAATTAAGCTTTCAGTGCATATAAAACAGTCAAACAATCAAATTTTTACCTGAAATAAAATGCTTTGAGCATACTAATGAGTATTTGAGCTTTGTGAGTATCAGATCACTTCGATGTATAGCATTTATCCAACGATCTCGTCTTAAAACCGACAGTTTGTTCATTTCAATCTTATGCTTAAAGTTCAAAATAGCAGGAATTCGGAAAAATCTAACACTGTCACGGGTCCCTACACTTCCACAGCCAACAATACAACAAAAATTAGGCATTTTGTATAAAAAACAATAAAGTATTTCACTAATTTTTACAAATAACACTATTTACTTGTAAACAAAAGCTTTGTTTTTCCTACAGCGGCCATTAAACAGCTGATCGTGACAGCAGGTTGGAAAGCCCTATACAGTACAGTACAGATTCATCGAAAATAATTGAAATCTTTTCCCAACTTTCTTCAACGGTCATTTTTCGTTATTTTGAAGGTTATGTATGTGCTTATTCCACAGATAAATCATATCATTTGTCTATGGTTGAATCGAGAAAACGGACATTTGAACTATTTTGCGGTGTTGCCATGACTCTCTTCACAAAAAGTTGTTATGATAACAACAGTTGTTAATGGTTAGTTAGAGAATACCAAAAAAGGGTAGCAGTGGCTATCGAAAGTTGTTATACGAGTTGCTTTGGATAGTCACGGCGAAAGCAACTTGAGTTAGTGAATAGCCCTGATTATTAATGAATTCATTTTGCTTCTATTTGACTGATGTATCTTATTCATAAGTCTCATTTCAATATATACTTTTCTAATGTATCATATTCATGGAAAGTATATGTGATTGAACGATTTTTTCTTTTCTGTCCATACTATTCACAGAAAATATTAATGAATTCATTTGACTTATGTATCTTATTCATAAGTCTCAGTTCAACATGTACTTTTCCAATGTATCATATTCATGGAAAGTATAACTGATTGAACGATTTTCTGTCCATTCTATTCACAGAATATGTCACTCGTTTTCCTCTATTTGACTTATGTATCTTATTCATAAAGTCCTAAACTTTCCCATGTATAGTATTCAAGGAAGATTATACTAATTTGGTACTTTTGTTGTATCCTTTATTCACGGAAAATACCATAAGGTTCATTTCATTTCAATTCCTTTGCATTCTCCGTGAATAACTACCGCACAAAGATAATTCACTGAATTCATGATTCACTAATATTGAAATATTCATACACAACTTCTTTTTTCAGACTGTTGATAATTTGGTAGTAATAGTAATCACTACGGGTAAAAATTTCAATTAATGTATGAATGGTCATGAATATTTGAATCCAGTGTTAATGAAATATGAGAAGTCCGTACCTTCTGATATACGAAAATCCTTAGTCGGTAACTATTTTTCTTTTGTCCTCGTCGCCAATTTGTAGTGTTCACTTATAACTAATTGAGAATGTCACAAAGGCATTAAAACAAACACTTTAATTCTTCGTATCACTCGCCTGCTCGGTCGCCTCGAGAGCTATATCCGAACTGACTCGTGATAAGGTATTTATTTATCATAGTATGCTGTAACAGATATTAGTCAGACATTACAAAAAGGATGACAAATATTATTTTTAAAACTAACTACGACACTGGAGTCTGAATGACTCCAGATACAAAGACTTGGCCATTTAACGTGATCGTCTAGCAATGGTAGGACTCTACGTTATGTTTACGTAATAATTCAAGTTCTTGATAATTGAGATTAGTGAAAATAATTGGGAAACAAAGATGGTAAATAAAACACAACACTTGACCCAAACAATCAACTCTTTATTAGGGGAAGGCCTCGGGCAGAAAACCCCTTATGTTGTGTGATGTTAGGGCACTTGTTTAAAACTAAATGGTTAATCATTAACAGCTAGCAAAGGCCAGTATAACAATAGTTTAAATTTTTCGTAAAAAAAACTTTCTTGTGGAAAAATTTTTCGGGATATACAGAACATAAATTTTTCAGTCTAAATAACTTATTCTTCTATTTCTTGATTACAAATATTTGAACACAATTTCTAAACAATAAAGATTAATAAGGTGGCTGATGAATGAGATCAAGAATGGACTTGTATTCATAATTAAGACGTCTTCTGGAACTTATATTTAAGGAACATTCGTAACATAAATATGGTGGAATTCATTTCCAGCTCGGCAAAGTTCAACATCTTCAAGTGCTTTTCAGTTTTTTCCACTATTTCTCTTTCAGGAGGCGTAATATTTTCTTCAACCTGAAAAAATGAAGTAGATAATCAAATATTGTCATGAATAAATCAACTCTCATTCTAACAGTGCTTTCTGAATGAGGCAAATTGCAATCTGCGTTCGACCTGCATGGAGAACACATGTGCTTATCAGTTTGATTATTTATATTCAAATTAAATAAAATAATTAATAAATTGCGATAATTTTCACTCCAGTTGGAAATTTAAAAATCAATAACAAATTACCGCCAACGCCGCGGAATTTGAGGTCTTCTATCAATCAGAAATGTCTCAAATCGGCGGCACATCTACAACTTGCGGAACTTCTGAAGAGGAAAAAAACCATGAAGAGGTTTCAACAGGAAAAAAAAAAAACGTAAGAAAAGAACAACAAAACCAAGTACGAATGCAAAGAAGAAAAACGAAAACACAACAGCAGAAATAGTATTCAAAGAACCATTTTTGTTAACTAACACTCAAACAACAAACAAACCTGAAAAAACGGAGGTCGATTCCAGATCTAACCTGTCGTCAACAACAAAAAACTTGTTTACCAATCAACAAAAAAATAAACCAACCAAACCTGTCTACAAAAATTATTCTCCAAAAATGAATGAAGTGAAGAACTTGGAATATTCTCATCTTTTTTACATTACTCCAGAAAACATCAATATCGACAAAATGCAAATGTCAAGAAGTTGGAGCTACAAATTCTCGAATTCTGAAGATGTTATAATCAAAACAAAAATTGGCTTTCTACTTAAATCCAATAATGAAAGGGCAGAGCTTGAAAAAGCACTGAACAAGCTCAAATCTGAAAAGAAAATTACCGGCTTCAAAGGAACCAAAAATCAATCACACAAAAAAGAAAGAAAAGAGCCACAGCAAACATATTTCATAGTAATTCCAGCACTAAAAAAAATCATCAAAGAAGAAGAAATATCGCAACGACTAAATTCATTAGGAATACAACATCGTTACTGCAAAAGAATTGTATCAAGAAATTATTGTATCCCAACAGGTTACATACGAATCATCACAGGAGATATAAAATAATTCGAAACACTTTTAAATAATGGACTTTTCTACTTGAACAGACACTATATGGTATTTCCCAGTCATCCCCCTGATCCAACACCATGCAGTAAATGCCTACAATTTGATCACACCACAGAGGACTGTAAAAGTCCACCCAAGTGCTCTAAATGTCAAGGAGCACACAAAATGTCCCAAAATGTGTGGCCTGTAATGCAGAAGATCATTTAGCATGGCCTTTAAAGTGCCCCAAACATCCAAAAAAACCCATTGAAGGCATTACAAGATCAATAAATAAAAAAAGTAGGGAAATAGAAGAGTTGGAAAAAAAAGGTCTAGAATTCATTCATCGATATCTATCTATGACGATATCATACACACATATTGCCGAAAGCTGAATAAACCCAAGAACACTAACAGGAGCGAACTAGTAATGAAAATGAAGAAAAGGTTCATCAATCAGTACAACATTGATACAACCGTGGTATTTACTGGAAACAGATTCTACATTCTTATGTTTGACTTAGATGATACTGATGAACCTTCGCCAACAGAACCTGTACACTCTAAGGATAATATTCAAGTTCGCATCGCTGGTTAAATATATGTCAATACAGTTCCCAACTGAATAAGCTGGCGAACACATGTGTATCGGCTGCGATAAATTCGTGAATATAAATTGTTATAAAGTGAAAATCAAAGTAAAATCGAAAAATCAACATTTCTGGAAACAACACCTATGACGCCGCCGATTTCGAGGCATTCTTAACAGAAATGTTTAGAAGAAGCGACGAAATTACCCAAGACACGTCAACTGCAGAAGACGAATCTCATCCTAAATTTCAAACAGTGCCAGGGAGAAAACGTAAAAAGAGAGGTATGAAACCAAAACTTCCAAAAAAAAGACGAGAAAGCATCACCGAAAATTACGCGAGAACAACCAAGTTTGGATCGGAATACATTCGAAAAACCCACCACTGAAAACGCAAGTGAACAAAGCACACAATCTCAAAACATAAACACTGATAAGGACGCAAGTAATAATAAAACATCTGCGATGCGGACGACAATGCAAAAAAAATACGAGAATTTATACCACATAAATACACTACCCAACACAAATCGCGAATATTTGGATGGAAATATTTCCAAACAGCACAGATATAATAACAACTACAAGACAAGGATTTCTGATCAAATCTGACAATACAAAGGAGAATTTATGTAAAGCCCTGGAACACCTTAAAAAAGAAGGACTCGTATTAAAATATTCAGAAACAATGGAAAACAGAACAACTACTCCAATCAAGAAATTGTCTGAATCATACTCTGCCGTCATTTCGCATGTGGAGATAGAAATTCAAGAACAAGAAATTGAAACATTTTTGAGGCATTTGGAAATTAAATTCAGATACTGCAAAAGATTCATTTAAAAAAAAACAAATCAGCCCTCACTGTTTATCAGAATCATAACAAGAGACATAGCTTCATATGAAAGATTGATTAACGAAGGGGTCTTCTACAAATGCAGGCACTACATGGTTAAGCCCAGTTATCCACCAGATTCGATTCCCATACCATGTTCAAAATGTTCACAATTCACACACAAATCTGAAGACTGTAAGGAACCAATAAAATGCCATAAATGTGGGGGAAACCATAGGAACAATCAATGTGAAACAAACCTACCTCAAAAATGCATTGCATGCAACTCAACTGAACATGTTTCATGGTCAACAAAATGTCCAAAACGGCCGCTCAAACCTATCGAAGGAATACCGAATGTGAAAATACGCTCAATAAATAAAAGAAGCGCAGAAATGGAATAAACTAAAACTGCAACAAGTAGAATCCACCAAAGCATCACAATACACGATTACATAATTGAAACATACATAAGCAAAATTAATAAACCCAAAAATTCAGACAGACAAGTACTCATTCAAAAACTACAGAAAAGATTCATAGAGACCTATAGAATAAATACAATCCCAACCTTCATAGGAAACCGACTATATATTTTAATGTTTGATATGGATAAAGAGGATAGAACAATTGATACAGAACCTGCGGAGGGGGTACAACTACATCAATTTATTAATGATTAAAGCAGTATACTGCAATATAAACAGTATAAAAAACAAAAAAGAACTAATACCTCACTTCATAGAAAACAACAATATAGATTGTGCAATGTTTGTAGAAACCAAGACAGGAGAAAATAACAACTTTCACTATCGGGACTGGAGGACAATAATTGGAAAAAGTAACCCACCTTACCTCAATAACCCATGGAACGACGTATTACACTACACTATTCCATTCAAAGACCAGAGGATGCATATATTTCTGGCTTACATCCACCACTCTAGCCAACTAATTGAGGAGAACCTATTTGTTAAAGCATCACAGTACAAATTCTGTATAATCATAGGAGACTTCAATGTGAATGCTCGAAGAAAAAACCAGCTGAATAGATTTACCAAAAATTCGGACTTCACCATTCTAGAAACCCCACCAACATATCTGATGAAAAATAATCCAGACTCCACACCCGATATTCTGTTGTGCACTAGAAACATAAAGCATAATATACAAGGAATAAAACTTACACCTGATCTAGGCTCGAATCATCTGGCGATTGAATTTACAATAGACACCAATAGAAGTCCACTGAAATACTCTGAAGAAACAACACTTATATTTGACAGGTGCAACATTGAGGAAGTAAACAAGCGAATGTTCGATGAAATAAACCTTGAAGCAGAAATTACGCCAACATACATTTCACAACTCTCTAGCAAGAATAATAAAAAACCAGACTCCAATTTTGAAGAAGAAATATTATAGCCAAACTCTGCCGCCATTCATACTGAAGCTAATCAGAATAAAAAAACAGCTTTTTCGCGAGTACCAAATTAACAAGGATCCAGGCTTGAAACAAAACTAAATAATTTCAACAAGGACATACACAAGCTAATAAGCGAGTACAGATCTCATAAATATCTGGAGGCATGCAGGGAAATAGAAGAGCAGAATGGACGAACATACTGGAGAACCATCAAGAAACTATCTAAATACACAATTCATAATCTAACCAACCCAATACAAGACAAAGGAAAAACCTTGATAGACGACAGAGAAATCACAGACGCCTTTGCGAAACATTTCCAGAATATCTACAGAAAAAATAATAACAAAAAATTTGATGAAAACCACAAAAGACAGGTAGAACAGTGGTACCAAAAGAGCATGCCCTGCACAGGATCAGAAGAAAACATAGACCAAATAACAGATGAGGAATACTACCAAGCCTTAAATTATGGAAAAAACACAGACCCAGGATACGACAATATACCCAGAAAAATAATGAGAAAACTTGATCCCACAATACACAACATGATAAGGAAAATATACAACTATTGTATTAAAAACTCTTATTTTCCCGGTGAATGGAAGAAGGGTATCCTAATTGCAATTCCAAAGACCAAGACCGACCATACTATGATAGAAAACTACAGACCCATCACGCTACTATCAGTGTTGGCCAAAACTTTTGAAAAAATTTTAGTTGAAAGAATCAGGACTAAAATAGGACAAGCCATACCACCCTATCAGTTCGGATTCAAGAGAAAACATTCAACCACTCATCCCCTTAATTATACTTACATCCAACATACAGTGCAACAAGAAAATGGGAAGGAAAACAGCCGCCCTCTTTATGGACATACAAAAAGCCTTCGACAGCGTCTGGCACGTGGGGTTATTATATAAATTATCTAAACTGCAATGCCCAAACTATCCGCTCAAAATGGTTGAACAAAACCTAAGTCAGAGAACAATTCAAGTGCGAGTAAAAAACGAAGCCTCTGAGCCATTCACACCACAACAAGGCCTCCCTCAAGGATCACCTCTATCTCCAATCCTATACAACCTATACTGCTATGACATATACGACAATGGAAGCCCAGGAGAACATCACATAGACAAGCAAGCATATATGTTACAATTCGCAGACGATACAGCACTAATAACCCATTATAACACAGCAAAGCAATGTATCGAAAAACTCCAACAACTTACAGACGTGACAGTTGCATGGATGCGACGTTGGAGAATAAATCCAAACCCATCAAAATCAAAGCTGATTATATTCAACCACCAAATCAGGACCCACTCCCCATATATAGAAGTAGACAACAACATAATACGTCCCACAAATAATTGCAGATACCTAGGAATTCTCATAGACAATAAGCTTAGCTTCAATGCACACATAAAATCCCAAAAGAAAGCAGCAATCACGAGAGCCGGACACTTCAGATCGCTCACATACAAAAATTTGTGCATCAATGTGAAAACGGCTAGTACAATATATAAAATGATATGCAGGCCCCTTCTAGAGTATGGACATACAATCTTTCAGAACACTTCTGAAACTACTCTCAAAAATCTTGAAATAGCTGAAAGAACATGCTTGAGAAAAATAACTAAAATCAGACACCCTAACAATCCGTTACACAATCCACCAGATCAACTTTTGTATGAAGCAACAGAAATAGAGGCAATATTGTCAAGATAGCGGGAACAGAACAAAAAATTCATCAAGGGGATCACTAATAAGACTATAATAACACCACTAGTGCACCAATATGACCCAGAGAACCCACCAAAGCCAAACTACCAGCACTGCCAATTTATGAACACCTGATATCGTTGGAATAACTTTTTTTTTTTTAATACAATGGGTACAATTGATGAATTGTAAATGTAATTGGCAGGAAGACTTCGGTCGATAGCCATTTGATGATTATTTTTTATTGTCAATAAAGTTGATTTCTCTCTATATGTCAATATCATAGAGACGAGAAAATTTCTAATAGAAAGCATCTTATAAACAAATGAGTTATGTTTAATGTTAAAATTTTTATAAAATTTATTGTTATATTATTATGTATTTTAATAGGCTGAAGGACCTCAGGTCGATTGCGAATTGCTTGCACTAAAGGACAGTAACTACTACTACTATTCGGGTAGGGTCAAGTCAGCGGCGATTAACCCAATCCAACCTAAGGACAAAAATAGTAATAATAATTCACACGCGACTAAAACGGGCAGGTAAAATTTCCTTGCTCGCCGTGTTGTGTCGAAATCCGTACTTTTATTTAGGTGCGACTTTCTTCACTCTTCTGCCTAAAACCTTATTTGCAGTATTATTTTTTTTATTGACTTACGTAAATAGCATATGGTTAGCAACGTTATGAACCAAAGAACATTTTAAAATAAAACTAAGTTTGTAATAGCTGTAACTTTTTTTTAAATTTCAATAGGAGTGGAGATGTTTTCATACTTTCATAATTTTTTTTTAATAAAAAGCCCACGTGTTAATTTTGTTTTGTTATCTGTAACAATAAATACGTTTTTTTTAAACACACACACACGTAAACTTAATACAATTAAAAAAATGCGTGTAAAAGCACATGCAAAAAAAGTTATGGGGCTTCGAAGGGTACATTTTGGGTAATTTAGAAAAACCTAATAAAAAAATCATAGTTGATGACGAGATATTGTTGATGATGGAGCTTGTGTTGAATGATTGTTTGGGCTATTACCATCATCTATTGTGGATGTAATGATTTCCGACGTTTCGATAGACATCTTCTATCTTTATCAAGGAGAAAAGTAAGAAACCTTTTGAAAATTATCAATTTTCAAAAAGTCAATTGACAGAAGTCATGAAAGAAAATGAACGATGTTATATACTCATCTGTGATATGATGATCTTTTTAAGTTGGATCGAACTATCGGCGTCCAAACTTCTGGCAGATCTATAGATGGAGCACTTATGGAATCAGGTGTTATTTTCATAAATGCTGCCTCTTTGATTTTTCTTCTTGCAAGTTTTTCTTCTTTGGATATTATTGATGCTTCTGCCAGAAGTTTGGACGCCGATAGTTCGATCCAACTTAAAAAGATCATCATATCACAGATGAGTATATAACATCGTTCATTTTCTTTCATGACTTCTGTCAATTGACTTTTTGAAGATTGATAATTTTCAAAAGGTTTCTTACTTTTCTCCTTGGTAAAGATAGAAGATGTCTATCGAAACGTCGGAAATCATTACATCCACAATAGATGATGGTAATAGCCCAAACAATCATTCAACAAAAAAATCATACCTCCGTAACCGTAATACTAAGGACCCAGGTTCTAAGACTGAAAAGGTAGCAAATGACCCTACCAACGCCCCAAAAAAATTTGACGGTCCATGTGCCGAGCACCCTGTATTTTAAAAATCTATTTTTTGCCTTGAAAACAATAGAAGATGTCTATCGAAACGTTGCTAATAAGAATGAGAGATGCCTAAATAATAATTTTACAAAATATAACATAATAAAGTTAATTCCTTATTCTGATAAACTGAGAATTCAAATTTCAAAGAAAATTTTAACAATTCATCTTCCTATGATCAAAAAATTGATATGGCGAAAAGAATTCACATTTCATCAGCTAACATGAAGAAAAATAAAAAAAAAATAAAGAGGTCATAGTTAACTTACGTCTGCTATTTGTTGATCTGTGGCTTGTTGAGCTCTCAGCATCATGACTAGAATATCGCATCGTTTCTTCTTCTCAATCAGTTTCTTATTGGTATTATACAAATGTTGTCTCCTTAACATCAAATTATGTAACGACTTGAAACTTAACTCCAAAACATTCAACACAACTTTAATGAAATCAATGTAAAACATATATTGATTCATATTTCCAACCTTGAACTCTTTCACTTTGAAGAATTTCGCTTGCACCAGTTGGAATGAGATTCTTTTAGCATCCTTTGATGGTATCATCACAAATTGTTGCAACTTTTCCGGATCTATAAATTCTTTTTCCTTAACCAATCTGAATATCCGATGCGCTTTCGAATCAAACTTTTGCTTCACTACTTTCTCCACAATTTCCCAAGCTAGAACTGTAAAAGCTGTCTTCATATGTATTTGTAGCGCACCTCCATTGGCTTCTCCCGCTCTGGTAATCATGTTATATTGGTCTTTTTCTAAAACAAAGTTTTCTGATTGGGAAACAACTAATTTCAGATTGATATTACGACTACCAAGTACCACTAATCAGGCAGTTATCTGGTGTATATCTTCATGAGGTTTGGGCCTGAATAAACATTCCACAAATACTTAAAGGAAAACATACATTTATACTTATAGAAATAACAATGGATTTTTTATCTGTATGTGTATACAGGGTGTTCGGCACATGGACCGTCAAATTTTTTTGGGGCGTTGGTAGGGTCATTTGCTTTTTTTCAGTCTTGGAACCTAGGTCCTTAGTATTACGGTTACGGAGATATGATTTTTTTATTAGGTTTTTCTAAATTACCCAAATTATACCCTTCGAAGCGCCATAACTTTTTTTGCGTGTACTTTTACATGCATTTTTTTTATTGTATTAAGTCTACATGAGTGTGTGTTTAAAAAAACGTATTTATTGTTACAGATAACACCACAAAATTAACAGGAGGCCTTTTATTAAAAAAAAAATATGAAAGTATGAAAACATCTCCACTCCTATTGAAATTTAAAAAGAAGTTACTGCTATTACAAACATAGATTTATTTTAAAATGTTCTTTGGTTTATAACGTTGGTAACCATATGCTATTTACGTAAGTCAATAAAAAAAATAATACAGCAAATAAGGTTTTAGTCAGAAGAGTGAAGAAAGTCGCACCTAAATAAAAGTACGGATTTCGACACAACACAGCGAGCAAGGAAATTTTACCTGCCCGTTTTAGACGCGTGTGAATTATTATTACTATTTCTGTCTTTAGGTTGGATTGGATTAGTCGCCGCTGACTTGACCCTACCTTCATTCGAGATTTAACTGTCTCTGCTGTTGGAAGTGTCTGTGCCGCGTTGTACTGTTTTTTAAATTTGTATTTTTTTGTGTTTGTTACTTTTATAGACTTTTTGCTACTGTCGTTTTAATTTTGGTTGTTGATATGCCTAATTTCACCAACGCTGAGTATGCTGATATGGTGATGGCATAGGGCAAGGCCGATGGTGTTGCTCGTGCAGCTCAAAGGATTTATCAAGACAAATATCCTGATCGAAGATTACCCCACCACAAAAACTGGAAACTTGAATTTTCAAGAGCCTCGGGTCAATGTGAGGCACCACCATGTAGCAGTTGACGATCAAATACTTCAAGTCTTTGAAGAAGATCCAACTACAAGCATTCGTGTCATTGCTCAAAGACTCAACGATTTGGGAAGTTTGGTCAGTACTTCGGGATAAAAATCAACACGCTTTTCATTACACCCCGGTACAAGGTAAAGGAACTTTTTTATTGATAAATTTGTCCTTTTGACTGCGAAAAAATTGTCACAGACTAATGAATTTTATTAATCGTTACAGGTCTTCATGAAGGCGATCCTGCCAGATGGTTGGAATTCTGTAGATTTTTGCTGCACACATATGTCGATGACAACTTGATTCTAAAACGAATTTTGTGGACAGACGAATCCTGTTTTAACCGAGAAGGAATAACAAATCTGCACAATTTACATCACTGGGCACCTAAAGATGAGAATCCCTACGTGAAAAGGCAAATGAGTTTTCAACAAAAATGTAGTGTTAACGTTTGGGCTGGTGTGATAGGAAGACATCTCATCGGGCCACACTATTTACCGGCTCGACTAAGTGAGCCTGCTTATTTGCATTTTTTGCAGAATGCTCTGCCGGAGCTACTAGCCGATGTACCGGCCTTCGATGAAGACGTGCCGATTGTGTTCCAGCATGACGGTTGCCCGGCACATTTCCTGAGGGAAGTTCGAGATCACGTCGACAACTCTTTTCCAAATTCATGGATAGGCAGAGCCGGCCCCATCCCTTGGCCCGCAAGATCTCCAGACCTAACACCTTTAGATTACCATGTCTGGGGTAGAGCCAAAGAATCACAGAGGTACCTACAAGAGAGGTGTTGATTGAACGCATAAACACGGCATTTGTGGTAATGAAAGAAGAAATGTTGCTAACCACTACAACGGTCGAAATCAGAAAAAGGTGTCGGGCGTGCATTCGGAGTAGAGGAGAACAAAATTTACGTTAAAGAATCGTGTTATTTTACTTTGTAAATAAACAATCATACAAAAACTGTATATTACTAAAATCTACCCTTACTTCGCTATTTTGTCTAAAATACTATTTGTAGTATTTTTTTATTTATTGACTAACGTAAATAGCATACTTTTAGAACCGCGATAAACCAAAGAACGTTTTAAAATAAAATTAAGTTCGCAATAACTGCAATTTTTTTTTTATTTCTTTCAGAAGTAGAGATGTTTTCATACTTCCATATTTTTTTTTTAATAATAGGCCCTCCTCATGTTAATTTTGTGGAGTTATCTGTAACAATAAATACGTTTTTTTTTAAACACACACTCATGTAGACTTAATACAATAAAAAAAATGCATGTAAAAGCCCATGCAAAAAAAGTTATGGGGCTTCGAAGGGTACATTTTGGGTAATTTAGAAAAACCTAATAAAAAAATCATACCTCCGTAACCGTAATACTAAGGACCCTGGTTCCAAAACTGAAAAGGTAGCAAATGACCCTACCAACGCCCTAAAAAAATTTGACGGTCCATGTGCCGAACACCCTGTAGAAAAATTTAGAAATTTTATGTCTAAATAACATTGCTGTAATTCAAAAGTCCACAGAAATTGATAACATTCAAGTAAAAATAGAATTTATGTTTGTTGAAATTACTTAAAAAGGGGGGTTTACCAGATTATTCGTTTATTGTAATATTGATTTTAATCAATGATATAATGATGTAAAAAATGAGTGCAAAAATGTTTGTCTAATAAAATGTCTACTTCTCGCTTCCTTTTTATTTTATATTCCACAAATTACAACCATTTTGAACTGGTAAATTAAATGAAGTTCATTCAATATTGTTTTTACTTGGTCTACAGATTTTCAATTGGAATCTACTATTTTTCTTGAAACATTTCTACTGCTCTTTGACGTTCGAGACCACTACCCTAAAGTTAAATTCATAAAACTTACCTATGATCTCGGCATATTGATCAAAAAATGTGACTAAATGTGGAAATGAAACTTTCTTAGTGGAAATCTGCTTAATTTCAACCAGTGGAACAGGATTTGAGGATTCAGCCCAGGGGTCAGTTCTTATATACATTTGTTGTATTAAAACTTTAACAAATTCTCCAGCATTTGAATCGATCCTTCTTGTGAAGGCATCGATAATGCACTGATCTCTCATATCTTGGTGAAACCTGTCAAAATTGACAGACCAATATTCATTAACAGATATTTCATTCAGACTGATTTTCTTCAGGAAGATTTGAGTTAGAACTTTCAGATCGATTTGGGTAGAAGCTGCTTTCGGGTCAGCAACGTCGAATACTTTCACTGAGTGTCCGTCAGTCAAATTAATTCCTTCGATATAATTAGCAATCGCCAATGACACAAACTCGTCTTTAATCCTAGGAAGGTCTTCCAATTGGCATTTGAATTTTTCTGCAACTTTCAGAATTATATCATAAGCTGTTGAATATCCATTCCATAGCAACTCTTCAACCATCATTTCACACTTGTCACCAAATTTCAATTTAATCATTATCGTATATTGCGGGTAGTAAGGAATACATAATGCATTTTCTGCACAGAAATTATAATTGGCATTATTATTATTGCTCTCACAGGGTTTGAATGATACAAGCTTGTGTTTGATCAGGATACAAAGCACCTCCTTCACCTGAAATATCATTTGTGAATACAACAATATCTTGTTTGCTGAATATAATATCATTAAATTGGAATTTATCCAAATATTATGATTAGAACACTCTTCGGTCTTTTAAACACAGTTCATTATTTAAACATATTTATTTTGTAAGTAATGAATTTCATTGATCCTAAGAATTCACAAATCCAACCTTTAAAATCTACTCATTCATATTACCTTCTCAACAGGCAGGTTCGTGTAATTCTTAATTTCTGTCACCGACAAAGCTCCGTAAGTTTGAAGAACATTAATCACTTTTTCGATAATAGGGTCGAATCGATCTCGAATAATTAAGGTCACTAAATCATTACAACGGATAAGAGACATTTTAAATAAAATATGAACATCAAGAAATCCACCATTTATTTGTTGATATAAAACCGATAATTGTGTATATTTGTGTATGATCGTGGATCACTGCACAGAACATCAAATATCACTCAAAGATCACTGTAACTACATAAACTGTAACCAATTCACTTCACAGAAATATCAAAGTCAGCTCGGCCATAGAACCATGAATTTATTGTAGAATTGGAGATCCCTGTGGACCAAAAAGAAGAAATCTGCATTATTTTATCTGATAAGAAAGCTAAAGATAATTTTGAATGGTTTTATCCTACTTGACGTAGAGATCCTCTACGTTTAATAGATTTCTTTGTAATTTGTTGACGATCGTGCTACCATCTAGCGGTCGAATTTTACTGAATCAAATATATTCATTTATAGCAGTTTTATATTCAAATGTTCATATATATTACCAGTAGAGGTAATCTAGACTTTCATACCGACGGATATAATATATATACTAGGATCATTATATAAAGAGAACATCTCCAGTATTAATAGACAACATCGCTAGATGGCGCCACGCTCAAAGCGGACCTGATTCATTGAATTACATTTTTATAGCGTTTTCTTCTTCATCAGTGTCGTTCTACCTTTTGATTTCGGAGCTCAATTGGAACAGTTGAATGTTATAGGCGGTTTGCGTAAATCTGAAAAGAGACATCTGGTGGCGACTTTAAGCATATTTGTTGTGAAAGAATTGTCAATAGATCAGTAATAACATTAGATTTCCTAGAACTTTTCAGTTGTTTTGGAAAGTATTTTTGTGAGTTTACCCAGAAGAAGGATGGATATTGAGAGATCATTTGGATTTTTGAAAATAAATTTTGGTCATTTCTCCAAAGGAAATGAAGAAAAAGGACTAGCTTTGAAGAAAGCTGGTCATGTTTACAACATTATAGAGCGGACTGGTTTCATTACTTCCAAAGTAACGAGACAAACTTCGATAAATTTGCTACCTTACAATGTTGAAATAACCGTAACCACACTTCTCGACTATGCCAAAATATGAAAATGTTTGTTTTTTGTACTTGTTCTTCCAAAAGAGAAGAAAATAATTGTTTGGCTAAATATCTTCTGGAATGTTGTCGGTTGCCATTGCTTGGAAGTACCATCATTACTAAAGTTTTGAATGAATGAAATTATGATAACATCTCCAATCAATCAGATATCCTTACCAAACTCTTCTAACTCTATTAATCCATATCTGCTTCCGTTCTTTCTCAAACCATTTATTAGGAAAAGAATAAAATTTAATAGAATTGTGTGTGTTATAATAAGCATTGTTGCAACCAACTACACAACAATGAATACGTGAATTTCGTGAAGAAGATTATGCTCCTAGGCCTTCAGCTTTCATTTTCGATATTGAGGTTTGTAAATCAACAATTGCATAAACTCTTAAGTACGCTTCTACCACAAAAGAATCAGAAATTATGCCCCAAATCAATATGTAAAACATAGGGAAATGACAGCGAATTTGAATTCTTTCACAACAAAAATGTCGAATTCCGCCACCGAGGTCGCCACATACAAATATGCAAACCGCCTATACTATGTTGCCTCACATTGACCCGAGGCTCTTGAAAATTTAAAATTTAAGTTTCCAGTCTCTCTTAATCGTCGATAAGTCGTCGAGAATGTTTCGTGGTCGGGTAATCTTCCATCAGGAAATTTGGCTTGATAAATCCTTTGAGCTGCACGAGCAACACCATCGGCCTTGCCAAATGCCATCACCAAAGCAGCATACTCAGCGTTTGTGAAATTAGGCATATCAACAACCAAAATTAAAACAACAGTAGCAAAAAGTCGATAAAAGTAACAAAAACAAAAAAATACAAATTTAAAAAACTGAACAACGCGGCACAGACACTTCCAACAGCAGAGACAGTTAAATCTCGAATGACGGTAGGGTCAAGTCAGCGGCGACTAACCCAATCCAACCTAAGGACAGAAATAGTAATAATAATTAACACGCGTCTAAAACGGGCAGGTAAAATTTCCTTGATCGCTGTGTTGTCTCGAAATCCGTACTTTTATTTAGGGCGACTTTCTTCACTCTTCTGACTAAAACCTTATTTGCAGTATTATTTTTTTTATTGACTTACGTAAATAGCATATGGTTAGCAACGTTATAAACCAAAGAACATTTTAAATAAAACTAAGTTTGTAATAGCTGTAACTTTTTTTTAAATTTCAATAGGAGTGGAGATGTTTTCATACTTTCATAATTTTTTTTTTAATAAAAGGCATACGTGTTAATTTTGTGGTGTTATCTGTAACAATAAATACGTTTTTTTCAAACACACACTCATTTAGACTTAATACAATAAAAAAATGCATGTAAAAGCCCACGCAAAAAAAGTTATGGGGCTTCGAAGGGTACATTTTGGGTAATTTAGAAAAACCTAATAAAAAAATCATACCTCCGTAACCGGACAAATAGGTAGTCAGCCCAACCAATAATGTTATTAATCTAATATGTATCATTTCACTATAGTTTCTTATTACGGTTTATAACTTCCAAGTATGAATTAAAATGTTTGGGATCGTTATTATACTCTTCAAGTCAAAACTAATGACTATGATGTTACTGCACAAAAATAATTTAGGTATTTGAAGCGAATAATTCGAAAAACACTTTTTTTTCTGTTTCTTTTTCAGTACTGCATGGCTTCAGATGGCTCATTTATGTTTGGTTCAAGTATAATTATTTTAAAATTCAATTGACGGCATCTTCATCAGTGAGTGGTAACAAAATTATTGTTACAACTTTTACCGAAATATTCGGAAAATACAGATATTAGGGCAAATTTATAAGCACCCAGGTCGAAGAATAAGATGTTATTTTTGTCGAATTTTTAGCAATGAATAACATAGAGAATTCATAAAAATTTGTTGCAAGAAATATGGGTGATAAAGGAAAAGTTTAACTTTGATGATAACACATGAAAAATTAGTTCTGCTCCGTTCAGTAGTTAGCAGGTTGGAGTCCCTCGAGGTCAAGATTGTTGCGTGGATTTTGAAATTAAAGATTGGAAAACTTGTCATTAGTCACATAAAAGTATGTTCATTGTATTTCTTAATTATTATTATTATTATTGTTATGACACTTGTCATAATGAATGTCAGTCGATAATTTTTCCTCTGCTATATTTTAAATGAAATAAGTATTATATCACAAACTTTCCCAACTATGGATGATGATTTCCCTTTGAATGGGTTCCATAGCAGACTTCAAACATCAGAAGATCTGAAAAATCGTCACTTGGAACGCAAGACCCGATTCGAAGAATCCTCCTTGCAGATTGGCGACAAATTTTGTGTATTGGATCTGAATATAGAGGGTATTGTTGAAAACAGGAACTGCTTTCATCGATTTATCCTCGGCTTATGACACTGTGTGGAAAGATGGATTAATTTTCAAACTTTATACCCATCTGAAGTGTGGGAAAATGGTACGATTATTAGAAAATATGTTATCTGATAGAAGGTTTCGTGTTTTTATTGACAATAAGAGTAGCAACTTCAAAACATTGAAAAACGGCCTTCCTCAAGGATCAGTTTTAGCTCCTTTACTTTTCAATTTATATCTAAGTGATTTGCCCAATACATCATCTCAAAAATTTGTTTATGCTGACGACATTGCTATTGCTTACCAACATTCGGATTTCCATACTCTGGAAAACATACTGTCATCTGATTTGGAAATTTTAAAGAATTATTTTATTGAGTGGCGATTATGTCCAAATCCCAACAAAACAGAGGTATCTTGTTTCCATCTGAATAACCATGAAAAATATAGAAAATTAGCTGTAACTTTTAATGATTCTCCTATCGAACATAATTTCTATCCAAAATACTTAGGAGTTAAATTAGATTCATCTCTCAATTACAAGGCTCATTTAAATGATCTGAGCCTAAAACTAAAAACTAGGAATAATATTGTTCAGAAATTAGCTGGATCCTCTTGGGGTGCTGATGCTTCCACTCTTCGTACAGCATCTCTAGCCCTAGTCTTTTCTGCAGCTGAGTATTGTTGCTCTGTTTGGTTTAATAGTGCACATACACAAAAAATAGATGCACAATTGAATACATCCATGAGAATAATTACTGGCACCATAAGATCTACACCGGTTCATTGGTTACCAGTATTGTCTAATATTGTCCCTCCCCATATTCGCAGACAGACTGCAGCTCTGAATTCTTGGAATAAATATCATTCTTTTCCCAATTTATTCCCAATTATTTCATATTTTCCACAAAATAGAATTCCCAGATTGAAGTCACGTAAACCATTATGGCATAATACGTTCTTCAATATGAACATAAGTGATAAAGAATTATGGAAGACTGAGTGGAACTCTTGCGAAATGTTCAATAAATATCTCGTTTCTGATCCTTCTGAAAAAGTTCCTGGTTTTGATCTTCCAAGAAAAATTTGGACAGTTCTTAATCGTTTGAGAACAGGTCATGGTCGTACCAATGGCATGCTATTTAAATGGAACTCAGTTCCTAGTGCAAGTTGTGAATGTGGAGAAGCAGAAGAAACAATACCTCATCTCATCGATAGTTGTCCCATATATAAATTTCAAGATGGTTTTAGGGCTATTCATGATGTTTCCAACTCTTTCTTGGAATGGGTTATAAATTTCAAACGAATATGATAGGTATTTTTGTTATTCAGTTCTTTTTCTGCTTTTGTCTTTTTATTTCCAGATTCAATGTGAACACCTTGAAGAAGTCTCTGTCTCCACCAATAGAAGATCACTCTTGAAGAAAGAAGTCCCTGAAATATATTTCAGCTTATTTTTGTATTTTCACACTTAGACGGGGAGCCAGGGTTTTTTTCACAGGGGTTTTTTTCCTAGGCTTTTATGTCATACGCCGAATTGTATGACACCCCGTCACTAACCCCTGATCTATATGCTTTATTGTTTGCTAATTAAATATTGTCAGCCAAAAGTTCAAAAGAATATATATATTGCATTTCTGTGAAGATGATTATTTTCGTGAAGGTAAATCAAATTAGTTTATTTATACGAGAATGTACACTTATTTCCAAATGTTTTCAGCTGGAAATGGTAGGAAGAAGTAGAAGAAATACGCAGTTCCTTCAAGAAATCTACGAAGTAGTTCATCATCACTTTCTTCCAAAACAGTTTTTCCTATCGAAGCAGCATTGTCCTGTGAGACAGAGAGATATACTACGAGAGTAGAAAGAAAATCTGCGAAAATGATTCATGTTGTGCAGAAGATCGATCTGAAGAAGATTTAGGAGCTGCAGAAGCATTATCAGATCTTCTCAATTCAGGTAATGAGTTGTCAGAAAATCTAATTAATATTGTTCCTCTTTCCACTCGTGATTTCAGTGTGCAGACAGATACTTGAATCATACTCATCTTTTGAAAGATGAAAAATCATTGAAATGCTATATCTATCACATGTTATTCTCTCTGTCCTCTTTGGCATTCCTCAACAAGTCTGCAAGACTCATTTTTAGGAAATTTCAAGTATTTTATATGAGATTTTGAAATCAGTGGTATATTTTCCATCAGCAGATGAAATACCGAGAAATATGCCAAAATGCTTCACTGGCTTTGAACTTACAAGGGTTGTACACGATATTAGCTTCATTCGGGTTCAAATTCTGACTGTTCCAGAACCATCAGAATCATGCGCATTTCAGTGTTCGGTGTTCGGGTTTTCTCTGACTAATTTCGAATCGAGTAGTCCGATGTTCGGGTTATATCAGGATTTTTTACTGATTATTTTCTGACGGTTCTGGGACTATCCTCAGGACCATTTTAGGATTTTACCGTAGAACCGCCTTTGGAGGGAGGAGTTAACCAATTTCTTTCGTAATTTGAAATGTTTGAATTTTATCTGAATCCGTTAACAGATATAAACAAATATAAACTTGATGGTTTTAAATCGTGCATAAATTGGTATTAAGTTGAATGATTATATATTAATATTATAGGGGGTTTTCAGGGGCAGGATTATGAGTTTTCTTTCGTTATTTCCTTGAGTTGTCCAATTCAAATTGCAAGCACTAGTACAACTTTATTTATTACAATGATTTAAATTTTCTAAATAATCATTACGAATTCCTTAACTATATTTAAGTATGTGAAAAATAGCTATATTAAAAAAATTTTTTTCAGCTCTCGTCAACAAATCGTTAATATTAAAAATGTGCATTATGATTCATTATTGACATACTCATTAATCTATTTGCTTTTCTTTCAATTTATGGCTTATATGATCAGGAGATTTAAATTGAAATTTTCTGCTGTAACCGATTCAAATAGATTTTGCCAAATTCAACTTGTTCGGGTTTTTCTCTGACAAACTTTGGACCAAATTTTCAAATTGGTTCGCTGTTCGGGTTTTTTCAGTACAGTCCCAGTACAGTTCCAGTACAGTCAAAATCGGTACCTACTCGAGAGCAGGTATCAGTTCAGGATATTTTGCGGACTACAAATGCTACCAACCCTTAAACAACGATCACTTGAAAAAGCAATTTGTGGTAAATTCGTAATTTTAGACGAGAAATAAATCAAGATTTCCCTTTACATCAAAGTTTACTACCAATTGCATTAAAAGCTCCTTTTGAATTAACAATTGAAAACCATTATATTCAAAAAGGTAATGTGCGTATGTATCTAGGTGTATTTCAAAAATTCAAATTTTTGATGAAACGAAATGAGAATCTCAGTTTTTTTATCAGCAACCTGATTATCAATGAAATTCCTAGCGAACTTTTTCTGTTTGAGAGTTTCGTCTGCATGAAATTGTTTTCCATAGTTAGAATAATGTTTTATCAAATTTTCATCGACAAACCAAAATTTAATGTTGATAGAAACAGTTGAGTACTATAATAGCGCAATTCGAATTACTAATCATTATTGAAATTCTCAAAATATATATAATCCCATCTGATAAATACTGAACAGTGAATCTGTATCAAACAAAACATTTCGATAGATCTAGTTTCTGTGCTTTGTTGCATCACCCATATTCAGACAGTGGTTGCATTAACACATGAATATTATTGATAGTATAAACTGAAATATAAACTACTTCAGAATTCAGAGCAATCACTTACCTATATAGGTAAATTGTATGGTTAACTGATTTACCAATTTTACTTTGCGTTCAATAATGTTTTGGAAATATTTTCAGGTTCTGATCTGTATAACTAGTTATTATCACAGCATTGAATTAATTTAGATTTCAGGTATAAATTGATTTGATATAGTGGGTATGAAATAAGATTTCCTGCAAAGATGAAGAAGCTTTTTTATTTATGGGTAATACAACAAATTTAAATGTCACGAGATTCACCATGACAAACATAAATCCAATGAACTGATTTCATGAGGCTGAATACAATGCAAAATTATTCATTGATTCTTCATCAAATAGAGCACAATTATGTATAGACTAATATTCACAATAAAAAATTAATTCTAGGAAATATAGATTCAGTATCAGCTCGATTGAATTTTTAACAACACATATCTTAGTTTCAAAGAAAACCAACTCTGTGATGATATGTCTCTAGTGTACCCATGCCAAAACAGAACAGATATTAGTTCTATAAACAATTTTTCTTATATAAGGCACCAAGAAACTATCAGAATAATCAACAAGATCATATAAACAAGAATATTTCTTCCGATACAAAAACTATAGAGCAATGCTTGATTTCAAGCACTGATGCCAAACTATATAGATTACCATAACAGATTCATATAAACACATACACATACAAAAAAGAATTTGAATAATCAATTTCAGCACTCCCCCATAGGTCTGGACAAGGTCAAACACTCACATGAAAAGCTAAAAACTTTACAGATGATCAAACACAATCCCTTTACCAGGTTGAGATTGTTTACATCTAATAAATACAAAGAACCAGTTTCTTTAAAATCCATTATTACATTAGTGTTCGATCCCTTGTGTAATAAACATGAAAGCATAAAATGATGGGTTTCCACGAAACATTGAAAATTATTTCTCATTTCCATTACTTGTACTAAGTTGTTGCTTGAAAAACATATATGTTGAAATATCTTCACCCAATTTACTATGATTGTCAACCTTCAATATTTTTGTCGATTGAAATAATCATTCTTTCGTTTTGAATCCAATTCTTGAAAATTAGGTACCCCAATAAACATATTTTAGGAATCGACAATCTTGAAACTGCAAATATGACAAATCAAAATTCTGTTAAAATGTAATAAAAAGAGCATTTGAAACTTTTAAATCAGTTGATTAAATAGAATCACAAAAATAAACACATATATTGCTATAAATACTGTCTACTATTTCTAATATCAAAATTGATTTGCTGAATTATACTTTGCAATCATTATTTCATTCAATCATTTTTTAATAAGTTCCAGTATCTTATAAAAAATAGCTCTGAAAAAAATGGGAATGGCGCGATTATTGCAAAAAGTAGCACATGGATACACTTGGTGATATTCTGGCATTATGAATTTTGAGTAACTGTTCAACCTCTCTGCATATTTTTCTGTACACTCCACAAGAGAATATCCATTTTGTTGCAGATTATACCGATGTTTATCCTGAAGTAAGCATTAACAATAATTGGCCACTATTGTTTCTAATACCCATTGTATTAATTTTCCATTTAATGGGGAAGAAAATATCACCTAGTCTTATATTCTCTAAACATCTAGGTACAAATAATTCTTCTTTCCATCTTATTTATTCATTCATTTTTATGGATTGTAAGATTAAGAACTCCAAAATAAAACTCGACTCCCAACCACAATTAGTTTTGTCTCTTATTCCTAATGATTCTCTTATTTATTCACACAGTTAGTGAAAGCCTGGAAACAATATAATTAACGTATCAATACAGTTTATTACAGAAACATCTCTACTTACCTTCATACAAGATATTATTTGTCAAAAATTTCCTGACGAATATTCGTAAACAGAAATGAAAAAACAACCAAGTGCTTGAAAGTTGTTGTCTGGCAGGCGCAATTAAACAAAGAACTCCAAAACTGTACCTATCTCTCTCCATTTTTAATACTCATTTTCCTGTTCGGGTTCTGCATTTCTCTGATAATTTTCTGACAGTCCAAGAATGGCCCAAAAGTGATCCAAAAATCCTCAGCTATTACGCATCAGTTCTGCACACCCTGAGGACTGTCCCATAACAGTCAGGAAAATACGAACCCGAATGAAGCTTGTAGAGAAATATTTGCTGACCACCAGTTGGGGGAAAATTATTACGATAAAATAATGTACGTTGTCAAAATTCTGAAAAGCACTGACGTGAGTTTTCAGGGGAAGAGAATTTGAGTTTCCAACAAAAGTTAAGGATAATAGAGAGTAGTTATTTTTTATTTTTAATAGAGGTTTATTCAATCATCTTGGTGGTTGCATTTGTATCACATTCTTCCAGAAGTACGGGAAAAGACTCTAGAACAAGCACGCAAAAGCGCCTGATCTCACGTCTATGCTTTTCTGAATTTTTATCAATCCTAGAAATGGGATTTTTTCGAAAAACCCTGTAGACAAAATCGAGAGCAATTGCGCAAAAGAAACGAGCGACAGCAAGTCTAGATCATTAGTGAATGAAACGGAGCGCAACAACGGAAAGTTCTTTGATGCCGACAGAGCTTTCCATTTATCTCTTTCCTTGCACCACCACACGATCGTCAATCTTCTATATGTCTCACTGGATCCCACAATTTACGCCCTTTTATTCATTCCTCTGACTTCACGTCAGTGTTTATCTACACGCATTATTTCACCGTGAATGAACGATCAATTTTTCCCCACCTTCAACTGAATCGATCGATATCAATCGAATACGTATCTGTGAATTTCTTAACGACTTTTTAATATTTCTCTTGTCCGATATTACGAATAATTTGAGGCTTTTTCTGTGAGGTTGAGAAAGATGGCGGGTGCCAGGAGATCAGATATTATCATGTAGTTTCATATTAGACTGCCGTCCCAAGGTTTTTCAATTTTTTATTTGGATTTTTTTATCACATATTTCTCACCATATACGGTTTTTTTTTTGAGCCGATGAAGAATAAATATAAAAATTTAGAAAGCACTGACGTGAGGTCAGATTGCTTTGGCGCTCTTGTTGAGGTACTTGCGAGTAAATATTCAAACCATAACAAATCTATAAGCACTCTGATCAGGTGAACAATAGTCTTTTCTCGTACTCTCGGACAATGTGATTCAAATATGAACGGCTAATCTCTCAAATTAAAAATAACTACTCATAATTTTCCCCAAGTTTTGCTCGAAGCTGAATTCCCTTCCAAAAACTTACGTCAGTGCTTTTCTAAATTTTGAGAACGTATTTTATTTCAATTGAGACCATTTTCGGCTCGATATTCCAAAATTACAGATATTCGTGCGAAATGATAGGCACTCTGTTCGGGTGAACAAGAACGCCAAAAACAAGTTTGTCAAATTTCAGCGGAAAATATGTTCAAGCAAATTTTCAAAAAACACTCTATATCTCTAAAACGAATTTAGTTCGTCTATCTAGACTTCGTCGTTGTCAGCAATCAACCTATACAGGGTCTTTCACGAGGAACCTCACCCATATTTATACGGGAAACTACCGAACGTATTTTCATGAAATTCAGCACTTTTGGCATGAGCACCTCCGGTTTTTCCGGAAATGACGTCAACTTCCGTTTTTCAAATTACAACACCATTTTTTTATTGCAGAAATAGATTCCTTAGAAAATTTCAAGTTATTTTGATGTAACATTTTTCAGTTTTTGTTGGAAAATTCTCTCTGAGCGTGAAAATTCGAAAAAAAAATCGAAAATAAAGCTCAGCTGAAACAAGAATAACTTCGAGGTTTTTGGAAGGAAAATTTTCATTTTTGGGATTTTTCAAGATGTAAAATTGATGTATCCACTTTAAAAATCGAAATCGCGGTTCATGATACAGGGGGTGAAAAAATCGCTTTCAAAGTTAGGGATGACAAAATCGTGAAAAATCAATTTTTTCAAATTAGAACCCCATTTTTTTATGGCAGATAATGAATTTACGTTAAAAAATAATGTGAGTGCATGCATCATACCCTTGCCCTAAAGTGGATATTTTCTGAGTTATTCATAAAAATCTGTTTTTCGTCTTGAATTTTCAGTTATTTCTTTTCCCTTCACGCCAAAAAGATGAAATTTTCAGGAACTGTTACTTAAACCATGTTTTAGATTTTACTACCCTAATATGCAAGAAAAAAAAGTTACAGGTTGTTCCTAAATAGATGGCGAATGTGGATTCGAATTTATATCTGAAACCTCTTTATTTCAACTAATCGGCCATCGGTTTTCTCTCCAGTGATAAATAAATAATTCCTTATGAACTATATGCAAAAACTTACCATGTTTTACATTCTTTTTTTTTTAATGATAGATATCATTAATTACATCTGCCAAAATCCTTTTTATTCAGTAGCATTTTGTGTTTACTATTAATTTTGTGATAATTCGTATTAAGTTATAAAATCGATCACTATGCCTAATTTTACCAATGAATATTATTTAAATCTCATTCTACTTCATGGAGAATGCAATAAAGTTGTAGATAGAACGATTCACTGATGTGAAAGCAGCCGAGTAAGATAGTCGAGATTTGTACAGAATTTTTCGTACGCCACTGGAATATTGGCCGGATAGCGATGCAAAAAATTTTGATTCGCCGGGATAATTTGGGATTTTTTCTATTTTCACGTTGGAATCTGGATACGGTACGTTCTCTACTACGATGGCCCATGATAAATCCATCACCAGCACTCATTCCACAGCACCCCCGGGTCGAATATGCCGAATGACGAACGAGTTTTCAATAAAAATATTCTTATCTGGCAAACTAGACATAGGATTGATGTCAAATTTGGCAATAGCGTCCAGGAAAATAAACAGATATTAACTTCATATGCCACTTTTACTTGCATCCCCCAGGGGGGTCAGTAGGTAGTCGGCCTGATTTTTAAAAATTCATAAAAAATCAACCATACATGAGAATGCCATCAAACTCCTGCTGAATCATCTACATATCGACAAAAAAATAATTCAGTAGTTATCTCTGACTTGCAATCCCTTGGGGGGCTAAAATAACGGCTTAATGATTATTCAAGCAGATTCGAATATCTCGAGAACTAGACATAGAATCGACATGACATTTGGTATTTATTCTTCTCTCTAAATACAGAGAATTACTCTATGACTCACTTCCACTTGCACCCTTGGGGAAACTAGCCGAGTTTCAGCCGAGTTTTCTGTGAGTAATTATTGGTAAACTAGACATAGGATTGAGGTCAAATTTCACAATAACATTTAGAAGCATCAACTCACAATTTCAGCATATGCCAAATTCACTTGCACCCCCCAGGGGGATAAGTAGGTACTCGGCCTGATTTTTAAAAATTCATAAAAAATCAACCATACATGAGAATGCCATCAAACTCCTGCTGAATCATCTACATGTCGACAAAAAAATAATTCAGTAGTTATCTCTGACTTGCAATCCCTTGGGAGGCTAAAATAACGGCTTAATGATTATTCAAGCAGATTCGAATATCTCGAGAACTAGACATAGAATCGACATGACATTTGGTATTTATTCTTCTCTCTAAATACAGAGAATTACTCTATGACTCACTTCCACTTGCACCCCTTGGGGGGCTAGCCGAGTTTCAGCCGAGTTTTCTGTGAGTAATTATTGGTAAACTAGACATAGGATTGAGGTCAAATTTCACAATAACATTTAGAAGCATCAACTCACAATTTCAGCATATGCCAAATTCACTTGCACCCCCCAGGGGGATAAGTAGGTACTCGGCCTGATTTTTAAAAATTCATAAAAAATCAACCATACAAGAGAATGCCATCAAACTCCTGCAGAATCATTTACATGTCGACAAAGAAATAATTCAGTAGTTATCTCTGACTTGCATCCCCTTGGGGGCCTAAAATAACGGCTTAAAAACTATTCAAACAGATACGAATATCTCAAGAACTAGACATAGAATCGACACGAAATTTGGTATTTATTCTTCTCTCTTAATACAGAGAATTACTCTATGACTCACTTCCACTTGCACCCCTTGGGGGGCTAGCCGAGTTTCAGCCGAGTTTTCTGTGAGTAATTATTGGTAAACTAGACATAGGATTGAGGTCAAATTTCACAATAACATTTAGAAGCATCAACTCACAATTTCAGCATATGCCAAATTCACTTGCACCCCCCAGGGGGATAAGTAGGTACTCGGCCTGATTTTTAAAAATTCATAAAAAATCAACCATACAAGAGAATGCCATCAAACTCCTGCAGAATCATTTACATGTCGACAAAGAAATAATTCAGTAGTTATCTCTGACTTGCATCCCCTTGGGGGCCTAAAATAACGGCTTAATGATTATTCAAGCAGATTCGAATATCTCGAGAACTAGACATAGAATCGACATGACATTTGGTATTTATTCTTCTCTCTAAATACAGAGAATTACTCTATGACTCACTTCCACTTGCACCCCCCTTGAGGCTAGCCGAGTTTCAGCCGAGTTTTCTGTGAGTAATTATTGGTAAACTAGACATAGGATTGAGGTCAAATTTCACAATAACATTTAGAAGCATCAACTCACAATTTCAGCATATGCCAAATTCACTTGCACCCCCCAGGGGGATAAGTAGGTACTCGGCCTGATTTTTAAAAATTCATAAAAAATCAACCATACAAGAGAATGCCATCAAACTCCTGCAGAATCATTTACATGTCGACAAAGAAATAATTCAGTAGTTATCTCTGACTTGCATCCCCTTGGGGGCCTAAAATAACGGCTTAAAAACTATTCAAACAGATACGAATATCTCAAGAACTAGACATAGAATCGACACGAAATTTGGTATTTATTCTTCTCTCTTAATACAGAGAATGACTCTATGACTCACTTCCACTTGCACCCCTTGGGGGGGGGCTAGCCGAGTTTCAGCCGAGTTTTCTGTGCGTAATTCATACCTGGGAAACTAGATATAGGATTGCGGTCAAATTTCACAATAACATTTAGAAGCATCAACTCACAATTTCAGCATATGCCAAATTCACTTGCACCCCCCAGGGGGGTCAGTAGGTACTCGGCCTGATTTTTGAAAATTCATAAAAAATCAACAATACACGAGAATGCCATCAAACTGCTGCAGAATTTTCTACATTACGACAAAAAAATAAATCAGTAGTTATCTCTAACTTGCAACCCCTTGAAGCGCTGAAATAACGGCTTAATGATTATTCAAGCATATTCGAATATCTCGAGAACTAGACATAGAATCGACCCGAAATTCGGTATTTGATCTTCTTTCTATATACACAAAATAACTTTGAGGTTCACTATCACTTGCACCCCAGAAATGCCAGCTAGCCGAGTTTTCTGTGAGTAATTCATACCTGGGAAACTAGACATAGGATTGCGATCAAATTTCACAATAACATTTAGAAGCATCAACTCACAATTTCAGCATATGCCAAATTCACTTGCACCCCCCAGGGGGGTCAGTAGGTACTCGGCCTGATTGTCGAAAATTCATAAAAAATCAACTATGCATGAGAATGCCATCAAACTCCTGCAGAATCTTCTATATTACGACAAAAAAATTATTCAGTATTTATCTATGACTTGCAACCTCTTGGGGGGCTAAAATAACGGCTTAATGACTATTCAAGCAGATACGAATATCTCGAGAACTAGACATAGAATCGACACGAAATTTGGTATTTATTTTTCTCCCTCAATACAGAGAATAACTTCATGACTCACTTCCACTTGCACCCCCTGGGGGGGGGGGCTAGCCGAGTTCCAGCCGAGTTATCTGTGAGTAATTCATACCTGGGAAACTAGACATAGGATTGAGGTCAAATTTCACCATAACATTCAGAAGCATCAACTCACAATTTTAGCATATGCCCCATTCACTTGCACCCCCATGATTCTAACACTAGTTCTCGAGATATTCGAATCTGCTTGAATAATCATTAAGCCGTTATTTCAGCCCCTCAAGGGGTTGCAAGTCAGAGATAACTACTGATTTATTTTTTTGTCGTAATGAAGATGATTCTGGGGGAGTTTGATGCCATTCTCATGTATAGTTGATTTTTTATGAATTTTCAAAAATCAGGCCGAGTACCTACTGACCCCCCTGGGGTGTGCAAGTGAATTTGGCATATGCTGAAATTGTGAGTTGATGCTTCTAAATGTTATTGTGAAATTTGACCTCAATCCTATGTCTAGTTTCCCAAGTATGAATTACTCACAGAAAATTCGGCTGGAACTCGGCTAGCCCCCTCTGGGGGTGCAAGTGGTAGTGATCCACAAAGTTATTTCGTGTATATAGAAAGAAGATCAAATACCGAATTTCGTGTCGATTCTATGTCTAGTTCCCGAGATATTCGAATCTGCTTGAATAATTATTAAGCAGTTATTTTAGCCCCCCAAGGGGTTGCAAGTCAGAGATAACTACTGAATAATTTCTTTGTCGTAATGTAGATCATTCTGCGGGAGTTTGATGGCATTCTCATGTGTATTTGATTTTTTGTGAATTTTTAAAAATCAGGCCGAGTACTTACTGACCCCCCTGGGGGGTGCAAGTGAATGTGGCTTATGCAGAAATTGTGAGTTGATGCTTCTAAATGTTATTGTGAAATTTGACCGCAATCCTATGTTTAGTGTACCAGGTATGGATTACTCACAGAAAACTCGGCTGGTACTCGAACTAGGCTAGCAGACCACACACACACAGAAAACTCGGCGGATACATCAATCTTACATCTTGAAAAATCCCAAAAATGAAAATTTTCCTTCCAAAAACCTCGAAGTTATTCTTGTTTCAGCGGAGCTCTAATTTCGATTTTTTTTTCGAATTTTCACGCTCAGAGAGAATTTTCCAACCAAAACTGAAAAATGTTACATCAAAATAACTTGAAATTTTCTAAGGAATCTATTTCTGCAATAAAAAAATGGTGTTCTAATTTGAAAAACGGAAGTTGACGTCATTTCCGGAAAAACCGGAGGTGCTCATGCCTTGAAAATATTTTAGATTTCATCAGCATCGTGAAATACTTATAAGTGCTGAATTTCATGAAAATACGTTCAGTAGTTTCCCGTATAAATATGGGTGAGGTTCCTCGTGAAAGACCCTGTATAATATAGAGATAATCATGAATAAATAAAAGGAATAGATTCCAATGAGATATAGGTGTTTGCGTAAAAAACGATTGGGTCGAGTTGGCTCCGCCTAGTTGGCCGTGAGCAGTGTTCCGGTTGGCCGCAAATGGACGACGCTCCGATGCTCACAAACGATCTCCATTTCATCCCATCGATCTTTGCATACTTTGTTTTAAAGGGTTACACCATTATTGAAAGCTATGATCTTTAAATTTCTACATATTCTTATCTGCGCATCGCAACTGTGACGTCAAAACAGTAAAAAATACTTGATTTTTAGGTAATATCTTGGCAGAAAAATATTTTTAACATGATTAATATCAAGGAAGTAGAATTAATTAACGCTGATAGTACGAAGAATGCGTGAGATCATACCTGTTTTTCAATTAAGTGTTACACTTTCAATAACTTTTCATTCGATAACAAATCTTGTCGGGAAACTTGCATCACAACAATTATCACCCCAATATTCACATATTCTTGAATATGCTACATTTTAACTGGACACTTTGGGCAAAGAGTAGAAACAAGAGGGTGCAAATTAGTACTGAAAATTTTGTTCACGTATTTCAAAGCGAAACCACAGAATCGCATGAAACGATTCCTCCCTTGACTCAAAATCCCATAAGAGCAATGTTAATTGAGGCAACACCAATGAAATCATATTTCGTTATCACGTGCAATAAGATAGCCAATCGGTTTCTAGTTCCTGTAGCAAGAATCTAAACAGAAAAGGATTTTGATCGGCATGAAGATGAATTTGGAAAAATTATTTTTTATTTATTAGGAAATATGAAAGCACTTTTCTTTCATCACAAGTGTTTCTGAACGACTTCCTTCAGGAACCAATACGCAATTTCGTGAGTAGCACTCCACTGTTAATTTGTATTTTAATTTATTATTGAAATATCTTATAATTTAAAGCTACAACAATTCAACTGAGAAAATTGTAAAAGTTCATACCTTTTAAGGTCATTGCCATACAACTTTGAGGAAGAGTTTAATAACAGAACATTTATTTCCTGTGGAATATGTGTGAAGACCAGAGAGAAATTATAAGAAACAAGAAAATATCATTTGACACAATGAACGAATTAAATAGTAATGTTACCCACATATAGTTCAACGAATACTGTAGTTTTGTAAACAAACGAATAAGAAATATCCTTTTTCAAAATCGTATGAGAAGAAGAAATTTTCTTTTAATTGATCTTATTATATGTGGATGAAAATTGTTTGATAAGCATTTCTTAAAAATTTTCAAGTATTTCCTAATACAAGAATGTAAGAATAATGTATAATATGTTTTCATCAAAATTTTAATGGAACCATTATATTATGTTTGCAAGTTAGAAGTCCTTTCTTTATTGATGACAAACTTCTTAGGAAGAAGTTAATTTCTGTCTTATGAATTGAAAGTTTGTAAATTTTGCTAATCAAATTTTTTACCAATTCCAGACAATAATTTCACTTTCATGTATTGAATGTCTAAATAATGGACTAAAACAAGAGTGCAACAAATAAAAAGGAAATTTTCTTTATAATTCATTTAATATAGTTACATCAAAAGTTAAAGAAATTCATTAAAAATTTGTAGTCAAGTTTCCTTCAGCATTATCAATCTTTGTCATATTATATTATTATATTATATTATATTATATATTATCTCGGTTCCATCTTGAGCATTCTCAGAACATACAAAAAAACATAAAAGAGCAATTTCCTATTCTATAAAAATATTCATACATACAAAGGGATCAGATCCCTAAACTTGATATCCAGTTGAACGGTAACTTTTGGAAGAAAACACTGAGAAATATTAACTTAACATCATTTGTGCTGCAGTATATTAAGCTTTCTATTTTTTTTATTTTTCCTGTTGTTACATTCATCACCCTGTAAATTTTGATTTGCATACTTCATTATGTAAAAAATTCTCATTTTTAAAAACAAATTTAGCATATATTTGTAGGGAAACTGAGCAAGGATGATAAAAAGGGATAGTTCTCAGCTTTTGGATTAGCAGTTGATGAGGTGATGTAGTGGCAGCGGCTTTCATGTTTTGTGATGTTTGCACATTGCAGTAGTTTACCATTTGTGGAACATGTTTGAGTTCCCTTATCGATTCCTATTCCATCGGTTTGTGTACCTACATCAAAGCTTTCCGGTCTCTTAAACAGGTTCAAAGTAGAAACAGCCGTTTTATTCAAGTAGCGGCCAGTCATTAAATAAGGTTCGAAGTGATCACTGCAAATCCTGATTCCTCAGAATTGTCGCATCGCTGCAGGCCAATTTCCATTGCAGGGCTCGTTGAGGGTCATCTGAACTGGGATATCTAAAGAATCTCACTCCCGAAACATTCGAACAGTACTTAACTGAACATCTTCTCTTGGTTTCACTCATTTTATCTACAAACCAGACTTCTCTGCAGAGTTATATAAAATATGCCTTTTAATTCAAAGGTTTTGATTAAATTAAGGATCTGCTATGATTTTCAGAAATACCCGGTGAATTGTTTCGCGGTTTAAATTCGAATTTGGAGAAGAGAGAGAGAGAGATATATCCTTCTCTTATTAGTCCCACCCCTTTTTTCAACGATAGAATTCTCAAGGTCATTGAATCGTTGACGAGAAAAAAGCCGGAGTGCTCCATCTTTGTAAGTTAATCTTTGCTTTGGGTGTCCTTTTTGCGCGCTGAATACACGTTGAAAAAATGAAAATTTTCCATCCAAAAACCTCGAAGTTATTCTTGTTTCAGCGGAGCTCTATTTTCGATTTTTTTTTCGAATTTTCCCGCTCAGAGAGAATTTTCCAACCAAAACTGAAAAATGTTACATCGAAATAACTTGAAATTTTCTAAGAATCTATTTCTGCAATAAAAAAATGGTGTTGTAATTTGAAAAACGGAAGTTGACGTCATTTCCCTAAAAACCGGAGGTGCTCATGCCTTGAAAATATTTTAGATTTCATCAGCATCGTGAAATACTTATAAGTGCTAAATTTCATGAAAATACGTTCAGTAGTTTCCCGTATAAATATGGGTGAGGTTCCGCGGGAAAGACCCTGTATATAGGACATCGAGAAGTCGTTTGACCACTTGTTGGGGCGTTCAGATTTGTGTATCGATGCAGAAGGGAAAAAGATTGATTAATAAAAATGATTTTTTCCAAATTGTACTGAGGTTTTTGTGTTTTTTGGCGCTCTTGTTCACCCGAACAGAGTGCCTATCATTTTGCCCGAATGTCTGTAATTTTGGAATATCGAGCCGAAAATGGTCTCAATCGATTCGGTTCGACTCCCCGATGAAGAATCCGAGGCAAAAGTTGAGTCTGTCCGGCCGGCCGTATCTCCTCTCTAGCATCCAAAAGAGCTGAGCTATAGTTTTCATATTTTCAAAATAGGTTAATTGTCCAAATATCTCGGTCAAGTTCGTTATTGGGCCAAATCCGTCGGATGGTTCAGTAGTTATGAGCATCTGAAATTTTGTTTCCTCAATAACTACTAGAATATCCATCCGATCAAGTTGATACTTGAAATATTGTTGAGGAGGCTGCAACAAAACAGCTCGCAAAATTTCGCAGAAATCGTCACGCTAGAAAATTTTTAAAAAATTATCAAAAATTATTATTTTAATCCGCACTATCTCATAAGATATTTTTCGGATTTCAATAAAAATTCGTGAATATATTGAGGTGATTGATATCTTACTTATCCTCAAATTTCATTGCCGTAGCTATTTTCCATCTAAAGATATGATCATTTTTGGCGCTCTTGTTCACCCGAACAGAGGGTCTATCATTTTGCCCGAATGTCTGTAATTTTGAAATATCGAGCCGAAAATGGTCTCAATCGATTGGGTTCGACTCCCTGATGAAGAATTCGTGGCGAAAGTTGAGTCTGTCCGGCCGTATCCTCTCTAGCATCCAAAAGGAATCAGCTAGAGTTTTCATATTTTCAGAATAGGTTAATTGTCCAAATATCTCGGTCAAGTTCGTTATTGGGCCAAATCCGTCGGATGGTTCAGTAGTTATTAGCATCTGAAATTTTGTTTCCTCAATAACTACCAGAATATCCATCCGATCAAGTTGATACTTGGAATGTTATTGAGGGAGGCTGAAACGAAACGGCTTGCAAAATTTCGCAGATATCATCACGTTAGAAAATTTTTTAAAAATTCCCAAAAAAAATTTTTTCAATACTCAATATCTCCTAAGACTTCATTTAGATTTAAATAAAAATCCGTATATATATTGAGGTTACCGATATTCTCTCAAATTTCATTGTCCTAGCTTTCCCCCTTCTGAAGATATGATCATTTTTTTCATTTACTCAAGAGAATAATAGAAATGTCATGAAGTCCGAGCTTTGTCATTGAAAGATTTGCCATCACAGATCGATATTCGTTTGACAACTTGCGGACCTAGATATCAGTGTCAGTTGGCGTAATATCAATCAAAATTTTCATAGAATTCGTAGAGGTAGAATTCGATGTCGATGACGTTGTCAAAATTCAGAAAAGCACAGACGTAATATTAATCAAAAAATTTTTTATCATAGAGAAAGAATTTGATGGCGTTGTCAAAACTCAGAAAAGCAATGACGTAAGTTTTTAGGAGAATCATAGAACAAAATTTGGTGAAAATTATGAGTAGTTATTTTCAAATTGAGATAAAGGTTTGTTTATTCATTAGGCTTTCATATTTCCATCACATTGTCCCATAGTACGGAAAAAGACTATTGTTCACCCGATCAGGGTGCTTATAGATTTGTTAAGGTTTGAATATTTACTCGCAAGTAAAGGTCAACAAGAGCGCCAAAGCAATCTGACCTCACGTCAGTGCTTTCTAAATTTTTTTTATTTACACAAGAGAAAAGAGAAATGACATACGTCCCGATGATTTTCTTTGAACGATGGCCATCACAGATCGATATTCGATTGACAAATACCGGGCTCATTAATCAGTGTCAGTTGGCGTAATATTAATCAAAATTTTTCATAAAGGGAAATAATAGAGAGAGAATTCAATCTCGATGGCTGAAATAATATACGTTGTCAAAATTCAGAAAAGCACTGACGTAAGTTTTTAGGAAAAGGGAATTATAGCTTCGAACAAAACTTGGGGAAAATTATGAATAGATTTTTAATTTGAGATATAGGTTTGTTCATTCATTAGGCGTTCAATATTTGCAAAACATTGTCCCATAGTACGGGAAAAGACTATTGTTCACGTGATCAGAGTGCTTATGGATTTGTCATGGTTTGAATATTTACTCGCAAGTAGGTCAACAAGAGCGCCAAAGCAATCTGACCTCACGTCAGTGCTTTCTAAATTTTTTTTAGTTCGGTTTCTCTTGGGATGGATGGTGTTTTTCAGAATTCGGTCAAATTTCCAAATATAAATCATCTTCTGAGATTCCAGTGCATTTCACAGAAATTTGCGTTCAAATTTCTGGAACTTATAGGTAAGTTCGAGTATTCGTGCATGACGACAATTCCGGAAATATATTTGGTAAAATTAGGATAAATATAGTGTCGAGATTGATATAAAATCGAAGTCAGAAGTCGTAAAGTTGTCGAGATCACCGCCTCCGTTGTCGGACACACTCATTTGGTCTTCCAATGTACCAAATCGGCTGCTATTTACGACGCAAACCGCCGCCGGCTTGCTTCAATCGAAGGCAGGATTTTTACAAAAACCGATCTATTCTTGGCTCCATTTCGTGGAATTCTTTTTTTCCAACGCCAAATCTCGCAATCAAATGAATTTTTTCAGATATTGCTACATCTTTGAAGAAATAAATATACAGGGTGGCTCAAGTTCGAGTGCCTATTAGAGGTTTCTGGAGAACTAGACATATTTGAAATCTGAACTTTGGGATTATGATATTGTTCGAAGTTCTCTACAGAGCTAAAATATTTTCGAAGCCCAAAAACTTCCGGTTATACAGGGAGTGAAAATAAATTCGACGAAAAAATTTTTTTTCAAGTTTCAAGTAAATACATTTCTGTTAAAGCCATTGTATTAAATCGAATAGTTTTCAAAATATCCAAAAAAAAAACTGGAAAAAAGTCAAATATGTTCAGTCAGTAATATGTTCATTATTCTTATTTTAAATATCCTGAGCGTAAACTGTTTTTTCAACATCGAAGAGGAAGGATGTGAAAAGGTCATCTTTTGGATTTCAAAAATATCATCACAGGGTGTTTCAAATTTTGTGTTGAAAATTGTGATCTTAAATTGGCCATAAATTCTGTTTTTCAAATTAGAACCCTATTTTTTTTATAATTGTGTTGGATTTTGAGGTCAAAAATAAAGATAGTTTTCTCACATGATTATGCTCCTTAATTCAATATTCAAGAGTTATTTGAGATTTTCTGGATTTATATAGTACGTAGAGTCAAATTCATAAGGATATTCTGTGAGCATAGAAGATAAATCATTCCATTTATAATTCACAAGTGTCAGACAGGTGTTATTGTTTGACGTTATGAAAATTTTTTATTTCACAAAATGAATCATTACTATTCTAATAATGAGATTTTGGATTTATTTCTTATATTGTATTTTTTCAATTGTATACGCAATACACATTAAAATGCACTCAATGATATTGTTTATTTCAAATCCATGGTGGATAAAAAAAATACTGAGTATCCAATGAGAAGTATCCCCATATTTTTTTACAATTTCTGAAAAGATGTTTCAAACTTTCCAAATTTTGGAATGTAAGAGCTCCTAAAGAATACAAAAAAAGGGCAGTTGATGAAATTAGTATTTCGACTTATTTGGAAGCGAATGAGAATTATTCTTTTTAATAGGAAACACATTAAATAGATTCGCCACTTCAGTACACCGAATTATGATTAAAAATATATAATGATAATAAAAATAAAAATACGTTTCAAAACTCAAATTAACAAAATAAATGATCAGGTAAGAGTTTCAATATGGTAACCATTTCATTCCACAAACTTTCGAGTACGTCATGAAACACCTCGGTTAGTCGCTCGCTCAATTTCCTCCCACTTTAGTGAGTGGAAAGCATCCTCCACACGCCGTTTCAAATCTTCTTTGCTTTCAATAGGATATTCATAGACTATGTTTTTTATTCTACCCCATAAATTAAAATCTAAGGGAGTAAGATCGGGAGATCGAGGGGGCCAAAACAGTGAAGAACGGCGTCGGATCCACCGATTACCAAACATTGCATTCAGTTCTTCAGACACCTCGTGCGAACTATGTGCCGGAGCCCCATCCAATTGATAATATGCGTTAGTCGACATACTCAACGGCAGTTCATCCAAAAACTCAGAAACAAAATTTCTCAGGATTTCCAAAAATTTTTCTGTATTTAAATTTTCTTCATAAATGTAGTACCGCACTTTATTGTTCATCAAAAAAGCAGACACATTAAAACTAAATTTGTTCTGGGGGTTTCTTTGCCTTTTCTATGAGGATATTCACTTCTTCAAATATGGCGGCAATTCTTTCTATTAAATAGTCCTTCATTATTAAATTTTGATTCTTATGTCCAAATGATCTTTTTCAAACAATTTTCAACATTTTCAAGTTTCTCTAATATTCCTCTACAAGAATTTAACCTTTTTATGTAGTCACCTGGTTCTGCATGAACTTTCTCATATTTGTAGTCATGCATGTTGTGTTTTTTCAAAATTCGATGCACTGAATTTCTGTCTAAACCGATTTCATGAGCTGCACTTCATTCGCTTCGAAATAAGTCAAAACACTAATTTCATTTCCTCATCATCAACTACCCTTCGTTTGTATTCTTTAGGGGCTCTTACACATCCAAAACTTTGAAAGTTTGAAACATATTTTCTAAAGATCTTCTCCGTCATGGAAGGTAAATGGGGATACTTCTCATTGAAGGCTTGGCAGGTTCTACTAATAATTCTGTCACATTCACCATGTATATAAAATAGATCAAGAATTTCGTAATTAGAATAACGGTTCATTTTGTTAAATCGAGAAATGAAGATAAGGAATAACAATAACACCTGACACTTGTGAATTATTAACAGATACATTATCTTCTATGGGTACAGAGTGTTCCCATGGTTTCGAAAGAAGATTCATTGAATTATTTTACATGCAATCAATTTGACTCTACGTACACCATAAATCCAGAATATCTCAAATAACTCTTTCATATTGAATTTAGGAGTATAATCATGTGAGAAAACTATCATTATTTTTGACCACAAAATCCAACACAATTTTAAAAAAATAGGGTTCTAATTTGAAAAACAGAAGTTATGGCCAATTTGAGATCACAATTTTCAACACAAGATTTGAAACACCCTGTGATGATATTTTTGAAATCCAAAAGATGCATGACCTTTTCACATCCTTCCTCTTCGATGTTGAAAAAACGGTTTACGCTCAGGATATTTAAAATAAGAATAATGAACATATTACTGACTGAACATATTTGACTTTTTTTCCAGTTTTTTTTAGATATTTTGAAAACTATTCGATATAATACAATGGCTTTAACAGAAATGTATTTACTATTGAATACTCGATCATACCAGGAAAGGAAAACTTGAAAAAAAATTTTTTTCGTCGAATTTATTTTCACTCCCTGTATACCCGGAAGTTTTTGGGCTTCAAAAATATTCTAGCTCTGTAGAGAACTTCGAACAATATCATAATCCCAATTTTCAGATTTCAAATATATCTAGTTCTCCAGAAACGTCTAATAGCCACTCGAACTTGAGACACCCCGTACTTGAAAAAAAAACATAACCGACCTACTTTTTTCGTCGATCGATATTAATCGATTATTATTATATTATTATTATATTGGTGGAAAATCAATGGGAATTTTTCATCACGGTGAAATAATGTACTTTCTGAAAATTTAGAAAAGCACTGACGTAGGTTTTTAGGAGAAGGAAACTATAGCTTCGAACAAAACTTATAGAAAACTATGAAAAGTTATTTTCAATTTGAGATATAGGTTTGTTCATTCATTGTGACGTTTGTATTTGTATCACATAATTCCTGAGTACGAGAAAAGACTCTTGGTCACTTGAACAGAGTGCTAATAGATTTGTTATGGTTTGAATATTTACTCGCGAATAGCTCAACAAGAGCGCCAAAGCCATTTGAATAATACTTGGACGGAGACTAAAAGTTACGAAGGATAGAGTGAACAGGAAACTAAAGGACTCTTTGAACATCGGTGGGCGTTTTTAAGAGAGTCGCACATGTTGCCGAAAATGAAAATATGATTTATTGCCTTTCGGCGTTCATTGATCTTCTTTCCTACGGTAGTTGAGGATTTTTCAATGAACAGCGAGCAATCTTTTGACCCAAATTTTCAAGTAGAATATTCAGTCGTTCCGAAGTTATGATATATATCCACAGGATCGATTCATTACTTGAAAATCATATGAATATTATTCGAAAAAGGAAGTTTGCCAGCTTATAATGCTCAGAGTGGAAATCATTTAAAAAATTGGCAAAAACTGTTGTGAAAACATTGGTTTTCTCCCAAAAAAAATCGTGCATGTAAAGAAGGTACTGATATCTTTCATATTCCGATATCTGTCATCTCAAAAAAATTTAAAAATATACATCGAACATCGGAAAAAAAATTCATTTCCGTTCAAATCCTCACTATTTATATATATATATTATATGAATTTCGGAATTATTGCGTTTTGGCAAAAATTGGGAGAAATAAAAAATGAAAGTCTACCTACTTAATTACCAATGCCAAAATATTTCTCTCTGTCACGAACTGATATCAAAACTATTGAAGCGATTTGAATAAAATTTGTTTGATATAAAGATTATTTGAGAAAAATAAACCAACTTGAACAAAGTCTTACCCAAAAATAACATAAGTATGCATTAAAAGCTAATAAGAATTTAGATTTTTCTCTTTAGCAAAATTTATACCTATCATCTCCTTTCAACGAAATAATTTATTGTGACAAATATAAATAAATTAAAGCCAAAAAATATTTTGGCTTTTCTCCAATCACGATGTTATGCAGCTAACCAGATCTTTCAGAAATGTATAATGTAGATATATTATACGAGTATAGATATTATATATATATACAGGGTGATTCCGGAGGAGACCGTCAGATTTTAGGTGAAGTATACACTAGTCAAGGCAGTTTCGAAACAATGTTTGGTTTATGGTTGGGGGCCTTTAATGAGGGTCTTTAGGGTGATTTGTCCGATTCGACCGATTTTTCTTTTATTCATAACTTTGGTATGACTTGATCAATCTTGATGAAATTTTCAGTGTAGAACAATATGATTATCTTCTTTCAATAAATCCAACACTTTCTCAAAAATACAGGTTGGGAATTATGATAAGTTCAGATTAAATTTGCAGGTTGAAAAAACACCCTGTACATTCCGTTTTAAAAAATTTTCTACATGCTTCAGATTCTATCATAAGTTTACATTACTGGAGCGTCTTTATTTTTTTTGGTACACATCCAGTTTTCCTAGAAAAATTTTTCAAGGATGAACAATATCGTTATTTCGCTCCAAGGCAGTGCGGATATTCTGAACTAGAATGTAAACCGGTGTCGTCCAATGATACAAAACTTTTCCAGAGTCCTAAAGTAATTCTTCCAAATTCGAAATTCATATTTATCACTCATATTATGATGTATAAAATCATTTAATCCAGAAAATATCTTTATATCCACCTACTTATAGTAAACCAAAAAATCTACAACTTATACAGAATAAACATTCGAAACATATCATGAACGGCAAAACTAAAGATTAATACAAAATTTACATAGAATGTTCGAAATGATTTCCGCTTTTTGGAATACATATTCGAGACCCTTTCATTAAATTTCAAATTAACATTCTAATGAGGGATTGATTTTGCTTCAAGATATTACATTCCTCGAAAATCCTTTCAACTAGGTGTTCTCTACTTCTAATTTCAACCTTATAAACTCTTGTTTTCAGATATCCCCACACAAACTAGTCTAAAGGTTTCAAATCAGGCGATCTTTGTGGCCAAGCAATAGGGCCTCCACGACCAATTCATCTGTTCGGATAATTTACATCCAGGTGATTTCTCACATTTAATGCAAAGTGAGGTGGTGCTCCGTCATGCTGAAAGTACATAGAGCGGATATGTACATTTTCCAATAGATTTGGTAAAATATTTTACAAAAAATCTAGGTAAATTTCACCATTTAATCTTTCCGCAAAAATGTGAGGGCCAACTAAATTTCTGTCTATTGTTCCAAGCCAAATATTGGCAGAAAATCTGTGTTGTGTATTATGACTCCTCTTCAAATGCGGGTTGTCTCTTGCCCATTCGTGGGAATTGTGGATATTAAAAATTCCATTCTTAGTGAACATAGCCTCGTCGCTGAATAGAATACGAAAAATAGTTCGTTGGTGACTTATAACCCAGCGACAAAATTGTAATCGTTGGGGCAGATCTTGTGGCAACAGTTCTTGCACCTTTTGGTAGTGATATGGGTGGTTCTTTCTTCAAAGTCTTGCTCACTTTGCTCTGCGAAATTCCTAATTCGGTACTAATTTGTGGAGTACTAATAGATGGTTCCTCCTCCACCCGTTCAACAATTTGAATCGAAATTTCATTTTGAGTAGGCCTATCAATGTGCTCTGCCTTACTAGGATATTGCCCATGTTCTTTAGAATAATGGAATACTCGTTCGAAAGTACATTTATTTGGTTGACGTCGGTTGGGAAATCGTCTATGGTATTCCATTTTGGCTTCATTTCCATTTCCGTTATAAAAACCATAAACTAAAATCATATCCGCATATTCCGCATGAGTAAATAATTGAGGCATGTTGAAATACACTTCTTGTGACAGATTATTTATTAAATATTCTCATTCTGTGGTTCACTGTGATGGTAACCATGGATCTTGAAGAACTTGATTTAAATAGAGATTTAATTTTTATGGGGAATTATCAATTTCATTAAAACTATTTATCATACATTCGTGATTCAATATTTTACATACCATAAGGCCATAAGTGAGTACATTTTTGAACGAAACTACTATGTTTTAGGAATATTCGCTTCATAGAAAACCGGAAGTGTGCCGAAAATCACCTGAATAATGACTCAATTTTATGTTAATCCATAATTTTGCCTTTCATATGTTTCGAATGTTTATTCTGTATTTGTAGTAGTAGTATGTAGATTTTTTGATTCACGTACGTATAAAGAAATTTTTTGAATTAAATGATTTTATACATCTGAATATGAGCGATCAAAAATGAATTTCGAATTTGGAAAATTTATTTTAGGACTCAGGAAGAGCTTTGTATTATTGGACGATACAGCTTTACCATCTAGTTCAGAATATTCTCAATGCCTTGGAGAGAAAAAACGATATTGTTCATCTTTGAAAAATTTTTCTAGGAAAAATGGACGTGTGCCAAAAAAAAATAAAAACGCTCCAGTAATGTAAACTTATGGTAGAATCTGAAGCAAGTAGAAAATTTCTGAAAACGGAATGTACAGGATGTTTTTTCAACCTACATACTTAATCTGAACTTATCATAATTCCCATTCTGTATTTTTGAGAAAGTGTTGGAATTATTGAAGGAAGATAATCATATTGTTCTACACTGAAAATTTTATCAAGATTGATCAAGCCATACCAAAGTTATGAATAAAAGAAAAATCGGTCGAATCGGACAAATCACCTTGTAGACTCTCAATGAAGGCTCCGAACCATAAACCCAACATTGTTCCGAAACTATATTGACTACTGTATACTTCACCTAAAATCACCCTGTATTATAGAAACCTATAGGTTGGAACTGCTTTCGAAGAGAGTTAGTTAATCGATCTACATCGACTTATAACAATTTTCAATGAATGATATTGGAGTAATCTCAAAAATGTGATAATTTTTGTGTTGTGATCCAGTAATAACCATTTGTCTGATTAATTTAACCGAAAAATTTATCATTTGAAATAAATGGGTTTGAAAGAAATACAATATAATTCACGAAATAATATATTTCAAAATAAAATACATCGATAACAATATGTCAGTCAATTGTAGTTAACTTATTAATAATCTTATAAAATAAGTAAAAGCGAATATTTGGACAGAATGAACTCTAAAAGGGCATTTTAAATGAACTTTTTTCACTTTAGAGTAAGCTAATCATCAGACAAGTATACCCTCAGAGTTATCATGAAGCACCATAATAATATTTACAAATGAGAAAACGATCTCATAAACAATACATCGAAGAAGTAGATAATCGAACAGGCACAATTTTTAATAAATTAAGATTCCGTTTGATATAAAGACTAGAACATTTTTGGCACATTCCTTGGCCATCTCGAAACATCGCCCAAACGAAAAAGTTTTCATGTAAGTTCCAAATATCGTTAATTTTGAAATATTTTCTTATTTTGAAATCATTCTTTTTCTCTAACATTTCAATTGAAGTAGGGTTAAGAGCGAATGTAGTTTACAATCTTAGAAAACTAATGAATTGAAATCAACAAATTCAATATTTTTCACACTTTCATGTTAAAATGATCGAGGATAATTCTCGGTTGTCCCAATTTGTCACTTTGAATTAAAATCATCGTTTGCATTGTTGAGTCTTTCATTTAATGAAAAAAAAATATGATTATTTTGACGATATCACTGAAAAGCTCCTGAAGAATTCCATTCAACATTCAGAATTTGAGTAATCAGGTCGAAAAATTCAACAAATTTTGTCAATTCTCCTGATTCATCCACTCATGTGTCTATACGGTTTTCTAATCTCTAATATGTGGTCTGATTTATACAGTGCGTGCCTAATTAATGAATCAAATTCATTTCCTCAGATGAAAACTATTTGGCAACAAAATCCGAAAACAAGTCGATTTTTGTTTCACTGTAATCAATTTTTTATGCATTTCTGAAGGATTTCCTGCTATTGCTTTTTCGGCAATATCGTTGTATCTTTGTATGCAAACATATAAGTATACAAGTATAGAATTAACAAGAGTGAGCATATTGCGCTTTTCCTTTGTTCACCCAACGTAAATCGCTCGGAAATTTTTTTCGTGACTCATCGCTTAGTAATTTTCAACCGACATTTTGTCAAAATCTCTGTCAAAAGTGTTATGTCATATGATCGACTGTCAAAAGTCCGAACACTATACGGGTGATTGGAGAGAGAAATCCGTAGTAGTCTAATTTTTTTTCATTCAAAATTTTATTATTAGAAATTTAAAAATAATTCCTAAATAATTCGTTTTCTTTAACTGTAAACCTAATATATGCATGAAATAAATTCATTAGATACAAATTGAAAAATTCTAATTTAGGTATACCTAACGAAATAACCCTCAGAAACGAACCTGGCCACATAAAATCAAAATTCACAACTCAACAATACTTAAATCGGAGCAACGAACCAGAATTCGATGCGAACAAGACGCGTGTCTTCGGCAGGCATTCAAATCTTTAAAGCAGTATAACAGAATACATTATGATGTCGATTTGAATTTTCGTCTAAAACATTCAATTATTTTGATGAAGACTTCATTTTGACATAATATAACTTTTCGATATATGTGTAGATCCAAATAGGTAGAAATACCGATAAATCGGTAGCATCGGCAACACTGTGAGATGAATCTATGTTCATAACGAATTATAGAACATGATATGAACCTTTTCGATTCTCGCTTTTATGCCCCCTCCTGTTATTCTATACTCTGTGTATTCAACAACAGAGAATCATCTAACTGAGAATGAACCAGTATGTCGTTCCAATAGGCGTTAGGAGAAATATTCAAAATAAACAGAAATCTTGGAAATTTTCAATCGACAGATATCCATCTACCCCAGATTTCAACAATTAAGTAGAACGAGAAATAAATAATTATTGAAGTGATTCGCCTAAGACTAAATATGTGAACCCTGCACCGTTAAAGTGTGATGATGATGATGAGGGTTAACCATATGCATCGCGGTGTTGCCTGATTGTAAATACATGTAATAATTATAATTTTGAGGGGCGGCAACATGATCTGAAACAGGTTGTGAAGGCCCAGATGCCGGCGGAGATGTTCGGAAAGCGTGCACTCCTGCAAGAATATCGCTGACAGAATGAGAACTGGGCCAACAGTGAGGCCCGGAGGCTCTTTGGTTCTGCGGATGCTGATGAATCTTTTGCTGGGGGTTGTAGGAATAAGCAGGATATATGGAGTTGTACAACGATGGATGATGGGGTGCCGGATGCACCAAAGATCCTATCTTGTTCCTCAAAATCCTACTAATGGAACTGACCGAAGGGACGTTGTATTTATCGCAGATACCGTCGGACAGCAACCTGTCACGTATCTCCCAAGCGAAGATACCGGCGTCTTTTTGTTTCAGCTGTTTGATGTAAGCCACAACCTTGGGTGTCGTTACTCTTGGTTTGGAGCCTCCAATGGCTCCGGGCAGGATAGAGCCGGTCTCGTGGTATCTCGCCAGGATTTTGGAGACGCAACCATGAGATACCCTGAGTTGACGCGAGATGTCGCACGGCCTGATGCCGACCTGCGACAACTCGACGATACGAAGCCGGATGGCATTCGGAAGAGGACGCCCGTTCACGAAAACTCCTCCGAGCTGATTCACCTCGCCGTACTGCTGGATCTGCCCATCTGGAAAAAAAAACCGACATCAGCCTAATCGTTTGCAGAAATTCATGAAAAAGGATTATTAATTTTTGCACGTCAACAGAATTATTGAAAATTCTATTAATCTGTTCATAAAGATCTCCTTATGAGAAAATATTTGTAATTACAATTCATAATTCCATGATGTAAAATATGAAAAATCTTCTTTCGCTCGTACTATAACGAAATTACGAATTATCAAATACGAGATGTTTTTAAAATTTGACGAATATTTCATGGAATATCTAGTATTTTCAAAAAACTGTTGGAAATTTTACAGATTAATCAATTTCAATAAACGTTCAATAACCAGGCTAATATTTTTGGAGCTACCTTTTGTTGAAACCAAATCCTACTACTATTATAAAGGCGAAAGTTTGTAAGTATGGATGTATGGATGTTTGTTACTCTTTCACGTAAAAACTACTGAATGGATTTGAATGAAACTTTACCACAATATAGCTTATACATCAGAATAACACATAGGCTACAATTTTTGAGGTTTCTAATGTGAGGTCGTAAAAAAAAACACATTTTTTGCGCTTACATTACAAACGCTGACAAAATCCTACAAGATAGATCAAAACAATTTACTACAGTATTGTACAACTTAAAAAGGTCTACAAAAAAGTCCGTGATGGTATATGTTTATCTCTTAGGAATAACCCACAATAACCATTTTTTATCCTTTACTTTGTACGAGAAATAATGGCTTATTTACGAAGCGATTTTAAGCAATACAGTATCAATCCTTATCCAATTAAGTATCTTAAATACATTGTGCATTTAATAAAGATCAATATGGCTTTTTACAGCATGTAAATTAAATAAATATTTTCGAAGATATCACAGATTTAAAATGCAGAGTCATAGCAATTTCGGCGATAAATACCGGCAGCGGTGCCAGGCGAACGGGGCGTGGGGGGAGCGGGGTAGGTGCGGTGGGGAAGAAGTGGCTCATCGCTGAGTGCGCGACCCGAACGCGGGCAGACGCGTGAGGGCAGACGTCGTTGATGGTTGTGTTCGTTTTGCGAATTTTCAAGGCACTAGCGATTTGATAAAAACGTATGGTCACCTACTTTAAGTAATATAGGCCTAAGGTTAGTTATTACCAGGTTTCTTTTTGGTTAAGAGTTACACGTACAAAAAGATACTTCATTTTTACGAATTACTTCATTGATAATTCAATTACTATAAAGATAGGTTACTTACATCCGCATGTTTATGCTGAAGGAAAAAGATCGTTAAATGTAGTTTATAGGAGCATACTGCAGGAGCTACCTATAGGCCTATGATTAGGGCTCTGCAGTGCTTAGTTACCGTATTTCTTACTTATTACTAGACTACTAGGTTTCCAAGCTCATCGTCTGAGATCATTCCGGGCTAGTCTAAAAACTATCAGAACAGTGAGCTATCGTTTCGACCAAATGTTTGTAACTTTCGAACATCGAGACGAAAACGGTTGGCTTCGTTTGAATAACGATAAAAGAGAGGAATCTATCAAATAAAATTAAAATGGGTTGGACAGAAAATTTAAAAAATTTCTGAAAATGTTTTTTTTAAGTATCTTCGGATACTCATTTGGTATTCTTCGGATTCAACACAGAATTGTGCATACATGATATCTTGCATATTCTGAAAATTCATCATCATACACTGAACACACTAGAAGGGAAGTCACAGAAATTCATAATATGAAGTTAGAATGGATATTCTTTTTTTAACTTATACGAATGATGAATGGTTCGAATCGAATGTTGATAAATGAAGTGGCCAATAATGTTAGCCTCAATTTTTTTGTGATTTCAATGAAGTGTTTCATATCACACCTTTTCTTCAAGAAGATCACAAGGCAAATAATTTCGACTTGAATAAATAAGGTATTTCAAAGGACAGGTTTGAACAAAAACTGTGACTGTTTATTTCAAATTGAAAATGTACTTTTTTGGTTCTTTCGCATTCATTGTGACCGTTTTTTCATTATCACACTGTTCCAGAGTCAGGAAAAGACTTTAAACAAGCGAGCAAAAGCTTATGAGCTCTCGTCAGTACGAATATTTTTTAAGTATCTATCTAATCGAATATTTTCAACAAATGTATACGGAATTCTTTAAAGTTATCTAGCCAGAGAATTTCTACGAAATGCGTTACTTTCCACGTTATTCAAACGATTCTCAAGATATAAACAATTGGTCCTCTGAATATTTTTCAAATCATTGAGAAAACCAAGTTTCAGATACTCGGAAAGTATTTAACAGATTTTGCTCGAATATTAATGAAATTGTTTCATTTGAGTGAAGCGAGAGCTCGTTGATCCAATAAGGAACAAACGATACTCTGAGAATGACGAATAAAGATTCGAAACGTGGCTTGCGGTTGTCGGCTTTTCATTCGCCAATTTCCTTTCAGCGACTATTCAATTTCAGACATTAATAGCTTGTAGTCATTTCTGACCTGATTTTTATTGCGAAAGTTTCGCCTTCTCTAAAGTAGACATCTGACACGACCACTTGCATTTTTATATGCTACCATGTAGTTCTTTATGGCGGATATTGAGTACGTGCTTCGCGGATTTCACGGATATCGAACATAATCCTTATAAGCGACGACCGGTTTTTATTGGCAAGCTCAGCCAATGTCTATTTCGTCGAATGGAACATCGCCAGTTGATAATTCTTTTCGGAAATTACTTATTTTATTGCACTTGAATTTTTTACTGCATTTCATTCAATAAAGTGTGCAACGAGGAAAATTAATTGGTTTCTTTGAAAAACACTTTTTTTCGCAAGTACTGACATTCTAGGTCTTTCAATAAAATTCAAAATGATCTTTCTCTACACATTAATCATTGAAAACGCGTTACAGAAACATCAATATCTTGAAAATCTCAATTTATTGGGCAAATTATTTTGAAATTAGTTTATTATATTTGCAGTTACCTATTCCACCGTTAGAATGTAAAATTATTGCATATTGAGCATTATCATTAGAATTATGAAAAATGTTTCGAACATCATGTGAGGTGGCAATTTTGTTTAATATTTTGTATTGTAAAAAGCTTATTTTCTGGCAGAACCACAGTTAACCAATATTATCGAAGAAGACCTTCGAAAGCAGGGACCACTATAATTTTTCGGTTGTTCTAAATTCGAGTCCATTCAAGGCATTTTTCAGCATTAATTTATTCCCACTAATTTTTTACAACGCTTTGATAATCAAAGAAAAATTGGTCGCTATTCGTATTTTTTGCTCTCAACGAAATACAGGTTGTTCGGCACATGGACCGTCAAATTTTTTTGGGGCATTGGTAGGGTCATTTGCTACCTTTTCAGTCTTGAAACCTGGGTCCTTAGTATTACGGTTACGGAGGTATGATTTTTTTATTCGGTTTTTCTAAATTACCCTTCGAAGCCCCATAACATTTTGTGCGTGTGCTTTTACATGCATTTTTTTATTGTATTAAGTCTACATGAGGGGGCCTTTTATTAAAAAAAAATTATGAAAGTACGAAAACATCTCCACTCCTATTGAAATTTAAAAAAAAGTCACAGCTATTACAAACTTAGTTTTATTTAAAATGTTCTTTGGTTTATAACGTTCCTAACCATATGCTATTTACATAAGTCAATAAAAAAAGTAATACTGCAAATAGGGTTTTAGTCAGAAGAGTGAAGAAAGTCGCACCTAAATAAAAGTACGGATTTCGACACAACACAGCGAGCAAGGAAATTTTACCTGCCCGTTTTAGACGCATGTGACTTATTATTACTACTTCTGTCCTTAGGTTGGATTCGGTTAGTCGCCGCTGACTTGACCCTACCGTCATTCGAGATTTAACTGTCTCTGCTGTTGGAAGTGTCTGTGCCGCGTTGTTCAGTTTTTTAAATTTGTATGTTTTTGTTACTTTTATCGACTTTTTGCTACTGTTGTTTTAATTTTGGTTGTTGATATGCCTAATTTCACAAACGCTGAGTATGCTGATATGGTGATTGCATATGGCAAGGCCGATGGTGTTGCTCGTGCAGCTCAAAGGATTTATCAAGCCAAATTTATTGATCGAAGATTACCCCACCACGAAACATTCTCGACGACTTATCGACGATTAAGAGAGACTGGAAACTTAAATTTTCGAGAGCCTCGGGTCAATGGGAAGCAACACCATGTAGCAGTTGACGATCAAATACTTCAAGCCTTTGAAGAAGATCCAACTACAAGCATTCGTGTCGTTGCTCAAAGACTCAACTTAACGATTTGGAAAGTTTGGTCAGTATTTCGGGATAAAAACAACACGCTTTTCATTACACCCCGGTACAAGGTAAATCAACTTTTTTATTGATAAACTTGTCCTTTTGACTGCGAAAAAATTGTCACAAACTAATGAATTTTATTAATTGTTACAGGTCTTCATGAAGGCGGTCCTGCCAGACGGTTGGAATTCTGTAGATTTTTGCTGCACACTAATGTCGATGACAACTTGTTTCTAAAACGAATTTTGTGGACAGACGAATCCTGTTTTAACCGAGAAGGAATAAGAAATCTGCACAATTTACATCACTGGGCACCTAAAGATGAGAATCCCCACGTGAAAAGGCAAATGAGTTTTCAACAAAAATTTAGTGTTAACGTTTGGGCTGGTGTGATAGGAAGACATCTCATCGGGCCACACTATTTACCGGCTCGACTAAGTGGGCCTGCTTGTTTACATTTTTCGCAGAATGCTCTGCCGGAGCTACTAGCCGATGTTCAGGCCTTCGATGAAGACGTGCCGATTGTGTTCCAGCATGACGGTTGCCCGGCACATTTCCTGAGAGAAGTTCGAGATCACCTCGACAACTCTTTTCCAAATTCATGGATAGGCAGAGCCGGCCCCATCCCTTGGCCCGCAAGATCTCCAGACCTAACACCTCTAGATTATCATGTCTGGGGTAGAGCCAAACAATTGGTTTATTTCACAGAGGTACCTACAAGAGAGGTGTTGATTGAACGCATAAACGCGGCATTTGTGGTAATGAAAGAAGAAATGCTGCTAGCCACTACAACGGTCGAAATCAGAAAAAGGAGTCGGGCGTGCATTCGGAGTAGAGGAGAACAGTTCGAACAGAATATACGTTAAAGAATCGTATTATTTTACTTTGTAAATAAACAATCATACAAAAACTGTATTCTACTAAAATCTGTCCTTACTTTGCTATTTTATCTGAAACACTATTTGTAGTATTTTTTATTGACTAACGTAAATAGATACTTTTAGAACCGCGATAAACCAAAGAACGTTTTAAAATAAAATTAAGTTCGCAATAACTGCAACTTTTTTTTTATTTCTTTTAGAAGTAGAGATGTTTTCATACTTTCATAATTTTTTAATAAAAGGCGCACGTGTTAATTTTGTGGTGTTATCTGTAACAGTAAATACGTTTTTTTTTCAAACACACACTCATGTAGACTTAATACAACAACAAAAAATGCATGTAAAAGCCCACGCAAAAAAAGTTATGGGGCTTCGAAGGGTACGTTTTGGGTAATTTAGAAAAACCTAATAAAAAAATCATACCTCCGTAACCGTAATACTAAGGACCCAGGTTCCAAGACTGAAAAGGTAGCAAATGACCCTATCAACTCCCCAAAAAAATTTGACGGTCCATATGCCGAACACCCTGTATACTTGCGATAAATATTAAAGAACATCTGATTGACTAAAAATAATGTTGTTTTGCTGATCTTCGAATCTGGTATGCTATGGAGAAGAATTTCTATTGGAATGAGCAGATGTTCTAACAGCTAACATATTAAAATACCTTTACTAGAAATATAGTTAAGTTTTTCGTATCTAAGGTGTTTGGAACCGAACCAAATTTTTTTACCCTCCAACCAGTTCGAATAGCCAAACAGACTCAATGAAAATTCTGAAAAGCATGATGTCAGGACCTTTTGTGCTCTCGTTCTTGAGTCTTTTTCCGTACTCTGGGACAAAAGATACAAATACTACCGTCACTACGATGAATAAACAAATCTATATCTAAAATTGAAGAAACCACTCATAGTTTTTCGTAAGTTTCTTTCGAAGCTCAAACTTCTTTCTTCCAATATCAGTAGTTTTCTAAATTTTTACCACGTTCACCGTAAATGAACCACTTCGATTAATTTTCCTCCAACCAAAACTGCATTAATAGATCGGACCGATTTCAATCGAATACGTATCAATGCATCGAGCACTTAGATATCTTATGGACCTTTCGACATTTCTCTATTCTCTTAGGTAAATGAAAAAATTATGATACCTTCTGGTGGAAGAAAGCTATTTTACAACAATGAAATTTCTAATATTTGAGATACCAATAATGTCCAATAAATTGCAGTCCTATTTGTTTCAACCTAATTAAAATATTTTTCATGTTACAACTTGATCCGATGAATATTCTTAAAGTAATGGAGGAAACCAAATTTCAGATGTTTATATCTCCTGAACCATTATACGGATTTGGCCGAATAACGAACTCGACCGTGATAATCAGACAGTAAACATATTCTGAAAATATAAAAATACTAGATCGTCCCTTTCGGAAGACAGGGAGTCTATCATTGATACCACTTTCAGTCCGATATCCGACCAAGCACGCAAAAACTTAAACAAAACGCACCTAATTTCATGTGAAAAAAAAAACATTTAATTATGATTCAAATATGCAGTTTTTTCTCAATCAATGTAAAATCTCGAATTGTCCTTCTGAATGCAACTGGCGAAATAAATTTAACGTTGTCTTAAATATCCGTACAACGATCGAATATTCGCACCAACAACAAGCGACGTGGCTAAAAATAATTTTAAATTAACAATTTATCATGCAACGTTGCAGTTGCTGCTGCGCCAGACGATTTTGAGAGCGTCGCCCGAAATTTCCCATGAATTGCTCCTGCAACCGACCGTTAAATAGACTGAAAAATAATCATCATCTATCTTCATCAACCTTGTTTCTATTATGTATCTTTCTACTTTTGACGCATTTATTCTTAGTAAGATCAAACATAAGCACGATTAAAAACATGTAAAAAAAGTTTGAAAGGTCAGAAGGCTTTGGCGCTCTTGTTGAACTACTATAACAAATCCATAAGCACTCTGTTCGGGTGGACGAGAGTCTTTTTCCGTAGTCTGGAACTATATGATACAAATACAAATGCCATCATGAACGAAAAAACCTATATCTCAAATAAAAATAATTTTTCATAGATTTGTTCGAAGCTTACATTCCCATCCCCTAAAAACCTATTTTGTTATGAAAAATTTCTAATAATTTTCCCCCAACTGAAACTGAATTAATGAGTCCAAGCGATTTCAGTGGAACACATATCTGTGAAAGCATAGAGCATCGAAATTTCTGACGGACTTTTTGACATTTCTCTTTTCTCTTAAGTGAATGAAAAAATAAATAAGTATATTTTCAGGTGGAAGGGAGCTACGACAATGAAATTTAAGAATATGTTATACAGGGTGATTCCGGAGGAGACCGTCAGATTTTAGGTGAAGTATACAGTAGTCAATATAGTTTCGGAACAATGTAGGGTATATGGTTCGGGGCCTTCATTGAGAGTCTACAGGGTGATTTGTCCGATTCGACCGATTTTTCTTTTATTCATAATTTTGGTATGGCTTGATCAATCTTGATGAAATTTTCAGTGTAAAACAATATGATTATCTTCCTTCAATAACACTTTCTCAAAAATACAGAATGGGAATTATGATAAGTTCAGATTAAGTATGTAGGTTGAAAAAACACCCTGTACATTCCGTTTTCAGAAATTTTCTACTTGCTTCAGATTCTACCATAAGTTTACATTACTGGAACGTTTTTATTTTTTTTGGCACACGTCCATTTTTCCTAGAAAAATTTTTCAAAGATGAACAATATCGTTTTTTCGCTCCAAGGCATTGAGAATATTCTGAACTAGATGGTAAAGCTGTATCGTCCAATAATACAAAGCTCTTCCTGAGTCCTAAAATAAATTTTTCAAATTCGAAATTCATTTTTGATCGCTCATATTCAAATGTATAAAATCATTTAATTCAAAAAATTTCTTTATACGTACGTGAACCAAAAAAATCTACATACTACTACTACAAAGACAGAATAAACATTCGAAACATATAAAAGGCAAAATTATGGATTAACATAAAATTGAGTCATTATTCAGGTGATTTTCGGCACACTTCCGGTTTTCTATGAAGCGAATATTCCTAAAACATAGTAGTTTCGTTCAAAAATGTACTCACTTATGGCCTTATGGTATGTAAAATATTGAATCACGAATGTATGATAAATAGTTTTAATGAAATTGAAAATTCTCCATAAAAATTAAATCTCTATTTAAATCAAGTTCTTCAAGATCCATGGTTACCATCACAGTGAACGACAGAATGAGAATATTTAATAAATAATCTGTCACAAGAAGTGTATTTCAACATGCCTCAATTATTTACTCATGCGGAATATGCGCATATGATTTTTGTTTATGGTTTTTGTAACGGAAATGGAAATGAAGCCAATAGACGATTTCCCAACCGACGTCAACCAAATAAATGCACTTTCGGACGAGTATTCCATTATTCTAAAGAACATGGGCAATATCCTAGTAAGGCAGAGCACATTGATAGGCCTACTCAAAATGAAATTTCGATTCAAATTGTTGAACGGGTGGAGGAGGAACCGTCTATTAGTACTCGTCAAATTAGTACCGAATTAGGAATTTCGCAGAGCAAAGTGAGCAAGACTGAAGAAAGAACAATTCCACCCATACCACTACCAAAAGGTGCAAGAACTGTTGCCACAAGATCTGCCCCAACGATTACAATTTTGTCGCTGGGTTATTTGTCACCAACGAACTATTTTTCGTATTCTATTCAGCGACGAGGCCATGTTCACTAAGAATGGAATTTTTAATATCCACAATTCCCACGAATGGGCAAGAGACAACCCGCATTTGAAGAAGAGTCATAATACACAACACAGATTTTCTGCCAATATTTGGCTTGGAACAATAGACGGAAATTTAGTTGGCTCTCACATTTTTGCGGAAAGATTAAATGGTGAAATTTACCTAGATTTTTTGGAAAATATTTTACCAAATCTATTGGAAAATGTACATATCCGCTCTATGTATTTTCAGCATGACGGAGCACCACCTCACTTTGCATTAAATGTGAGAAATCACCTGAATGTAAATTATCCGAACAGATGAATCGATCGTGGAGGCCCTATTGCTTGGCCATAAAGATCGCCTGATTTGAACCCTTTAGACTATTTTGTGTGGGGATATTCGAAAACAAGAGTTTATAAGGTTGAAATTAAAAGTAGAGAACACCTAGTTGAAAGGATTTTCGAGGAATGTAATATCTTGAAGCAAAATCAATCCCTCATTAGAAGGTCAATTGGAAATTTAATGAAAGGGTCTCGAATATGTATTCAAAAAAGGGAAATCATTTCGAACATTCCTTGTAAATTTTGTGTTAATCCTTAGTTTTGCTGTTCATGATATTGTAACTTTCGCTGAGGAAAAACGTAACAATATGTTTCGAATGTTTATTCTGTATAAGTTGTAGATTTTTTGGTTAAAGTAGGTAGGTATAAAGATATTTTCTGGATTAAATGATTTTATACATCAGAATATGAGTGATTGAATATGAATTTCGAATTCGGAAAAACTACTTTAGGACTCAGGAAGAGCTTTGTATCATTGGACGACACCGGTTTACATTCTAGTTCAGAATATCCTCACTGCCTTGGAGCGAAATAACGATATTGTTCATCCTTGAAAAATTTTTCTAGGAAAACTGGATGTGTGCCAAAAAAAATAAAAACGCTCCAGTAATGTAAACTTATGATAGAATCTGAAGCATGTAGAAAATTTTTGAAAACGGAATGTACAGGGTGTTTTTTCAACCTGCAAACTTAATTTGAACTTATCATAATTCTCACCCTGTATTTTTGAGAAAGAGTTATTGAAAGAAGATAATTATATTGTTTTACACTGAAAATTTCATCAAGATTGATCAAGCCATACCAAAGTTATGAATGAAAGAAAAATCGGTCGAATCGGACAAATCACCCTATAGACCCTCATTAAAGGCCCCCAACCATAAACCAAACATTGTTCCGCAACTGACTTGACTAGTCTATACTTCACCTAAAATCTGACGGTCTCCTCCGGAATCACCCTGTATATCGATAACGTCCATACATAATTGATCTGCAATTATTGAGAAATCTAGATTTAGCCCAAGAAGCATATTTCAGAGATAGGTGTTTGGACTATAATTTTATTATTTTAGTATAAAAGCCGAAATTCGTGACATATACAGCAGGAAATGCTCACAGGTTATCCATCATGAAGTCTAACTTATTTATTGGCTAGATATTGGAAACTTACAGAGATTTGTGCAATACGATAGCTTGTAGTTTCACTAGCAACAAGGGCATAAAAATTTATTTCCTCACACAATTTTTGATTAGAATGTCTTTTATAGAGGAATTTCAATATATGATTCAATAAATGTAAAATATTAATGTAATAATATTATTTTATAATATTTTTTGTGTTGTTTGAAAATGGATCGAAGTTGAAAAATTTAACATCCACAAGATTAATGGGTGTTTTTGAGCTGTGAGACAAAGAGAGGTAATTCAAAGCTCAGTACCGTGGAAAATGAGGTATTAAGTTTTATTGGAGACGGTCTAGTGGCGGACTAACTAAACCATGGCCTGCTTCACACAACGATCATTTTAGTTTTGAGATCAACGACTTATTCTAGAATCTGTTTGTTCCCGAAGTCAGACTTGGATGTTTATCCATTTCAGTTTCGAATATTAAGCCAAAAATGGTCTCGAACACTTCGATTCAACGTATCCAGTGCGCGTCAAAAATATGGAATAATTCTATTTCTCAAAATAAAAATATTGGGCAGTAAAAATCTGAAACATGTCAATTTTTGTGTCGCTTTTACCAAATTTTTATGCATTTTTGAAGGATTTTTGTTGCATCCACCATCCAGAATTTTTTGAATATCAATAGGGTCATGTGGTACTTTTTTGGCAAGGTTTTTGTATCTTCTTCACAGTCTTGCAGAAATCTTCAAGAACTTTTTGGCGCTCTTGTTCACCCGAACAGAGTGCCTATCATTTTGCCCAAATGTCTGTAATTTTGGAATATCGAGCCGAAAATAGTCTCAATCGATTGGGTTCGATTCCCTGATGAAGAATTCGTGGCGAAAGTTGAGTCTGTCCGGCCGGCCGGCCGTATCCTCTCTAGCATCTATACGAGATGAGCTAGAGTTTTCATATTTTCAGAATAGGTTAATTGTCCAAATATCTCGGTCAAGTTCGTTATTGGGCCAAATCCGTCGGATGGTTCAGTAGTTATGAGCTTCTGAAATTTTGTTTCCTCAATAACTACTAGAATATCCATCCGATCAAGTTGATACTTGAAATATTGTTGAGGAAGGCTGCAACAAAACAGCTCGAAAAATTTCGCAGAAATCGTCACGCTAGAAAATTTTTAAAAAATTCTCATAAGATATTTTTTGGATTTCAATAAAAATTCGTGAATATATTGAGGTGATCGATATCTTACTTATCCTCAAATTTCATTGACGTAGCACTTTTCGATCTTAAGATATGATCATTTTTTTCATTTACTCAAGAGAAAAGAGAAATGACATGAAGTCCCGGTGATTTTCTCTAAACGATGGCCATCACAGATCGATATTCGAATTATAGCTTCGAACAAAACTTGGGGAAAATTATTAGTAGTAGTAGTTATTTTTAATTTGAGATATAGGTTTGTTCATTCATTAGGCGTTCATATTTGCATCACATTGTCCTATAGTACGGAAAAAGACTATTATTCACCTGATCAGAGTGCTTATAGATTTGTTATGGTTTGAATATTTACTCGCAAGTAGCTCAACGATTCATTCTAATAGAATGAATTGAAATTATATTGTATCAACAAAATTTTCTCCGTTCCCGAAAACTTAATTGTGAATATTTTACTGGTACCAGATTTTTTGTATTCAATGTAAATAAATACTTGTTTTCGTGAGGATTGTGATTTGCTTGTGTTTCTTGTTCCTTCCATTCTCGGAACTCAGAGATTAGACCTGCGACCACTCATAACGACTGAGCTCGGGTAATTAAAACCAATTTGAAGCCTGAAAGGCTACAAATTTTTGGCGCCCAACGTGGGGCAACGTTTTTTTTTTAAATTGTTTTTTAATCTCGGAGTTTTTGGATAGGGTGACTTGAGCCTAGTGGCGCATCACTTTCTCCTTCGTTGCCGGATTTTGGAGCTATCTTTAAATTTTTGATTGATTCTATCGGCGGCCATACCTGATTGTTCAGTTTTCATTTTCTTTAGTTTCGAATTTGATCGTATATAGATTTATCTTCGATTGTGTTATTTTGCTTGACTAATAATTTTGTTTTCATCACGATGATCAATACAAAAAATGTAATAGCTGTAAATTTTTTTAAAATTTCAATAGGAGTGGAGATGTTTTCATACTTTCATAATTTTTTTTTAATAAAAGGCCCACGTGTTAATTTTGTGGTGTTATCTGTAACAATAAATACGTTTTTTTTAAACACACACTCATGTAGACTTAATACAATAAAAAAAATGCATGTAAAAGCACACGCACAAAAAGTCATGGGGCTTCGAAGGGTACATTTTGGGTAATTTAGTATATAAAACCTAATAAACAAAAAAATCATACCTATTCTGAAAATTTGAAAACTCTAGCTGATTCCTTTTGGATGTAATACTACTCAGGACCCAGGTTCCAAGACTGAGAAAGGTAGCAAATGACCCTGAACAAGAGCGCCAAAAATCCAACCTCCCCGTAATAAAAATTTGACGGTCCATGTGCCGAACACCCTGTATAATATAAAGATTTATTGTCCACATTCACACATTGTTCGTTATTATTTAAAAAAAAATTAGAAAGCACTGACGTGAGGTCAGATTGCTTTGGCGCTCTTGTTGAGCTACTTGCGAGTAAATATTCAAACCTTAACAAATCTATAAGCTCTCTGATCGGGTGAACAATAGTCTTTTTCCGTACTATGGGACAATGTGATGCAAATATGAAAGCCTAATGAATAAACAAACCTGTATCTCAATTTGAAAATAACTACTCATAATTTTCACCAAAGTTTGTTCTATGCTTCTCCTAAAAACTTACGTCATTGCTTTTCTGAGTTTTGACGCCATCAAATTCTTTCTCTATGATAAAAAATTTTTTGATTAATATTACGTCTGTGCTTTTCTGAATTTTGACAACGTCATTGACATCGAATTCTACCTCTATGAATTCTATGAAAATTTTGATTGATATTACGCCAACTGACACTGATATCTAGGTCCGCAAGTTGTCAAACGAAAATCGATCTGTGATGGCAAATCTTTCAATGACAAAGCTCGGACTTCATGACATTTCTATTTTTCTCTTGAGTAAATGAAAAAAATGATCATATCTTCAGAAGGAAGAAAGCTACGAAAATGAAATTTGAGGATGAGTAAGATATCGGTAACCTCAATATATATACGGATTTTTATTTAAATCTAAATGAAGTCTTAGGAGATATTGAGTATTGAAAATTTTTTTTTTGGGAATTTTTTTAAAATTTTCTAGCGTGACGATTTCTGCGAAATTTTGCAAGCCGTTTCGATTCAGCCTCCCTCAATAACATTCCAAGTATCAACTCGATCGGATGGATATTCTAGTAGTTATTGAGGAAACAAAATTTCAGATGCTCATAACTACTGAACTATCAGTCGGATTTGGCCCAATAACGAACTTGACCGAGATATTTGGACAATTAACCTATTTTGAAAATATGAAAACTCTAGTTGAATCCATTTGGATAGAGAGGATACGGCCGGCCGGACAGACACAACTTTCGCCACGAATTCTACATCAGGGAGTCGAACCCAATCGATTGAGACCATTTTCGGCTCGATATTCCAAAATTACAGACATTCGGGCAAAATGATAGGCACTCCGTTCGGGTGAACAAGAGCGCCAAAAATGTGAAAGTTGTTGAAATTTTCCACAAAATTTGATCGAAATTTTTTTTACGGTCATGCAAACGATTTTTCAGTTACAAATTGACCAGAGGGACAATTTTCGAATTAGCATATCGAGAAAATTAAATTTCAGTTCGTAGTGAGATTCATGAAGAAGGATATTCGAAAATTCGAGATTAAAATTTTTGTAATAAGGAACGCAAAAAAGGTGCTTCCGAGTAGAATGAACGTTTAACGAGCAGAACGTTTAAAATTGAAAGGCAGGAACTTAACGAGCAAGTTTCATTAGCGCAAAAGTTCATAAAACGAAATCTTAATGAGAAGGACATGAGTTTTCAGCGGCATACCGGTGTTTATTCCGAAAACACTCCACTAAAACAATGGCAGTAATAATCAAAGAATACCATAAATACTACGATAACGTTTTTACTACAATGTATTTCGTCGAAATCCATTTCAAATACTTGTAAAGGAAATTACTTGGAAGTTATTGCACTTTTCCTTTTTACTCAACTGCCGTATTCGATTTAATTGCCTTGAAATTAAAAAGTTGGCATCTTTCAAATTCATCACAATTTTTGCAAATAAATCAACAATTTCTTATATTATTTGAGAAGTAAGAATGCGGAATGCAATTATTCAATTACATATTTATTTGAAAATTCGCTGCAAATACAGGGTGTTCGGCACATGGACCGTCAAATTTTTTTGGGGCGTTAGTAGGGTTATTTAGGGTCATTTGCTACCTGCCCGTTTTAGACGCGTGTAAATTACCCAAAATTATTATTACTATTTCTGTCCTTAGGTTGATTAAAAACGGTTAGTCGCCGCTGACTGAAAGTATGACCCTACCGTCATTCGGGATTTAACTGTCTCTGCTGTTGGAAGTGTCTGTGCCGCGTTGTTCAGACGCGTGTTTTTAAATTTGTAGGTTGGATTTTTTTGTACCGTTTTGTTACTCTTTTATCGACGCGTTTTGCTACTGTTGTTTTAATTTTGGTTGTTGATATGCCTAATTTCACCAACGCTGAGTATGCTCTGATATGGTGATGGCATATGGCAAGGCCGATGGTGTTGCTCGTGCAGCTCAAAGGATTTATCAAGCCAAATTTCCTGATCGAAGATTACCCCACCACGAAACATTCTCGACGACTTATCGACGATTAAGAGAGACTGGAAACTTAAATTTTCGAGAGCCTCGGGTCAATGGGAGACAACTCCATCTAGCTGTTGACGATCAAATACTTCAAGCCTTTGAAGAAGATCCAACTACAAGCATTCGTGTCGTTGCTCAAAGACTCAACTAAACGATTTGGAAAGTTTGGTCGGTACTTCGGGATAAAAATCAACACAAATAAATTTGTCCTTTTGACTGCGAAAAAATTGTCACAGATTAATGAACTTTATTAATTGTTACAGGTCTTCATGAAGGCGATCCTGCCAGACGGTTGGAATTCTGTAGATTTTTGCTGCACACAGATGTCGATGACAACGTGTTTGTAAAACGAATTTTGTGGACAGACGAATCCTGTTTTAACCGAGAAGGAATAAGAAATCTGCACAATTTACATCACTGGGCACCTAAAGATGAGAATCCCCACGTGAAAGGGCAAATGAGTTTTCAACAAAAATTTAGTGTTAACGTTTGGGCTGGTGTGATAGGAAGACATCTCATCGGGCCATACTATTTACCGGCTCGACTAAGTGGGCCTGCTTATTTGCATTTTTTGCAGAATGCTCTGCCGGAGCTACTAGCCGATGTTCCGGCCTTCGATGAAGACGTGCCGATTGTGTTCCAGCATGACGGTTGCCCAGCACATTTCCTGAGAGAAGTTCGAGATCACCTCGACAACTCTTTTCCAAATTCATGGATAGGCAGAGCCGGCCCCATCCCTTGGCCCGCAAGATCTCCAGACCTAACACCTTTAGATTACCATGTCTGGGGTAGAGCCAAAGAATCACAGAGGTACCTACAAGAGAGGTGTTGATTGAACGCATAAACATGGCATTTGTGGTAATGAAAGAAGAAATGTTGCTAGCCACTACAACGGTCGAAATCAGAAAAAGGTGTCGGGCGTGCATTCGGAGTAGAGGAGAACAGAATTTACGTTAAAGAATCGTGTTATTTTACTTTATAAATAAACAATCATACAAAAACTGTATTTTACTAAAATCTGTCCTAACTTTGCTATTTTATCTAAAACACTATTTGTAGTATTTTTTTATTTATTGACTAACGAAAAGAGCATACTTTTAGAACCGCGATAAACCAAAGAACGTTTTAAAATAAAATTAAGTTCGCAATAACTGCAACTTTTTTTTTAATTTCTTTTAGAAGTAGAGATGTTTTCATACTTTCATAATTTTTTTTTCAATAAAAGACCTTCGTGTTAATTTTGTGGTGTTATCTGTAACAATAAATACGTTTTTTTTTCAAACACACACTCATGTGGACTTAATACAATAAAAATAAAGCAATTAAAAGCCCACGCAAAAAAAGTGATGGGGTTTCGAAGGGTACATTTTGGGTAATTTAGAAAAACCTAATAAAAAAATCATACCTCCGTAACCGTAATGCTAAGGACCCAGGTTCCAAGACTGAAAAGGTAGCAAATGACCGTACCAACGCCCCAAAAAAATTTGACGGTCCATGTGCCGAGCACCCTGTATAATCGCAGAAAAATATGAAAAATTCAAAAAAACACTGACGTGAAGTGAAAAAAACTCTGAAAGAGTGTTGTAAAAAAACAATCGATCAAGTGAAAAAATTTACAGTTATCTCAACTGAAGTAATGAATATTCACTAATCAAAAAGTATTTTACCATCAACCAGTTTTCTATTCAATAGTTAGCAACATGGAAAAATTCATAGGTGATTAATTACATACAATGTTGTGGATTCTTCTCATGAAAATGGTCTCTTTATTTTTAAATCAAACAAGTCCGATTAGAGACGTATCCGAAAATTGGTCCATTAAAAAAATCCAATGTAGATTCGAATCGCAAAAAGTGAACCGTGCCAAATCAGATGAGTCCCAAAAATTATTAATGAACAACACAAGCAGTTAATTTTTTAATTCGTTGCGTTGTCGACGAGACCAGCAAAGAGATTCATCTTAGCGGCGTGTATTCTAAATTTGTTCACTCATTAAAACGAATTTGTTGGAGTCTGTTCAGGTTTTTTTTTCTGGCGATTTGTTTTGAGGGGGAGACGTTAAGCGGCGAAGAACCGACAAAGCGTTAAGAATTAAGCTAACATGAGCACGAAACGCTTGGATTCTAACTGATACTATTCTTATACGAATCAACACGCACATTGTAAAAAACTGATATAGAAAAAATTTTTTATCTCACAAATCTATAAAATATTTTTATTTCAAGTTTTCAAAGAATTACAGCTGAGTATTGTTGCTCTGTTGGGTTTAATAGTGCACATACACAAAAAATTGATGTACAATTGAATACCTCCATGAGAATAATTACTGGCACCATAAGATCAACACCGGTTCATTGGTTACCAGTTTTGTCTAATATTGTCCCTCCCCATATTCGCAGACAGACTGCAGCTCTGAATTCTTGGAAAAAATATCATTATTTCCCAATTAAATCCCAATTATTTCATATTTTCCACAAAATAGAATTCCCAGATTGAAGTCACGTAAACCATTATGGCATAATACGTTCTTCAATATGAACATAAGTGATGAAGAATTATGGAAGACTGAGTGGAACTCTTACGAAATGTTCAATAAGTATCTCGTTTCTGATCCTTCTGAAAAAGTTTTGATCTTCCAAGAAAAATTTGGACAGTTCTTAATCGTTTGAGAACAGGTCATGGTCGTACCAATGGCATGCTATTTAAATGGAACTCAGTTCCTAGCGCAAGTTGTGAATGTGGAGAAGCAGAAGAAACAATACCTCGTCTCATCAATAGTTGTCCCATATATAAATTTCAATATGGTTTTAGGGTATGATGTTTCCAACTCTTTCTTGGGTTATAAATTTCAAACGAATATGATACGTATTTTTGTTATTCAGTTCTTTTTTCTGCTTTTGTCTTATTTCCAGATTCAATGCACCTTGAAGAAGTCTCTGTCTCCATCAATAGAAGATCACTCTTGAAGAAAGAAGTCCCTGAAATATATTTCAGCTTATTTTTGTATTTTCACACTGTTACGTTATTTGTTTTTATAAAGGTTGTATCTCAGGGTTGAGAGATATTTGGAGCGTTATCGGGGATATCGCGAAAGGGTTGATATTTTGTTCGAGTTATTTCTGGCGAATCTTAATTTTGGCGCGCAGTTTATTTAATATCGCCTCAGTCTTCAGATCAATTAGGCAACCAACATTTCACGTTTCTTGTCATTTGGAAAAGAAGAGAAATGATTATTATTAATTCTCGAGTGTAGCTGTCACGTTCCATACTTGGAATATTTTTCCATTTTGTCATTTTTTTCAGTTTGTTGAAACTCAGTGAAATTTCCGTCTTGTACGGGATAAACTTTGGCACTCTGGTAGAATATTCTGGAATACGCCAACCACCATCTTGGGCTTGTGTTTACATCCATAACGACGGTATTTTCTGGACATTTTCGTGTTCACACAGTTCTTCAACCTATAATCTGAGGTTTGATTCTTCTACACACCTGGAATTCCACTGGAATAGAACCACCTTCACATCAGAATAGAACAATCCTCCTATCATCCCTGCTGTAGGCCCTTGACAGCCGGAGAAGGTTGAATTGTGACCTGTCCTTTGGAAGCCACCCTTAGTTGACACCACCGGACATCGTTTTGGATGAGTACAATCTTTTTCATATGTTTTCTGTCTTTTGGAATTTGAATTAACTGTGCTATTTTGCATCTATTATATCACCTATATTTTAAGATATGCCAGTGAATGTATGGCATTGTTGAGTTGGACCATATATATAGAACTTATATAGTATTGTTCCGTTGTGGTTAAGACTTTTAGGAAATTTATACATTAACTGTATTCATATATTTGTGAGTGAAAGCCGGCCTTCATCCCTGAGAAACGATAATTTGTATGACTACTCAAATATTCATGATATGTTTCCATCAACTTCGTGTAAATAATTTATATAGATCTAGTATTTGAATTAAATCATCAAAAATCTTTAGATTACTTTTCTGTTTCTAGCTAATAATATTATTTTGGTAGTTTTGGCGAAATTTTAGAAAGGTAACTCTGAAATATTAAAATAATTAAAACTATCTGGCGCCCACTCATTTTATAAAGTAGTTTCATTCATAATTAGAATCCACCCCTTGTCCGCTAGAGCATAGCCGCGAGCTCAGTATCTGTAATATATGTTACTATTATTTGTATATTATCTTGAGATATTTTCCTATTATTTAGTGAAAGGAAAACTAGGTAACAACACTTAGACGGGAAGCCAGGGTTTTTTTTTACTGGGGTTTCCCTAGGCTTTTATGTCATACGCCGAATTGTATGACACCCCGTCACTAACCCCTGATCTGTATGCTTTATTGTTTGCTAACTAAATATTGTCAGCCAAAAGTTCAAAAAAATATATATATATATAGAATTACTATCTTGAATGAATTGTTTTAGTCGGTGGTTCGCATAAATAAATGTCTAATGGTGACCAGAATAATCATTATATTTTGATTCTTCATCAGGAAGTCAATCCCATTCGTTAAGAAGCATTTTGAGCAAAACGATAGCTCGTTGTTCCACTGGAACAGTAATGAATGAGTTCAATATCTCGTGTGTGAAATATCCATAGAAGGCTTTCTCAGTCGATTTGCCAATCAATCGATGTGTTGAATTACGAATCATAATTCATTCTGAAGCAAGATGAAATATAATCGTGTAAGAAAGCAATAAAACTGGGCCACACAAGTAGCACGTTTCTTAAATTTATCAAAAACTCAAACTATTTTGATTTTTTTTAATAATAGCACAAGGTGTGTAAAGGCTCTTTCAAATGAAATTAAAATTTTTTGACCGCTAGTTTGACAGGTAAAATGTCGAAATATGTTATTTTTCATTTTCACGTTTTACAAGTAGAAGGTATTGCCACTCTAAAAATGGCCGTAAATCATATTCAAGTAGTACGGGTATACTATGAAGATGGACTATCAAATAAAAATATTTTTTCGTGAATCACGTGATTAATATGATCGACTAATCGTCCAACTGATTCTTCTGAAATCATAGCGATGTTATAGCACAACCGCTCTTCACGTCACATCATTGGTTTTGAACCTTTTTGAGTAAATATTGCGCTTCAGTATAATCTGAGCAAACCCCAATTAGTTGTAAAAGCAAAAAATAAAGTTGAAGAGAGTGTTAGGTGTCATTTTGAAAGGAGCTTTTATACGGGAGCAGTTCATAATTGCGTTTGACACTAATTAGCGTTTAACCGAAATACATCCAGGCCATTTGTAAGGAAACCGATGCACGGAAAAAATTATGTGGAGAAAATTGGGGATGCCAATTTCAAAGATGCCGCCGCCATTTCCGACAGAAATATGTCTTTTGCTCGAGTCTGGAATCTCCAATTTCACCAAATGTTGAGCTTGAAAGTTAAAGGTTTCGTATCATCTAACAAGTTGCAGAATGAGCTCTTACTGCAACAAGACTATAATACATCCCAATAATAATTTTATTACTATTTCGAATGATCATTTGGGCTGTCTACACTAACTTATATTGGTCTTCTTCCTACCAAAGTTTGGATAAAGCACTTATGCGATTGGAAGTGATTTTCATAAATGCTGCTTCCTTGATTTTTCTACTTCAAGTTAAAGCTCTATCGTGTCAATTTTTGCGAAATCTTACAAGCTCAATTATTTCAACATAATCCAAAGCTACAACTTGATCCGATGGACATTCTAGGAGTTATAGAGGATTCCAAATTCGCTCTCATAACTCCTGAACCATTGAACTTGATCGAAATATTTGAACTATTCTGAAAATATGAAAGCTCTAGCTCATCTCTCAGAGTATAAGGCCGGACTTATTCAAGTTGGACCTCGTATTCTTCATCATGAATTAAATTACAGATATTTAGGCAAAACGATGACACGCTGTTCTTTTGGAAAAAGCGCGCAATAAATGATTGAGAATAAAACTAAAATATCTATGTTTGAATGATGAATTGGCCCTTTAGAAACACTATTCTATGACCTTTCGTATTTTTCCAATGAATTTTGAATGTTTTCAAATTATTCCAATGATTTAGTAATGGCGATCAGTTAGTTAGTGAAATCTTAAATATTTTGGTTAGAAAGAAAGGATTATCAGGACGTTGAAACAAAGTCGAGTAAATGGGCGTGAGCGACCGATAAATCAAAAAGTGTCCCCACAAAGGAACCGACTCTGAACCCCAAATTGTAGACAGGAAATTGTCCACGGTTCCAACGAAAGAATAACGTTCTCTTTGTAGAAGACACATGTCTAATTTTCGCTCCAAACTCTTTTAATTAACTTCATTAAAAATTTTCTGTCTTTCACGTTATAAGTTTGGCTGCCCAACTATATCTCACATTTTCGATATTTTACAATAATTCAGGAATTTATCTTTGGACGTAAGTATCTCCAAATTTTCTCATGCCTTCTTCATTCAGTTACAGCTGAAGTATTTTGGCAAATTGAAAAAAAATTACTCAGTAATCATTCTTTCTTCCACATATTTTCATATCATTAAATTGAAAACTCAGATCCAAATTCAAAACTCATTTTAATAAGTGAATCCAAAAATAGCAAATAGGTGGAATAAATAATATTCGAGAATATTCTTTTTCATAGGTTAGCTCATTTTCGCGCATTTAATCCTGGTATAAAACCAAAGATTAACTTACAAAGATGGAGCATTCCGGCCTTTTTCTCGTCAACGATTCAATGACCTTGAGAATTCTATCGTTGAAAAAAGGGGCGGGACTAATAAGAGAAGGATATATCTCTCTCTTTTCTCCAAATTCGAATTTAAACCCCGAAACAATTCACCGGGTATTTCTGAAAATCATAGCAGATCCTTAATTTAATCAAAACCTTTCAATTAAATGGCATATTTTATATAACTTGTCTATGAATTCTTTTCCCTCCATTCGAAAATTTTTAATGATAGTGTGATATATGGAGTAAAAGTTATCGCTGATTTTGTATAGGAAATCTAGAATTTCATTCCGCACGGGTTTTCATATTTGGATTAAGCTTTTTCATAGCTCTGCAGAGAAGTCTGGTTTGTAGATAAAATGAGTGAAACCAAGGGAAGATGTTCAGTTAAGTACTGTTCGAATGTTTTGGGTGTGAGATTCTTTAGATTTCCCAGTTCAGATGACCCTCAACGAGCCCTGCAATGCATGATTTGCAGTGATCACTGCATAATATGCTGGAGGAAACTTGACTACAAATTTTTAATGAATTTCTTTAACTTTTGATGTAACTATATTAAATGAATTATAAAGAAAATTTCCTTTTTATTTGTTGCACTCTTCTTTTAGTCCATTATTTAGACATTCAATACATGAAAGTGAAATTATTGTCTGGAATTGGTTAAAAATTTGATCAGCAAAATTCACAAACTTTTAAGATTACAATTATTCGTCAGCTTATTTTGTGTAACTTTGATATTGGTGAAGCAATTCATAAGACAGAAATTAACTTCTTCCTAAGAAGTTTGTCATCAATAAACAAAGGACTTCTAACTTGCAAACATAATATAAGTTTGTCATCAATAAACATTATTCTTACAGGACTGAAAAATTTTAACTTATCAAACAAATCCACATAATATATTTCTTCTTCTCATACGATTTTGAAAAGGGATAATTTTACAAAACTGCAGTAGTTGAACTGTATGTGGGTTTACAATTCGTTCATTCAGTTGAATTGTTTCTTATGAATTCTCTTGTAGCAAAGTTTAAATTATAAAAGATATTTTAGTAATAAGAATTAGTAATAAATTAAGAGATTGCAAATGATGAAAATACAAATTAACAGTGGAAATATTGCTACTCACGAAATTGCGTATTGGTTCCTAAAGGAAGTCCTTCGGAAACACTAGTGATGAAAGAAAAGTACTTTCATATTTCCTAATAGATAAAAAATGATTTTTCCAAATTCATCTTCATGTCGATTAAAATCCTTTTCTGTTTGCTTCTTGCTACAGGAACTAGAAACCGATTGGCTATCTTATTGCACGTGATAACGAAATGTGATTTCATTGGTGTTGCCTCGATTTACATTGCTCTTATGGGATTTTGAATCAAGGAAGGAATCGTTTTATGCGATTCTGTGGTTTCGCTTCGAAATACTTGAACAAAATTTTCAGTACTAATTTGACAGAGTGCACCCTCTTGTTTCTACTCTTTGATAAAACAGAGAGCTGTCGTGTTGCTAAAATAGGTACTTATATGTAGCAGTGACGGCTCGTCAGCGTAGGCAGGGTCGGCCGGGACGACCAAAACGCAACCGAAAAAAAGAAGGTGAAAATAAATATTTTTTTAATCGTAACTTATTTGAAAAATTAATAGCAATATTTAAATCTCGAGAAATTCCCTTAGTATCTTCTCCTCTGCCCTCTATATATCTCATATTTCCACTCAACACATTGAAGTACACATTATTTCGGTCAACACCTCAAATAATTTTTATTCCAAGTTCTCGCATCTGTCCTTATACGTAATAACGCAGCTCAGTCAGCCGAGCCACTGTTTTCAGTTTATGATTTCATCTAACACATACGTCGCTCGAAGTTCCTATTATGGAACTCTACAATACCTCGACTGTGACACTTGCGAGGTCGGCCGAGAATCCTTGGCCGACCCTATGTGAAACGGCAGGCGGGTGAAATTGTTTATTATTATCGATGTTTATTGCAAATTTCAAATTAAAAATTGTAATTTAATATCTGACATCTTCATATGTTTAACCTAAATTTGAGATAGAAAGAGAAATCATTATGTATTTAAAATTTTTTTCACGTATCCTGTTAATAATTGAAATTTTCACCCTCAAATCTCAAATGACTATTATCATAAGTACTTGAATATTATTTCAATTTCAGAAAAAAGTGTATTCGTACTGTATGGAATAAATTTTGTGATTTTCTGACCATAAAAATTCATTCTTAGTAACTGTAAATAGCAAAACAGCAACCCACGACTTGTTCATTTTTCAAAGACTAGATCGGCCAAGATACCCTTGGGGAGGGGGTATATGAGATTTGCATTGCGTGTGTTTACACTTGGATTATCAGAGTTCAGTTCACTAGGTCAGTAGTTTGGAGTAAGATGTTAGTGTGTAGGGCTTAGGGTTGTACGAGTTTTCGTTCGTTTTCGGTTACAAGTTGAATGTGAGTAATCCAGATGGCAAGTGTAAGAGAGGTAGTATCAAATTGCTGTGATTTGATTAGTTTTTTAGTAGATAACAGGTTTTTCATTATTAGAATAATTCTAATTGACAGCTTTCACAACATGATGAATATGATTTTAATTTTACTAAGTTTTAAGATGAATTGTTGGACAGTTAGTTATACATTTTAGATATGATTGTCACTGTATTTTACTGAAATCTGTCCTTACTTTGCTATTTCATCTAAAACACTATTTGTAGTATTTTTTTATTTATTGACTAACGTAAATAGCATACTTTTAGAACCGCGATAAACCAAAGAACGTTTTAAAATAAAATTAAGTTCGCAATAACTGCAACTTTTTTTTAATTTCTTTTAGAAGTAGAGATATTTTCATACTTTCATATTTTTTTTTTAATAAAAGGCCCTCGTGTTAATTTTGTGGTGTTATCTGTAGCAATAAATACGTTTTTTTTCAAACACACACTCATGTAGACTTAATACAATAAAAAAAAAATGCATGTAAAAGCACACGCAAAAAAAGTTATGGGGCTTCGAAGGGTACATTTAGGGTTATTTAGAAAAACCTAATAAAAAAATCATACCTCCGTAACCGTAATACTAAGGCTAGTTACACACACATCGATTTTGGACGTACGATAAAAATTCGTACGACCAAATTCCAATAGTGGCGCAAAGAAATGATTGTGTCTTTACACACATATCGATTCTCAAAAGTTTCTCAAAAGTTATCGTACGGACGCCGTGCTGCGGTCGTCCATTGTCTCGACTATACACGACCGCCGTCTAGTGGTCGTGAAAACAGTGGCTCATGTGATCAAAACGGCGTCTTCACACACATCGAATTTCGTTCGTACGACCGAAATTCGCTTGGCTTTACTAGTTGCGATTTAACCGCCATCAGAGAAGGAAGTAATGCAGTGCGTTTGGTGAAATTATTTAGTTTTTTCTCATACAATTCATCAAAGCTTGCTGTTGACATTCTAAAATAATTAAAAAACTTTTCTTCGTCACTTCGAAATTGTTCATAAAGCATGTGAAAAATCCCTGCATCTAGTCTTCTCTGATTAATAGGATGAACCCACTGACTCCTCGTTTTACGCCTTCGTCTACGCCGACGGTACAACAACCACATAGCAAGAACACGAGTCTTGAAAGGGTTCATGCTGACAGCAACTGAAGCGAATCATCAAAAATGTACGTCCACGATATAAAATCGACAGGTCTGAAAGCTACTTTAAATTTTGGACGTACAATAAATGTTCGTACGAACTTTTATCGAACGTCCAAAATCGATGTGTGTGTAACTAGCCTAAGGACCCAGGTTCCAAGACTGAAAAGGTAGCAAATGACCCTACCAACGCCCCAAAAAATTTGACGGTCCATGTGCCGAACACCCTGTATATATGCTTGGTCTGGCCGACCCACTCCTAGAGGGCACGAGCCGTCACTGATAGGTAGGTATCTATACATATATGTTTTAATACGGGGAGCTAATGTTTTGCTTGCACATGATATAAAAATAGGAAAGTAGTTGACTTTGAGAAAATAAAACTCAGAAAAACACTGACGTGAGGTCATGAGCTTTTGCCCGCATGAAAAATTAATGATATCTTCTGTTCGAAAGGAGCTATGAGAATGAAGAAATCACTAACGTCCATACATGGAATTATTTTTTCATATATAAATCCCGTATCTTATAAGATATATGAAGCGTATCGATTTCTGCGAAACTTTTCCTATTTGTTTCAACTTAATTTAAATTAAGTTACAACATGATCCGACGGATATTCTAGCAGTTATAGAGGAAACCAAATTTCAGATGCTGATAACTCCTGAACGGACTTGATCAAAATATCGGACAACTAACATATTCTGAGAGTAAAAAAAAACTATAGTTCATCTTGTTGAATGATTGTTTGGGCTATTACCATCATCTATTGTTGATGTAATGTTTTCCGACGTTTCGATAGACATCTTCTATCTTTATCAAGGAGGAAAAGTAAAAAATCTTTTGAAAATTATCAATTTTCAAAAAGTCAATATTGACAGAAGTCATGAAAGAAAATGAACGATGTTATATACTCATCTGTGATATGATGATCTTTTTAAGTTGGATCGAACTATCGGCGTCCAAACTTCTGGCAGATCTATAGATGGAGCACTTATGGAATCAGGTGTTATTTTCATAAATGCTGCCTCTTTGATTTTTCTTCTTGCAAGTTTTTCTTCTTTGGATATTATTGATGCTTCATCCCACTTTATACGATGATTCTCATCTACAGCATGTTGGACCAACCTGGATTTGTCGCTGTCTAGTACTCGTAGAAGCGTCTGATGTTCTTTTATTCGTACATTCAGAGGGCGTTCAGTTTCTCCGATGTAAGATCTTCCGCACTCGCAAGGTAATTCATATATGCAGTTCTTTGTCCTTTGAGTCTCATTATTAGGCTTAACTTTTGTAAGTTTAGCTCTGATAGTGTCATGAGTTTTGAATGCAGTCGTAATGTTGTATCTATTTCCAATTCTTCTCATTTTCTCCGACAAACCTTTTACATAAGGAACTACGGTTTTAATGGTCTGATTTATATCTGTTGGTTCAGGTTGACTTTCTCTTGTTCGTTTAACATTTTTTAATATCTTTTTGGGTAGCCATTGCTTCTAAGAGTTTTCGAGATGTTATTTATTTCTTCATTTTGGTCTTCTTCAGTGCAACAAATATTTATTGCTCTATCAAATAAACATTTTGCTACTTCCAATTTAGTGTTTAGTTGGTGGTTTGAATCAAAATGTAGATATTGTCCTGTGTTCGTTGGCTTTTTATAAACAGTGGTTTTTGGGATTCCATTTTGTTTATGTACGAGAACATCTAAGAATGGAAGTTGTCTGTTTTTCTCGATTTCCATTGTGAATTTAATTGATTCCTCTTGATTGTTTAGATATTGAAGGAATCCAACTATAGTGTCTCTTCCATGTTGCCAAATAATGAAAGTATCATTTACATATCTTTTCCACAGTTTGGGTTTAAGTACATATTTTTCTAATGCCTTCTGTTCGAAAATTTCCATATATAAATCAGCTAAAATTGGTGATAGTGGTGAACCCATGGCCATTCCAAATTCTTGTTGATAAAAGATGTCTTCAAATTGGAAATATATTGTTTCAATACAAATAGAAAGCATTTCCATAATTGCATTCACGCTTAGTGTAGTTCTTTCACTAAGGGTTTGATCTTCTTGAAGTTTTTCCTAACTATCATAAGTGTTTTATCTGTCGGAATATTAGTGAACAAACTGGTGATGTCGAAGCTGACCATAACGTCTTCTTCCATGATTTCTTGATGTCTCATTATTTCTATGAATTGTTTCGTGTGACTTATCATCGATGTTGAATTACTTTTTAATGGTGATATAATTTTCAGCAGAAATTTAGCCAATTGGTGGCATGCTGAATTTCTTTAACTCACAATTGGTCTTAGAGAAATATTTGCTTTGTGTATTTTTGGTAGACCATATAAATGTGGTGGTTTACTGAAGTGAGGTGTAAGTCTTGATCTAACGAATTGATCTGGAAATTCATTTCGATATTTATAAAGGATTTTGTAAATCTTGTTTTCAACTGTGGTGGTAGGGTCCTTTTTTAGTCTTTTTATTTTCCTGTTTCTAATAATTCATTGATTTTTTGATTATAAGAGCCAACATCTAGAATTACAGTGGCGTTTCCTTTGACATCAACTACGTATAGTTCTCTTTCGGAAGATAAAGAATATACGGCCGGACAAACATAGTCAAGTTTGAACCTGTATCCCACATCAGGCAGTCAAACCCAATCGATTGAGACCATCAAGCCGATCAAACGCGCAAAACAGGAATAAATTTTTTGAAACGAATAAATATCAATTTTGAAGTTTGCTACCGATTTTGACGTTGACCTCGCGACAATAAACGCGTGTAACGACAGACGTCATGTCGACGCTGTCCGCCCGTCCATCATCTGCAGCGGAGCGCGAAGAGATCTGTTTTGAATTAGTGAAAAGTTGACTAATGAACCGGCTACTTTAGACGATATTAAAAGGTTTACACGCCACTAAATTCACCCAAACAAATCTAGCAGACTTTGCTGTCTTATCCCGTTCGCTTGATGCATGATCTAACACGTGTTGACATTGTCAAATGTCTTCTTCTTTTCCTTCGGTCCTACCAAACGCAAACTTGCCCAGCTTTGATCTGCTGACCTGACTAATTTATGTCGACGCATTTGCTGCGCCTCTTATAGACACGACAGAGAAGGACTTTCATTTTTTCAACTTACACGGACTCAAATAAGAATAAATCCATTTAGTTTTAGCTTTCTTCTTACTGGTGGAAGAGCGAGATATCGTTCTATGCAAATGTATATAATTTTCGAATAACGATTTGGTTCGGCTGCTTGATGAGCTCAAATTTCAATATTTCAAATAACTTTCATCGCATAATTTATATCGATAAACATTGAAAATTATTTAATGACATCAAATATGGTGGTGAGTTTGCATTCATATTTGTCCGTAAAAACAAGTCGATATTCGAAAGCTACAAACATTTGAGCAAAACGATAACGTTGTTCCAGCAGGAACAACCGCATAGCAAGCCGGTCCTGAATGGACGTTTAGCATGAGCGGCAAGTTCGAAAGAAACAGATTATGTTTTCGGGTATTTCTGGTGTCACATTTCATAACATAATTATATTTCTTCGGGCCAACTAATAAATTTTCTGGCTTGCAGTTAACGAATGTTTCCTTCGAAGTCGACATATCGAAAAAGTCGTTTTTCCACCGTATTTATTTATTAATCGTAGTCTATTTATGACCGCCCACAATAAAACTAAAGTGCATATTTCGAGATTCCGGCAGGTAATTTGCGCTTGTTTGCTGCCAAAACGTAGCTGGTTAATCACCTACAAATGAGTTTCACTTCCACATTGCCATTAAATTAAGACTTAACCCATTTACTTCGGATGAAACTGTCCCATTACGTGCAAATCGAGCTCCCTTGGTAGAAATCAGTACAAGAATTAATAATCTAATACCGTCGCATTCAATTGACTTGAATCTTCCGTATATAAAAAAAACAGACAAATATTAAACCGATACAATACTGCTCCTTGGGGAACACCACTTGAAATAAAACTCCAAGTGGACATAGCATTAGCAAGCAGAAACTACTTCTCCAATAGGAAGCCCCATTGCACAGCAACAAAATCGGGAAATTGTATCTCGAAATCGAATCCATTGAGATCATTTTCGGTTCGATATTCCAAAAAGGTTCATGTCCAAAAAGAAGCATGCCGTTCTACAAGATCAAGCGCGCAAAAATGGAAACAAGAATTTGTATTTATCATTATGAAATTTTGGATTATAATCGAAAAATGAAACAATAACAAAATAAATGTTACGTCAGAAATATCTCATCTTTGTGTATATTTAATTCGTGTTTACTCATTCGAGGTGACCTTCACATAACCCGTATCTGCAGATATCGTACTTAAAGACACGACTTTTGATTTATCCATCTCGAATTTCGAGTGAGGGACTTTCATATAGACAGTTTCGAATTGATGTTGCCAAAATGCAATTTTATTCATTAAGAAATTTTAACCGTTTCAAGTGATTAATCGCAAGAATAAATTCTGAAGCAACTTTAAACCTTTGAAAGTTTCGGTATCTACAAAACATTCACGGCAGATGAATACTTGTATTGAGACGTCATTATCAGTGAACCTTGCTGTCAAAAGTTATCACAGGTCGATGATAATGTGAATTATCGTTTCGATTCATGCGGTTGCATTTATTTTCATTCGGCTATTTTGTGCTCTTCTTTAAGAGCCTCTCTTAATAAACCTAAAAAATTGAGAAAAGCTCTGACGTGAGGTCCGGACGTATTGCGCGTCTTTTCCTGTACTTTGGAACAATGTGATACAAATACAACCGCCACGATGAACTTTCACCAGTGCTTCTTTAGATTTTGACATTATTTAACCAGGAATGAACAATTTCTGCCGGCCTGCTAAACTGACTTTGACTCTACAGGGTCTTTCACGAGGAACCTCACCCATATTTACACGGGAAACTACTGAACGTATTTTCATGAAATTCAGCACTTATACGTATTTCACGATGCTGATGAAATCTAAAATATTTTCAAGTCATGAGCACCTCCGGTTTTTCCGGAAATGACGTCAACTTCCGTTTTTCATATTACAACACCATTTTTTTATTGCAGAAATAGATTCTTAGAAAATTTCAAGTTATTTTGATGTAACATTTTTCAATTTTGGTTGGAAAATTCTCTCTGAGCGGGAAAATTCGAAAAAAATATCGAAAATAAAGCTCCGCTGAAAAAAGAATAACTTCGAGGTTTTTGGAAGGAAAATTTTCATTTTTGGGATTTTTCAAGATGTAAGATTGATGTATCCACTTTGAATATCGAAATCGCGATTCATGATACAGGGGGTGACAAAATCGCTTTCAAAGTTAGGGATGACAAAATCGTGAAAAATCAATTTTTTCAAATTAGAACTACTCCATTTTTTTATGGCAGATATTGAATCTACTTTAAAAAATAATGTGAGTGTATGAATCACAGTATGCATCACACCCTTGCCCTAAAGTGGATATTTTCTGAGTTATTCACAAAAAACTGTGTTTCGTCTTGAATTTTCAGCTATTTCTTTTCCCTTCACGCCAAAAAGATGAAATTTTCAGGAACTGTTACTTAAACCATGTTTTAGATTTTACTACCATAATATGCAAGAGAAAAAAGTTACAGGTTGTTCCTAAATAGATGGCGAATTTGGATTCGAATTTGTATCGGAAACTAATCGGCCATCGGTTTTCTCTCCAGTGATAAATAAATAATTCCTTATGAACCATATGCAAAAACTTACCATGGTTTACATTCTTTTTTTTTTAATGATAGATATCATTAATTACATCTGCCAAATTCCTCTCTATTCAGTAGCATTTTGTGTTTACTATTAATTTGGTGATAATTCGTATTAAGTTATAAAATCGATCACTATGCCTAATTTTACCAATGAAGATTATTTAAATCTCATCCTACTTCATGGAGAATGTAATAAAATTGTAGATAGAACGATTCGACTGTTCATTGAGAGATTTCCTGACCGACCCAGACCAACGAGAGATACCATTAACAGAACTATGACAAACTTGAGAAATGTCGGATCTTTCGTTAAGAAAACTATACACAGAGAAAAAAGTGTAGTAGAAGATGAGAACAACGAAATTACAGTTCTTGCATATTTTCGTGTGAATCCTCAAAATTCTCTCAAAGATGCCGAGATTGCTCTGGGATTATCTCAATAAAGTGTTTGGAGAATATTAAAAAAACATAAAATGCACCCATATAAATTCAATAAGGTACAGCATTTGAGGAAACTGATTTCGTCAGGAGAACAGAGTTTTGCGAAGCTATGATGATTCGATTCCAAGAGAATGAAAACTTTTTGGACTGTATAATTTGGACAGATGAATCTAAATTCACAAAGAATGGTTCTTTCAATAGGCATAACAGTCATTATTGGGACGAAGAGAACAATCACCACTTCAGACAATGGAACTTTCAAGAGGCCTCGAGTTTCAATGTTTTTTGCGCCATCAAAAATAATGCAATTCTCGATGTTCACATTTATGATGGGACTTTAACCGGTAAGATAGAACACTACACATGTTTGCATTATTTAAAGAATGTTCTCCCTTAGGAGATGGATATTCTGACATATTGACTCAAATAATTGAGCCGCTAGTACAGAACCATAATGACTTATGGTATCAACAAGATGCGCCATCTTGACTTACGTAAATAGCATATGGTTAGCAACGTTATAAACCAAAGAACATTTTAAATAAAACTAAGTTTGTAATAGCTGTAACTTTTTTTTAAATTTCAATAGGAGTGGAGATGTTTTCATACTTTCATAATTTTTTTTTAATAAAAGGCCCACGTGTTAATTTTGCGGTGTTATCTGTAACAATAAATACGTTTTTTTTTTAACACACACTCATGTAGACTTAATACAATAAAAAAAAATGCATGTAAAAGCACACGCAAAAAAAGTTAATAAAAAAGCTAATAAAAAAATCATACCTCCGTAACCGTAATACTAAGGACCCAGGTTCCAAGACTGAAAAGGTAGCAAATGACCCTACCAATGCCCCAAAAAAATTTGACGGTCCATGTGCCGAACACCCTGTATAAGATATCAATCGGATTTAAACAAAATTTGTGAACATGTAGACGCTATGGATATCCTACAAATTCACGAATTTCATTGAAGACACAAGAATTAACCCGCAAAAGCTGCTAACCCAACATTTTTGAGGTATTGGGAATTTCAAATTTTAAATGCATATAGCTTCGAAACCATAGGACGGATTTTGTCCAATAAAGAAGTTGACCGAAATATGCCTAATTTATTCTGTAAAATCAAAACTCAAAGCCAGTTGTTCCTCTTGGAACAAGCAGGCAAAAAGACCCATTCAAAAGTTTCGATATAATAAACATAAGTGAAATAGAGATGAATTGATAACCTTTTTCTTGAAATCGACTGAAGTATAACAGAGTCGATGAACGAATTCAAATGAGTTTGTTTGCAAAGTGAGACGACAGTCGGTAGCTCGACGACGGTCGGACGGACACCTTTGGACACACACTTGAGTAGGTACAAATCCATTTAGTGAACAAATTTGCTGTCTGATGCAGCAAATATTTAACTTTTTAACAGATTATTTGATTTGGGACTTGTGTTGCCGCTACCGCTTGTGGGTACCCAAATATCTACTAATAACCCACCTTCATGTGGGTAAATCGAAATCTTGTTTATTCTGACAACTGACTGAAATTTTAATTGATTCGATTTCAGATAGGAAGTATCATAAAAAGTCAGGTCTTCCGTGCGCTGATTATGTCAGTGATTATCTTAACATGAATATTCACCAACACTCAACAATTGTTATGTCCAACAATAATTATTTCGTAAAACACTCTAGAATAAGCTCCTTATCCCACATCAATGCTTTTTTGAATTTTTTAATATAAAGTAGGTATAAATTTAGAAAAAAGCAGTGTATAGCAAGTACAATAAAGGACCCAAGATACTTCCTTACGGAACTCCAGATATTATAGGTTGTCTGTGATGTTGTCATTCACTCTGACCCTAAATTTCCTTTCAGTAATATAGGATTGTAGCAAATCGATGTATTGGTGGTAGAAGTTTTTTTATTTTGAATAAAATAATGAAAAAAGAAAAAGAGTATTAAATAGTTTTTTTCAAAAGATATGTGGACGACTGCATAGCTGCACCTCCTGGAACATATATAGCGTCAATGTTAAATGAACTGAACAACTACCATCCAAAAATTAAATTCACAACAGAAATATAAACTAACAATAAAATAAACTTTTTAGACATGACGCTCATACAGAACAGAAACTGCTCAAATATAGAAACAATATGGCACACAAAGGAAACATGGTCAGGAAGATACCTAAACTATAAATCAACACCACCAATTCAATATAAAAAAGTGTTATATCAGGAATTGCAGACAGATCAATAAAACTTACATCACCAAAACATCGCATCGAAACAATAAAAAAAGCCAAGGAAATCTTGAAACAAAATAATTATCCAGAAAAACTGAAATATTTAAAAACAGAATACATGCAGCTTACAATTCCGATAAAAATAAAAGCTCAAAAAAAGATAAAATATACATAGCAATTCCATACGTGAAAAATCTGTCCGAAAAAATCAGCCATATTTTCAAAGACACAGACATCAAAATTGCACCTAAATCCACAAACAATCTGAGACCTCTCTACACGAAGCTAAAATCCAAAACTCCGAGAGAAAAAATATCGAATTGTGTTTACCAACTAAAATGCAAAGAGTGTCCAGGAATCTACATAGGCCAAACAACACAATACATCAAAGAAAGGATCAACGGCCATAAATATTCAAAATATTCCACAGCCCGTAAAAAGCACGAACGAGGGAATGACCATAGATAAAATATAATTATACCTGTGATAACCTCAGCCATCACTTGGCTCTGTCACGCATGGAGCAGAGACCAATCAAAAATTAAATTGATGTATCCACTTTGAAATATCGAAAAATCATGATTCATGATGCACAGGGGGTGACAAAAATCGCTTTCAAAGTTAGGGGATGACAAAAATCGGTGAAAATCAATTTTTTCAAATTAGAACTACTCCATTTTTTTATGGCAGATATTGAATCTACTTTTAAAAATAATATTGAGTGTATGAATCACAGTATGCATCACACCCCTTGCTCTAAAGTGGATATTTTCTGAGTTATTCAAAAAAACTGTGTTTCTGTCTTGAATTTTCAGCTATTTCTTTTCCCTTCACGCCAAAAGATGAAATTTTCAGGAACTGTTACTTAAACCATGTTTTAGATTTTACTACCATAATATGCAAGAGAAAAAAGTTACAGGTTGTTTCAAATAGATGGCGAATTTGGATTCGAAGTTTGTACTGAAACTAATCGGCCATCGGTTTTCTCCAGTGATAAATAAATAATTCCTTATGAACCATATGCAAAAACTTACCATGGTTTATATTCTTTTTTTTTTAATGATAGATATCATTAATTACATCTGCCAAATTCTCTCTATTCAGTAGCATTTTGTGTTTACTATTAATTTGGTGATAATTGCATATTAAGTTATAAATCGATCACTATGCCTAATTTTACCAATGAAGATTATTTAAATCTCATCCTACTTCATGGAGAATGTAATAAAATTGCAGATAGAACGATTCGGACTGTTCATTGAGAGATTTCTGACCGACCCAGACCAACGAGAGATGTACCACTAACAGAACTATGACAAACTTGAGAAATGTCGGATCTTTCGTTAAGAAAAACTATACACAGAGAAAAAGTGTAGTAGAAGATGAGAACAACGAAATTACAGTTCTTGCATATTTTCGTGTGAATCTCAAAATTCTCTCAAAGATGCCAGAGATTGTTTCTGGGATTATCTCAATAAAGTGTTTGGAGAATAGTTAAAAAAAACATAAAATGCACCCATATAAACTAATAAGGTACAGCATTTGAGGAAACTGATTTCATCAGAGAACAGAGTTTTTGCGAAGCTGTGATGATTCGATTCCAAGAGAATGAAAACTTTTTGGACTGTATAATTTGGACAGATGAATCTAAATTCACTAAAGAATGGTTCTTTCAATAGGCATAACAGTCATTATTGGGACGAAGAGAACAATCACCACTTCAGACAATGGAACTTTCAAGAGGCCTCGAGTTTCAATGCTTTTTGCGCCATCATCAAAATAATGCAATTTCTCGATGTCTACATTTATGATGGGACTTTAACTGGTAAGATAGAACACTACACATGTTTGCATTATTTAAAGAATGTTCTCCTTAGGAGATGGATATTCTGACATATTGACTCAAATAATTGAGCCACTAGTACAGAACCATAATGACTTATGGTATCAACAAGATGCGCCATCTTGACTTACGTAAATAGTATATGGTTAGCAAATGTTATAAACCAAAGAACATTTTAAATAAAAACCAAGTTTGTAATGAATGTAACTTTTTTAAATTTCAATAGGAGTGGAGATGTTTTCTACTTTCATTTCACCTTTTTTTTAATAAAAGGCCCACGTGTTAATTTTGCGGTGTTATCTGTAATAATAAATACGTTTTTTTAACACACACTCATGTAGACTTAATACAATGTCAAAAATGCATGTAAAGCACACGCAAAAAGTTAATAAAAAAGCTAATAAAAAAATCATACCTCCGTAACCGTAATACTAAGGGACCCAGGTCTCCAAGACTGAAAAGGTAGCAAATGACCTACCAATGCCTACAAAAATTTGACGGTCCATATGCCGAACAATTTTCCTGTATAAGATATCAATCGGATTTAAACAAAATTTGCTTGAACATGTAGACGCTATGGATATCCTACAAATTCACGAATTTCATTGAAGACACAAGAAATTAACCCCGCAAAGCTGCTAACCCAACATTTTTGAGGTATTGGGAATTTCAAATTTTAAATGCATATAGCTTCGAAACCATAGGATTCGATTTTTGTCCAATAAAGCAAGTTGACCGAAATATGCCTAATTTATTCTGTAAAATCAAAATCAAAGCCAGTTGTTCCTCTCTGAACAAGCAGGCAAAAGACCCATTCAAAAGTTTCTTGATATAATAAACATAAGTGAAATAGAGATGAATTGATAACCTTTTTCTTGAAATCGACTGAAGTATAACAGAGTCGATGAACTTAATTCAAATGAGTTTGTTTGCAGTAAAGTGAGACGACAGTCGGTAGCTCGACGACGGTCGGACTGGACACCTTGCAGATTGGACACACACTTGAGTAGGTACAAATCCATTTAGTGAACAAATTTGCTGTCTGATGCAGCAAATATTTAACTTTTTAACAGATTATTTGATTTGGGACTTGTGTTGCCGCTACCGCTTGTGGGTACCCAAATATCTACTAATGAACCCACCTTCATGTGGGTAAATCGGAAATCTTGTTTATTCTGACAACTGACTGAAATTTTAATTGATCTGATTTCAGATAGGAAGTATCATAAAAAGTCAGGTCTTCCGTGCGCTGATTATGTCAGTGATTATCTTAACATGAATATTCACCAACACTCAACAATTGTTATGTCCAACAATAATTATTTCGTAAAACACTCTAGAATAAGCTCCTTATCTCACATCAATGCTTTTTTTGAATTTTTTTAATATAAAGTAGGTATAAATTTAGAAAAAGCAGTGTATAGTGGGTGACAATAAAGGACTCCAAGATACTTCTTGCATGGAACTCCAGATATTATAGGTTGTCTGTGATGTTGTTATTCACTCTGACCCTAAATTTCTTTCAGTAATATAGGATTGTAGCAAATCGATGTATTGGTGGTAGAAGTTTTTTTATTTTGAATAAAATAATGAAAAAGAAAAGAGTATTAAATAGTTTTCTTCAAAAGATATGTGGACGACTGCATAGCTGCACCTCCTGGAACATATATAGCGTCAATGTTAAATGAACTGAACAACTACCATCCAAAAATTAAATTCACAACAGAAATATAAAACTAACAATAAATAAACTTTTTAGACATGACGCTCACTTACAGAACAGAAACTGCTCAAATATAGAAACAATATGGCACACAAAGGAGCTTGTCACATCAGGAAGATACCTAAACTATAAATCAACACCACCAATTCAATATAAAAAAAGTATTTATATCAGGAATTGCAGACAGATCAATAAAACTTACATCACCAAAACATCGCATCGAAACAATAAAAAGCCAAGGAAATCTTGAAACAAAATAATTATCCAGAAAAACTAAAATATATTTCAAAAACAAGAATACATGCAGCTATAATTGAGCTGATAAAAATAAAAGCTCAAAAAGATAAAATATACATAGCAATTTCCATACGTGAAAAATCTGTCCGAAAAAAATCAGCCATATTTTCAAAGACACAGACATCAAAATTGCACCTAAATCCACAAACAATCTGAGACCTCTACACGAAGCTAAAATCCAAAACCTGAGAGAAAAATATCGAATTGTGTATTACCCAACTAAAATGCAAAGAGGTCCAGGAATCCACATAGGCCAAACAACACAATACATCAAAGAAAGGATCAATGGCCATAAATATCTCAAAATATTCCACAGCCCGTAAAAAGTTAATGAACGAGGGAATGACCATAGATAAAATATCTTCAACAATGCATCTACATATATACACAGATGGCATTTCAAATGATAAATTGGAAACCTGTATGTACAAACAAATAATTGAAAAGAATAATTCTAATTGACAGCGTTTACAACATGATGAATATGATTTTAATTTTACTGAGTTTTAAGATGAATTGTTGGACAGGTAGGTTAGCATAAAATATCAAAATATTAAAAACACTTAATAATCTAGTTATACATTTTAGATGTGATTGTCACTGTATTTGTAACACATAAACTTGAAAAAGGCTCAATGTACGCTTGAAACATATGTAGTAAAGCATTATATATACATAAAAATAGATTAAATCCTAATTTTGATCCAGTGCTCTAACCCCAAGAAAATTACTTCTAAATTATGTATATATATATATTTATACCCTTGAATGAAGAAAAGTTAATTCACGCCGATAAGTCATGCCAAGTATATATTAGGGTTTGGAGGTTTCTGCTCGTCACGAGGAGACCAAAAGGATGGTCAGGATGCTTAATTAGGCGATTCCTGACAGGGTGAAAAGTCACATTCTGGAATTCCTGGAATGTCAGCTGCTTGACATCGGGCCACCCTGTTCTATTCTTGTCCAAACTACAAAACATTATTTTCACCAAACATGCCGACAAACAATCTTGCATATAAACGGAAGTAAGAGATATTTTAAGCCCAGATTGCAAAATTAAAACAAATCTTCTTATTTTTATAAAAGCAGTCTTGATTCTGATTCAGTCTGTATGAAATATCTGAATTTTTATCTTTGCAGCTTCTAAACATAGATTCCTCATTCTCTCAGAAAAACAGAGATGTGGATGTGGCTGCCATAGTGATGCCAATAGCGATGAATACATCAAAGAGAAAATATTTAACTTTTAATCGTCGTTGGGTAAAATAATTTTCATCCAATAAAATAATAACATTTTAATTTGAGAATTTAATGCGAAATAAGTATGGAATTATCTGTTACATTCAAACAATGTACAGGTATAGACCACACGTTCTTCTCATATAAAAATTAAATAGTCTCAGCAATGTCTGTGTTGAATTCTGATAAAAATCTCGAATGCCGATCAGTTGCTTCTGGAAATGCCATAGTTTTTTTCCAAAAATATTTTTTATACTGACCTTGTTGTGATCCAGACAGGTGGCGTAGCGAAGGGAATTTGGAAAGCTGTAAATGGCATCCCAATAATTCTGAATTGCTGAAGCACTATATTTATCTGATGATATAACAAAACCCATTAATAATGAAAACTATTGATCAAACAATGAACAATATTATTCCCACAAAATATTTCTAAATTAAATTCATAAAAGACATTTATGTTTTTCAGTAAAGAATTAGTAGAACAGCGGTTGTACTAATATAAAACTGTTCGGAATACGGTGGACTTAGGAAAACCACATAAAATTTTTTTATACAGGGTGTCTCAAGTCTGAGTGCCTATTAGACGTTTCTGGAGAACTGACATATTTAAAATCTGAAAATTGGGATTATGATATTGTTTGAAATTACCTACAGAGCCTAAAATATTTTCGAAGCCCAAAAACTTCTGTAGTTATACAGGGAGTAAAAATAAATTGACGAAAAAATTTTTTCAAGTTTTACATTCCTGAGTATGTATGAGTATTCAATAGTGAATACATTTTGTCAAAACCATTGTTTTAAATCCAATAGTTTTCAAAATATCAAAAAAACTAGAAAAAGTCTAAATATGTTCAGTCAGTAATATGTTTATTATTTTTATTTAAATATCCTGAGCGTAAAATTTTTTACAACATCGAAGAGGAAGGATGTGAAAAGGTCATGCATTTTTGGATTTCAAAATATCATCATACAGGGTGTTTTCAAAGTTTAAAGTTGAAAATTGTGGGATCTTAAATTGGCCATAACTTCTGTTTTTCAAATTAGGAACCCTATTTTTTATAATTGTGTTGGATTTTGCGGTCAAAAATAATGATAGTTTTCTCACATGGTTATGCTCCTAATTCAATAATTTCTGAGTTATTTCAGAGATTTTCTGGATTTATGTAGTAAGTACGTTGAGTCAACTTCTTCGAATCTGATTCATATGATATTCTGTGAGCATAGAAGATAAATCATCCCATTTATAATTCACAAGGTCAGATAGGCTCTGTTAGTCGTTATAAAATTTTTTGATATCACAAAATGAATCGTTGCTATACAAATAATGATTTTGGATCTATTTCTTATATTGTATTTTTTCAATTGTATACGCAATATACATTAATATCTTCTTCAACAATGTTCACACATATACACAGATGGCATTTCAAATGATAAATTGGGAACCTGCATGTACAAACAAATAATTGAAAGAATAATTCTAATTGACAGCGTTCACAACATGATGAATATGATTTTAATTTTACTGAGTTTTAAGATGAATTGTTGGACAGGTAGGTTAGCATAAAATATCAAAATATTAAAAAACACTTAATAATCTAGTTATACATTTTAGATGTGATTGTCACTGTATTTGTAACACATAAACTTGAAAAAGGCTCAATGTACGCCGAAACATATGTAGTAAAGCATTAATATACAAAAAATAGATTAAATCCTAATTTTGATCCAGTGCTCTAACCCCAAGAAAATTACTTCTAAATTATGTATATATATATATATATTTATACCTCTTGAATGAAGAAAAGTTCATTCACGCCGATAAGTCATTAAGTATATATTAGGGTTTGGAGGTTTCTGTTCGTCACGAGTGAGACCAAAAGGGATGGTCAGGATGCCAATTAGGCGATTCCCGAAGGGTGAAAAGTCACATTCTGGAATCTCTGGAATGTCAGCTGCTTGACATCGGGCCACCCCGTTCTATTCTTGTCCAAACCACAAAACATTATTTTCACCAAACATGCCGACAAACAATTTGCATATAAACGGAAGTAAGAGATATTTTAAGCCCAGATTGCAAAATTAAAACAAATCTTCTTATTTTTCCATAAAGCTTGTCGGATTCAGTCTGTATGAAATATCTGAATTTTTATCTTTGCAGCTTCTAAACATAGATTCCTCATTCTCAGAAAAACAGAGATGTGGATGTAGCTGCCATAGCGATGCCAATAGCGATGAATACATCAAAAGAGAAAATATTTAACTTTTTAATCGTCGTTAAGGTAAAATAATTTTCATCCAATAAAATAATAACATTTTAATTTGAGAATTTAATGCGAAATAAGTATGGAATTATCTGTTAAGCATTCAAACAATGTACAGGTATAGACCTACGTTCTTCTCATAAAAAATTAAATAGTCTCAGCAATGTCTGTGTTGAATTCTGATAAAAATCTCGAATGCCGATCAGTTGCTTCTGGAAATGCCATAGTTTTTCCAAAAAATATTTTTTATACTGACCTTGTTGTGATCTAGACAGGTGGCGTAGCGAAGGGAATTTGGAAAGCTGTAAATGGCATCCCAATAATTCTGAATTGCCGAAGCACTATATTTATCTGATGATATAACAAAACCTTAATAATGAAAACTATTGATCAAACAATGAACAATATTATTCCCACAAAATATTTCTAAATTAAATTCATAAAGACATTTATGTTTTTCAGTAAAGAATTAGTAGAACAGCGGTTGTACTAATATAAAACTGTTCCGGAATACGGTAGACTTAGGAAAAACCACATATAAAATTTTTTATACAGGGTGTCTCAAGTTCGAGTGCCTATTAGACGTTTCTGGAGAACTGACATATTTAAAATCTGAAAATTGGGATTATGATATTGTTTGAAATTACCTACAGAGCTAAAATATTTTCGAAGCCCAAAAACTTCCAGTTATACAGGGAGTAAAAATAAATTCGACGAAAAAATTTTTTTTCAAGTTTTACATTCCTGGTATGTACGAGTATTCAATAGTGAATACATTTCTGTCAAAACCATTGTTTTAAATCCAATAGTTTTCAAAATATCTAAAAAAACTAGAAAAAAAGTCAAATATGTTCAGTCAGTAATATGTTCATTATTTTTATTTTAAATATCCTGAGCGTAAACCGTTTTTACAACATCGAAGAGGAAGGATGTGAAAAGGTCATGCATTTTTTGGATTTCAAAAATATCATCACAGGGTGTTTCAAAGTTTGTGTTGAAAATTGTGATCTTAAATTGGCCATAACTTCTGTTTTTCAAATTAGAACCCTATTTTTTTATAATTGTGTTGGATTTTGCGGTCAAAAATAATGATAGTTTTCTCACATGATTATGCTCCTAAATTCAATAATTTCTGAGTTATTTGAGATTTTCTGGATTTGTAGTGTGTAGTGTGTAGTAAGTACGTTGAGTCAACTTCTTCGAATCTGATTCATAAGGATATTCTGTGAGCATAGAAGATAAATCATCCCATTTATAATTCACAAGTGTCAGACAGGCTCTGTTAGTCGTTATAAAATTTTTTGATATCACAAAATGAATCGTTGCTATACAAATAATGAGATTTTGGATTCATTTCTTATATTGTATTTTTTCAATTGTATACGCAATACACATTCAAATGCACTTAATGATATTGTTTATTTCAAATTCATGGTGGATGACAAAAAACGTTGAGTATCCAAAGAGAAGTACCCCCATTTTTTTTTACAATTTCTGAAAAGATGTTTCAAACTTTTCATATAATGGAATGTAAGAGTCCCTAAAGAATACAAAAAAAGGCAGTTGATGAAATTAGTATTTCGACTTATTTCGAAGCTAATGAGAATTCATCTCTTCAATAGGAAACAAACACTTGTGAGCTATTAACAGATAATTTATCTTCTATGTGTACAGAGTGTTCCCATGGTTTCGAATTAATATTAATTGAATTTTTTTAGATGCAATCAATTTGACTCTACGTACACCATAAATCCAGAAAATCTCAAATAACTCAGAAATTATTGAATTTAGGAGCATAATCATGTGAGAAAATTATCATTATTTTTGACCGCAGAATCCAACACAATTATAAAAAAATAGGGTTCTAATTTGAAAAACAGAAGTTATGGCCAATTTAAGATCACAATTTTCAACACAAAATTAGAAACATCCTGTGATGATATTCTTGAAATCCAAAAGATGCATGACCTTTTCACATCTTTCCTCTTCGATGTTGTAAAAACGGTTTACGCTCAGGATATTTAAAATAAGAATAATGAACATATTACTGACTGAACATATTTGACTTTTGTTCCAGTTTTTTTTAGATATTTTGAAAACTATTCGATTTAATACAATGGTTTTAAAAGGAATGTATTCACTATTGAATACTCGATCATACCAGGAATGGAAAACTCGAACTACAAGCATACAACTTTCTTCGCTCATATCTCGGAAACGGTGACTCTCACGAAAAAAAGTATAGAAACAATTTTTGTAGATAATTGCACGATATACAATTTATGTCTGAGCTATTTTTATGATAAAACTCACCGTTTGGCTGAAAAAAGCGTAAAACTCATTTTCGCGACCTTTGACCTTGAATAACTTTTTTAGCAACAATGGGATTTTTGAGGACTTTTCACCCTTTCTTTCTAATGGTATCTTGACCATCTCTACCAATTTTCAGCTCTATGCGAATTTTGGTAACCTCACCTCTGTTATTTGGACTAACTTGACCGGACTATTGTTTTTAGTTATATTTATCGTTTTGTGGTTGACAACACTGACATCCTATCCTTTCGAATGTCAACACGCGTCCATTGCATGCCAACTGTCAATATTAAACCATGTGGAGATTTGAACGCACTATTCAAATTCTATAATCTGTCAATTTTCGTATCAGTCACACCAACTGCGAAAATAAAATAGAAAAGGCACTAGGAGGTATAATCTGAATTTTTCATTGAATTCCAATAAATTTCTCACAATTCTTGACTGAAATAGAGAAAAAATCGTCTAATACTCGTTGCAGAAGGCTATTCCAACACTCGCTCCTTCGTTCGAATTTCGCATTCGTGTTGGAATAGGTGCCCATTCTGCAACTTGTATTAGAATATAATATTCTCAAAAAATATATATATAAAAGATATCGAAGGAATAAATATCTCGAGTTCGTTATCGAGACACATCAGTCCAATGGTTCAGGAGTTATGAGTATCTGAAAATTGGTTTCCTTTATACAGGGTGAGTCTTTGACCACTGCGTTAATTTTAACCATAGATTCTTGACGTCAAAAGAAACATTTTCTTCCTATAACATTTTTCCAAATTTGGCCCCGTTCAAAAGATATAGATTGTTGAAATTTCATAAAAAAATCGCATTTTCACCTGTAATATTCAAACGACAATATCGATTGAAATGATCTCTTGTAGAAGGTTTTAGATAACAGTCATGCATGTTTTGGCATCAATAGATTTATTCCATTTCTTGTGGGTTTCTCACTACTACTCTACAGATTGGTTAAATTGCATGAAAAACAAATATCGCTTGAACTAAAGTTCCGTATCTTGTACTTCCTGGAATCATTAGTATTTTTTGAAGATAAAATCATTCCTCATCTTTTCTCCTAAAATGCACCATACTTGAGATATTTGAAGTTGAAAGGAATTGAATTGATATTGTCCAAATTTTCTGATTTACCGCAATCCAACTCTGTGCTGAAATGATTCAATAATCAGATTTGTTCAATGTTGCCATATTTTATGTCTTTATTAAATATTTCTACAAAAGTTTGGGAAAATCTCTCCAGTCTATGGTTCCACCACTAAACACTATTGATGAAATTAACCACTGAACAATTTTTGTCTTACATTCACCACAAAATCTAAATTGCCATTTGCTGTATTCTTTAATAATGATGTCTAGCACCTTGTTTAATATTTAATCCAGAGTAATATTCCATAATAAATAGAGAAAAAGTTTTTCATCACTCACATAGGTACTTCGGTATATTTTCATGATGACGGTTGAAATAAGTAATCTATTTTCTGTCAGGACCTATGGAATTGAATAATTGTCTTTATGAAGGGCTGGTTCTTTAAAGCTTCAGACTTTAGAGTTTATCAAACTATATATATTCTAACATAGGAATGCTTCAAATTGAGTTCATATGAGTTTTAAAAACTTCGAACCCAGTCTCCTAGATTTGTTTTATACCTTTATTATCTTTATTTCATACACCGATTCAACCTGGTTCACAAACTAAGGAGATAATAGAATTTGACTTAGTTTCAATATTTTAGAATGTTTTTTTATGATGCATGGTTAATTAAAATTCAATCAATATTGAAACTGGAAGCTATCAGCGCTAAACAAGAAAGATTAGAACAGAATGCATTTTCTGACCATAATCATTTCATACTGAATTGAATAATTTCAAACTATCGAAATTATCCTTACAACAATTTTTTTTAAAGAAAGCTACAAATAACTGTTGACAGTTTCATACAGAATCAAAACAACAAGGAACCACAGAACACTTTTTTATTGGGAACTACCCACCACAGAGACGTTATAATATTTTAATGTGATAAAAATTCACTCTTATTATTATTATTATTACTATAATTATTCTGAGAAAAATTATAACTAAAGATCAATAATGGTTACAAATATTATCTTTCATTTAAAAAAACTTTGCAATTATTAATTTTTTTCTCCTGGGGTTCGGTAATAAATTAATATTCTATGGTAAGGTATTAAAATTTGACATAATCTATGAATAACCATTATTCAATATTTATGTTTTTGTTTACGTAATTAAAACAGATACTCTGATTATGAAAACCAAAAATTTACGCATGTTCAGTAATTAATTATAGTCTAAACAGAATAGATTCATATTAATGATTTAACAAAAAATTTTGTATTAAAGTTGACTTTTCAGAATCAAATCTAAGTGATTGAACTCAATTTCTACAAGCAAGTATAATTGCACACCCAAATCTGGGAATACTTGTAACCTATCCAAGTAAATTGTTATTGGGATTTAGTACAGAAAATAATCATCAAGCAAAGTAACATCACTTTAAAATGATTATTCGTAGTGACATCATTCATTGTTGTTAAAGATTTTCATATTTTTAACAGTATGATATCAAGAGACCTCATAGACCTCTTCACTGATCTCTGTCAAGGAGAAGAAACTTCAGAAATATCAGTGTTTGGAAAATCATAGATGATTTTTTCTGGCTTTGAGTGGAAAAAAAGCAATGTGACAACCTCTTGCCTTGGAAGTTTTCATAGAAATGATGATAATATCCAATAATTCTGAGGTTTTTTTGGAATTTCTCACTTGAAAGGGATGGTTTATAATTTTAAACTAGAAAGAAATTATAGTAGAACAACAAAAATCTATGTTTATGGTGTTGAATTTTTTTTACCAGAAAATTACTATTTTGTATCTTCCTTCTGGATATGGACCTCATTGGATGAAACATGAGTGAGTGAATCATTTTTTAGAGGGAAAATAATGTTTTTAAACAATTCAGATTCAATAGTGGATGCTGTGGAAGGTATTTTTCATTCAAAGTAAACTGGAGTACAGAGGGGTATTTGCCCAATGTGAAAACTTAAAATGCTTATAACTTTTCAACGCAGCTGAATATAGAAAAACCGTAATGGAAAAAGTGTTTTTTTGGATCTCAAGAACCTATGGTTAAAATTAACGCAGTGTTCAAAGACTCACCCTGTATATCCTACAATATCCATCGGATCAAGTTGTAACTGGAAATATTAGGTTGAAACAAATAGGTTTGTAGAATTTCGCAAAAATCATCATACTGGAAAATTTTTCAAAAATTCTTAAAGAAAAATTTTTCAATACTTCATACTCCATAAGATATCAGACGTATTAAAACAGAAATTTGTGTATTTATAGACCTTATTGATATCTCACATATCCTCAAACTTTATTGTCGTATCTTCTTTCCATCTTCAAATATGTTTATATTTTCATTTACTTAAGAAAAATGATAGAAAGGCCGTCAGAAGTATCTGTGATCGATGCTACCACAGATGTTCGATTGACATAAGTCGGACTTATTAATCAATGTCAGTTAGGGGAAAATTAATGGAAAATTCTCATTATGGTGAAACATTATCAAAATTTAGAAAAGGACTTGGAAATTCTGAAATTAAGTTTCAGATGCTCTTAACTCGAGAAACATTGGACGGATTTAGCCCAATTATGAACTTAAGTGAGATTTTGAAAGTCTAAAAAACTCTGACTCATCTCATCCGGAAAATGGAGAGTATACCGGTCGGACATACTAAATTTTGACCGTGTATATTATTCATCAGAAGGACAAACCCAATATATTGAGACCATTTTCGTCTCGGTATTGGAAAACTACAGGCATTTGAGCAGAACGATAGCACGCTGTTTTAGTAGAACAAGCGTGCAAAAAAAGTAAAAAATAAGGATGCCTTACCCGAATCCATGGCAGCAAGCAATTGATAAATAGTGATCGCCTTTTTCCAGTTGAACGGTTCGTTTCTGAGCGAAGAAGCGTTGATAATCGCAAATTAACAACACGTAACAACAAGTCATTAAGCAAAGTCCTTAACGATGGCACAACAAAGTGGCCGTGGTGGACGCTCAACAATGCATAGAAGCGCGACGTTGCGGGAAATTAACGGTCCAAGCGAGGCGTTGACGAAAAAAATGGTCAACCGGCCGCACTTGACTGCTGAGACTGAGCCGAGAAGCGCCTGGGAGTAACCCGCTTAAGTTAAGCATAGCGACGACCTATGGCCGCTCCTACAAAGGAGGAGAGCCACGCCTACCGAAACACGCTTAAGCAATAAAATGGCTGTTTCCTAGGGAACGATGGATTACGCCGATTATTGGCCAGGTGACACGAGTCCACTCACATCCGCTTAACGTATGTATTTATTTACCTACCTATATTATGAGAGGTACTATAATGAGTTGTAACTTTTTGCGCGCTTAACTCTAATGGCAGATCAAGTTTTTCGCTCTCATGCATGTAATTTTTGGCGCTCTTGTTCACCCGAACAGAGTGCCTATCATTTTGCCCGAATGTCTGTAATTTTGGAATATCGAGCCGAAAATGGTCTCAATCGATTGGGTTCGACTCCCCGATGAAGAATCCGTGGCGAAAGTTGAGTCTGTCCGGCCGGCCGTATCCTCTCTAGCATCTAAAAGAGATGAGCTAGAGTTTTCATATTTTCAGAATAGGTTAATTGTCCAAATATCTCGGTCAAGTTCGTTATTGGGCCAAATCCGTCTGATAGTTCAGTTGCAGTGGCGGCGATTAGGGGTGGCCAGGGGGTGCAACCGCCCCCCCACTTTCTTAGGAATATGAAATTGAATTATATAATATTTTTGGTTGCCAACACTTGTATACTTTTAAAACTGCTTTACACAACTGCAACATAACTAGGGATGAAACGATACAAGTAAATACGAGTACATACTCGTTACTTTCCTTTCGATACCAAATACTTTTGTACTCGATTCAAGTAAGTATCGATACTTTTCAACCGATACTGAGTAGGTATCGATACTTTCCATTCGATACCTTATCGAGTAAAAGTATCGATACCTCAAGGGTATCGTTTCATCCCTAAACATAACTTGAAGTGACTTTCACGACGTGGCGAGGGAGGCTCCGCCTTCGCGAACCGACATCAGACGACAGTTCGCGATCATATCTGCCCAAGACCATGCGCAATGCACATGGCCACTTCGGCACAAGTTTTGTCCTTAGTGTTGAGGGTTTGTCGTATTTCTGGTTAATTCGGACTTATAAAATGAAGCGTTCTTCGGGAAAAACGTTATTCGATTTCTTCGAAAAAAAGCAGAAATGCAAAGAAGGATTACAGTTCCATAATCCCCCTAATATTTCTGTTGTTCCGGATTCAAATAGTGAGTTATCAGTGGCGGTTACTCCAGCTATAGATCAATCACACAAAATTTCGTCATTGACAATTCAGCAGTTGAAAATAGTTAGACCTGAACCTGGTACTAGTATGTCCATGAGAATGTGTTGCCCGTATGCACACCTACTACTTCTAATAGTCCTCATCAGCATTCGAACCAAGAGATCCAATTCATGGTAGACAAGCAGCTTCACAGTTTTTTAAAAAAGGTCCTTTTCAACCTACTCTTGATAAATACCCAGAAACAAAGGGTAGAAAGTTCAGAAAAATGTGGTATACAGATTATAATTGGTTAGAATACAGTATTGCTTCTGAACTCGTGTCTAGACACACACATTACAGTTTGCCTCCGTTTGTATCCGCATGCGCAGTGAGTTGCGATGAACCGTTGACTGGCGGTTTAGCGGGATATCATTTTATATTCCGCAGCGATCTGTACCTCGCACCATTTCGTTTAACATGGAAACATTCTGCAAAACCTGCGAAAAAAAATTCTTTTCCAAGAGGACTTTCAGAACCCACTTGAAAAAAATCCATCCTAGTGAATATTAAATTTAGAAATATTTGTTTTTTGAGATACGGGGCTTGAAATTTCTAACCTGATACATCAATTTGAAAATCCGAATATGATTTTTGATTCTGTTAGCGCCGGTCCATAAATAAATTATATCAGGTCAGAATTTGCCTACACTTCTGGGCTTGACCCTCCTCTTTTTTTCACATTGTTAACATTCAGAATTGTAATCAACTCATATTTTATTTCAAATCAGTTTACTATAATTCCAAAGCGAACTAATCCGCCAAAAGCAAGTTGCAATGCTTGTGGTGAATTTTTTGTGAAATATTGTAATTTAATAAGACATATAAAAAGGTTTCATCCAGGTATTAATTATTATATATATTATTTTATATAAGTGAATTCATTTTTAACACGTTTATAATAGCGAAATAGTTTAGTGCGGAGATTTAAATACAGTTGAGATGGCATTATTCGTGGGTGATTCCGCAGAAAAAATTGAGATTAGCAGGTACTTGCTGACACGTGTTTCTACGTATTGGCTTCTTCGGGGCAAGGCAACCTTGAAAATGTGAAAGGAATTAGAACTATGGAGGAGCTTTTAGCTCTGAAAAATATGGTAGCTCCGATTAGGCCGACATTACACTCTATACAGGCACAACAATGCCGGAATATTCAACGGGAGTGATCTTAGCCACAACCACAAAACCGATAAAGGTCGCACACACGATCCGACTTATATATGTCAGGGTGCGAATATATAATAAATCTATTCGAAATGTTACTTGAATTAGGGTTGATCACTGTGGAACTAATGTGGAATATGCTTTCAATATACCAGAAAGCTTATCGAATGAATTAAAGTGAGGAAACTTGGAAATTCATCTATCTCGAGATACAAGGGGCGAAGAAAATCGATATATTCGAAATTTTCACTGAATGTCGGTGTTATAACGAGCCAAATTATATTTTCATCAATGAGATATCCCTAAAGACGAAGCAAGAAAAAATGGACATCCGTCAGTGACGTGCTACAGGAGTCGAAAGTTCTGTTATGAGTATTCAAAAAGTTCGAAATTTTCCATGAAATCAGTTTTGTCAGACAAAGAACGCTATTGAAATATGTTTCTATCATTGAAACAAGCTAATAGACGGAATAAGAAAAAATGGACATCCGTCAGTGACGTGCTACAGGGGTCGAAAGTTCTGTTATGAGTATTCAAAAAGTTCGAAATTTTCGATGAAATCAGTTTTGTCAGGCAAAGAACGCTATTGAAATATGTTTCTATCATTGAAACAAGCTAATAGACGGAATAAGAAAAAATGGACATCCGTCAGTGACGTGCTACAGGGGTCGAAAGTTCTGTTATGAGTATTCAAAAAGTTCAAAATTTTCGATGAAATCGGTTTTGTCAGGTAAAAAACGCTATTGGAATGTGTTTCTAACATTGGAACAAGCTATCAGAGGGATTAGGAAAAAATGGACATCCGTCAGAGACGTGCTACAGGGGTCGAAAGTTCTGTTATGAGTATTCAAAAAGTTCAAAATTTTCGACGAAGTCCGTTTTGTCAGGCAAAAAACCTTAGTGGAATGTGTTCCTAACATTAAAACAAGCTAATAGACGGAATAAGAAAAAATGGACATCCGTCAGTGATGTGCTACAGGGGTCGAAATTTCTGTTATGAGTATTCAAAAAGTTCAAAATTTTCGATGAAGTCCGTTTTGTCAGGCAAAAAACCTTAGTGGAATGTGTTCCTAACATTAAAACAAGCTAATAGACGGAATAAGAAAAGATGGACATCCGTCAGTGACGTGCTACTGGGGTCGAAAGTTCTGTTATGAGTATTCAAAAAGTTCAAAATTCTCGATGAAGTCCGTTTTGTCAGGCAAAAAACGTTAGTAGAATGTGTTCCTAACATTAAAACAAGCTAATAGACGGAATAAGAAAAAATGGACATCCGTCAGTGACGTGCTACAGGGGTCGAAAATTCTGTTATGAGTATTCAAAAAAGTTGAAAATTTTCGATGAAGTCCGTTTTGTCAGGCAAAAAACGTTAGTGGAATGTGTTCCTAACATTAAAACAACCTAATAGACGGAATAAAGAAAAATGGACATCCGTCAGTGATGTGCTACAGGGTCGAAAGTTCTGTTATGAGTATTCAAAAGTTCAAAATTTTCGATGAAGTCCGTTTTGTCAGGCAAAAACGTTAGTGGAATGTGTTCCTAACATTAAAACAAGCTAATAGACGGACTAAGAAAAATGGACATCCGTCAGTGACGTGCTGCAGGGGTCGAAAATTCTGTTATGAGTATTCAAAAAGTTCCAAATTTTCGATGAAGTCCGTTTTGTCAGGCAAAAAACGTTAGTGGAATGTGTTCCTAACATTAAGACAAGCTAATAGACGGAATAAGAAAAAATGGACATCCGTCAGTGATGTGCTACAGGGGTCGAAATTTCTGTTATGAGTATTCAAAAAGTTCAAAATTTTCGATGAAGTCCGTTTTGTCAGGCAAAAAACCTTAGTGGAATGTGTTCCTAACATTAAAACAAGCTAATAGACGGAATAAGAAAAAATGGACATCCGTCAGTGACGTGCTACAGGGGTCGAAAGTTCTGTTATGACTATTCAAAAAGTTCAAAATTTTCGATGAAGTCCGTTTTGTCAGGCAAAACACGTTAGTGGAATGTGTTCCTAACATTAAAACAAGCTAATAGACGGAATAAGAAAAAATGGACATCCGTCAGTGATGTGCTACAGGGGTCGAAAGTTCTGTTATGAGTATTCAAAAAGTTCCAAATTTTCGATGAAGTCCGTTTTGTCAGGCAAAAAACCTTAGTGGAATGTGTTCCTAACATTAAAATAAGCTAATAGACGGAATAAGGAAAAATGGACATCCGTCAGTGACGTGCTACAGGGGTCGAAAGTTCTGTTATGAGTATTCAAAAAGTTCAAAATTTTCGATGAAATCGGTTTTGTCAGGTAAAAAACGCTATTGGAATGTGTTTCTAACATTGGAACAAGCTATCAGAGGGATTAGGAAAAAATGGACATCCGTCAGAGACGTGCTACAGGGGTCGAAAGTTCTGTTATGAGTATTCAAAAAGTTCAAAATTTTCGACGAAGTCCGTTTTGTCAGGCAAAAAACCTTAGTGGAATGTGTTCCTAACATTAAAACAAGCTAATAGACGGAATAAGAAAAAATGGACATCCGTCAGTGACGTGCTGCAGGGGTCGAAAATTCTGTTATGAGTATTCAAAAAGCTCCAAATTTTCGATGAAGTCCGTTTTGTCAGGCAAAAAACGTTAGTGGAATGTGTTCCTAACATTAAAACAAGCTAACAGACGGAATAAGAAAAAATGGACATCCGTCAGTGACGTGCTACAGGGGTCGAAAGTTCTGTTATGAGTATTCAAAAAGTTCAAAATTTTCGATGAAGTCCGTTTTGTCAGGCAAAAAACCTTAGTGGTATGTGTTCCTAACATTAAAACAAGCTAATAGACGGAATAAGAAAAGATGGACATCCGTCAGTGACGTGCTACTGGGGTCGAAAGTTCTGTTATGAGTATTCAAAAAGTTCAAAATTCTCGATGAAGTCCGTTTTGTCAGGCAAAAAACGTTAGTAGAATGTGTTCCTAACATTAAAACAAGCTAATAGACGGAATAAGAAAAAATGGACATCCGTCAGTGACGTGCTACAGGGGTCGAAAATTCTGTTATGAGTATTCAAAAAGTTGAAAATTTTCGATGAAGTCCGTTTTGTCAGGCAAAAAACGTTAGTGGAATGTGTTCCTAACATTAAAACAAGCTAATAGACGGAATAAGAAAAAATGGACATCCGTCAGTGATGTGCTACAGGGGTCGAAAGTTCTGTTATGAGTATTCAAAAAGTTCAAAATTTTCGATGAAGTCCGTTTTGTCAGGCAAAAAACGTTAGTGGAATGTGTTCCTAACATTAAAACAAGCTAATAGACGGACTAAGAAAAAATGGACATCCGTCAGTGACGTGCTGCAGGGGTCGAAAATTCTGTTATGAGTATTCAAAAAGTTCCAAATTTTCGATGAAGTCCGTTTTGTCAGGCAAAAAACGTTAGTGGAATGTGTTCCTAACATTAAGACAAGCTAATAGACGGAATAAGAAAAAATGGACATCCGTCAGTGATGTGCTACAGGGGTCGAAATTTCTGTTATGAGTATTCAAAAAGTTCAAAATTTTCGATGAAGTCCGTTTTGTCAGGCAAAAAACCTTAGTGGAATGTGTTCCTAACATTAAAACAAGCTAATAGACGGAATAAGAAAAAATGGACATCCGTCAGTGACGTGCTACAGGGGTCGAAAGTTCTGTTATGACTATTCAAAAAGTTCAAAATTTTCGATGAAGTCCGTTTTGTCAGGCAAAAAACGTTAGTGGAATGTGTTCCTAACATTAAAACAAGCTAATAGACGGAATAAGAAAAAATGGACATCCGTCAGTGATGTGCTACAGGGGTCGAAAGTTCTGTTATGAGTATTCAAAAAGTTCCAAATTTTCGATGAAGTCCGTTTTGTCAGGCAAAAAACCTTAGTGGAATGTGTTCCTAACATTAAAATAAGCTAATAGACGGAATAAGGAAAAATGGACATCCGTCAGTGACGTGCTACAGGGGTCGAAAGTTCTGTTATGAGTATTCAAAAAGTTCAAAATTTTCGATGGAGTCCGTTTTGTCAGGCAAAAAACGTTAGTGGAATGTGTTCCCAACATTAAAACAAGCTAATAGACGGAATAAGAAAAAATGGACATCCGTCAGTGACGTGCTACAGGGGTCGAAAGTTCTGTTATGAGTATTCAAAAAGTTCAAAATTTTCGATGAAGTCCGTTTTGTCAGGCAAAAAACGTTAGTGGAATGTGTTCCTAACATTAAAACAAGCTAACAGACGGAATAAGAAAAAATGGACATCCGTCAGTGACGTGCTACAGGGGTCGAAAGTTCTGTTATGAGTATTCAAAAAGTTCAAAATTTTCGATGAAGTCTGTTTTGTCAGGCAAAATACCTTAGTGGAATGTGTTCCTCACATTAAAACAAGCTAATAGACGGAATAAGAAAAAATGGACATCCGTCAGTGACGTGCTACAGGGGTCGAAAATTTTGTTATGAGTATTCAAAAAGTTCCAAATTTTCGATGAAGTCCGTTTTGTCAGGCAAAAAACGTTAGTGGAATGTGTTCCCAACATTAAAACAAGCTAGTAGACGGAATAAGAAAAAATGGACATCCGTCAGTGACGTGCTACAGGGGTCGAAAATTCTGTTATGAGTATTCAAAAAGTTCCAAATTTTCGATGAAGTCCGTTTTGTCAGGCAAAAAACGTTTAAGGAATATGTTCCTAACATTAAAACAAGCTAATAGACGGAATAAGAAAAAATGGACATCCGTCAGTGTCGTGCTACAGGGGTCGAAAGTTCTGTTATGAGTATTCAAAAAGTTCAAAATCTTCGATGAAGTCCGTTTTGTCAGGCAAAACGCTATTGGAATGTGTTCCTAACATTGAAACAAGCTAATAGACGGAATAAGAAAAAATGGACATCCGTCAGTGACGTGCTACAGCGGTCGAAAGTTCTGTTATGAGTATTCAAAAAGTTCCAAATTTTCGATTTCATTTTTTCTTATTCCGTCTAGTTATTTCAATGTTAGAAACACATTCCAATAGCGTTTTATGCCTGACAAAACCGATTTCATCGAAAATTTTGAACTTTTTGAATACTCATAACAGAACTTTCGACCCCTGTAGCACGACACTGACGGATGTCCATTTTTTCTTATTCCGTCTGTTAGCTTGTTTCAATGTTAGGAACACATTCCAATAACGTTTTTTGCCTGACAAAACGGACTTCATCGAAAATTTTGAACTTTTTGAATACTCATAACAGAACTTTCGACCCCTGTAGCACGTCACTGACGGATGTCCATTTTTTCTTATTCCGTCTATTAGCTTGTTTCAATGTTAGGAACACTTTCCAATAACGTTTTTTGCCTGACAAAACGGACTTCATCGAAAATTTTGAACTTTTTGAATACTCATAACAGAACATTCGACCCCTGTAGCACGTCACTGACGGATGTCCATTTTTTCTTATTCCGTCTATCAGCTTGTTTCAATGTTAGGAACACATTCCAATAACGTTTTTTGCCTGACAAAACGGACTTCATCGAAAATTTTGAACTTTTTGAATACTCATAACAGAACTTTCGACCCCTGTAGCACGTCACTGACGGATGTCCATTTTTTCTTATTCCGTCTATTAGCTTGTTTCAATGTTAGGAACACTTTCCAATAACGTTTTTCGCCTGACAAAACGGACTTCATCGAAAATTTTGAACTTTTTGAATACTCATAACAGAACTTTCGACCCCTGTAGCACGTCACTGACGGATGTCCATTTTTTCTTATTCCGTCTGATAGCTTGTTTCAATGATAGAAACATATATCAATAGCGTTCTTTGCCTGACAAAACCGATTTCATCGAAAATTTTGAACTTTTTGAATACTCATAACAGAACTTTCGACCCCTGTAGCACGTCACTGACGGATGTCCATTTTTGGCGCTCTTGTTCACCCGAACAGAGTGCCTATCATTTTGCCCGAATGTCTGTAATTTTGGAATGTCGAGCCGAAAATGGTCTCAATCGATTGGGTTCGACTCCCTGATGAAGAATTCGTGGCGAAAGTTGAGTCTGTCCGGCCGGCCGTCCGGCCGTCCGGCCGTATCCTCTCTAGCATCCAAAAGGAATCAGCTAGAGTTTTCAAATTTTCAGAATAGGTTAATTGTCCAAATATCTCGGTCAAGTTCGTTATTGGGCCAAATCCGTCGGATGGTTCAGTAGTTATGAGCATCTGAAATTTTGTTTCCTCAATAACTACTAGAATATCCATCCGATCAAGTTGATACTTGGAATGTTATTGAGGAGGCTGAAACGAAATGGCTTGCAAAATTTCGCAGAAATCGTCACGCTAGAAAATTTTAAAAAAATTCCCAAAAAAAAAAATTTCAATACTTAATATCTCCTAAGACTTCATTTAGATTTAAATAAAAATCCGTATATATATTGAGGTTACCGATATCTTACTCATCCCCAAATTTCATTGTCGTAACTTTTCCCCTTCTGAAGATATGATCATTTTTTTCATTTACTCAAGAGAAAAATAGAAATGTCATGAAGTCCGAGCTTTGTCATTGAAAGATTTGCCATCACATATCGATATTCGTTTGACAACTTGCGGACCTAGATATCAGTGTCAGTTGGCGTAATATCAATCAAAATTTTCATAGAATTCATAGAGGTAGAATTCGATGTCGATGACGTTGTCAAAATTCAGAAAAGCACAGACGTAATATTAATCAAAAATTTTTTATCATAGAGAAAGAATTTGATGGCGTTGTCAAAACTCAGAAAAGCAATGACGTAAGTTTTTAGGAAAAGCATAGAACAAAATTTGGTGAAAATGATGAGTAGTTATTTTCAAATTGAGATAAAGGTTTGTTTATTCATTAGGCTTTCATATTTACATCACATTGTCCCATAGTACGGAAAAAGACTATTGTTCACCCGATCAGAGAGCTTATAGATTTGTTAAGGTTTGAATATTCACTCGCAAGTAGGTCAACAAGAGCGCCAAAGCAATCTGACCTCACGTCAGTGCTTCATAAATTTTTTCTTATTCCGTCTATTAGCTTGTTTCAATGTTAGAAACACATTTCAATAGCGTTTTTTGCCTGACAAAACAGACTTCATCGAAAATTTTGAAGTTTCTGAATACTCATAACAGAACTTTCGACCCCTGTAGCACGTCACTGACGGATGTCCATTTTTTCTTATTCCGTCTATTAGCTTGTTTCAATGTTAGGAACACATTCCAATAACGTTTTTTGCCTGACAAAACGGACTTCATCGAAAATTTTGAACTTTTTGAATACTCATAACAGAAATTTCGACCCCTGTAGCACGTCACTGACGGATGTCCATTTTTTCTTATTCCGTCTATTAGCTTGTTTCAATGTTAGGAACACATTCCAATAACGTTTTTTGCCTGACAAAACGGACTTCATCGAAAATTTCGAACTTTTTGAATACTCATAACAGAACTTTCGACCCCTGTAGCACGTCACTGACGGATGTCCATTTTTTCTTGCTTCGTCTTTAGGGATATCTCATTGATGAAAATATAATTTGGCTCGTTATAACACCGACATTCAGTGAAAATTTCGAATATATCGATTTTCTTCGCCCCTTGTATCTCGAGATAGATGAATTTCCAAGTTTCCTCACTTTAATTCATTCGATAAGCTTTCTGGTATATTGAAAGCATATTCCACATTAGTTCCACAGTGATCAACCCTAATTCAAGTAACATTTCGAATAGATTTATTATATATTCGAACCCTGACATATATAACTCGGATCGTGTGTGCGACCTTTATCGGTTTTGTGGTTGTGGCTAAGATCACTCCCGTGAATATTCAAACAGTAGCCACAGGCTCGAATAATATTCATATTCACCATAATAAGAATATTCCGGTTCAAAGGAACCTGTATAGAACGCATAAAACGAAAGTTGTGGTTTATCAAACCCAACTAATGATGAAGTAAATAAAATTTCAATTAATTTACTACAAACAGAATGGTTAATTAATAATAATTTTTATTCGTTATATATTTTTCAATAAATATTTTCATGGATATTAAAGTGCTTTTTTTGTACCTACCTTATTACCATTCTTATCAGTATCAAAGCAGCCAAACCATCAAGATTAAATCAGTTCACGATGGAAAAATTGTCAAATTACCTCCTCAGAATTGTGAAGTTCATTGCAAATACTTTATTTTACCATTAAACACCTACATATATATTATACCTGTTAGTGGTAAATATGTGGCTATATTATGACCTTTTTATTGAAGCTCAGAGACCAACATCTGGACATGAAAATGAAAACCAATTTCCTTTTAGCTTAACAGTATTGATTTTACAGGAAGACAGAGTTAAAAAAAAGTCAATTTTTCAATGGCCAATGTTTACCGAACCGAAAATAAGACAATGTTGTTGAAATGTATCTATAGAACATGCCAAATGAAACAAATATTAGGTACCTATACATAATAGGGCCATTTAAAAATGTCAAAATGATATTGCCACAACAATTTTAAGAAATACCCTGTACCTACACTCTTTTGTGGAAAAGGTGTTCTTTCGGGAAACTTTTACGATTTCACTGTATGATGCAATAGTACAACCGTATTCATTTTTTATTATACCTTCCAGGTAAAGCATAGATACTCTTTCAACTATTATTAACTTTGGGGAGTTCCAAAATATCATCTATTGGACTATTTCCATGAATAAGAGAGTAAGTAGTTCAATTCGTTTCACATTTCATAATGATATAGGTATTACGGGAATTCAAATTTGCCTGGTAACTCTCTGCGCATGCGGATACAAACGGAGGCAAACTGTAATGTGTGTGTCTAGACACGAGTTGCTTCTGATAAAGCTTTTTGCTTCCCATGTCGTTTGTTCGGTTCAACAGGTTGTTATGATGAAACATTCATATTTAACGGGTTTAAAAACTGGAAGAAAGCAGTCCAATGCTTTAAAGAGAATGAAAAAACTTCTTCCCACCTCAATGCTCTTCAACGTTGGCAAGAAGGTCTTAAAACTAAAGAAAGTGTGGTAAGCAAAATATCCACACATCATCAACAAACAGTTAAAAAAAATCGTGAATATCTAAGGATTTTATTCCAGTCTCTACTTTTCTTGGCAAAGCAGGGAATAGCACTCAGAGGTCATAGAGAAAATGAAAATTCTGATAATAGAGGTAATTATCTCAAGTTATTGAAGCTGAGATCAACGGACAACTCTTTATTAGAACAAAAATTTTTAGAAAGAGACAAGTTTTTCAATTATGTTCATCTCAATATTCAAAATGAAATGATTGGAATTATGGCAAATTTGGCGAGGCAGTACATCCTTGATGATGCTAAGAAATCTAAGCAACTCTCCATTATGGTTGATGAAACTTCAGATGTGTCACATCAAGAACAACTGACTTTTGTTATAAGATATGAAACAGAAAAGCTCGAAATCAAAGAAAGCTTTCTTGGTTTTTATAAAACTGATTTGACTAATGGTGAAACGTTATACAAGCTTCTCGTTTCCATTTTCGGTGAACTTGGGATTCACTCTAAAAATATTATAGCTCAATGCTACGACGGTGCGGGAAACATGAGTGGTGCTTATAATGGTGTCGCTGTGAGGATGAAAGAACAAAATCCGTATATTATGTATGTACATTGCTACATGCATTATCTGAATCTTGCACTTGTTGATGCATCTAAAAACATTCCTTCTGTCCGAAACGTTTTTATCACAGTCCAACAAATATACTGTTTTATTGAGGCTTCGCCTAAGAGACATGCAGTATTTTCCACTGTTAAAAGCGCAGCATGTGCAGGGAAAGATGGAGTAAATAAGGATTTGTCTTTGAAAGCTCTAATGGCCAGTTGCACCGTCTAAGAAATAAACAGTGATTAATAAATCGATGTTTAATTTTAATCGATGTTTAAAATTTATTCGGGTTGCACCATTTGCGAATGACAGGCGTTTAGTTAATCAGAAGGTACGCTTGGCAACAGTGTAATATTTCCGCAGAAATCACAGAAAAAAGAATTTTGCAAATTGTCTATGCCTCTATTACAGGTAAGAGGCTGTTAGAGGTTAGGAAATAATTTCATTTCGAATTCAAACAGTGTTGTGCTGTATGTTGTGTTTGTTAGCTCGTTCAGTTTGTTGCTATTTTAGTTAAAGGATTTTTGAGAGTATAGTGAATTATAATTTGAACAATTAGGTGATTTTATCGAACCTAAAAAATGGAGAAAAGAAGTCGTTGTGTGAATTATTCCCCAGAGGAAAAAGTTCTGATTGCGAATGTTTGCCTTAAGTACAAAAATATATTGGAAAACAAAAAAACAGATCAAGTGACAACACAAGAAAAGAACAAAGTATGGGGTCTTATAGCTAAGGAAGTGAATAGCATGTCTAAAAATGTATATAGAAGTGCAGACGAGTTAAAAAGATTTTACGAAAATAGAAAACGAGAGGTTCGTAAGATTGCTGCCGAGGAAAAAAGACAACTTTTTGCAACAGGAGGAGGCCAAGCAAAATTAATCAAAAAGGATGCCTGTCATGATGTTATCCTTTCTATAATGAATAAAAAAACGGTGTATGGACTCTACAATGAATTAGATGCTGATGCACAAACGAATTTCGAAGTTTCGACTCCAAGTCAAGCAACCAGCTCAAGTGCAGGTCCTAGAGTGAGTATATTTAGTTATCATAATATGATTTTGACTTTCATTGATTATTGTACTGTTTTCAGAATATCGAAGTAATTGATATTCAAGCAGTAAAGGATGCAAGGGATTTACATAATGACATTGAGAGAGAAAATGATGCGAATTATTCAGAAAATGATATTGAAATCCAAGACTTGGAATATGATGGAAACGACGTCAGTGAGGTGAGTGTTGATAGATTTTAGGAATATTTAAATTAAAAAAAAAAATTTGTATTTTCAGGTCAATAAATGGAAGAGCTACAAACCTGCGGACCTGAAGAGGCCAATAACTTCGGCGTTATTAAATGATTCGCAGCAACCGGAACCATCTCGAAGCAAAGGTAGATATTAAATAAAGAAACAATAATCTCAATTACTTTTGAAATATTTTCTAGAATGCAGCACCCCAGAGCAGAAAAAAAAGGTCGCTCTGCCAACTTCAAGACGGCGCCCAACTGTTGTGAAGGCATTGACAAGCTCAGATTTGGGAGATAAATATGAAAAATTAGTTGACAAGAAACTTGAGCTGGCAAAAAAAAAATTAATCAAGGTAGAAGAAGAAATTGCAGCTATTAAAAGTGAGAGTGCACTAAAGAAAGAGTTGCTCAGGTTACAGATTATAGCGGAAAAGGTAAAGTTGAAAAAATTAGGAATTTCAATACCGCCTGAACCTAATTGAATATTGTAATTACAATATTAATAAAATAATAAAAAATACTATACTTCAAATCTATTTTTATTTCTTTGATCTCATAGATTAGCAAAATGATTGTTTATTATATTATCTCTAGTTGCAGTGGGATGTATATTTTCACCAATATCCTGGTGTATTTCAAAATTTGCACTCTCAATCAATTGTTCGAGTTCATCACTATCCATTTCTTCCGACAATGGTGGTTCCTCTTCGTTCATTTGTTTTGTCAAATTGTGGAGAACAGCAGTTGCAACAATAACATGCAGAGTTGTTTCTAATTTTAATCTTATTCCATATATTTTATGTTATTCAAGGTTGTATAATTTTATATTTTGTAAAAATAATAAAAAATACTATACTTCAAATCTATTTTTATTTCTTTGATCTCATAGATTAGCAAAATGATAGTTTATTATATTATCTCTAGTTGCAGTGGGATGTATATTTTCACCAATATCCTGGTGTATTTCAAAATTTGCACTCTCAATCAATTGTTCGAGTTCATCACTATCCATTTCTTCCGACAATGGTGGTTCCTCTTCGTTCATTTGTTTTGACAAATTGTGGAGAACAGCAGTTGCAACAATAACATGCAGAGTTGTTTCTAATTTCAATCTTATTCCATATGCTAGTATGGGAAACCTTCGTTTCCATACTCCAAAACATCTTTCAACAACATTCCTCGTCCTAATGTGAGCTTCATTATACAATGCTTGTTGACGTCCAACAGGATTGAGCAAGGGCGTCAATAAATATTGCCTCAATGCATAGCCACTATCGCCTAAAAATTAACATTGTTAATATTTTTTAATATAAATATTACCATTTATATAGGTATAAAACAGAATAAGGATTATCATATCATACCTAACAGAATACAATTCGAAAATTCATTGTTCTCAAAACGTGTTCTCAATCTCGAATTATTGAAAATAGTAGCATCGTTTGCTGACCCAGGCCACCGAGCAACTACATCCATTATTTCTAGGTTGCTATCACATACAACCTGGACATTGATTGAGAAGTACCCTTTACGATTCCTGAAAACTTCAGGGTCTTGTCCACCTATTCAAAGTACAAAAAAAAATAATACATGAAAATCACACATAACAGAGGTATACCCATACTAACCAGGAGATTGTATTTTGATGTGAGTTCCATCCACACATCCAACCACGCGGGGAAAAGATGCAATGCGATAAAAATCCATCACTTTAGCATTTATTTCATCAGGACCTGGCATCTTTATAAACTGGGAATAGAGCCTACCAATGGCAAGACTCACCCTAGCTACAATTCTTGAAGCCGTTGAAATATCCATTCCGATGAAATCGGCAACTTGACTCAAATGTCCAGCGCTCGCATAAAATCTCAACGCTGTAAGCAGTTGGTCTATAGGTGCAACACTGTTGTTTCTGGAAAGTGTAGATAGAAATGGATAAAAAAAATATAAGTACAATGTTATATATAATCTACTCACAAATTATTATCGTATTCCAATTCATCTTCGATTAATTCCAGCAAATACAGGACAGTATCCTTCAAGAGCCGAAAACGTCTGAAGAAAGTGAAGTTGTCCATCTCATTAAAATGATCCTGTCTTTCGTACACTTTTCGCGGAAACCCGAATTCTATAATTTCTAAAATTTCTAGATCGTCACCAATTGATAATTCATCGTCTGAGTCTGAGTCAGAGTCTGAAAACATTTTAATCTAAAACTCACTTTCTTTTGCTTTGGGGAAGTAGCGTTATCACGTAACTTGACAAACTGAGCTTGTTTGTTGTTTGTTGTCGACACTCTGAAGGTTGAGGTTGAAGGAACAATAACAAATAACATAGAGAAAGAAGGATTTACGACGAATCAGGAATCAGAATTTCACTAGTTCACTCTATGAACACTTTTTGAGTTTGCGCATATCCTTGTTCAAACTTAATCGGGCGTCTAAACGTCCAAAATTGCCTGTTTAGTGTAATCAATGTTTAAGCTTGCTAAAACGTTGTTTAGACGATGGTGCAAGAGAAATCACAAATTAATCAACGTTTAAAATTTTAATCAACGTTTAAACGAATGGTGCAACTGGCCATAAGTGATACAAGATTTAGCAGCAGATATGAAAGCTTGCGAGCTGTTCAACAACACTTAGTAGATATACTGCACACTCTGGAAAATATTGAAGCTTCTGACTCAAAAACTGGTGGAGATGCTCACGGATTGATCACTTGTATTGCCAAGTTTGAGTTCATTTTTGTATTGAATGCTTTGAAGCACTTTTTTGAGAAAATTAACATTCTCTCAAGGTACCTACAGAATCATGATATTTCCATTCATGAGGTAGTCAAGGTGGCTGATAGCATAGTTATGTCCATAAGTGGTTTGAGAAATGAAGAAGAGTTCCAAAAGTTTTTCACTGAAGCACTTGATTTTTGTAAAAGGCATGGCTTTGAAGGACCAACAGTGCAACGCAAAGGAAAACTTCCACAAAAAATAGGAGGAGGAGATGTTCATCCTGAACATGATTCACCGCAAACCTACTTTTTAAAAACATTTTACTACCCTCTGATAGATACACTCAGAGAGAATATTAAATCAAGATTTGAGAAAAACCAGTTAGCTCTACTTTACTCTACTTTGCGACATGGAATTACTGCTGACGGCTTCGATCAAAAATAACGCAGTTTGTAACGACCGCATCAAAAAAGCGTGTTCTGCTGTGAGTTCTGCATTTGGTTTGGAAAATGACACTTTAGCATCTGAAATCGATGTATTTTCAAGAAAGAACCATGACTCAGACCAAATTGATCGTCATCTTGTGCCAATTTCAGTGATCTTTCAGTGTCTTGAAGCGGATCAAAAACTATTTGAGAAATTCTATGCTTCAAGAACGTTTGTCACATTTGGCTATACTAGCTATTGAGAAAAGTGCTGCTAAAAACGTCGAATTAGATGAATGCGTAGAAATCTATGCCAGGAGGAAACCAAGACACCTAGCTTTATTTTGAACCGACTACACACTGAGAAGACATATTAAGTTTATTATTTTTGTTGTTCATTTTTACGAAATTTCACCTGGTGAATTAATTGAACAAATTATGACAATTAGGATTGCATTTAGTTTTTCCTCGCATTTTCTAATGTAGGTCTGTTAGAGCAAAAAAAAAATTAAACTAACATGAAGCATTTTCTTACAATGTCATTTTCAGTTTTAGATTTCACTTTGCCCCCCCAATTCTTACACACAATCGCCGCCACTGTTCAGTAGTTATGAGCATCTGAAATTTTGTTTCCTCAATAACTACTAGAATATCCATCCGATCAAGTTGATACTTGAAATATTGTTGAGGGAGGCTGCAACAAAACAGCTCGCAAAATTTCGCAGAAATCGTCACGCTAGAAAATTTTTAAAAAATTCCAAAAAAAAAATTTTTTTAATCCTCATTATCTCATAAAATATTTTTTGGATGTCAATAAAAATTCTTGAATATATTGAGGTGATCGATATCTTACTTATCCTCAAATTTCATTGCCGTAGCTCTTTTCCATCTAAAGATATGATCATTTTTTTCATTTACTCAAGAGAAAAGAGAAATGACATACGTCCCGATGATTTTCTCTGAACGATGGCCAACACAGATCGATATTCGATTGACAAATGCCGGGCTCATTAATCAGTGTCAGTTGGCGTAATATTAATCAAAATTTTTCATAACGCGAAATCATAGATATAGAATTCAATCTCGATGGCTGAAACAATATACGTTGTCAAAATTCAGAAAAGCACTGACGTAAGTTTTTAGGAATAGGGAATTATAGCTTCGAACAAAACTTGGGGAAAATTATGAATAGTTATTTTTTATTTGAGATATAGGTTTGTTCATTCATTAGGGGTTTATTTTGCATCACTTGGTTCCATAGTACGGGAAAAGACTATTGTTCACCTGTTCGTGCTTATAGATTTGTTATGGTTTGAATATTTACTCGCAAGTAGCTCAACAAGAGCGCCAAAGCAATCTGACCTCACGTCAGTGCTTTCTAATTTTATTTTTAAATATAGATCCGAAAATTGTATCCAACGGCTCTCTGATGAGCAAATCCATCGTTGAATACCTATATTCAATAGCATTCAAAGGATATGTAGTGAAGCTTTCATATTCGAAGAATATACTATACAGTGAGTGTCAAAATTATGGAATATATTCATTTCCTCAGAAGAAAAATATTTCACAATAAAATCGTGGAACAGGTCAATTTTAACCAATTTTTATACATTTCTCAAGAATTTTTGTTGAACCGTATGCCATCCCCATCAACACTGTAAATTTTTTGAATGGGAAAAGTGGGTCATGTGCTATTTTTTTGCCAAAGTCTTTGTATCTTCGTTACTGGTGTGCAGAAACTTTCAAGATTTCAAGTGATTTGTCTCATCATGAAAATGACAGTTGTTATTAAATGATTTAGGGTAAAGTGGGGGAATGCCGGCCGCTTAAGGATATTTGATTATAAAATCATTGTCGAAGATATTTTAGGGCCGTCATAGGAAAATAATGAAACAATAAATTATGCTTGACTCATTTAAGTAGTAAACAACATTAGAAAACAAAACATTTAATTATAAAAAAATAAAAAGGGTCAAATGGCCGGGATTCTCCGCACACATGGGGTAATACCGGCCTTCATTTACGAACAAAAATCGCATATAAATTACTTTTCCTTCGATAAATTTGAGCAGGCTTTGTGCAAAGATTAACTGTCAAAGATGGAGCACTCCGGCCTTTTTCTCGTCAACGATTCGATGACCTTGAGAATTCTATCGTTGAAAAAAGGGGCGGGATTAACAAGAGAAGGATATATCTTTCTCTCTTCTCCAAATTCGAATTTAAACCGCGAAACAATTCACCGGGTATTTCTGAAAATCATAGCAGATCCTTAATTTAATCAAAACCTTTGAATTAAATGGCATATTTTATATAACTTGTCTATGAATTCTTTTCCCTCCATTCGAAAATTTTTAATGATGTGTGTGATATATGGAGTAAAAGTTATCGCTGATTTTGTATAGAAAATTTAGAATTTCATTCCGCACGGGTTTTCATATTTGGATTAAGCTTTTTCATAGCTCTGCAGAGAAGTCTGGTTTGTAGATAAAATGAGTGAAACCAAGGGAAGATGTTCAGTTAAGTACGGTTCGAATGTTTCGGGTGTGAGATTCTTTAGATTTCCCAGTTCAGAAGGCCCTCAACGAGCCCTGCAATGGAAATTGGCCTGCAGCGATGCGACAATTCTGAGGAAACAGGATTTGCAGTGATCACTTCGAACCTTATTTAATGACTGGCCGCTACTTAAATAAAACGGCTGTTCCTACTTTGAACATGTTTAAGAGACCGAAAAGCTTTGATATAGGTACACAAACAGATAGAATAGGAATCGATAAAGGAACTCAAACATGTTCCACAAATGGTAAACTGCAATGTGCAAACATCACAAAACATGAAAGCCGCTGCCACTACATCTCCTCATCAACTGTTAATCCAAAAGCTGAGAACTATATTTTCATCATTCTTGCTCAGTTTCCCTACAAATATATGCTAAATTTGTTTTTAAAAATGAGAATTTTTTACATAATGAAGTATGCAAATCAAAATAAAATTTACAGAGTGATGAATGTAACAAGAAGCAAAATAAAAAAATTAGAAAGTTCAATATACTGCAGCACAAATGATGTTAAGTTAATATTTCTCAGTGTTTTCTTCCAAAAGTTACCGTTCAACTGGATATCAAGTTCAGGGATCTGATACCTTTGTATGTATGAATATTTTTATAGAATAGGAAATTGCTCTTTTATGTTTTTTTTTTATGTTCTGAGAATAATTATATAACGAAGATTGATAATGCTGAAGGAAACTTGACTACAAATTTTTAATGAATTTCTTCAACTTTTGATGTAACTATATTAAATGAATTATAAAGAAAATTTCCTTTTTATTTGTTGCCCTCTTGTTTTAGCCCATTATTTAGACATTCAATACATTAAAGTAAAATTATTGTCTGGAATTGGTAAAAAATTTGATCAGCAAAATTCACAAACTTTTATGATTTCAATTATTTGTCAGCTTATTTTGTATAACTTTAAAATTGGTGAAACAATTCATAAGACAGGAATTAACTTCTTCGTAAGAAGTTTGCCATCAATAATCAAAGGACTTCTATCTTGCAAACATATTATAATGGTTCCATTAAAATTTTGATGAAAATATACATTATTCTTACATTCTTGTATTAGGAAATACTTGAAAACTTTTAAGAAATGCTTATAAAACAATTTTCATCCACATATAATAAGATCAATTAAAAGAAAATTTCTTCTTCTCATACGATTTTGAAAAAGGATATTTCTAATTCGTTTGTTTACAAAACTGCAGTATTAGTTGAACTGTATGTGTGTAACGATACTATTTAATTCATCCATAGTGTCAAATGTTATTTTCTTGTTTCTTATGAATTCTCTCTGGTCTTCACACATATTTCACAGGAAAAAAATGTTCTGTTATTGAACTCTTCCTCAAAGTTCTATGGCAATGACCTAAAATTTTAGAAGATGTGAACTTTTACACTTTTCTCAGTTGAATTGTTGTAGCTCTAAATTATAAGATATAGTAATAAATTAAAATAGATTGCAAATGATGAAAATACAAATTAACAGTGGAAATATTGCTACTCACGAAATTGCGTATTGGTTCCTGAAGGAAGTCGTTCAGAAACACTTGTGATGAAAGAAAAGTGCTTTCATATTTCCTAATGAATAAAAAATGATTTTTCCAAATTCATCTTCATGTCGATTAAAATCCTTTTCTGTTTAGATTTGATGGAATATGTTTTAACTTGGAGTTAGGAAATCACAGATAACACAGTATTCAAGAACAATTCTTTATTTCAGTTATTACAACCAAACGTCTTAGATGAATATATTCGAGAGTCTTAATCAGCTTAAGTACTTAGAAACCATGGCGCCGCCACACCCTTATAAGCAGGGATGCGCATTAGAGGGTGACGTGGTTTCATAGGTCAGCTCATGTATTGTTGGTTGTCTAGTTTAGGCGAAGGATATTTCCAACACTCCCTCCCTTTGCCATAACTGGACATGCCATCTCTTTCGCTATCAGTTTACTGTGAAAAGAAATACTTTAAACATCAAAATATTAATATATAAATTTCAATTTAATATTTTATCAGTGAGATATTTATGAGCTTCCAAAGACAAAGGTTTAGTCATAATGTCTGCAACATTTTCTTTACTTGCAATCCATTGAACTATAACCTTATTGTCTTCGACACATTGTTTGATAAAATCACCATGTGTCTCAGCCATATGTCTTCTAGCTCCGGTCTTTTCCCTTTGGAATAGACTTTCATTTATATCAATCAAGTTGTCGTCGAACATTTTCAGTTTGTGACTACCATCCTTCTTTGTGCAATCACCTGCGGACTTATTGTCGCACCAGACTGTTATGGGAAATAGAGTTTTTCCCATCACAAATCTGAGAGCTTTGTCCAGAGATATAAGTTCTTGGCATACATCACTCATGGCTAAATATTCAGCTTGACAAGTAGATAGTGTAACATAAGATTGTTTGTGACTTCTCCATGATATTATATCACCAAACAATTTTATCACGTATCCACTAGTAGAAGTTGAATCACCATGATCTCTGAAGCTTGCATCGGTAAATGCTTCCAGATTTTCTTTTTCAGTAGTATACTTCAACCCTGAATTAATAGTTCCTTTTAGGTATCTGAAAATTCTTTTCACATTTTTCCAATCAGCTTCAGTGGGTTCTAATTGTTTTCTGGCCAAATAGTTCACGGCAAATGCTATATCTGGTCGTGTTCCATTTGCCAAATACATCAAGCTCCCTATTGCTTCTCTATATGGGACTTTGACAGTTTGTTGATTATTTAATATTTCTAGAGTGTTTTTTTTTTATTTTTATTTTCAACTTGTCTTGTCACCATAGGAGTTCCTTGTGGGTTACATTCTCTCATATTGAATTTTTCCAGAATGTTCCACGTATAAGTTGATTGGTTCAATATTGTGCACCTCTCAACTTTATTCCTCATGATGCCAATTCCAAGAAAACTTCTAGGTTCTCCAAGATCCTTCATCTGAAAGGCTTTGCCTAAGTGAATTTTGATCTCTTGAAGTTTTCCTTGATCATTGCTAGCTACTAGAATGTCATCTACATATATTACTAGTATAGCCATTGTGCCGTTCTTTCTCCAGGTGTATAAGCATGGTTCATGTAGGTCATTTTCTAAGCCTAGCTTTCTTATTTCTTCTGTGAACCTTTGATTCCATCTCTTCGGACTAATTTTCAAGCCATATAATGCCTTCTCTAATTTGCATACTTTGGAGTTTTTAATTTCAGGATCTAACTTTAAGCCATACGGAATTTCCATATAAATTTCCTCATCTAGTTTTCCATTAAGAAAAGCTGTCTTAACATCTAATTGGCATGAATATAAGTCGAACTTGTTGATAATTGCAAACACAGCTCTTATGACAGGAAGTCTAGATACTGGAGTATATGTTTCTTTCAAGTCATAGCTGTTTCTATCCTTGAAACCTCTAATAACAAGTCGTGCCTTATACCGGGTTAGACTATCAACTTCAGATTTTCTTTTAAATACCCACTTCGAATCTATTATGTTTGGTCTTTTTCCTTCAAATGAAATATTTTGTCTATCTACTAATTTCCACACTTTATTCAGCAACATTGAGTCAATTTCTTCTTGAACTGCCTTTTGCCAAAAAGAACTCTCTTTTGAGTTCATAGCTTCTTCATATGTGATTGGTTCCCTGTTTATTGTGGCCAAGAAGCATTTACTCAATTCATCTTCATTATCAGCTGAGATGTTATCTAAAACATATTTGTATTTAGTGTAACTAGTATCTTCGATATATCGAAGTTTTAAATCATTTTCGAACTTCTTATTTCTACTTCTAGTGTGAGGTATTTCCATATTTTTATTTTGTTTAGGAACTTCTAAATGTTTAGATTCTTTTCTTGGTCTTCCTCTCTTCTTAATTTCAATAACTTGGTCTTTTTTATTTTCGTCTAAATTTCCTCCAAGGTTTTTCAGCCAATCCCAATCTGCTTTTTCTTGCACAAAAGTGCTAGAATGGTCCTTTCGGCAATCATCTTTGTAGACAAGTTTTTCATTGAACCTTACGTTTCTCGACTCAAAGTAAGTTCTTTGAGCTGGGATGCCACATAAGATATCCTGTTGGGGTATACCCCACAAAGATTGTCTTTAGTGCACGTTCTCCAAACTTCAGATTGGGTTTGGGGATTTTTATATAAGCTATGCATCCAAACCTTCTGATTTGATCAAAATGACATCTGGCATTTGACGCAAATCTTGTTAAAGGTGTTTCAAAATCAATTGATTTATGAGGTGTTCTGTTGTACGCATGTACTGCAGCATCAACAGCTAACTCCCACATAGTCTTAGGTAGACCAGAATCGAACATATATGCTCTCACTTTTCTCTGTATTGTTGAATTAAACCTTTCAGCTACTCCATTGTGTTCAGGTGTGTAAGGTGGTGTGAAATCAGTTTCTATATTTTCATTTTTCAATACTTCTAGGAATTTTTTACCAGTAAATTCAGTTCCCTGATCAGATCTGATATAGCAGACCTTTTCATTTCGACCTAACAGATTTCGAGTGGATATAAGGAATTTTTCTAGAGCTCCTCCTGATTCATCTTTAGTTCTCAAACAGTATGCTCTAGCCATTCTCGAGTAATCATCAATGTAAACATTAATGAACCTCTTCTGTCCTGGGTGAGATGTTGGGTTGATTGGATCCATGATGTCTGTGTGTATGACTTGAAGTGCTCTTTCAGCTCGTTTTCGAGTTTCTCTGAAAGGCAACTTTTGCATCTTTGACATGATACAGACTTCGCAATCTGAAATGGAATCGTCAAAAACGACTTTTTCCAACTTCTTATGAAGCTTTTGCAGCTTCTTCAAATAGTTCACAGAAGCATGACCTAATCTTACATGCCATAACATTGCTTCATTAATCCTGTGGGATTGATGAATATTGCATTCTGAAGGATGGTCCATCAAAAGTTCTTCTAAGTTTTCTAGTGATTCTAGATTGTCTACATTTACTATATTTCTTTTCATCAAACTACAATCCCAATTTTTAATTTCTTCCGCAGGTTCTTCTTTTTCGGTCAATTTTTCAATTGTCGATTTTAGAACCTTTCCATGGAAGCCAGATTTGAGAATTTCTTCTCTATTTAATATAGAAGTTAGAACTTCTTCATCAAGAGCAGAGATATTTTCAGTTGTGTTTTTGCATGAAGTAGACATTATATCGGTTTTAACAGACTTTGCAGCAAGAGTAGAAGTGAGATTTTCTTCCTCCCTCCCAATCGCAGAAATGGTATCCCCTTCTTTTGGTTCTACCTTCTTTTCAGGTAACTCTTTTACTTTAAAGAGATTCTGCGATTGTTCGGAAATTTCATTCTTGTTGTACATTTTTGCTCTGCAACAATAATGCTCTTATTCTACTTCATTATTTGGATGCAATTGTTTTTGCTTTTTGACTTTGAAATTGATGATCCAATTTGGTTTTTCATAACTTCCTTCCAGAATTATATTCTGAGAATTTGAATCATAAACCTTCAAAGCCTTATCGTCCAAATAAATTTTAAGTCCAGAATCTGCTAACTTACGTAAAGAAAACAAATTCTCAGACACATCTTTTGAAGCAAATACATTTAACAACTTTAAGCTCTTTCTCTTGATTGGATCTGTATATAATATAAGATCACCTTTGCCATCTATTTCAATGTCAGCAAAATGATTTTTATTTGCACTCTTAATTGTTTTGTTATCTAACTTTACAAAGTTACTTAATAACAACTGATCATTTACTATATGATCAGTGGCACCTGAATCGGCAACAAAACTAATAAAATCATTTGCAAGACACTCACCTGAGGTTTTCTGAGTATCTATGGTTTTACCAACTTTTGCCTTGTTCCACTCCTTTTTGATGACTCTGCAGACTCTGTTATCACTCATTCTCTTTTTAGAAGCATCTTTGGTTTTGAATTTTTTAATTTTCATCCCTGTTGGTCTTTGGCTTTTTGTAGCATGAATGCAGTTTTCAACTTTATGGCCAGGGATAGCCTTACAGTGGTAACAGTACCACATATTTTTGCGTCGATAAAAGCATTCATGCGACTTATGCCCTTTTTTATTGCACCTAAAACATTTAGCTCTAGGTGTTAGACCAACTCTCTGGATCTTGGGCTCCACCTCCTTATCCTCAAATTTTTTCTCAGCCTCCAGCTGAGAAATAAATGATTTTATTTCCTCTAAAGTCATTTCTTTGGAGGTGGTTTGTCTTTTTATCAGATCAGCATTTCTTAATTCAGGAATAACAAAAGATACTGCCTGATAAAAAGCGGACCTCTTCTCTTGAGTGGTCAATTCAATGACATCCTCATCTTCGTATTCTCTCACAATGGAGTCGAATCTCTCGCAAAAATCATTCACGGACTCCTTCTTCTCCATTCTGATAGAATAGAGTCGTGATCTCACCGAAGTATGAGTGACATTACTCTCACACTTCCTCGAGTTCCTCAAAATTTTGAGGATCTCTACAGGTTCTCTTACGGAGAGAATTTTCTTATGATAATTCTCATCCAACCTGTTGATGATGATGTCACGAACCCAATTTTTCCTTCTCGGTGTGCTTTCTTGAGTAGGAGAAGCACGGTTGTTGGGTTCAATGACATCTAGGATGTCATTACTCATCAATTCCGACTTCAGATAATCCATCCAGATGTCGAAATTGGTCTCCTTCGTCAGTTTATAGTCCCTTCTTATGTTAATTTTGGTAGTTAGCAATTCCTGCTGCACTACCTTCTTCAAGGTTTCTACAACTGGTGGAGAGCTCGAGTTTTCTTCGATGCCCAATTCCAGAGATCTCACTCTTTTACTCTCTGTGGTTTGAGTAACAGAGTCAGGATTTTCTTTCCGCTTCAGCTGAAAAGAGCTAACAGATCCACGATTCTTTTCAATAAGGATTGTATTCATTCGATTATAAAGAACACATAACTTGATTTTGATATGTTTTTTATTATCACTGTTTGACACAACTGATTACACACTTAGTGGTTGGTTTGAGGACACTCGACGTAGGAATACTTGATGATTTAACAAATTTGCAGAACGAAAAGAAATTTATGTATCAGCACAGTGAAATGAATAAGTGGACTGTATTGGAATGCGTGATTGAATTTGTAGGCGTAAATGAATGAGAATGAGTGACTGAATCTAAATGATTGACTGACTCGGAATGCGAATGAGTGACTGAATCTGAATGATTGACTGACTCGGAATTGTGGAATGCTAAACTTGAATTGCCTTTTTTGGATGTGTCCCGACTATTTATGCGACAGGGATGACTCCCTCTACGAGGGCTTTTAGAATGCCCATATATGGTCACATCGGTGTACGGTTTTTCGTGTTTGAAACCAAAGACCATATATGGTATTGTATTCTTGGACGCTTAAGGGAGATTGAACAAAGGCGGCGCCAGGATATTTGTCGCCAGCTTGAATTTGTGGATGTTTGGCGCCTTATTAAATGTGGTATTCGAACAAGGATCTTAAGGCGGGTTCTCTCAGCCTCCAGGTTGTCCTTAGAAATTTGTGCCAACGTCTGGACCATCGCTTTGGCACCATCTAGGACTTCTTTTATGCTTTTTGTAGCATCTTGCAGTTCCTTTACAACTGCTTCCTGCCTAGTTGACCAGTCACATGCTAACTGGACATTTTCTAATACTCTTATGTTACGGTAAGAGTTTGCTGTAAAATATAATCTATTTTATACCTGGAATTTCATCTCATCAAAATTTACTTTTAACAAGGCCTTCTTCTAAATCACATCTAATTACATCTTCAAAGTGAATTCATCTCATGTATTTCATCAATTCACTATTTTAAAATTTCATCATCTAACTTCTAATATTCTACAGCATTCCTTCTATGTTTGATGGCTTGAGGAAGGACCACTCAATTCAATCATTTCCTATTAGTAATGGAAACGTCTTACCTTGAGACATCGATTGAAATGAGTTTCTTTCGAAACTATTTTGCGATTCCTTCCAGATTGGTGGCCTCGATTCATTGGAATCTTCAGAGGAGTAGTCATAATTCACCAATCCTGCCATCTATTTCGGGTTTTTGAAACAAAAATATTTATATCATGTTTTTAACAAAATTCATGCAATATACGCAATTTGTTAACTTTCTATATCACCAAATACCAGGTATAAGATATAAAAAATTTGTTTCGTGCTTCTGAGTTGCCTCGGACGAACGTCGATCTTTGGCAACTCGAAACTGAACTTCGAGTCAATAAGAAGCACCACCTCGCAGATGCGTACCTTTGTTCAACTTATGGTATCACGCACGGCAATGATTACCTTTTGAAATAGGTTTGGCCAATAACGCATGTGCGGGATGCAGACCTATTTTCTACGATGTCCCTAGCTTACAGAAAAACAATGTCGCACGGCAAACATTATATTTCCGAAGCCCCGAAATTTTTTTCTCTTTCACTGAACTTATGAATTCATTTAAGTTAGTGTAAAAGAAGAGTTTCAAATTTAAAACTTGAAACACATGGATAAACTTAATTGTTTTCCATGGTCATTTTCTTTCTAAATATGCCTCTTAGATGAAAGAAAAAATTTCTGACAATATAACTTACGAAATTATTTGTCAAATCAAATATGAATCGACCACATTCAAATTCATATTTGTAAACTTCAAGGGTGAAATACATTTCTTCGAAACTATTTCTTAAATTAAATATGAATCGACCACATTCAAATTCATATTTATAAACTTCAAGGGTGAAATACATTTCTTCGAAACTATTCCTTAAATTAAATATGAATCGACCACATTCAAATTCATATTTATTAACTTCAAGGGTGGAATACATTTCTTCGAAACTATTTCTTAAATTAAATATGAATCGACCACATTCAAATTCATATTTATTAACTTCAAGGGTGGAATACGTTTCTTCGAAACTATTTCTTAAATTAAATATGAATCGACCACATTCAAATTCATATTTGTAAACTTCTAGGGTGAAATACATTTCTTCGAAACTATTCCTTAAATTAAATATGAATCGACCACATTCAAATTCATATTTGTAAACTTCTAGGGTGAAATACATTTCTTCGAAACTATTCCTTAAATTAAATATGAATCGACCACATTCAAATTCATATTTATTAACTTCAAGGGTGGAATACATTTCTTCGAAACTATTTCTTAAATTAAATATGAATCGAACTATCGAATTTTATGTTCTTTCATTCAAGAAGAATGAACATCTCAAGTGAACATAATTCAGAAAATTATTTCTTAGTTGAAATAATTTATTGAACTTCAAAATATCACACATTCTCAATTAAAATAATTGAAAATCTCAAGTGATGCTGAGCCATCTTAAATACTGTGTATATTTCCGTCTAGTCATCTAGACCCAATATTTCTGCAAGAAATGTAGAAGAATTATCAATATCAATAATTGAATAATTCAGCTACGCATTGCATTCAGAGTATCATCTAAAGTCGAAGTGCAAGCTTACCTCTAATATTTGTCACTTCGTTTTTTTTTTCCTTCTGCTCACAAGTCAAAAACAAACACTCACAAATTCGCCTTTTTCAAATTATTATTTTTTATTTTGCGCTGTGGAAACGTGCTGTTTTCATAACCTGATGGAATATGTTTTAACTTGGAGTTAGGAAATCACAAATAACACAGTATTCAAGAACAATTCTTTATTTCAGTTATTACAACCAAACGTCTTAGATGAATATATTCGAGAGTCTTAATCAGCTTAAGTACTTAGAAACCATGGCGCCGCCACACCCTTATAAGCAGGGATGCGCATTAGAGGGTGACGTGGTTTCATAGGTCAGCTCATGTATTGTTGGTTGTCTAGTTTAGGCGAAGGATATTTCCAACAAGATTCTTGCTACAGGAACTAGGATCCCATTGGCTATCGTATTGCACGTGATAACGAAATGTGATTTCATTGGTGTCTTATGGGATTTTGATTCAAGGGAGGAATCGTTTTATGCGATTCTGTGGTTTCGCTTCGAAATACGTGAACAACATTTTCAGTACTAATTTGACAGAGTGCACCCTCTTGTTTCTACTCTTTGCTTTGTGTGCCCATTGACCACAAATAACACACCATAGCCAAATTTCTCCATTTTTACCAAATTCTCCGCACACAATACGAATACCTTCATTCCTTGTCCGAGTCATCGTCTTTTGTTTCTATTTCTTCATTTTTTTTATCTTCTTCATAATTTATCAATGGTGCTGATCTCTTAGACTTTTTCTTGGTGCAGATATTTGAATTTTTTCCTGAAACAAATTCCTTTTCGCCTTTTTAGTACGGGAGTGATCTTAGCCACAACCACAAAATCGATAAAGATCGCACACACGATCCGACTTATATATGTCAGGATGCGAATATATAATAAAACTATTCGAAATAATACTTGAATTAGGGTTAATCACTGTGGAACCAATGTGGAATATGCTTTCAATATTCCAGAAAGCTCATCGAATGAATTAAAGAGAGGAAACTTGGAAATTCATCTATCTCGAGATACAAGGGGCGAGGAAAATTGATATATTCGAAATTTTCACTGAATGTCGAAGATATAACGACTTCGAATTATATTTTCATTAGTGAGACAACCTTAAAGACGGAGTAAGAAAAAATGGACATCCGTCAATGACGGGCCACGGGGGCTGGCAAATATTTTAATGAATATTCAAAAAGATCAAAATTTTCGATGAAATCGATTTTGTCAAGCAGAAAAAGCAATTGGATTATGTTCCAATTATATATAGGAGCTCACAAACGAAATAAGAAAAAATGGACATCAGTCAGTGACGTTCTACGGAGGGTACCAAATACTGTTATAAATATTAAAAAGTTGGAAATTTTCGATGAAATCGGTTTTGTCAGGCAAAAATCGCTATTGGATTATGTTTTTATAATTCAAACAAGCTAACAGACGGAATAAGAAAAAATGGACATCCGTCAGTAACGTGCTACAGGGGTCGAAAGTACTGTTATAAGTATTCAAAAAGTTCGAAATTTTCGAAGAAATCAGTTTTGTCAGGAAAAAAACGCAAATGTATTATGTTTCTATCGTTCGAACAAGCAAACAGACGGAATTAGAAAAAATGGACATCGGTCAGTGACGTGCTACAGGGGTCGAAAGTACTGTTATGAGTATTCAAAAAGTTCGAAATTTACGATGAAATCAGTTTTGTCAGGCAAAAATCGCTATTGGATTATGTTTTCATCATTCAAACAAGCTAACAGACGGAATAAGAAAAAATGGAAATCCGTCAGTGACGTGCTACAGGGGTCGAAAGTACTGTTATGAGTATTCAAAAAGTTCGAAATTTTCGAAGAAATCAGTTTTGTCAGGAAAAAAACGCAAATGTATTATGTTTCTATCGTTGGAACAAGCAAACAGACGGAATTAGTAAAAATGGACATCCGTCAGTGACGTGCTACTGGGGTCGAAAGTACTGTTATGAGTATTCAAAAAGTTCGAAATTTTCGATGAAATCTGTTTTGTCAGACAAAAATCGCAATTGTATTATATTTATATCGTATGAACAAGCATACAGACGGAATTAGTAAAATAGGACATCCGTCAGTGACGTGCTACAGGGGTCGGCAGTACTGTTATGAGTATTCAAAAAGTTCGAAATTTTCGATGAAATCTGTTTTGTCAGACAAAAATCGCAATTGTATTATATTTATATCGTATGAACAAGCAAACAGACGGAATTAGTAAAAATGGACATCCGTCAGTGACGTGCTACAGGGGTCGGAAGTACTGTTATGAGTATTCAAAGAGTTCGAAATTTTCGATGAAATCTCTTTTGTCAAACAAAAATCGCAATTGTATTATATTTATATCGTATGAACAAGCAAACAGACGGAATTAGTAAAAATGGACATCCGTCAGTGACGTGCTACAGGGGTCGGAAGTACTGTTATGAGTATTCAAAAAGTTCGAAATTTTCAATGAAATCTGTTTTGTCAGACAAAAATCGCAATTGTATTATATTGATATCGTTTGAACAAGCAAACACGCGGAATTAGTAAAAATGGACATCCGTCAGTGACGTGCTACAGGGGTCGGAAGTACTGTTATGAGTATTCAAAAAGTTCGAAATTCACGATGAAATCAGTTTTGTCGGGCAAAAAACGCAATTGGATTATGTTTCTATCGTTCGAACAAGTAAACAGACGAAATAAGAAAAAATGGACATCCGTCAGAAACGTGCTACAGTGGTCGGAAGTACTGTTATGAGTATTCAAAAAGTTCGAAATTTTTGTCAGGAAAAAAACGCAATTAGATTATGTTTCTATCGTTCGAACAAGCAAACAGACGGAATTAGAAAAAATGGACATACGTCAGTGACGTGCTACAGGGGTCGAAAGTACTGTTATGAGTATTCAAAAAGTTCGAAATTCACGATGAAATCAGTTTTGTCGGGCAAAAAACGCAATTGGATTATGTTTCTATCGTTCAAACAAGTAAACAGACGAAATAAGAAAAAATGGACATCCGTCAGAAACGTGCTACAGTGGTCGGAAGTACTGTTATGAGTATTCAAAAAGTTCGAAATTTACGATGAAATCAGTTTTGTCAGGAAAAAAACGCAATTAGATTATGTTTCTATCGTTCGAACAAGCAAACAGACGGATTTAGAAAAAATGGACATAAGTCAGTGACGTGCTACAGGGGTCGAAAGTACAGTTATGAGTATTCAAAAAGTTCGAAATTCAAGATGAAATCAGTTTTCTCAGGCAAAAAACGCAATTGGATTATGTTTCTATCGTTCAAACAAGCAAACAGACGAAATAAGAAAAAATGGACATCCGTCAGAAACGTGCTACAGTGGTCGGAAGTACTGTTATGAGTATTCAAAAAGTTCGAAATGATGAAATCAGTTTTGTCAGGAAAAAAACGCAATTAGATTATGTTTCTATCATTCGAACAAGCAAACAGACGGAATTAGAAAAAATGGACATACGTCAGTGACGTGCTACAGGGGTCGAAAGTACTGTTATGAGTATTAAAAAAGTTCGAAATTTTCGATGAAATCTGTTTTGTCAGACAAAAATCGCAATTGTATTATATTGATATCGTTTGAACAAGTAAACAGACGGAATTAGAAAAAATGGACATACGTCAGTGACGTGCTACGGGGATCGAAAGTACTGTTATGAGTATTCAAAAAGTTCAAAATTTACGATGAAATCAGCTTTGTCAGGCAAAAACGCAATTGGATGTTTCTATCGTTCGAACAAGCAAACAGACGGAATTAGATAAAATGGACATCCGTCAGTTACGTGCTGCAGGGGTCGAAAGTACTGTTATGAGTAATCAAAAAGTTCGAAATTTACGATGAAATCAGTTTTGTCAGGAAAAAAACGCAATTAGATTATGTTTCTATCGTTCGAACAAGCAAACAGACGGAATTAGAAAAAATGGACATACGTCAATGACGTGCTACAGGGGTCGAAAGTACTGTTATGAGTATTAAAAAAGTTCGAAATTCACGATGAAATCAGTTTTGTCAGGCAAAAACGCAATTGGATTATGTTCCTATCGTTCAAACAAGCAAACAGACGAAATAGAAAAAATGGACATCCGTCAGCGACGTGCTACAGGGGTCGAAAGTACTGTTATGAGTATTAAGAAAGTTCGAAATTCACGATGAAATCAGTTTTGTCAGGCAAAAAACGCAATTGGATTATGTTCCTATCGTTCAAACAAGCAAACAGACGAAATAAGAAAAAATGGACATCCGTCAGTGACGTGCTACAGTGGTCGGAAGTACTGTTATGAGTATTCAAAGAGTTCGAAATTTACGATGAAATCAGTTTTGTCAGGAAAAAAACGCAATTAGATTATGTTTCTATCGTTCGAACAAGCAAACAGACGGAATTATAAAAAATGGACATACGTCAGTGACGTGCTACAGGGGTCGAAAGTACTGTTATGAGTATTCAAAAAGTTCGAAATTTTCGATGAAATCTGTTTTGTCAGACAAAAATCGCAATTGTATTATATTGATATCGTTTGAACAAGCAAACAGACGGAATTAGAAAAAATGGACATACGTCAGTGACGTGCTACGGGGATCGAAAGTACTGTTATGAGTATTCAAAAAGTTCAAAATTTACGATGAAATCAGCTTTGTCAGGCAAAAACGCAATTGGATTATGTTTCTATCGTTCGAACAAGCAAACAGACGGAATTAGATAAAATGGACATCCGTCAGTTACGTGCTGCAGGGGTCGAAAGTACTGTTATGAGTAATCAAAAAGTTCGAAATTTACGATGAAATCAGTTTTGTCAGGAAAAAAACGCAATTAGATTATGTTTCTATCGTTCGAACAAGCAAACAGACGGAATTAGAAAAAATGGACATACGTCAATGACGTGCTACAGGGGTCGAAAGTACTGTTATGAGTATTAAAAAAGTTCGAAATTCACGATGAAATCAGTTTTGTCAGGCAAAAAACGCAATTGGATTATGTTCCTATCGTTCAAACAAGCAAACAGACGAAATAAGAAAAAATGGACATCCGTCAGCGACGTGCTACAGGGGTCGAAAGTACTGTTATGAGTATTAAGAAAGTTCGAAATTCACGATGAAATCAGTTTTGTCAGGCAAAAAACGCAATTGGATTATGTTCCTATCGTTCAAACAAGCAAACAGACGAAATAAGAAAAAATGGACATCCGTCAGTGACGTGCTACAGTGGTCGGAAGTACTGTTATGAGTATTCAAAGAGTTCGAAATTTACGATGAAATCAGTTTTGTCAGGAAAAAAACGCAATTAGATTATGTTTCTATCGTTCGAACAAGCAAACAGACGGAATTATAAAAAATGGACATACGTCAGTGACGTGCTACAGGGGTCGAAAGTACTGTTATGAGTATTCAAAAAGTTCGAAATTTTCGATGAAATCTGTTTTGTCAGACAAAAATCGCAATTGTATTATATTGATATCGTTTGAACAAGCAAACAGACGGAATTAGAAAAAATGGACATACGTCAGTGACGTGCTACGGGGATCGAAAGTACTGTTATGAGTATTCAAAAAGTTCAAAATTTACGATGAAATCAGCTTTGTCAGGCAAAAACGCAATTGGATTATGTTTCTATCGTTCGAACAAGCAAACAGACGGAATTAGATAAAATGGACATCCGTCAGTTACGTGCTGCAGGGGTCGAAAGTACTGTTATGAGTATTCAAAAAGTTCGAAATTTACGATGAAATCAGTTTTGTCAGGCAAAAACGCAATTGGATTATGTTTCTATCGTTCGAACAAGCAAACAGACGGAATTAGATAAAATGGACATCCGTCAGCGACGTGCTACAGTGGTCGGAAGTACTGTTATGAGTATTCAAAAAGTTATAAATTTACGATGAAATCAGTTTTGTCAGGAAAAAAACTCAATTAGATTATGTTTCTATCGTTCGAACAAGCAAACAGACGGAATTATAAAAAATGGACATACGTCAGTGACGTGCTACAGGGGTCGAAAGTACTGTTATGAGTATTCAAAAAGTTCGAAATTTTCGATGAAATCTGTTTTGTCAGACAAAAATCGCAATTGTATTATATTGATATCGTTTGAACAAGCAAACAGACGGAATTAGAAAAAATGGACATACGTCAGTGACGTGCTACGGGGATCGAAAGTACTGTTATGAGTATTCAAAAAGTTCAAAATTTACGATGAAATCAGCTTTGTCAGGCAAAACGCAATTGGATTATGTTTCTATCGTTCGAACAAGCAAACAGACGGAATTAGATAAAATGGACATCCGTCAGTTACGTGCTGCAGGGGTCGAAAGTACTGTTATGAGTATTCAAAAAGTTCGAAATTTACGATGAAATCAGTTTTGTCAGGCAAAAACGCAATTGGATTATGTTTCTATCGTTCGAACAAGCAAACAGACGGAATTAGATAAAATGGACATCCGTCAGCGACGTGCTACAGTGGTCGGAAGTACTGTTATGAGTATTCAAAAAGTTATAAATTTACGATGAAATCAGTTTTGTCAGGAAAAAAACTCAATTAGATTATGTTTCTATCGTTCGAACAAGCAAACAGACGAAATTAGAAAAAATGGACATCCGTCAGTGACGTGCTACAGGGGTCGAAAGTACTGTTATGAGTATTAAAAAAGTTCGAAATTTACGATGAAATCAGTTTTGTCAGGCAAAAAACGCTATTGGATTATGTTTCTATCGTTCGAACAAGCAAACAGACGGTATTAGAAATAATGGACATTCGTCAGTGACGTGCTACAGTGGTCGGAAGTACTGTTATGAGTATTCAAAAAGTTCAAAATATTCGATGATATCGGTTTTGTCAGGCAAAAAACGCAATTGGATTATGTTTCTATCGTTCAAACAAGCAAACAGACGAAATAAGAAAAAATGGACATCCGTCAGCGACGTGCTACAGTGGTCGGAAGTACTGTTATGAGTATTCAAAAAGTTCGAAATTTTTGTCAGGAAAAAAACGCAATTAGATTATGTTTCTATCGTTCGAACAAGCAAACAGACGGAATTAGAAAAAATGGACATACGTCAGTGACGTGCTACAGGGGTCGAAAGTACTGTTATGAGTATTCAAAAAGTTCAAAATTTTCGATGATATCGGTTTTGTCAGGCAAAAAACGCTACTGGATTATGTTTCTATCGTTGGAACAAGCAAACAGACGGAATTAGAAAAAATGGACATACGTCAGTGACGTGCTACGGGGATCGAAAGTACTGTTATGAGTATTCAAAAAGTTCAAAATTTACGATGAAATCAGCTTTGTCAGGCAAAAAACGCAATTGGATTATGTTTCTATCGTTCGAACAAACAAACAGACGGAATTAGAAAAGATTCACATCCGTCAGTGACGTGCTACGGGGGTACCAATTGGTTTTGTCAGGCAAAAAACTCTAAAATTTTGAACTTTTTGAATACTCATAACAGTACTTTCGACCCTTGTAGCACGTCACTGACGTATGTCCATTTTTTCTAATTCCGTCTGTTTGCTTGTTCGAACGATAGAAACATAATCTAATTGCGTTTTTTGCCTGACAAAGCCGATTTCATCGAAAATTTTTAACTTTTTGAATATTCATAACACCACTTGGTTTCCCCGTAGCACGTCACTGACGGATGTCCATTTTTTCTAATTCCGTCAGTTAGCTTGTTTGAATGATAAAAACATAACCCAATAGCGTTTTTTGCCTGACAAAACCGATTTCATCGAAAATTTTGAACTTTTTGAATATTCATAACACCACTTGGAACCCCCTTAGCACGTCACTGACGGATGTCCATTTTTTTTTTATTCCGTCTGTTTGCTTGTTCGAACGATAGAAACATAACCCAATAGCCAATCCAATCGTATTTATCGGTTTTGTGGTTGTGGCTAAGATCACTCCCGTGTTTTTAGTAGGATTTGTATTCTTTTTCGATTGTTTCAATTCTAATGCTTCTTTCAAAGGCGTGTAAGTAAAAATAACAGAATGCTGTTTAGAAGACTTTCTTTTAGATTTTGCCGTTTTAATGTTGGAACAAGATGGAACAGTGATAATTTCTGTAATAGAAACAGTTTTGTTGACTTCATTATCCGATGAAGTAACTTTTTCAAGGGTAGTCTCATTCACTCTCTCTTCTGAATTTTCGAAATCCCTGTGTTCACTGTTTCTTTGAAGATTTTCTGCTGGTGCAAAGTCTTCCTCTATAAAGACGTCTGAATTAAAGGGAAACAATCCAGTAACACTAAAACCCTTGATTGCTTTTTCTCAGCTGTGTGGCATTGGGGGTTATTTTCTCTCCTGGATGACTGGTCAAAAATTTGTCACATTCATTATGATAGGCAGACTTTAGGGAGGAATAAAAAGACACATCTAAAGGCTGAAGGCGATGAGAAGTGTGGGATGGGATAGTCAAAACGATGATACCATTTTCTTTACAAAACTATACGCCCGTAAAGTACAGTGGCTAACGTGGTTATCCAGGACCAGAAGCACAGGATCATCCTGGGATGACTTTACAGTTGACTGAAAATGTTTCATCCATGTGACGAAGAGTTCCTCTGTGATCCAACCATTGTCCGAACATTCATAGACTGCGCCAGGAAGGCCATTTCGCTTCGGTAGTGGCGGCATTTTTTTGCGGGCATAAATAAAAATAGGGGACACATATGTGCCGGATGAACTGAAAGCGCACATTACAGATGTTGTTTTTCCCCTTTCCCAGCTGGTCAAAAATCCAATCCTTCTTTGGCCTTTTGCTGCAAAAATCTTGCTTGGACACTGGACTGTCGTAATCCCAGTTTCATCACAGTTAAAAATTCTCTGTGGCGAAAATTTATACTTTTTCATAAGAGCCAGCCTCTTCTTTTTCTTGAGTTTGAATATTATTTGACTTGGCATAAATTAAAGCACACTGTTTTACTTCCTTCATAGTCAAACCAAAGTAAAGGTTAGCCAACTTTTTAACTTGACCTGCAAGTTCGTTTTCGGCCTAGGGCGAAAAAATTGGGTTGCGTCCTAATGAAGGTGTCGAAATATTCATATTTTTTCGGCTGTCTTGTAAAGTAGACCTAGGAATGTTGAATTTTGTTGCAGCCTGCCTCTCTGGTAACCCGTTTGCAATTGCATTCAGAGCAGCTTCTAACTGTTCCTTAGTCCAAGAAGCTTTGGTTGTTTTTCTTGTATACTTTCGTGACATATGTGAAAGAATTGAATAACCCTCTTTATTTCATTATAAAATTCATTTATTCATGGGGTAATACAGGCCGGCCGGAATTCCTCGCCTTATACTGGCCGGTATTACCCCATATGTACGCTATTTCTGTTTTGTTTGCCTAAAGTTATTGGTTGAGGTTAGGATGAAGAGAGGAGTGACAATTCGAAGATTAACATTGATATTATAAACTAGACCCACAACACAGAGTTAACTGAATAAAAATATCAATTTACATACCTTTAAAAATACCCAATTCTTATAAGTAATAGCACAAAAAACTCTTTTCACTCACAAAACGAAAAACATTCGATATTCGAAACATATATGGATATGTTCTAGGGCCACCTATATGCAACCCACAATAAAAATAAAAGTTGTATGGTTGCCAATACACGAGAAACCGTCAGAGATATAGAGTGGGGAGAATACGCTTCGACCACTGCGCATCAAAAATTGGTGGCTAAATTCTTATGTCAAATTTCGACCATTTTTATACTTTCGTAGTCAGCTGCTCAAGGTTGACATACTTGTCAGATGAGTTAGAAATTGCTCGAATTTTACATTGTGCTGATAGATACTTCGATACTTAGAACATATCTTGTATTGATAAAACGTGTAAAAACTACATAACAAAGAAGATCGAGGAAATATCATTTTATACGCAAGTTTTTATTGAAATTATCCGACTGATCATACCGCATGGTATTGTTTATTTGCTCGGTGGCGTGTTGTTTACTTTCCAAAGTAATATGATTCTTTTTATTTTCCAAAATTCAGTTGATATAAGGACAGTTTGGACTGATATTCTGAGTGTAGATTCTGAAGCTATAGATTTATCTAAGAAATTGATATGCTCTATACATTTCATTTTCATTTTATACAAACTATCCCTCAGATACACTGTTTTCTACGCCCATGAACCGAAAGTATAAAAATGGCGGACGTAAAATTAGTCACTTCGCGCATCTCGAAGATCATTCTCCCCACTCCATATCTCTGGAAGCCGTCCGGCTGGTATTACCCCGCTGGCCGGGATCATAGACTACCTATAGATAGGCAACTCTGGCATGAATTTTGGTCCCGATTTCGAGAGCTCAACTTACAGCGCCATCTTCAGTCATTGCCTAGTTGATTACAGATTCAATTCGCACAACGTTCCGTCTCGTGGCGCCCTCTAGTGCATTTTATATGAGTTATCATAGGATTTCACGCAACCGCAGGTTCAATCCCATATTTTTATTGGATTTTAAAACAAATACATTCGAAATTACCATTATTTTAATCTGCTGAATATTGTCACAATTTCAATAAAAAAATATCATTTGATCAGAAAATTGTGACAATTTGCAGCAGATTAAAAGAATTATGGTCATTTCGAATATATCTGCCCTTCAACTTAAAGAACATACTAATCTTTAGAGGATGAAAGAAAATAAACAAAAAAGAAACTTCAGAAATATATATATAATGCAGTAAATAATCAATTTACAAAAATTTCAATATCGAGGGAAAGAATAAACGAACCAACAATAATTATGCAACAATTACTCAATAAATTAAGAAAAATACATTAAAAGAATAAATTAGAATATTAGTGACAAACATATCAATTTAAGTAAAGAATAATCCTTATTCTGCAGATACCTATTATCTGACAGTTCATCAAAAGAATGTGTCTCCAGCATATCTGAACTTAATGGCTATTAAAAAAATGTACGAAAGCACTGACGTTATGTCAGGAACTTTTGCGCGCTTGTTTTGCGATTTCTCTACAGCTCAGAAATATTTGTTTGTCAAAAAAGAATTTTGACGAGAAAATTCTGATGAAGGAACTTGTGTAGAATTATTATTTGACCAATAATCATCATCTCTTATCGTTCTTCTTCCCAACGTTTCCACAGACATGTTCTATCGTTTTCAAGGTGAAAATTAGTTTTTTAATGAAAATCAAAATAGTTTCTGAAATCACCAACTTCTATAAAAGCTTGTAACGCCCTTACGTGCAGTTCCTTTATTAGTAAACTCGGGCGCCAGACTATTTGCTTCTGAGGGCGTCACCGTCACCTATCGAGCTCCTCCGGAATGTCCAGAAGCTCGAGCCTAGGTAGACTCCAGTGGAGAATGAAGTGGGTAGCTGTTGGAGGTGGAGGTGTCACCAATAAAACACTCGGTTAACTAAAAACATACTCTCTATTCATACCAAATAAACAAACTTTCCAAAATAATACGTCTCACAGTCCTTAAAACAAATCAACAGTTCATATCAGGTACAACAGTCCTTAATCTATATCACAAAATCCTTGTAATCCTTAACCTCTAAAACCCAAATCCCAAATCTACTTGTCCATCACCAAAAGTCCAGTAACATTCCGTGAAGGGGTTAGAGTGCACATGAAGCGATTACAGTGGCGAGCTACTCGATGTATTAGGCATCAGAAAGAATTAGGCAAGCAAAATGACGTAGGCATAAAAATTGGTTAAGGCCGTGTGATAAAAATGAGAATGTCTCGGGGTTAAAGCGAGAGGGGGGGGGGCGAAAACCAAAGCCTCACTCAGGCCAACATGGGCCATCCAAGCGGAGGGGGGTCCGTGGGGCACGGTTCCGCACGGCGCAACTAGTGTCCGCGCGCAACAGAACCCCTCGAAGAGAACTGCCAAGGCCCAGCCCAAATCGGAGTGACCAGCGGTATGGTGTGCGCATGCGCAAACCACCGCGCGTCCACCCGCGATGCCGACAGGACCGAAGTCGAACCAAGTGCCTGCCGCACAGCAGCCCACCCTACGGAAAACTTCAGTCTAAGCACGATTGAGCTTGCTCATCTCGTACCTCAACGTCAGCTCCGAGAGATGGACAGCAGGAGTCCGCCGAGGTAAAACGGCCCACAATCTAGGGACGATTGAGCTTGCTCATCTCGGCACCCAGATGTCGGGTTCGCAATACTTCAGGACCCAGCCAACCAATACTTCAGGACCCAGCCGACACCCGTGACGAATCCCGCTCCCCCAAAGATCCGGCCAACCCAGTGCCTGCCGCGCAACAGCCCACGTCACGGAAAACTTCGGTCTAAGCACGATTGAGCTTGCTCATCTCGTACATCAACGTCAGCTCCGAGAGATGGACAGCAGGAGTCCGCCGAGGTAAAACGGCCCACAATCTAGGGACGATTGAGCTTGCTCATCTCGGCACCCAGATGTCGGTTCCGCAATACCGGCTGAAGGACTCGTAAAGGACGCGATGCCCTGAACGTAACTATAAGCAAAGATTAACTTACAAAGATGGAGCACTCCGGCCTTTTTCTCGTCAACGATTCAATGACCTTGAGAATTCTACGGTTGAAAAAAGGGGCGGGACTAATAAGAGAAGGATATATCTCTCTCTTTTCTCCAAATTCGAATTTAAACCGCGAAACAATTCACCGGGTATTTCTGAAAATCATAGCAGATCCTTAATTTAATCAAAACCTTTGAATTAAATGGCATATTTTATATAACTTGTCTATGAATTCTTTTCCCTCCATTCGAAAATTTTTAATGATAGTGTGATATATGGAGTAAAAGTTATCGCTGATTTTGTATAGAAAATTTAGAATTTCATTCCGCACGGGTTTTCATATTTGGATTAAGCATTTTCATAGCTCTGCAGAGAAGCCTGGTTTGTAGATAAAATGAGTGAAACCAAGGGAAGATGTTCAGTTAAGTACGGTTCGAATGTTTCGGGTGTGAGATTCTTTAGTTTTCCCAGTTCAGATGACCCTCAACGAGCCCTGCAATGGAAATTGGCCTGCAGCGATGCGATAATTTTGAGGAAACAGGATTTGCAGTGATCACTTCGAACCTTATTTAATGACTGGCCGCTACTTAAATAAAACAGCTGTTTCTACTTTGAACCTGTTTAAGAGACCGAAAAGCTTTGATATAGGTACACAAACCGAAGGAATAGAAATTGATAAGGGAACTCAAACATGTTCCACAATAATGGTAAACTGCAATGTGCAAACATCACAAAACATGAAAGCCGCTGCCACTACATCTCCTCATCAACTGCTAATCCAAAAGCTGAGAACTATCCCTTTTCATCATCCTGTCCTATTTGTTGCACTCTTGTTTAGTCAATTATTTAGACATTCAATACATGAAATTGAAATTATTGTCTGGAATTGGTAAAAAATTTGATCAGCAAAATTCACAAACTTTTATGATTACAATTATTCGTCAGCTTATTTTGTGTAACTTTGAAATTGGTGAAACAATTCATAAGACAGGAATTAACTTCTTTGTAAGAAGTTTGTCATCAATAATCAAAGGACTTCTAACTTGCAAACATAATATAATGGTTCCATTAAAATTTTGATGAAAATATATTTTACATTATTCTTACATTCTTGTATTAGGAAATATTTGAAAATTTTTAAGAAATGCTTATAAAACAATTTTCATCCACATATAATAAGATCAATTAAAAGAAAATTTCTTCTTCTCATACGATTTTGAAAGAGGATATTTCTTATTCGTTTGTTTACAAAACTACAGTATTAGTTGAACTATATGTGGGTAACATTACTATTTAATTCGTGCATTGAGTCAAATGATATTTTCTTGTTTCTTATGAATTCTCTCTGGTCTTCACACATATTCCACAGGAAATAAATATTCTGTTATTGAACTCTTCCTCAAAGTTGTATGGCAATGACCTAAAATTTTAAAAGGTGTGAACTTTTACAATTTCCCAGTTGAATTGTTGTAGCTTTCAATTATAAGATATTTTAGTAATAAATTAAAATAGATTGCATAAAATGATGAAAATACAAATCAACAGTGGAAATATTGCTACTCACGAAATTGCGTATTGGTTGCTGAAGTAAGTCGTTCAGAAACACTTGTGATGAAAGAAAAGTGCTTTCATATTTCCTAATAAATAAAAAATGATTTTTCTAAATTCATCTTCATGTCGATTAAAATCCTTTTCTGTTTAGATTCTTGCTACAGGAACTAGGAACCGATTGGCTATCTTATTCCACGTGATAACGAAATGTGATTTCATTGGTGTTGCCTCGATTTACATTGCTCTTATGGGATTTTGAGTCAAGGGAGGAATCGTTTTATGCGATTCTGTGGTTTCGCTTCGAAATACGTGAACAAAATTTTCAGTACTAATTTGACAGAGTGCACCCTCTTGTTCCTACTCTTTGCTATAAGTACCATTCTCGACCTCCCCACCAACATACGTGTTGCGCACTGCAGATGGAGGTGGGAATGATCGGTCGGTGTCCCCACCGTTCAGCGTGATCTCGCTGGATTCGATCGAGGTCAACAGGTTTACGCCACGTAAACAAAACTACTTCGTTACAAGCTTACGCTGAAAACGACAGAAGATGTCTATTGAAACGTTGGGAAGATAAACAATGATGATGATTATTGCTCTAACGAAGGACTTGGTTTTTTTGGCAATGTATATTATTTCCTCATGATAAATTATTTTTAGATTTTAGTCAGGAAGAAGAATAACTCTAATATAACTATTTTTATCAATTAGCTACGTTTCGTTATTAATCTGCAGCCTCTTCAGTCCTGGATGTACATTTACAGTAAATTCAAATTTCTGACATGGACAAAATGATTTTAAAATTTACATAAATAAGATAGTTCAAAGTTCCATCGTTCCGTAGCAAATCAATAAAAATAATAATTTTTCTCACTGGCTAAAACCCAAAAATAATTTATCAGAAAAAAACGTGTTAACGTGTTAGCTTTTAAAATGAATAAGCACACTAGAATAGTAGGTATATTTGATAACGTATCTAATTTCTATCCAAATAAAAATTAATCATTGTAAAGGAATTTCACGGGAAAAAGGTTTCATTTGAAAAGAGTGATTCAAAAAAAAATATTTATTCGAAGCTGTTGGAAAAAAAAATGGGTCACAATGATAAATTTTGAAACCATTGCTTTAATGCACAAAGGTATAAAATTATATAATTTCATACGAAAAGTCACTCTCATGATTACACATGAAAAATAACATCAGTTCCGTAGGTAGCAGGTTCGAATCCCAGCCAAGTCATGTTTGATGTGTGTGTGCTGAAGGTTCCCACAAAATTTAACAACACGTAGAGAGACTGTGCTTATAGCCTAAGGGCTGGCACATACGAAAAGAAGTTTAAACTTCAAATATTAAAATGGAGAAATATCTTAATCTACTTCTGGCTTGATTTTAATTCACCCACATTTACAATCGTATGAATTCAATTAAATAATGGAACATTTGCCTAGTTACGGTTGCTAGGTATAAAACATAATGGCAGAAATCATGTAGTAAATTGATTGTTTCATTTGCAAGCAGATGAAGCGACTGAAAGGACTTTTCTCCATTTCAGTGTCATAATGAGTTCATTACAGTACTAAAAACAGTGCTGTAATGAAATCATTATATTTTGTTTTGTTTTTATTATATTGTTTTTAGCATCCTATCCTTTCGAATGTCAACCAGAGATATAGAGTAGGGAGAATGAACTTCGAGCAGAGATATAGAGTGGGGAGAATGATCTTCGAGATGCATTTTTATACTTTCGGTTCATTGGCGTAGAAAGCAGTGTATCTGAGGAATAGTTTGTATAAAATGAAAATGAAATGTACAGAGCATATCAATTTCTAAGATAAATCTGTAGTTTCAGAATCTACACTCAGAATATCAATCCAAACTATCCTCATATCAACTGATTTTGGGAAACTAAAAAGAATCATATTACTGTGGAAAGTAAACAACACGCCACTGTGCAGATTAGCAATGCCATGCTGTATGATCAGTCGAATAATTTCAATAAAAACTAACGTATAAAATGATATTCCTCGACCTTCTTTGTTTTATAGTTTTTACACGTTTTAACAATACAAGACATGTTGAAAGCATCGAAGTATCTATCAGCACAATGTAAAATTCGAGCAATTTCTAATTCATCTGACAAGTATGTCAACCTACAACAGCTGACTAAGAAAATATAAAAATGGTCGAAATTTGACATAAGAATTTAGCCACCAATTTTGGATGCGCAGTGGTCGAAGCCTATTCTCCCCACTCAAAAATATCACACCAATAATCATAAAACCTAAGATTTAAAACAAAATTTATTGATCAGCTACATGGAAAGCTTGATAGATGTACGATCTAATAAAATTTGAGAATTAGGGGAGTTCGACATATGATATATTTACGTGGCCTTTCGACCTTTAGGGATTATGGTTTCGAATTAACGGTGGGAAAAAGGTGGATCTTTAGGAAAAATTAAAATTAAATAAGTAGACCAATCATAGGTTTGTATCGAGAGACTCAGTTGACTAAAGCCAATGAAACTTAGATTTCGAATTAGTGGGGTAAATTTCGAACTATCGAAAAGAAGGGCACCAATTAGGAGAAATTAGGAAATTCCGGATTATTTTCGATAACGCCCACGGACAAAGGGATATTAGGAAAAATTAGGGAATGGAAACTCAGTTCAACGTGATCCGTAACCATGAAAACACTTTAAAAAAAGTATAGAAGAAATCAGTTTTTTAAATTTTAGAAAAATAGTAATTGTGTTGTAATTGAGTGAGTTCGAAATTTCGATAGTGAAGTTTCGTGTTAGAAGTCCAAGGAAAAAGGTCAGATATAAACTTTATAAACAGTCAGAAGTCCAAAGTCCGAAACCTCCAATAATATTTTGTCAGAGATTGTTTTAATTATTTTTTTGTGCTTGCTAAAATTGTCATTTTGTTTTTTGTGTGCTTCGAATATATTAGTTTTAGTTATTCAGGAATTTTATTGAGTTCCCCAATCTCAAGAACTGAAGACTCGTCCTTTCTAGCGACGAGCCGAACCCTGAAGATTTCTCCCGTCAGGAGAAACTCAAAATAAACAATATAGTTTTTTTAATTTTCAATTTTTCTTTTGAACACCTCTTCGTCAGTGGAAAGCTCTTCTACTAGGACGTTGGAAAGAGGTATTCATTACATCGGTTCATTGGCGTAGAAAACATTGTATCTGAGGAATAGTTTGTATAAAATGAAAATGAAATGTACAGAGCATATCAATTTCTTAGATAAATCTGTAGTTTCAGAGTCTACACTCAGAATATCAATCCAAACTGTCCTCATATCAACTGATTTTGGGAAACTAAAAAGAATCATATTACTTTGAAAAGTAAACAACACGCCACTGAGCAAATAAACAATGCCATGCGGTATGATCAGTCGGATAATTTCAATAAAAACTTGCGTATAAAATGATATTTCTTCGACCTTCTTTGTTTTATAGTTTTTACACGTTTTAACAATACAAGACATGTTCAAAGTATCGAAGTATCTATCAGCACAATGTAAAATTCGAGCAATTTCTAACTCATGTGACAATATGTCAACCTAGAACAGCTGACTACGAAAGTATAAAAATGGTCGAAATTTGACATAAGAATTTAGCCACCAATTTTGGATGCACAGTGGTCGAAGCGTATTCTCCCCACTCTATATCTCCGATGTCAACACGCGTCCATTGTATGTCAATTGTCAATATTAAACCAAGTAGAGATTTGAACGCACTATTCAAATTCTTAACCTGTCAATTTTCGTTTCAGTCACACCAACTGCGAAAATAAAATAGAAAAGGCACTTGGAGGTATAAGCTGAAACTGTCATTGAATTCCAATAAATTTCTCACAATTCTTGACTGAAATAGAGAAAATATCGTCTAATACTCATGCGTTCAAATTTCGCATTTCGAATTTCGCATTCGTGTTGGAGTAGGTGCCCATTCTGCAACTTGTTGTAGAATATACATACATACATACAAAACAAGGTTTTGGCCAAAGATGCAGTCTCTCGAACTTTATTGAAAATATAATTATATATGTATTATATATAACTGATAAATTGATGCAATCGAGAATTCTAACAAATATCAAGGGACAATTCTTCTAGCATAACTTAATGTCTAGACAAATTTTAGAAGCACTGACGTGAGGTGAGATGGCTCTGGGGTTCTTGGTAAAGTATACTTGCGAGTATTTATTCAAAATTGGAAACATGACCACAACTCGGAAATATTTGTTTGATAGAGACGTGTTCAAGTGAAAAAGCACGTCAGAAGAATAATTTTAAATGGGTAATTCGTTTTTTCTCTTGTTTCTCCAGAATCAATTTGAATGAATAACAAAATATCCGAGATACTCGACCCAAACATATGTTGAAGAATTAATATGGAAATAAACTAAAAATATTTCTCTAGCAGTGACCTCTAGGAGTGGGTCGGCCAGACCAAGCATATATGTATGTATATATATAATTCAGAAGCAATTTTCTTGGGATTAGAGCACTGGATTGAAATTAGGATTTCATCTTTTTTTTATTAATACTTTACTACATATGTTTCGGCGTACATTGAGCCTTTATCAAGTTTACATGTTACAAATACAGTGACAATCATATCTAAAACGTATAACTGTCCAACAATTCATCTTAAAACTTAGTAAAATTAAAATCATATTCATAATGTTGTGAACGCTGTCAATTAAAATTATTCTAATAATGGAAAACCTGTTATCTACTAAAAAACTAATCAAATCAACGCAATTTGATACTACCTCTCCTACACTTGCCATCTGGATCACTCACATTCAACTTGTAACCGAAAACGAACGAAAACTCGTGCAACCCTAAGCCCTACACACTAACATCTTACTCTAAACTACTGACCTAGTGAACTGAACTCTGATAATCAAAGTGTAAACACACGCAATGCAATTCTCATATACCCCCTCCACAAGGGTATCTTGGCCGACCTAGTCTTTGAAAAATGAACAAGTCGTGGGTTGCTTTTCTGCTATTTACGGTTACTAAGAATGAATTTTTATGGTCAGAAAATCACAAAATTTATTCCATACAGCACGAATACACTTTTTTCTGAAATTGAAATAATATTCAAGTACTTATGATAATAGTCATTTGAGATTTGAGGGTGAAAACTTCAATTATAAACAGGATACGTAACAAAATTTTAAATACATAATGATTTCTCTTTCTATCTCAAATTTAGGATAAACATATGAAGATGTCGGATATTAAATTACAATTTTTAATTTGATATTTGCAATAAGCATCGATAATAATAAACAATTTCACCCGCTCGCCGTTTCACATAGGGACGGCCGACGGCCAAGGGTTCTCGGCCGACCTCGCAAGTGTCACAGTCGAGGTATTGTAGAGTTCCATTGATAGGAACTTCGAGCGACGTATGTGTTAGATTAAATCATAAACTGCAAGCTATGGCTCGGCTGACTGAGCTGCGTTATTACGTATAAGGACAGATGCGGGAACTTGGAATAAAATTTATTTGAGGTGTTTGACCGAAATAATGTGTACTTCGATCTTCGATGTGTTGAGGGGAAATATGAGATATATAAAGGGCAGTGGAAAAGATACTCAGGGAATTTCTCGAGATTTAAATATTGCTATTAATTTTTCAAATAAGTTTCGATTAAAAAAATATTTATTTTCACCTTCTCTTTTTCGGTTGCGTTTGGGTCGGCCCGGCCGACCCTGCCTACCCTGACGAGCCGTCACTGTTCTCTAGTCAAAAGATAGGTACTTATTAAAAACCCATTGTCCAGAAGAATTTGAATATCGAATTAGCACAAGAAATCGACTAATGAATAAAAACCTTTCATATAGAAAAACCTTAATTGGTTTTTTTGTAATTGTTGGGTGAAATTTTGGTCATTTTTCTTCACATTGTAGAGAATTCTCGTTCTCTTTCGAAAGTTAATTACATGAATAATTATTGTCGGTCTGGTTCAATAAATTGAGACTGATGTCCTGTGATAGATTTTACTCTTTAACTATATTCTTTAACCATAACTTTTATTTATCTATGACCATGACCTAACCTCCAATCGAAATATTTTATTCTATTTTTATTATTTCACCTTTCATTTAATACTGTATTGAACCTGCCTTTGATCGTAATAGGTAGAGTTTCTGAAAAAATATCATTTAAAAAACCAGAGGAATTTTATGAGTTAAACAAATGCACAAGGGCAAATATGCTAGGAAAAAAAATATACCAATGTTTCATCTTATTCCCGGGGAAATCTCCAAAAAAATTTTTACATACTTTGAATTCAGGAACAAATAAGATCGATAATAAGGCGCATTGGTCTGAAGGAGATGAGGCAACTAGTTTTCTCAAGAACCTCACTTCGGTCAATAAACAGAAACTGTCTGAATTGATTGACCAAAAAATTTTAAATGGTGCTTTGTGCTTGATAGATTCTACTGTAGCCAAAAAAATTTCAGAAAGTATTTCGCCATATCTGGCAAAAAATAGTGGTAAGGTTTTATCAGAATGCACTCCTTGCTTAGGACTTTTAACAAAGCAACTTTTGAAAATTGCAAATGGACCCATAAAGCTGTTTGAACCCTCCAAAGTTTTCAGAAGGCATTTGAAGGTGATTTCAGCATTAAACCCAACTGCCAATTTAAGATAACTACTTTACTTACTGATACAAAGACTAAAGATATCTAATAATTTAATTAAATTGTAAGTATATAACCGAATTTTTTTTCAGGATATGTTATCAAAAGATTTGAAATCATTACAACTATATTCCACTAACTTGTTCAACACATCTAGTACCCGTTTTCTTGGTCAAACTAGTTATAGCAAGTATGTTGAAGTACTTTTCAAAACAGTTCAAAAACAGGCATGGACAGATGGTAAGAAGTTGAAGATAAATTAATGGATTAGTCCATGTAACAATTTTTAGATCCCGCTATATCCTTAATAGGACCAATTCAGAACAATAAGTTTTTTGAACATATAATTGAAACTATACCTACTCAGACATCGATTTCTTCATTTGGATTAGTTGAAATATTCGCAATAATGAAGCCAAGTCATTATCTGGTAAGATTTTGAATCCAGTTAAACATTTTGAGAATCAAACCATTTTTTTAGGGATTGACCACAAAAAGTGATTTGTTCATATCTAGTAATTATAATAAATCAGTTCTTTTCAATTTGTATTTTGATCACAAAATACTATATGAATTACCTAGGAAAGCTTATATACCATGGGAAAGAAAAAGCAAAAAAAAGAAGACAGAGGTATGTATTGGCCATGAAAAAAAAGTTCTTGAATGAGGCCGTGGAAGTTACAAAGGTTCCTTAACTCATGTACAGGTTTCTGCAATTAATTGTCTCACTTTTTATAAATCAGGTGATCAACAATTATTATTTTTATATTTGAAGTCGGTATCAGTAAAACATTTTTTTTATCAAGAAACATGGTGAGAGCTGAAACCCATTTCAAAAATAACAGAAATGTTTGAAGAAAGTGAGTCCATTATTTTGCTGAAGAAGAATTCGAAATTATTTACTTTTTAGTGCATATCATAAGGTTCATTTAATTCCTCAACAACGAACACATCTTGATTGGACGCCAAATCATTATGGCAACAGAAAACTAGAGGTTACAAGTTCTATTCTTATTGGAAAAATGGGAAACTAATTTCTAGACTTTAATATAATAACTAAGGTATTCCAGATTTGCTCCACAGCCTATTTTCAAATTCTTTAACATGGATTTTGCTAAAAAAAAGTGTAGTGATGTTAATGTTGTTTTCAGTTGCATTCGATTGATAGAGATAAATTGTATCTAGTCCATATTGTGGTCAAAAAGGATCTTCCTCTTCCCTTAGAACAATTGATACCTTTTAATTTTTTTGTTGGACAATTTCTCAGAAAGACTAAAATTATACCTAAAATTGAGTAAGTTTTCATCCATTTTCATCTTTGGTATTTTTGTTCAATACAGTAGAACCCCTCTAATCCGTCACCTACGGGACTGGGGGTATGGTCGGAAAGCAAAAAAGGTGAGATTATCCAATATTTATTACATTAAACATATACAGACATGTTTTACAGTGAAATAAGTGATCTTTGATCTTAGAAAATGTTTGTAAACATTGTTTTAACTGTACAAATCAAGAAGTAGATACTTAAGGGTATTTCAAGCGAATAACCCAGAGTAACCAGGTTATTATTTTGGTCCATCTAGCGGTTATTGCTGGTTCTTCTTGGTTATTCCTTCGAAATCCAGAAAGAATAATTATCGCTTGAATGCTCGGGTTTGGTTATCCGTGATGTCATTCTTTTGATTCGCGTTTATTTATGCTCATAGGTTATCTGAGCATTTATCTGTTTCAGATAAAAAGGGCCCGAAGCTTATATAAACAAAGAGACATTTTTATAAGCAATTTTTTATTAGCCAATATATCCTTATAATGGAATTACTGAAACTACAATAAATTTAACAAGGAAAAAATACCAAATTAAACTAATATCTATACATGTAAAAAAATGATAATAAAAAAAATTATTTTGTGAGTAACTAGGAATGAAGAAATGATTAAAATGAAAAATATCAATATTAACAGCTAGTAAAAGGAAGAAAATTAAGTCAGAGACAGAATGGGATTGTTTTAATTTTAAAGTCAATGACGAATTTTTTTCCAGAGTTAAATCTATTTTTCCATTATTTCAAGATTATACTTGATGAAAATTTGAAACAAACACAAAAAAGCAATGAAAGAACTTCTTAATCTCTTAACTTTAGGAACGACAATGACAAATCTCATGATGGTTTTAACAAACAATATTTTGAATTTGTATATTTTGAAAAAAGGAGTTATTTGGTCACTTCTACAGGTTCTTCTTTCAATTTAATGATCTACCTTAAAATTTCTCCTTATTGCTACCATATTGTGCATTCTCAGAACATCAGAACACCCAAACTATAGATACGATGCTTTGCAGATACTCTCAGTATTGCACACATAACATAAATTTGAAGCAACCTGAATATTTATCTCTTCATAGTTTCATTAACAGAATTCTCAATGGATTTTTATTGATTTCTTGTGGCTATAATTTTCAGATTCTTCTTGTAATTTTCAAATCATTATCAATCTAGATTGCTTCACACAGATGACATTTGCTCTTTGAACCTTTTATTTCTTCTCTTATAGAGTTATCCTGAAATTTGAAATAAAATTCAATATTATCTTTATAACAAATTCAATAAGAATAGATGGTTTTTCTGTGTTACTTCAACGTACTTTTAGTTGATGACTGGTTAAGTATCTCACTGCATTCAATGTTTGCAGCTGCTGATTTTTTATTACTGCAGCTAACAAAATACACAGGGAATTCTGTTTTTCTCTAATGAAAAGCAAACCTAATCTGTACATTCTACAATGCTTCTAATGGTTTCCAAATAATTTATTTTACCTAGGTGATTTATAGAAATGAAATTTTTCTCCATTGAATGTACAGTTTCTGCTTCCAATTTTATTTTTGAGTTTTCCTAAAATTTAAATTTTGATCAAATACCTACAGCCCTCAAAGTTAAAATTCAAGAAAATCATTGGATTTATAAGTTTCATCTCAACGCACCTTCAGTTGACAGACCAGTTGTATTACTGATCTGTAATTTACAATTTCCACAGGATTTTCAGCAACATTATTCAGAAGCACATGATTATATTAGATCCTGAGTATTTCCTTCTTTCAAGAACTGTATTTCATAATTGCTCTGGTTTTTATTGTTGAAAAACTCTACATTCTTCTTATTTGATATCAGGGGTATTGTGGTCCCATTTTTGATGAGTTCTTTCAATCTAAACGACCCAACTTTTCTTGCTATTGTTTACTATTTTCATGTTTATACACATCTAATAATAATAATATAATAATAACCAGAATCGCAACCCTGCTCGAGAGCAGGGTTACGATTTTGGTTATTCTTGACATTTCTCGATCAAATTGAGGTTAACTCATGACTTCACGGATCTATAACTATTGTAGATCTTTAACGATTTCCTGTGAGTCTTTGTTTTGCTCGTCCTCAGTCTGATCATTTTCAATCATTACTTCTGGCCAAAGCTTACGCCATGATTTCCGTGTCAGGTTTCAGTTCATCCCATGACGCAGCGATTGTGTAGACACCATCTTTGATGGTCAGAGATCAACTCTCAGCTTGAAATATGTTACAACCTTGTTCGGAATTTTCTAAGATTGAGCTGATGTACTTTCTGCTATATCGCCTCTTTAACCATTCGATAACTCCTTGATCCATTGGGTGGATGAGCGAGATCACATTCGGAGGTAGAAAGAGAGCTTTAATGTCCCCTTTCACTAATTCTTGCTCAGGTGGATGTGACGGTGCATTATCCAACTGCAGTAGAGCACGAGCTGGCAGCTTTTTTTCTTTCAGATTTTTTTTGACTGACGGAACGAACTCTTCAAAAAACCAGGATTCAAAAAGGTTTCAGTCCATCCAAGCAGATTTTTGATTGCGGTAATAAACCGGCAAGGATGATGTGTTTAAGTTTTTAAGAACTCTAGGCTTCTTGGATTTGCCGATAACAAACAGGGGAAGCTTGTGTGTGCCATCTACGTTGCTACTAGGAGTGACTGTTAACCTATCTTTCATAAGCTTCGTTCCTGCTACAGATTCATTTGAAGCTGCGAGCGTTTTGGTTGGCAACATTTTAAAGTTTAGCCCAGTCTCGTCAATGTTATAAGATATCGGGGTTTCTTTCCTTCTTTCTTGACAAACCCACATCCACAATGCATTATCAAGCAGTTCCAATTTAGGATTTTTTAGTGTTTTGCGATTCTTAAGGGCTGTTAGGGACTGGACTTTTACACTGAAACACTTTTCTGATTTAATTGTTTATTGACATCGAAAAGATTCGTACAAATTTAGAAAGGGACGACGTGACGTGCCGCTTGAGCTTTCTCGGGGGACTGCCTGTGTTCGGGCGGTTCGGCTTTTTAGTACCTGCCGAACTTACCCTGTTGCCACTGTCGCCTTGTTTATATTCTTAAATCTGGGGAGAAATACTGCTACAGGGCGTTTTCACGATCAATCGTAATTGTACACTGCTCAACAATTGATAGGGATCACTTACTTTTTCTAAATTTATTTCTGAAATATTCGATCCAAGATTATAAATTTAGTCAGATATCAGAGTATTTTCAGTTGATAATATGGTTCACTTGAGAAAAGAATGAAAAAATGGAAAGTTGGAGAGAAAAAAGACTTTATCAGGAACACTCAAAATTCTGTGTTTGAATAACATAAAAATTTTATGATGAAACCACAAGAAGGCTGAAGTTTCGGTTAAGCTAGTACCTAGTTGGTCCCCCACGAGCTCGTCTCAAGTATTCTACCCTACGAGGCATACTTTCAATCAAACGATTTATAAAATTTTGGGGCAAATTCGTCCAAATATCCCGTAAAGCGTTAGAAAGGTCCTCCAGATTATTGATCGGTTGTTCTAAGGTTGACAATAAAGATATTTTTAATAAATCCACAATATTTTTAATAACATATAATTTAATAAGAATCACACACAGACACAGCGTCATCGACTACATATTATGAACTGAAAACATTTCTCTAAACAGTAACTTAATATAACGTACCTCTACACCTATTGCCATATCTTGGCACTTTATTCAATTAACAAGTTGACAACAATTTCATTGCAGACCTCTATGAATCCTTCCCTACAGTTTTCAACAGACAATTGTCTAGATATCTCAGACCAGACATATTCGATGCAAATCATGTCTGGAGAGCGAGCTGGCCAGTCCATCCTATCAATAGCATGAGTTTCTAGCGCTTCATTAACCAGACGACTACGGTGTGGACGGGCATTATCGTCAAATAAAATGAAATTCTCGCCCAAAGGAGCCGCAAACGGAACAATTATGGGTTCAATAATCATATCGTGATATCTCTGGCTGGTCATTGTGGTGTTCTGCAGAACAACCAACTATGTGCGTTGGTTCAAACAAATGCCTCCCCATACACATATAGAACATCCGCCAAAGCTTTTGTGGGTACCATAAACTGTTCTGCATACCTTCGACCTCTTCCCTCCAAGCAAGAATACGTCCATCGGAGTTGACCAAATGAAATCTACACACATCCGTAAATAAACATCGGCTCCAATCTTCAACTGTCCAATTGCGGTGCTCCTCAGCCCATTGCCGTCGATGAACCCGGTGTTCCCTATTCAAACAGGGATGTTGTACCCTCCAACGTGCTCTCAAACCACGAACATCTAGTCGTCGTCTTACAGTCTGGTTCGAAATTAGAACTCCTGTTGCAACTCTCAGTGATCTATTGAGCCGCGACGCCGGGTAAGTGGGTTTCTCCTAGCATTGAGGATCAAAAGACGATCTTGGGCTGGGCAGCTGTTGTACTGCGGTGCCGACCTCCCGCATGAACATAGGCTACTGAGTCGTGTTAGATAATTCCATGCCCGACTCACGACACTATGCGAAACATTCAACCGCCGGGACACTTCTCGCTGGGACAAACCTTCCTGTATCCACCGTACGATTTGGTCCAGTTGCACAGGAGCCAAACGACTTCTCGGCATAACTGATAAGCTGATATTGTTCTCATTTCTTCAATTATTGTCACCTTATGTGTTTGAACGAGATGAAAAAAACAGATTTAATAACAAATACCACATTACTTTTCACTCCACCTGTAACAGCCTACAGATAATAATCGATTTTGTGAACAAGAGCTGCTGAAGGGAGGAAAAATTTGATATAATCAACTCAAAACATCTTAATTTTTCCTTAGAGAACATAATATACAGATATTCACGAGATAACATGAAAAAAAACACAAATGAAGAGAAGTTCATAAGTGATCCCTGGCAATTGTTGATCAGTGTATATGATTCAATGTCTTTGCGATTTCTTCTCCAATCCTTAATTGTCGTAACGCCTACATTCAGTTCCTTTGCAATTTTTTGTAGCGACTTTCCTTTGTCCAGTCTTTGTAACACCGCAAATTTTTCATTTAATGAAAGAGTGACATGTTTACGTTTTACTCCCGACATGTTGAACAATACGGAAGAAAAACAATAAAAATATAATAACCGCGCGCTCTCTGGAACGCAACTAAACAGGAAACAACGGCTAGGTAAGGTCGGTAGACAAGTTGGTACATGTTAGGACGGCGCCTGGTCGGACTAACCGGAGTGACGGACCAGCCGAGGGCGGATTAGAGGGGTTCTACTGTAATTATTTCTGTCACAAAAGGATTAAAAATTTACAAAAAAACAGAAAGGAATTATAATTCACATACTGTTATATGACTAATTTTTAATGAAACAAGAATAATAATAATTTATGCTCCAAACCTAGTAGGTTTATTTGTTGTGATACCTTATGGTCTTTTATTATCATCTTCAAGTCCGAGTCCAGAAATATGTATTGTCAAGGACCATATACTTTTTATTTGCTTGATTCTTTTTATGATTTTGTCACAATTATTTTAATTGAATAATATATATTTCTAGGGAGTTGGTAGAAGATAGTGGAGCTCATGTTTTAATTCCTCAACTACAGCACGATGATTACTTTGAAAATCTCAATATATTCACTGAATTTAAGGATCTAACTCCAACCCAGGTTTTAGGAGTATTTAGGTAAAATTTTGATAAAACGTGTGCAATGTATCATGTCAATGCTTTTCTACAAGTATTTATTGATCTCTTCAATATACAGGGTGTTCGGTACATGGACCGTCAAATTTTTTTGGGCCGTTGGTAGGGTCATTTGCTACCTTTTCAGTCTTGGAACCTGGGTCCTTAGTATTACGGTTACGGAGGTATGATTTTTTTATTAGGTTTTTCTAAATTACCCAAAATGTACCCTTCGAAGCCCCATAACTGTTTTTGCGTGGGCTTTTACATGCACTTTTTTTTATTGTATTAAGTCTACATGAGTGTGTGTTTAAAAAAAAACGTATTTATTGTTACAGATAACACCACAAAATTAACACGGGGGCCTTTTATTAAAAAAAAAAATTTGAAAGTATGAAAACATCTCTATTTCTAAAAGAAATTTTGAAAAAAATTGCAGTTATTGCGAACTTAATTTTATTTTAAAACGTTCTTTGGTTTATCGCGGTTCTAAAAGTATGCTATTTATGTTAGTCAATAAATAAAAAAATACTACAAATAGTGTTTTAGATAAAATAGCAAAGTAAGGACAGATATTAGTAAAATACAGTTTTTGTATGATTGTTTATTTACGAAGTAAAATAACACAATTCTTTAACTTAAATTCTGTTGGAATTGTTCTCCTCTACTCCGAATGTACGCCCGACACCTTTTTCTGATTTCGACCGTTGTAGTGGCTAGCAATATTTCTTCTTTCATTACCACAATGTATGCCGCGTTTATACGTTCAATCAATACCTCTCTTGTAGGTACCTCTGTGAAATAAACCAATTCTTTGGCTCTACCCCAGACATGGCAATCTAAAGGTGTTGGGTCTGGAGATTTTGCGGGCCAAGGGATGGGGCCGGCTCTGCCTATCCATGAATTTGGAAAAGAGTTGTCGAGGTGATCTCGAACTTCTCTCAGGAAATGTGCCGGGCAACCGTCATGCTGGAACACGATCGACACGTCTTCATCGAAGGCCGGAACATCGGTTAGTAGCTCCGGCAGAGCATTCTGCAAAAAATGTAAATAAGTAGGCCCACTTAGTCGAGCCGGTAAATAGTGTGGCCCGATGAGATGTCTTCCTATCACACCAGCCCAAACGTTAACACTAAATTTTTGTTGAAAACTCATTTGCCTTTGTACGTGGGGATTCTCATCTTTAGGTGCCCAGTGAAGTAAATTGTGCAGATTTGTTATTCCTTCTCGGTTAAAACAGGATTCGTCTGTCCACAAAATTCGTTTTAGAAACAAGTTGTCATCGACATCGGTGTGCAGCAAAAATCTACAGAATTCCAACAGTCTGGCAGGATCGCCTTCATGAAGACCTGTAACAATTAATAAAATTCATTAGTCTGACAATTTTTTCGCAGTCAAAAGGACAAATTTATCAATAAAAAAGTTCATTTACCTTGTACCGGGGTGTAACGAAAAGCGTGTTGATTTTTATCCCGAAGTACTGACCAAACTTTCCAAATCGTTAAGTTGAGTCTTTGAGCAACGACACGAATGCTTGTAGTTGGATCTTCTTCAAAGGCTTGAAGTATTTGATCGTCAACTGCTACATGGTGTTGCCTCACATTGACCGGAGGCTCTTGAAAATTTAAGTTTCCAGTCTCTCTTAGTCGTCGAGAATGTTTCGTGGTGGGATAATCTTCGATCAGGAAATTTGGCTTGATAAATCCTTTGAGCTGCACGAGCAACACTATCGGCCTTGCCATATGCCATCACCATACCAGCATACTCATACTGGTGAAATTAGGCATATCAACAACCAAAATTAAAACAACAGTAGCAAAAAGTCGATAAAAGTAACAAAAACAAAAAAATACAAATTTAAAAAACTGAACAACGCGGCACAGACACTTCCAACAGCAGAGACAGTTAAATCTCGAATGACGGTAGGGTCAAGTCAGCGGCGACTAACCCAATCCAACCTAAGGACAGAAATAGTAATAATAATTCACACGCGTCTAAAACGGGCAGGTAAAATTTCCTTGCTCGCCGTGTTGTGTCGAAATCCGTACTTTTATTTAGGTGCGACTTTCTTCACTCTTCTGACTAAAACCTTATTTGCAGTATTATTTTTTTATTGACTTACGTAAATAGCATATGGTTAGCAACGTTATAAACCAAAGAACATTTTAAAATAAAACTAAGTTTGTAATAGCTTTAACTTTTTTTAAATTTCAATAGGAGTGGAGATGTTTTCATACTTTCATATTTTTTTAATAAAAGGCCTCGTGTTAATTTTGTGGTGTTATCTGTAACAATAAATACGTTTTTTTCAAACACACACTCATGTAGACTTAATACAATAAAAAAATGCATGTAAAAGCACACGCACAAAAAGTTATGGGGCTTGAAGGGTACATTTTGGGTAATTTAGAAAAACCTAATAAAGAAATCATACCTCCGTAACCGTAATACTAAGGACCTAGGTTCCAAGACTGAAAAGGTAGCAAATGACCCTACCAACGCCCCAAAAAAATTTGACGGTCCATGTGCTGAACACCCTGTATAGATATATTTTTGCGCGCTTGTTCGACTAAAACAGTTTGCTATCATTTGTCCAAATGTTAGAATATTGTGCTGAAAATGGTTTCAATCGATTGGATGAAGAATACAGGGTAAAACTTGAGAATTTCGTCCGGCCGTATACTCTCTATCTTTGTAAACAGATGAGCTAGAATTTTCATATTTCGAATAGATTAACTGTTCAAATATCTCAGTTAAGTTCGTTATTGGGTCAAATCCGTCCAATGGTTCAGGAGATATAAGCATCTGAAATTTGGTTTCCTCTGTAGCTTTCAGAATATCCATCGCATCAAGGTGTAACTTGAAAGATATTTGTATTAGGTTGAAACAAATAGGCTTCCAAAGTTTCGCTGAAATCACACGCTAGAAATATTTTTTGCAATACTCTATACCTAATAAGATATCGGATTATTTGAAAAAACATTTTCAAATGTATGGACGTTACTAATATCTTACATATTCTCAAATTTCATTGTTGTAGTTTTCTACCATAAGAAGATACTATTTTTTCATTTACTTAGGAGAATGTCGTCAGAAATTTCAATGCTCTATGCTATCACAGATAAGTATTCAATTGACAATTGTCTGACTTATTAATTCAGTTTCAGTTTGGGGAAAAATGAATTGAAATGGTTCATTATGGGAAATATTGATGTTGTCAAAATTAAGAAATGCATTAATTCAGAAGGAAATTTGAGTTTCAAACAAAACTTGAGGAAAACTATGAGTACTTATCTTTAATTTGGCATATAGGAAAAGACTACATCAAGCATGCTAAAGCTCCTGACCTTTTTTTAATTTTTTCAACTTGAAGTGATTGAAATATGTTGCTCAAGTTTTTCCCAAAAATGTTGTTCAATTGATGAATTATTCAACTTTTTTCAGAGAAGTGTACCACCACCCAAAGTATGAAGATAGTGCATTTTTAAAGCTTTTACAGATCCATTCACAAGACACTGATTTTAATTCAAAACCAGAAGATTCTTTCTTGGATGAAGAAGAACAAGACTGGACAGAATATTTCGAAGAAGAAGATGAATATGATTGTTGATATTTTAATAATTCAATAAACACCTTTACATAATCAAGCTTTTATTGTGGTCTCATCATAATATTTGTTAAATTTCTTCCATGCAAAACGTTGCTCAGGTTCCTTCTTGCTGTTAGCAGGGTTCAGATTCGGCATTAAACCTAACGAAAAATTAAAACTTATGTAGTACATTTACCATGATTTGATGACAACCATACCTGCTTTATGGGCCATCGAAACTAATGTTGAAATTTTTCTTTGTTGTTTGGAACATAAACCTGTGATTCTTTTTGGTAGCATACAGCCATCAGACCTTACAAATTGACTTAGAATCAAAACATCTGTGTGTTTAACATCTAACCCTGTAGCACAAAGTGGACAACAGTTACTTTCACATTTTAGAAGGTATGGCTTTCGTTCAGAATCGCTGATTCTTCCACTTATAACTATATGATTTCCGTTTTGTTCCGTGATTACTAAAACAATAATCATTGATTAGTATTCACACATTGTAATTAGTACAATTGTTTTACTCTGCTTCAAGAATGTTATCCTTGTTGTTGATATCTTGTTTACATTACAGAATAAAACATTCGATTTAGTTAACCACCTGAGTGGTCGGTAGAGGTTTGCAATATTAACTGAGTACATATCGGAAAATCAGCTACTCGAAGTTCCAATTACTTTTATTTTCTCTTCAAAAATTGTTTTCTGCTTTTATAACCCCTAAGCAGAAATATATACCAAATTACTGAAAACCTGTAGACAAATTGTCTATGCTGCAATGAGAACATCGACATCTGACATAGTGTTCTGTGTCTGAAAATTTCAGATAGCAGCTATAAGGTCAGGGCCGTCGCCAAGGAGGTGAGGAAAGGGACAGAGTCTCCTCTGACTTGTCTTCGTTTGTAAATTTAGGGTCCTGAAGATAGAAAAGTTATAAATGAAAATGAGACAGAAAAAAACATCGATATAAACAGGAGGAATTTGTGATTGCGCAACATGAATAACTTGGAGTTTCCATGCAACGAAATTCTTAGTTTTATTAAACATGTAAAAAAGCAGTGAGGAACTTTTGCGTGCTTTTCTAAAGTCTTTTTCCATATCCCAGAATACTGTCATACTGATACAACTACCACCATGAATTAACAAACCACTCACAGTTTCCTTCAGTTTTATTCGAAGCTCAAACTCTCTTCTCCTAAAAACCTACATAAAGTATTGAATGATTGTTTGCTATTACCATCATCTATTGTGGATGTAATGATTTCCGACGTTTCGATAGACATCTTCTATCTTTATCAAGGAGAAAAGTAAGAAACCTTTTGAAAATTATCAATTTTCAAAAAGTCAATATAAGGTTTCTTCTTACTTTTCTCCTTGATAAAGATAGCAGATGTCTATCGAAACGTCGGAAATCATTACATCCACAATAAATGATGGTAATAGCCCAAACAATCATTTAACACGAGCTCCATCATCAACAATATCTCGTCATCAACTACATAAAGTAGGTGTATTCTAGAAAGCTCATGTACTTTGAAATACCTACAGTATTCAAGTCCAAATTTCACAAAAGCGATGATATTTCGGAATAGAACTTTCTGAAAACTCTACATAACCTTAAAGAGGATGAATAGTGGCATAGTGGCCGGTTTCTGAAGTCAAAATAAACTCAGTTTATCTATTCGAGAAAGTTAAACGAGAGATAACTGTCGAATTGGGTTTCTGACTACCGCGCCGACAGATAAACTACACATAAACTCCATTTATCTTAACTCGTCCCGATGACGGGTTATCTGTTATCTCGACGTTAACTATTCAATATTTACATGACAGTTCCAAGATAACCTCAAAATTATATCTCCGAAAATTCGAAAATTCAAGTTCATAACAAACATGGAATTGACTAAAGAAATATTTTCAAGATAATATATCAATACCTCGACAGATAAGGATTCGTAGATCTCCGATGGAAATGTATTCAGATGAAGAGTTTAGGTAAGTAGTAGTAACTGTCAGATGGCTATAAAGGTTCTTCTTGTAATTTTCAAATCATTATCAATCTAGATTGCTTCAAATTTTTGTATTCAGAGCAATGTATAGTTTCTGTCAATTTTATTTTGAGTTTTTGCAAGCAATTGGCCAATTGACCTGAGATCTTTCATTTGTGTGAACTTATCCACGGTTTTCTAGCCACGGTTTTCGTCGTACGCTGGGATTCTCGAGCGGAGTTGCCAAACTTAATCATATTTACCGATTCACTCTTGGCGACGGATTCCTTATGTTTGGCGATAGGAGAGGGAAAACGCATGAAGAATAGTTGTAATATTTATCAACAATTTAAAATCAGATGAAATTCGATTGTTGGATTATATAATAGTGTATTTTATCAGGTAAAATTTTATGCTGCAATGCGTTTGACATTCAGATAAACTGTGATATCTTCCGAAATAATACGTGCTCCAAAATAATTCTCATACCGAATTATTCGTCTTTAAATGCTCTACCATTATCAGTAATCACATGAATTTGCGATACCGTCGGGATACCTGAAAATTGAGGATTTAACCCAGCCACGGTTTTTACATTCAGAAAAAACGTCATATCTCTCAAACTAGTTCGTGCTCCAAAATGATTCTTATACCGAATTATTCGTCTTTGAATGCTCTATCATAATCAGTAATCAGATGAATTTACGACACCGTCGGGATACCTGAAAATTGAGGATTTAACCCAGCCACGGTTTTTACATTCAGAAAAAACGTCATATCTCTCAAACTAGTTCGTGCTCCAAAATGATTCTTATACCGAATTATTCGTCTTTGAATGCTCTATCATAATCAGTAATCAGATGAATTTGCGACACCGTCGGGATACCTGAAAATTGAGGAATCAACCTATCCACGGTTTTTATATTCAGAAAAAACGTAATATCTCCCAAAATAGTTCGTGCTCCAAAATAATTTTCATACAGAATTATTCATCTTTAAATGCTCTATCATAATCAGTAATCAGATGAATTTGCGACACCGTCGGGATACCTGAAAAAAATTCGGTATGAGAATTATTATGGAGCACGAACTATTTTGGGAGATATCACGTTTTTCTGAATGTTAAAACCGTGGATAGGTTGAATCCTCAATTTTCTGGTATCCCGACGGTGTCGCAAATTCATCTGATTACTGATTATGATAGAGCATTCAAAGACGAATAATTCGGTATAAGAATCATGAGAGATATGACGTTTTTTCTGAATGTAAAAACCGTGGCTGGGTTAAATCCTAAATTTTGAGATATCCCGACGGTGTCGCAAATTCATCTGATTACCGATTATGAAAGGCATTCGAAGAAAAATAATTCGGTATAAGAATCATTTTGGAGCACGAACTATTTTGAGAGATATGACGTTTTTTCTGAATGTAAAAACCGTGGATAAGTTGATTCCTCAATTTTGAGATATCCCGACGGTGTCGCAAATTCATCTGATTACTGATTATGATAGAGCATTCGAAGACGAATAATTCTGTTTGAGAATTATTTTGGAGCACGAACTATTTTGGGAGATATGACGTTTTTTCTGAATGTAAAAACCGTGGCTGGGTTAAATCCTCAATTTTCTGGTATCCCGACGGTGTCGCAAATTCATCTGATTACTGATTATGATAGAGTATTCGAAGACGAATAATTCGGTATAAGAATCATTTTGGAGCACGAACTATTTTGGGAGATATCACGTTTTTTCTGAATGTAAAAACCGTGGATAGGTTGAATCCTCAATTTTAGATATCCCGACGGTGTCGCAAATTCATCTGATTACTGATTATGATAGAGCATTCGAAGACGAATAATTCGGTATAAGAATCATTTTGGAGCACGAACTATTTTGGGAGATATGACGTTTTTTCTGAATGTAAAAACCGTGGATAGGTTGAATACTCAATTTTGAGATATCCCGACGGTGTCGCAAATTCATCTGATTACTGATTATGATAGAGCATTCGAAGACGAATAATTCGTTATAAGAATCATTTTGGAGCACGAACTATTTTGGGAGATATCACGTTTTTTTTCTGAATGTAAAACCGTGGATAGGTTGAATCCTAAATTTTGAGATATCCCGACGGTGTCGCAAATTCATCTGATTACCGATTATGAAAGGCATTCGAAGACAAATAATTCGGTATAAGAATCATTTTGGAGCACGAACTATTTTGAGAGATATGACGTTTTTTCTGAATGCAAAAACCGTGGATAAGTTGATTCCTCAATTTTGAGATATCCCGACGGTGTCGCAAATTCATCTGATTACTGATTATGATAGAGCATTCGAAGACGAATAATTCTGTTTGAGAATTATTTTGGAGCACGAACTATTTTGGGAGATATGACGTTTTTTCTGAATGTAAAACCGTGGCTGGGTTAAATCCTCAATTTTCTGGTATCCCGACGGTGTCGCAAATTCATCTGATTACTGATTATGATAGAGTATTCGAAGACGAATAATTCGGTATAAGAATCATTTTGGAGCACGAACTATTTTGGGAGATATCACGTTTTTTCTGAATGTAAAAACCGTGGATAAGTTGATTCCTCAATTTTGAGATATCCCGACGGTGTCGCAAATTCATCTGATTACTGATTATGATAGAGCATTCGAAGACGAATAATTCTGTTTGAGAATTATTTTGGAGCACGAACTATTTTGGGAGATATTACGTTTTTTCTGAATATAAAAACCGTGGATAGGTTGATTCCTCAATTTTCTGGTATCCCGACGGTGTCGCAAATTCATCTGATTACTGATTATGATAGAGTATTCGAAGACGAATAATTCGGTATAAGAATCATTTTGGAGCACGAACTATTTTGGGAGATATCACGTTTTTTCTGAATGTAAAAACCGTGGATAGGTTAATTCCTCAATTTTGAGATATCCCGACGGTGTTGCAAATTCATCTGATTACTGATAATGGTAAAGCATTCAAAGACGAATAATTCGGTATGAGAACTATTTTGGAGCACGAACTATTTTGAGAGATATGACGTTTTTTCTGTATGTTAAAATCGTGGATAAGTTGATTCCTCAATTTTGAGATATCCCGACGGTGTTGCAAATTCATCTGATTACTGATAATGGTAAAGCATTCAAAGATGAATAATTCGGTATGAGAACTATTTTGGAGCACGAACTATTTTGAGAGATATGACGTTTTTTCTGTATGTTAAAATCGTGGATAAGTTGATTCCTCAATTTTGAGATATCCCGACTGTGTCGCAAATTCATCTGATTACTGATTATGATAGAGCATTCGAAGACGAATAATTCGGTATAAGAATCATTTTTGAGCACGAACTATTTTGAGAGATATGACGTTTTTTCTGTATGTTAAAATCGTGGATAAGTTGATTCCTCAATTTTGAGATATCCCGACGGTGTTGCAAATTCATCTGATTACTGATAATGGTAAAGCATTCAAAGACGAATAATTCGGTATGAGAACTATTTTGGAGCACGAACTATTTTGAGAGATATGACGTTTTTTCTGTATGTTAAAATCGTGGATAAGTTGATTCCTCAATTTTGAGATATCCCGACGGTGTTGCAAATTCATCTGATTACTGATAATGGTAAAGCATTTAAAGACGAATAATTCGGTATGAGAATTATTTTGGAGCACGTATTATTTCCGAAGATATCCATGTTTATCTGAATGTCAAACGCATTGCAGAATAAAATTTTACCTGATAAAATACACTATTATATATTCCAACAATAAATATTACAACTATTCTTCATGCGTTTTCCCTCTCCCTATCGCCAAACATAAGAAATCCGTCGCCAAGAGTGAATCGGTAAATATAATTAAGTTTGGCAACTCCGCTCGAGAATCCCAGCGTACGACGAAAACCGTGGCTAGAAAACCGTGGATAAGTTCACACAAATAGATCTTTCAGCCTATTAAAAATACACAGTAACATAGTTTCACAAAATCTAACATTAAACATTTGTTTATAAAAGTGTATCTTGGATGTTTTCTATCAGAAATATTCTCGTAATATGATATTGATTCTTCAAATTTTTTTAGGCAAAGATACCGACTGAACAAAAGCACAGTGGGATATTTATGTGATCAACTGAACCCAGTTTTATCCCTACCATCTCAAAGAAAAGTGGCATTATCTGTTTTAGAACAAGTGTGCATTGCTCTACGATACTATGCCACAGGCACTTTTCAAATTGTTGTAGGTGATGATATCAATGTTCACAAATCAACGGTATCTAGAGTTATTTTCAATGTTAGCTAGAACATAGCCATACTATCTGAAAGATTTATATGTATGCTTAAAAATGATACTGAAATTCTAGAAACTGATAATAATAATAATAATAATAATAATGTTTATTAATTCAATAACTTCTTGTTACAAAATATTTGCACAATAAAGGTTGAATTCGTCTAGTACATTTTATTCCTTAATTATGCTGTAAAGTTCATTCAACGCGTTTAACTATCCCTTACACCAACCATAAAATTCCCTAAGAGAATATGGCTCACACTGTATAAGCATTTTCTTTAAATTTTTCTTAAAAATGTTCTTATTGAGGTATGCAATTTCCTGGGCAAAGAATTGAATAGTTTCAAACCCATATATAATGGAGATTTTTCTGTGAGTGACAATGGATTCTATAAGACTGGATTCTATAACATAGCAGGCTTTCCAAATGTACTTGGTTGCATTGATTGAGTCAATATATGCTATTGTCGAAGGAAATGCATTCAGATGATTAATAGCAATTCAATATTTCAGGTGAGTGGCAGGGTATAAAAACAGGTATTCACTTCAAATTTCTTAATTTTGTTCGTATTTAAGCTTCTCATTTTGTGAAGTCATCTGAGATACAAATATTCAAATTGGTACAATGGTATGAAATTATTACCATTATTAATGAGGAGAAATGCCATAATTAGTAAGAAATAATATATGCATATTTTATAGCAAAACGTGTGTGATAGCCAAGGGAATTCTTAACTGAAAGCTTATTTTTGCAACTCAGATAACGTCACTTTGTGTGAGAGAGACGTCAGAACTTTCTATCTCTCTGCAATTTGTAAGAGAATACCTGTCTTTTTAATCAAGGGGTAAATGAGAGAACTTTTAATTTAAGTTATTTATTTTTCCTATAACTTTTTTTTCATCACTTCTAAACACAATTTCGCCTCTTCTATTTCTATTAACTTCAACGTAAGTTCTGCCTCCACCAACTGTTCCCTCTTTGTCAAATAGAATTCCTCTTTCTTGGTTTTCAGATTTTCGAAATCAACTCAACTTTTTTTTTCTGTTAATAAGTCCTCATTGGCCTGCTTTGTATTTTTTCTTTTGATAATTGTGTTTGTTGTTGTAATGAGGGCTTTTTTTTTGTTGCAGTTAACCCTAATCAACTAGATGCTGGTCTTCTTTCACCTGGTCGCCTTCTAAGAGTTTCAGGAGTCACCAGAGGACTATTATGTGAAGAGGGTTCTTTCTGTGAGAGAATTACCTCCTCAGGGAAATTCAGTTCAATATCTGCAATGTATTTTAGTTGAATAAATACCTTTTGTATTATGGTTACCTGTTTGATTGGAATATCTCAATTGTTACGAATCTCACATATATAAGAATTACTCACTTTGCTCAGTAGCACTACAGGATGATTCTTCATGCAAGTGCTGACCATACCCTGCTGGCTGCTTGTAGGCATGTTGATACAAATCTCAGAGCTTGCAGGAGGTAGCTCAATGGCAGAGCCTTCTGATTCCCTCTCTTCCTAATCTGAAATATGTTATTTTTAGTTCATTCGAAATTACATAGTTTATCATATCCAGTAAGTAGTTCGTTGAAGGCGCAATAATTATAGTGTAATCCAGATTTCTTATCATACTCACTAAGTTCATAATACCCAGCTGACGAGTCGTAAGGGTTTGTTAGTGGTGTGAAGTGATGCTGCAACAAACCCATTACTTTCTCATCAACTTTCGTTGCCTTTGGTGTAAAGGTCCTTCCACCAGTTTTTTATCTTTCACACTACTAATCGACAGAAATTATAAAAACAATAAAATCCTCTTGCTTGTGTTTACCTATGTATTTGAAATTTGATTTTACCTACTTTGTCGTCGGCGAAATTTTTTTCGCTTTTTCTTTATATTATCATAAAAAGCACGCAGCTGTTTCTCGCTCCGCGGACCAGTGTCTCCAGCAGGTTTGAATGTTACTCTATCTTCTGCAAAGCTTGTCTTTTCAAATTTAAATTACTGGCATCCGTCTTTTTATTGTCGATAGTACCAATATTTTTAGCAATGTCCAATAACAATATTTTTTTCACGCTCAGTGAAATTTTTATCCCTTTGTCGACTCATTTTGTTGCGTAATTGTTTTTTCGTTTGTTTTTGAATTTGAATTCACAATCTTTGACGCCAAAAGAGCGTCACAGAATGTTGAATCCATCTCTTGATTCTGTGTTCTGCTTTAGATATGATTTGTAAATACGATTTTTTCCATATAGAATTATAAGAGAATGATTATTTTATAGTTGTAAATAAGTCTCTCTTTGAAATTATATTGAATATTTTAAAATATGTCAGGTTTGATTACAGTGACATCTATTATTACTTTTATGAACTAACAATACTGTCGATACCGTCGAGTTATCCAATCGATAGCTAACCGAAGCATAAATTTGACATCAGAAACCCGTGCGGCGTTTATCGAGCCGATAAATATTAACCACAGTTAACGGCTGGATAACTATCTGACGTTTATCTGTCGAGTTCAGAAACCGGCCACTATAGACATAAAGGTCCATTAATTTAAACTTGCTCAGAGCACAATCTTCAGTTTTCAGAGAGTATACGCCAGGAAATACTTAAGATTAAATTCGGATTCTTCAGCAGGAGTTAAACCCAATGGGTTGAGAGTATAGTCGGCTCGGTATTCGAAAAATACAGACATTTGGACAAAATGTTAGCTTACTCTTCTACTAGTCTTTAAACCACAACAATTGCGCAAAAAGTTTGATTTCTCCAAAGAAAGGGAAACATTAATTTTCGAAAGTTGGCTTGTGGATTTCGGGAAATTTAGATTTCTTCCCGAGCCGCTCTTTTTCCGTTACGACCCTGTACGAGGTAAATGAGAGGTTCAGAAATTTACCAGTGTGACGACAGCAGGCCGGGCCAGCAGGCTGAGTTCCCATATCGACCAGTGGCGTCGGTGGTGAATGACACGCAGCGCTCTGACGTTGAATAATATTAATTGACTGCGTTTACGTTCAATAAGAAGAAATCAAGTCTTACTTATTTTTATCTTAAAATACTTCAGATAATAAAATCGGGTTTAAGGAATACTCAAAACCTTTTTGATGACTTCAAAATCTTTACTTTTTTTGCATCCTATCGAAAATGGTTTCAGATTATTTATATCGAATCGTATTTGACAAGATTCATGGATAGAAAATACTATCTCGCTTTCATGGAAACAATCTGGTCAACATGAAAAAGTTCAAGATTTTTTCGATACTTTTGCAAGGTGCGGTCGTTCTGAAAAAATGAAAATACTTTCTGACAGTCTCTACCTATACGTTCCACATGAAATAATTACTACGCTTTGATGGGGAAGAATTCTACACTGCCCAACATGAAAAAGTTCAAGATTTTTTTCTATAATTTCGCAAGTTGCGGACGTTCTGAAAAATAAAAATACTTTCTGACAGTCTCCAGCTATACGTTCCACATGAAATAATTACTACGCTTTGATAGGGAAGAATTCTACACTGCCCAACATGAAAAAATTTCAAGATTTTTTCGATAATTTCGCAAGTTGCGGCCGTTCAGAAAAAATGAAAATACTTTCTGACAGTCTCCAGCTATACGTTCCACATAAAATAATTACTACGCTTTGATAGGGAAGAATTCTACACTGCCCAACATGAAAAAAGTTCAAGATTTTTTCTATAATTTGAATGCATTTTTAAATTGGAATAAACTGAAATATACAAATTCAAAATATTGTTTGTTAAAACCATCATGAGATTTGTCATTGCTGTTCCTAAGGTTAAGAGTATAAGAAGTTCTTTCATTCAGTGCCGGTTTTAGTACTAACAGCGCCCTGGGCGAGATTTCTACGGCGCCCCCTAATTGCAATTCAAACCCATACGAAAAAAGGCGAAGGATAATAATGAAATAACCATTTATGAAAAGAAATAAACATTTATTAAAAAAACTAATAAAATTTTACTTTTCTATCCTTTTTATCGGCGAACTCTTTTATTAAGTTATCAAAGTCGATGTTTTCAGCTATTTCATTTTCGATCGACAAAGTTGCCAAGTTTGTCAATCTACATTGTGATATTCGCAGATAGGATTGTGATATCGTCGATCGCAGATAGGTTTTTATTAGCTTAAGCTTAGAAAACTCCTCTCTCCACTAGCAACCGTTACGGGAATAGTTAATAATATTCGTAATGCTATCCAAACATTTGGATATAGTTCTTTTAAGTTGCGGTCTTTAATAAAATTTAAAACAAAAACAGGAGTAACCACTTTCTGATCAGGCAAAAACGATTTCAGACTTATGAGTTCATCGCACAACATACATCCATCTATATCTGATTTGGAATTTACATTTAATTTCAATTGAAGATCACTACAGAGTTTGATAAGGTCGTGTTTTTCTGGAATCTGTTTTAAATTGTACAAAAAAGACCAAGATTCCGAGTACTCACATAACTGTTCAAATCTTTCGTTGAGTGAAGTTAACGTCGTGTCCAAAAGACAGTTGAAAAATTCAACCTCAAATTTTTTTTCTGGAGAAGTTATAGGCTCATCTTGGGCAATTTCACCAGCTTGGCGCTTAACACGTCGAATTCTTGTTGTCGCTCTAAACACAGGTTCTATTTCTAACTCTTCAGCCAATTCCTTCGCAGTTAGAATGGCGCTTTTAAAGCCTGTATTTCTATATTCTTCCAAGAAATTGCAGCATTTTTTCAGCATGTCTGTGCATTTACCGAGATCCATGTCTGTTGATTGTAGAGATTTACTAACGACATTAATTTGAAAAAGTATGTCATACCAGACAACCAATGAAACTATGAAGCCGAAATCTTTTAGTTGTTCGGCTAGAGTAGTAGCCTCATGAGAGACTTGAACATCAGTTTGCTGAGTTTCGATAGCCAAAGTGATTAAAGCGTCATGGACGGCGCTAATTTGATAACGGACTGCTTTAACACTGCCTATTCTTGCTTCCCAACGCGTGTCACTGAGTTTTTTTATAGTGTACAATCCCAAGTGATCGGTCAGAATTTTCCATCGATGAACAGAAGCTGAAAACAACGTAAACAACCTCTGAAGTACTCCAAACAAAGTGACAGATTTTACAGATGACTTAGCGGCATCGCATAGTACGAGATTGTAGCTATGACAGCCACACGGCACATATACAGCAAAAGGATTTATGTCCAGAATTCTTCTTTGAACTCCAATATTTTTTCCTTTCATGTTTGCTCCGTTGTCATAGCCCTGACCTCTACAATCGTTCAATTCCAGTCCGTATTTATTTAAAATATCAATAATAACTTCAGTCAGCCTTTCACCAGTCGACTCATTAACAGGTATAAATTCTATGAAATGCTCTTTTACTGATATTTTATCGACATCTGATGATAAATCAACAAATCGTATTGTCAGTGAAAGCTGTTCTATATGACTAATGTCCGGAGTACAGTCAGCTATAATAGAATAATATTTCGATTTCTTTGCACGTGATATGATTTCTGACTTCACTTTTTCACCCATCAGCTCTATTAATTCATTTTGAATGTCTTTTCCGCAGTAGTGGTCAGAAACATCACCCTTTACAGCTAAACGCAAGTGCTCCTCCATAACTGGATCAAATTTGGCTAGTAGTTGTACTAAACCCAAGAACTTTCCATTATTTGGCGTATATAGTTTGTCGGAAGTACCTCTAAACGCCATATTGTTTTCAGCTAAATACAGTGTAATATGCATTAATCTAGACAAAATATTATTCCACCTTGTAGTTTCCTTTCTAATCAAATGTTGCTCTTGACAATCTATTGTTTTTCCCGTTTTTAATCTTAGTTCAGCCTCAATCCATGAGAGGTAAAACTTCTTATGAAAAGTGCTACTTTCATGAACTTTTAACATTTCTGATAAGTGTTTCCAGTCGTTATATCCTTCAGATGCTAAATTCGACGTTGACCTGCTATCAAATAGCCGGCAACAAAAACAGTAAACTCGATTTTTAGAAACTGAGTATATTAACCAACGACGCTGAATTATTTCATTGTTTGCAAGTTTTTTTGTAAAATGAGAATTTGAGAAATGTCGCCCTGTATCATTTTTTGGATAATTATCAATGTGAGTTTGCACTGGGCCATTAGTTATTATATGATCAATAACTTTGCTATTTCGAGTGAGTGGCCAAGTGGCTGGATCCGATATATTTGGAGCAAGAGAACTAATGTCATCTAGAATTTGTATTTGTTGTACATCACCAATAGTGTCATCCTGAGCAGCATCTGTAATTGTAACACAACTTGTCTCCTCACTTCGGGAAACTTCGTCCACAATCTCTTCAACAGCTAACTGATCTGACTTGTCAGACAGAGACTCCACTACCGATGCATTCGCTTGTATTTCAGATGTAGATGCCACATTAAGGTCTTGATTTTTGTTGTGATATATTTGCCTATATTCATAAACTTTTTGTTTTTTCAAATTCCTTCTCTTTTTCTGCTTTTCGTTTTCTATATTTTGATCCAGATGGTTTTCTTTTGAAAGGATCAACGTGTTCAGACATTTTGTACTAATCAAATCTGCAACAAATTAAATCTGCGTAAGTCCGATCATTTCTATAAATTAATTAAATATAGCGCTATTGAGGGAGGACGACCAAAAACGCTTTATATTCAGTAGTTTACCATGAGTTTGTAAAACGTTCTCTTCTCGCTATCGAAAACTATCGCTTTGTCCCTGTCATTGTGGTGCACGTGAAAGAGACAAAGCTATAGTTTTCGATAGCGAGAACGTTTTTTCAAACTCATGGTAAGGCCACAGGAAAGCGTTAGCATACACGTGAACTACGATCGAAAAATCTAGGTAAGGTAATATTGTCATGGCAGCGGAATAATTGTGAAATGTTATATTTAAAAGCTTGTGTTACGTGATAGTGCTTAGATTTGTATGAAAAAAATCACGATCATCCACTGTTCCCGAAAAATGACTTCTATGTACAGTCAGATGCAAAAGTCGGTGGACACTTTTCACCTTTAACACAAAGGCTTACGAATGAACAGGCTTCATCCACTTTTACACTTGACCGTACCTCCTCGACATTCATTTATTATCTCCGTGTTAAAATTTCATCAACATTATATAGTCAGTTCTAGAGATATTTTATAATATACTAGTTGTTGCCCGCGCAGCTACGCTCGCGTGGTATCCCTATTTAAACCTATAACCCTTTTTTGTCGCATCGCAATCGGTTAAAAAGTAGCCTATAGCAGTCTCATGAGTTCCAACTATACATATGTCAAATTTCATCACAATCGGTTTAGTGGTTTAGGCGTGAAGGGAAGACAAACGAACAAACAAACAAACACACTTTTCCATTTATAATATTAGTATGGATAATTTACTTTAAATAGATTACCCCACTCCAAACATAACAAACAAACAAATGTTACCTCTTTAGTATAATAAGTAAAGATAGTTAAAATAAAATTGTACTTACCTAATTAGTGAAATAATCCGTCATGAAGCAAATACCTACTTAAACACTAGACCAAAGATAACCGGTTACTCTTGGTTCATCGCTTGAAATACCTTATTAATGAATTAGAGCAAGTGGGGTTAGATGTGTATAAACATGAAAATAGTAAACAAAGCAAGGACTCTGAATTATTTGGAAGTTGAAAAACTCATCTTGGTAGAACCGAAAGACTATTGAATATTTCAGAGATAATTAATAATCCAAACTACAGCAACACGAATTCGATTTGATGAAATGGAAGTTCAACTGCAGGTAGGAACTAAGGCAATTTAAGATAAAATTAAAAATAATACGCTCTTCCTAAATTCACAGGTTCAAAAGAAAACTTAAAAAACGTGGGTAAAAAGTTGTGTTGTTTGGATTGAAAGAACTCATCAAAAATGGGACCACAATGTAGCAGAATGTAGAATTTCTTTAACATAATAAAAAACAGAGCAATTATGAAATACAGTTCTTGAAAGAAGGAAATACTCAGGATCTAATATAATCATGTGCTTCTGAATAATGTTGCTGAAAATCATGTGGAAATCGTAAATTACAGATCAGTAATACAACTGGTCTGTCAACTGAAGGTGCGTTGAAATGAAACTTATAAATCCAATGATTTTCTTGAATTTTAACTTTGAAGGCTGTAGGTATTTGATCACAATTTAAATTTTAGGAAAACTCAAAAATAAAATTGGAAGCAGAAACTTCAATGGAGAAAAATTCCATTTCTATAAATCACCTAGGTAAAAAAATGATTTGGAAACCATTAGAAGCATTGTAGAATGTACAGATTAGATTTGCTTTTCATTAGAGAAAAAAAGAATTCCTTGTGTATTTTGTTAGCTGCAGTAATCAAAAATTTTATCAGCAGCTGCAAACATTGAATGTAAAGAGAAACTTAACCAGTCATCAACTGAAAGTATGTTGAAGTAACACAGGAAAACCATCTATTCTTATTGACTTTGTTATAAAGATAATATTCAATTCTATTTCAAATTTCAGGATAACTCTATAAGAGAAGAAATAAAAGGCTCGAAGAGAAAATGTCATTTGTGTGAAGCAATCTAGATTGATAATGATTTGAAAATTACAAGAAAAATTAAAGCCACATCAATAAAAATCCTTTGAGAATTCTGTTAATGAAACTATGAAAAGTTGCTTCAAATTTATGTCATGTGTGCAATACTGAGTATCTGCAAAGCATCGTATCAATAGTTTGGGTGTTTTGAGAATGCACAATATGGTAGCAATTTTAAGGTAGATCATTAAATTGAAAGAAGAACCAGTAGAAGTGACCAAATAACTCTTTTTTTTTTTTAAATTGGAATAAACTGAAATATACAAATTCAAAATATTGTTTGTTAAAACCATCATGAGATTTGTCATTGCCGTTCCTAAGATTAAGAAGTTCTTTCATTGCCTTTTTGTGTTTGTTTCAAATTTTCATCAAGGATAATCTTGAAATAATGTCTTGTAAAAATGTCTTTTTGTTTATATAAGCTTCGGGAATGGGCCCTTTTTATCTGAATAAGATAAATGCTCAGATAACCTATGAGCATAAATAAACGCGAATCAAAAGATTGACAGCACAGATAACCAAACCCGAGCATTCAAGCGATAATTTCTGGTTATTCTTTCTGGATTTCGAAGGAATAACCAAGAAGAACCAGCAATAACCGCTAGATGGACCAAAATCATAACCTGGTTACTTTTGGTTCATCGCTTGAAATACCTTATAGTTTCACAAAAATCTAACATTAAACATTTGTTTATAAAAGTGTATCTTGGATGTTTTCTATCAGAAATATTCTCGTAATATGATATTGATTCTTCAAATTTTTTTAGGCAAAGATACCGACTGAACAAAAGCACAGTGGGATATTTATGTGATCAACTGAACCCAGTTTTATCCCTACCATCTCAAAGAAAAGTGGCATTATCTGTTTTAGAACAAGTGTGCATTGCTCTACGATACTATGCCACAGGCACTTTTCAAATTGTTGTAGGTGATGATATCAATGTTCACAAATCAACGGTATCTAGAGTTATTTTCAATGTGAGCTAGAAAATAGCCATACTATCTGAAAGATTTATATGTATGCTTAAAAATGATACCGAAATTCTAGAAACTGAGACTGGATTCTATAACATAGCAGGCTTTCCAAATGTACTTGGTTGCATTGATTGAGTCAATATATGCTATTGTCGAAGGAAATGCATTCAGATGATTAATAGCAATTCAATATTTCAGGTGAGTGGCAGGGTATAAAAACAGGTATTCACTTCAAATTTCTTAATTTTGTTCGTATTTAAGCTTCTCATTTTGTGAAGTCATCTGAGATACAAATATTCAAATTGGTACAATGGTATGAAATTATTACCATTATTAATGAGGAGAAATGCCATAATTAGTAAGAAATAATATATGCATATTTTATAGCAAAACGTGTGTGATAGCCAAGGGAATTCTTAACTGAAAGCTTATTTTTGCAACTCAGATAACGTCACTTTGTGTGAGAGAGACGTCAGAACTTTCTATCTCTCTGCAATTTGTAAGAGAACACCTGTCTTTTTAATCAAGGGGTAAATGAGAGATGTTTAATTTAAGTTATTTATTTTTCCTATAACTTTTTTTTCATCACTTCTAAACACAATTTCGCCTCTTCTATTTCTATTAACTTCAACGTAAGTTCTGCCTCCACCAACTGTTCCCTCTTTGTCAAATAGAATTCCTCTTTCTTGGTTTTCAGATTTTCGAAATCAACTCAACTTTTTTTTTCTGTTAATAAGTCCTCATTGGCCTGCTTTGTATTTTTTCTTTTGATAATTGTGTTTGTTGTTGTAATGAGGGCTTTTTTTTTGTTGCAGTTAACCCTAATCAACTAGATGCTGGTCTTCTTTCACCTGGTCGCCTTCTAAGAGTTTCAGGAGTCACCAGAGGACTATTATGTGAAGAGGGTTCTTTCTGTGAGAGAATTACCTCCTCAGGGAAATTCAGTTCAATATCTGCAATGTATTTTAGTTGAATAAATACCTTTTGTATTATGGTTACCTGTTTGATTGGAATATCTCAATTGTTAAGAATCTCACATATATAAGAATTACTCACTTTGCTCAGTAGCACTACAGGATGATTCTTCATGCAAGTGCTGACCATACCCTGCTGGCTGCTTGTAGGCATGTTGATACAAATCTCAGAGCTTGCAGGAGGTAGCTCAATGGCAGAGCCTTCTGATTCCCTCTCTTCCTAATCTGAAATATGTTATTTTTAGTTCATTCGAAATTACATAGTTTATCATATCCAGTAGTTCGTTGAAGGCGCAATAATTATAGTGTAATCCAGATTCCTTATCATACTCACTAAGTTCATAATACGCAGCTGACGAGTCGTAAGGGTTTGTTAGTGGTGTGAAGTGATGCTGCAACAAACCCATTACTGTCTCATCAACTTTCGTTGCCTTTGGTGTAAAGGTCCTTCCACCAGTTTTGTATCTTTCACACTACTAATCGACAGAAATTATAAAAACAATAAAATCCTCTTGCTTGTGTTTACCTATGTATTTGAAATTTGATTTTACCTACTTTGTCGTCGGCGAAATTTTTTCGCTTTTTCTTTATATTATCATAAAAAGCACGCAGCTGTTTCTGCTCCGCGGACCAGTGTCTCCAGCAGGTTTGAATGTTACTCTATCTTCTGCAAAGCTTGTCTTTTCAAATTTAAATTACTGGCATCCGTCTTTTTATTGTCGATAGTACCAATAAAATTTTTAGCAATGTCCAATAACAATATTTTTTTCACGCTCAGTGAAATTTTTAGCCCTTTGTCGACTCATTTTGTTGAGTAATTGTTTTTTTCCTTTGTTTTTGAATTTGAATTCACAATCTTTGACGCCAAAAGAGCGTCACAGAATGTTGAATCCATCTCTTGATTCTGTGTTCTGCTTTCGATATGATTTGTAAATACGATTTTTTTCCATATAGAATTATAAGAGAATGATTATTTTATAGTTGTAAATAAGTCTCTCTTTGAAATTATATTGAATATTTTAAAATATGTCAGGTTTGATTACAGTGACATCTATTATTACTTTTATGAACTAACAATACTGTCGATACCGTCGAGTTATCCAATCGATAGCTAACCGAAGCATAAATTTGACATCAGAAACCCGTGCGGCGTTTATCGAGCCGATAAATATTAACCACAGTTAACGGCTGGATAACTATCTGACGTTTATCTGTCGAGTTCAGAAACCGGCCACTATAGACATAAAGGTCCATTAATTTAAACTTGCTCAGAGCACAATCTTCAGTTTTCAGAGAGTATACGCCAGGAAATACTTAAGATTAAATTCGGATTCTTCAGCAGGAGTTAAACCCAATGGGTTGAGAGTATAGTCGGCTCGGTATTCGAAAAATACAGACATTTGGACAAAATGTTAGCTTACTCTTCTACTAGTCTTTAAACCACAACAATTGCGCAAAAAGTTTGATTTCTCCAAAGAAAGGGAAATATTAATTTTTTGAAAGTTGGCTTGTGGATTTCGGGAAATTTAGATTTCTTCCCGAGCCGCTCTTTTTTCCGTTACGACCCTGTACGAGGTAAATGAGAGGTTCAGAAATTTAGCTTGCTATCATCCTTCTATGATTTGATAAAAGTCAAAACAAGGGATATCAGATCGAATTTTTTATTGGGATTCGTGATCACATTTGGTGAAATATAAGTAAAAAATGGTAAGAAATATTAGCCAGATTTTGATAGTAAATAAAGGATGGCAATTTATAGTGGAATATTCAATACTAAGGTTTTTGAAGGATGTGAAAATTTACTGAGGGAACGAGATACTGTCTGTTTATGATGATACTAGTATTTATGCATTTTCATGTGAAAAATTCATTTTCAGCCAACGCCCCCTCAAATCTCGCCTCTTGAGGATCAAGAACGACACCTTCAAGAAGCTCTTCATGTGGTGAAAACGCAAGCACTCTACATGAAAAGAGCCCTTGATAAAAACAAATTGATGGATGCTCTGAAGAATGCGAGTGCTATGTTGGCCGAGTTGAGAACGTCATTGTTATCACCTAAAGCTTATTACGAATTATGTCAGTTTTTACATGTTCAAGTATTACTTAAATGTCATGTTTTCTCCTTTTAGATATGGCAGTTACAGACGAATTGAGACATTTGGAGGTATATTTGTTTGAAGAGTTCCATAAAGGTAGAAAAGTAACAGATTTATATGAGTTGGTGCAGTATGCAGGAAATATTGTTCCTAGGTTATATTTGTTAATAACTGTTGGTCTTGTTTATATTAAGACAAATACTGCTCTTAGAAGAGATCTACTTAAGGATTTAGTGGAAATGTGCAGAGGTGAGGTAGCAAATGTCCCCTGTTTCCGAATATGTGATTCAATTTTTCATGTAGGGGTTCAGCATCCGCTACGAGGACTTTTCCTTCGTAATTATCTTCTGCAATGTACCAGAAATGTGTTACCTGACAGTGTGGAAGAGGAAGGAGATGTACCTGAAGGTACTGTTAAAGATTCTATCGATTTTGTTTTGATGAATTTCGCAGAAATGAACAAACTATGGGTGCGTATGCAACACCAAGGTCATTCTAGAGAACGCCAACATCGAGAGAAAGAACGTGAAGAACTTAGGATATTAGTTGGAACAAATCTTGTGAGACTTAGTCAGTTGGAATGTGTTACTTTGGAGAAGTATCAGAAGCTTGTGCTGCCTGGGATTTTAGAACAGGTCAAATCATGTTTTGAAAAAAGATTCTTCAATTTCCTTTTTGTAAATTTTCAGGTGGTGAGTTGTCGCGATGCAATAGCACAAGAATATCTGATGGAATGCATTATTCAAGTCTTTCCTGATGAATTTCATATTCAAACATTGACTCCATTCTTGAAATCATGCGCTGAGTTAGAGGCTGGTGTGAATGTTAAAAATATCGTGATTAGTCTTATGGAACGACTTGCCTCTTTCAGTCAAAGAGCCGAAGCCATTGGATCTGAGGGTGAGGAATAATTTTTGCCTCGTAAACTTTTTCTAATAAGTTGTTCCCTTATTCTGATCAAATCGAAACTATCTGAAAAAAAATTGTAAAGTTTCACACAAGGCTGTCTTTGACTGGTGCGTTAATGTTAACTGCGGATTCTTGAAGTGATAAACACTTTTTCCTTTACCGCTTTCTCAATTTCTGCCCTATTGCAAAGTTATAAGCAATTTAATGTTTCAAATTGGATTCCTTCTGAGATTACACAAAAAAGTCAGCTTTTGCTTTATGATAGTCCATCAAATTGTAAAGAAATACTTGTTTATGCACACTGTTCCTGTTTGAGGCTCCCAAGTGTAATATTTATGATTAAAATACTTATTTGAGACTGTTACATAATTTTCTATTCAAAATATTGTTTTGGTTTGAAATTATAAGAATTATTTGGTCAGTGATTTTTCCATTCAAATATTGATGAGAATGTTAAAATTTTATCAAAACAAAATAAGTATTTTTTCTTGGTTTCAAGAATCTATGGTTAAAATTAATGTTGAAAAGTATTGCTGAGAAATTGTTGAAACTTGTTGATTGAGAAGTCTGCTTATTATTGATCCAATTTATTATTTTTTTTCAAGGTGAAATTGTTTGAAACATTTTTTATTTCCATTAAGAAGAAAACTAAAAAGCCAGTCTTGTATACGACAAAAATTATGTTTTAATTGCTCTGATAGGATGTGATAAACTTGTTTACTTCATTACATTTTTTGGCACTTATTTTCGTTAGAACATAGGCTTATCACTTTACTTTTTTTATGTTGAAACTTGCTTTGATAATAATGGAAGATTTTTAATTTGAAGTAAATTCTTTGCACACAATCTAAACTTAATCTAATCAACTTTCTTCCATAAATAGAAGTCAACGCAAAAATTGAATGAGAAATTTAATTCAGTGGAATCCGATTGGTGATACCACAATTTTCGGCAGACCTTTAATTTTGAAAATTGATTTTGCAGTGTTCACTCGATGGAACTATGTGAGTTGCAAGTTTCCATCTATACAATGATTGTTATTTTTCAAATGCTTACTTATCGTTTCCTTGTTGTGTTCTAGGTCTACCCAAGAAGCCATTTTACGACCCGAATACCATTTTTAATCCAGTTCTTTCCGCAGGTACGGCTTCGGTCTTGAAAGATGTTAAATTGTTCGAAGTTTTCTCAGATCAGGTCGCGTCCATCATCGCGAACAGGCAATATCTGCCTGCAGAAGACATGGTGTCCCTGCAGGTTGCGCTCATCAATCTGGCCCTTAAATGTTATCCTGACCGTGTGGATTACATCGATAAGGTTATGCTGAACAGCGTTGAGGTTAGTCCAATTGTAAGCTATCGTTTTACTTTAAAATATCAGTCGTGTGCAATAACATCAGGAGGAGATAAGCTCAGGATTTATCCTCCTCAATAACTAAAGTCAACAACTATTGAAGAAAATAAATGAAGACATTTGTAAAAACAGTAGTAGTAGTAGTAGTAGTTACTGTCCTTTATTGCAAGCAATTGGCCATCGACCTGAGGTCCTTCAGCCTATCTATAATATAAAAATGAATCGCAAAATGTGTTGGTAAGCGCATAACTTAACAACGCCTGGACCAATTTGGCCAAATCTTTTTTTAAAATGTTCGTTGAAGTTCAAGGATGGTTTTTACGGCGAGAAAAATTAGAATTATTGCTGGAAAAACCCTAAAAATAGCCCTTTTCTCACTGTTGTCTAAGCAATGTAGGTGTGTTCCTAACGTCAAAGATCATATCTATCAAAACAATGTGCGTGTGTGCGTTGGAGCACAGAATACATAGTTGGAGGAGTTTAATGTCGCGTTCCGAAACTCGCGTTTCTTTTGTATTAGTTTCGGCACGCGAAATAAAATGCACCAGTTTCCACATCATTACATCAGTCAAACAAAAAAAAAGTTGTCTGTTACCTAATCTACTGAGTTTGCTTTTATCAACTGATACACGAAACAAATTCGTATATCGTGTTTTGTGCACAGTGTTTAGTTAGTTAGTGTAATTTATATTTGATATGCCTCCTATGAACATTTTCATTTAGTTTGAATATGATTAAATAAAAACTTATTTAATAAAGTTTCCACATTTATTGTGTTTTAACAATATGTAACACTACATTTGCAACAATTGTTTCGCCAAATTCTTGGCTTATTCAGGCGAGTTTGATGTTAAACTACTCCAAAAATTTTTGAGTCTTCCTTATATATTTCTCAAGATGGAAGAGGGGACCGGTATTCTAAATGCTTCTGGGATTTTTTATGGCATGTTCATCAATGGTGATCTGTTGACATCCGTTTGGTCATTGAGTAAGATATTTTGTTATATCTGTTAATTTCCATTTTTTCTAGGATATTAAGCCTTCTGCTTTTGTTTTCTATGTGCAGAATTTTATAGTTTGGATCAAACATATGTCCCTCGTCTAAAAGATGGGTCGCATAAGTTGAGTTCTGTTTTTATTCAGGAAACTACTCAAATGTTCTTTAATCTCTCTTCTCAAGTTCCTTCCTGTTTGTCCAATATATACTTTCTGGCATGAACCACAATTCAACTTATACACTCCTGATTTTTTGTTTTTATCTAATTTATCTTTATTATTTTTGATTAAATTACTTAAAGTATTATTGGTTTTGAATGCTATATTGAAATTCCTTTTGTTTTTTAAAAAATTTGCTACTTCTATTGATTTTTTACCTGTGAAATTTAATGTTATATATCTATTCTGTTCTATTTTGTCGTTTTTGGGGTATATTAATGTTAAAGCTTGATTTAATAGGAATTTATTCAATATTTGGTCCACAAGGTCTGGTTTGAAACCATTATTAACAGAGATTTGTTTTATAGTATTGAGCTCACAATCAAAATTCTGTTTCTTCATAGGTGTTTTGATTAGTCTGTATACCATGCTATTGAATGCTGCTAGTTTTTGTGAATATGGAAGATGTGACTTTGAATGGATTGTTATGTCGGTGTAGGTTGGTTTGCGATAAATTGCAAAATTGTGTTTACTATTGATTTTTGATATTGTTAAATCTAAAAAATTTATTTTACCATTTTTTTCTTCTTCATACGTGAAATTTATATGAGGTGAAAGTTTATTGATGAAGTCTAAAAACATGGTCAACTGTCTAATTGTACCTATGAACAAACATAAAATATCATCTACATAGCGGTACCAATATGTGAAATATTTAAAATATTTGCTTTTTTCTATTGCTTGTTCCAGGTAGTTCATAAAAAATTCGTCTAGTAACGGACTAAGGGGATTACCCATTGCTAAATTTTCTGTATTCATATAAAACGTGTTGTTAAATGTAAAATAATTTTGCTTAAGGCACGTACTCAGGCATTGATAATACAGGTCTAATGGGGTGATTTTCTTTATGTAATTTGATGAAGGAAGCAATAAAAATAGTAGAAAAGTCGTTAGACCGAAATAAAACGAACCCCGTTTTGAAATCTTCATCAAATTACATAAAGAAAATCACCCCATTAGACCTGTATTATCTTTCATCACAGCTCCAGCATTCAAATTATCGAAAGAATTGATAAATATCATACTACAAGAAACCAAATTCAAACCAAAATTCGCAATCAAGAATTCATACGACCTCATAGATAAAATCCAAAACGTGCGAATTCCAGGTAATGCAAAATTTATATCCTTTGATGTAAAAAATCTGTTTCCTAGCGTCCCAGTGAAGGAAGCAATAAAAATAGTAGAAGAGTCGTTAGACCGAAATAAAACGAACCCCGTTTTGAAAGACGAAATTCTACAATGCCTGAGTACGTGCCTTAAGCAAAATTATTTTACATTTAACAACACGTTTTATATGAATACAGAAAATTTAGCAATGGGTAATCCCCTTAGTCCGTTACTAGCCGAATTTTTTATGAACTACCTGGAAAAAGCAATAGAAAAAAGCAAATATTTTAAATATTTCATATATTGGTACCGCTATGTAGATGATATTTTATGTTTGTTCATAGGAACAATTAGACAGTTGACCATGTTTTGAGACTTCATCAATAAACTTTCACCTCATATAAATTTCACGTATGAAGAAGAAAAAAATGGTAAAATAAATTTTTTAGATTTAACAATATCAAAAATCAATAATAAACACGATTTTGCAATTTATCGCAAACCAACCTACACCGACATAACAATCCATTCAAAGTCACATCATCCATATTCACAAAAACTAGCAGCATTCAATAGCATGGTATACAGACTAATCAAAACACCTATGAAGAAACAGAATTTTGATTGTGAGCTCAATACTATAAAACAAATCTCTGTTAATAATGGTTTCAAACCAGACCTTGTGGACCAAATATTGAATAAATTCCTATTAAATCAAGCTTTAACATTAATATACCCCAAAAACGACAAAATAGAACAGAATAGATATATAACATTAAATTTCACAGGTAAAAATCAATAGAAGTAGCAAATTTTTTAAAAACAAAAGGAATTTCAATATAGCATTCAAAACCAATAATATTTTAAGTAATTTAATCAAAAATAATAAAGATAAATTAGATAAAATCAGGAGTGTATAAGTTGAATTGTGGTTCATGCCAGAAAGTATATATTGGACAAACAGGAAGGAACTTCGAGAAGAGGATTAAAGAACATTTGAGTAGTTTCCTGAATAAAAAACAGAACTCATCTTATGCGACCCTTCTTTTAGACGAGGGACATATGTTTGATCCAAACTATAAAATTCTGCACATAGAAAACAAAAGCAGAAGGCTTAATATCCTAGAAACAATGGAAATTAACAGATATAACAAGCAAAATATCTTACTCAATGACCAAACGGATGTCAACAGATCACCATTGATGAACATGCCATAAAAAATCCCAGAAGCATTTAGAATACCGGTCCCCTCTTCCATCTTGAGAAACATATAAGGAAGACTCAAAAATTTTTGGAGTAGTTTAACATCGAACTCGCCTGAAGAAGCCAAGAATTTGGCGAAACAATTGTTGCAAATGTAGTGTTACATATTGTTAAAACACAATAAATGTGGAAACTTTATTAAATAAGTTTTTATTTAATAATATTCAAACTAAATGAAAATGGATTTCCATCAAGTGAGGACCTCAACCATTCAAGATATAAACATTTTGTATCAAATATGGAATTGAATGGGAAATCCAAATATACAAATCAGTGAAGAAATTTACAATGTAGCATTGATTTCAATTGAGGACATGTGCTTGATATGTCAAACAAACTATTAATTCAATTAGGCCTGACCGCGCCCAATCGTCCAATGCATGACGCTTTTAACCAAGAGTTGCATCGAGGAAAACTGTATGATCTCAACACTTTGAAAGAATTCATTTAAACAAATCTTCCACTGTTAAATGAATAGCGAAAGTATGTATTTGAAACTCTTATGAAAGTAACAAATGATGAAACTGATGGGATTTACTTCTTAGATGCACCTGGTGGTACAGGAAAAACTTTTTTGATTTCATTAATATTAGTAACAATTCGCTCACAAAATAAAATTGCACTTGCACTCGCTTCGTCGGGAATCGCAGCAACTTTGCTTGAAGGTGGTCGAACAGCTCATTCAGCTCAAAAATTGCCATAAAATATGCAAAGCAATGAAACTCCAACCTGCAACGTTTCGAAGAACTCTGCAATGACAAAGGTTTTGCAGCAATGTAAATTGATTGTTTGGAATGAATGCACGATGGCACATAAAAAATCTTTGGAGGCTTTAGACAGAACCTTAAAAGATCTACGGAGCAATAATAACCGATTTGGTAGTGCAATGATTTTATTAGCAGGAGATTTTCGTCAAACATTGCCAGTGATTCCACGATCAACGCCAGCTGATGAACTCAATGCATGTCTAAAATCCTCCAATTTGTGGAAACATGTTAAAGTACTTCATTTAAGCAAGAATATGCGTGTCGAGTTGCAAAATGACCAATCTGGAAACATATTCTCTAAACAACTCATTGACATTGGTAATGGCAAATTTCCTATAGACATGTTGACTGGCTGCATTAACTTTCCTCAAAGTTTTTGTCAGTTAACTCGATCAAAAGATGAACTTATTCAGAAGGTGTTTCCAGATGTTTCTCAAAATTACAGAAACCATGATTGGTTGAGCGAACGAGCTATACTGGCTGCAAAAAACATATATGTAAATGAATTAAATTTCAAAATTCAAGAACAAATTACAGGCGAATTGAGGATATATAAATCAGTTGATTCGGCTACTAATCAAGATGATGTAGTCAACTATCCAACGGAATTTTTAAACTCGCTGGATTTGCCTGGATTGCCACCTCACAATCTTCAATTAAAGGTTGGATCGGTGGTTATAATGTTGCGAAATATCAACCAACCGCGTCTTTGCAACGGTACACGGTTAGCGATAAAAAAATTACTAAACAATGTGATAGAAGCAACTATACTCAAAGGAAAGTATAAAGGAGAAGATGTTCTCATACCGCGCATCCCAATGATTCCGACTGATGTGCCATTTGAGTTTAAACGACTACAGTTTCCAGTGCGGCTTGCTTTTGCTATGACTATAAACAAGTCCCAGGGGCAATCATCAAGTGTTTGTGGTATTAATCTAGAAAACCCATGTTTCTCACATGGTCAATTGTATGTTGCCTGTTCCCGTGTTGTAAAACCATCAGATTTGTTTATCTATGCGCCAGGTAATCAAGCAAAAAACATCGTATACCACAAAGCACTACAATGATAATAAAATAATTATGATTCACATGATTAACAATAAAGCGATTACTTACTTTCAAATCCTTATATATGTTTTATTTAATTATTTTTTATTTACAACGCCCTATCACCAGGGTGACGGTTCTGTTTAGGAGAATATTTTAAAATACGTAGGCACAAAAACTGCCACATTACAAATCTTTTTGACAGGACGAAGTCTGTCGGGTCAGCTAGTTAAAATACATAATAATATAACAATAAATTTTATAAAAATTTTAACATTAAACATAACTCATTTGTTTATAAGATGCTTTCTATTAGAAATTTTCTCGTCTCCATGATATTTACATATCACTTCTTCCAAACTTGACAACCTAGTAAAAAATTTCTTGTTAAGCCTATTGAATCTTTCCTTGATTGGTTCAATGCCTGTAGTTGAGTAAAGAAGTTGGTTAGGAGGATTATGTAGAATATTGTTTGGGTGCCTCATTTTAGTGATGATTCTCAGTGCTGTGGTTTCAGCCACCTCCAGATTTTTAATTGCCGGTGCTTTACAATTGGCAAACAATGGATGGCCATATTCTAATAGAGGTCGACATATAGTTTTGTATATCTTGGCAGCGCTCTTGATGTTGATACCCTGTTTCCTATTCGTCAGCGTTGCAAAATATTTTGCCCTTGATATGGTTTTTTTTTCATTAATCTTGTGTGACTGTTGAAATTAAATCTGTAATCAGATTTCAGAGATGGAGTTACAGTTGTACCGTTAACGATTATATGTGGTGACCTATGAGAAATTTTGTGATCAAAAATTATTAACTTTGATTTTGAAGGGTTAGGTGTTAAATCTCCATTTGAAGAACCATTTGTTGATGTTATTTGCTAAGTGTTGTAGTTCTTGTACACAGGCCTCAGCAGATTTTCCATGAACAATCAATGTTGTGTCATCTGCAAACTGTAAAATGTATTTTTTCTTTGTTGTCTCGGGGTAGATGTCGTAACCATACAGTTTATATAAAGTGGTGGAAAGTGGAGATCCTTGTGGTGTTCCTTGTTCACGTGAAAATGGTGTTGAGAAAGAGTTGTTTATTTGGACCACCAACTTTCTATTGTCAGAAACCTCTTGCAGAGCATTATAAGGGTAAAAGGGCATTTCATTTGGTCCAATTTAAAGAGTAGGCCCTTGTGCCACATGCTGTCAAATGCTTTTTGAATGTCTAAACACAAAGCTGAAGTCTTGAATTTAGTGAGAACAGCGTTTGGAAATTTGAAATCAACATTGTGAGTGGGTGGATGGTTGAATTTCTTTCTTTGAAGCCAAATTGATAATTAGGAATATACTTATTCACATGTTTCTCCAGCGTGACCTTCATTATTTTCTCATAAAGCTTCCCTAGCACAGGTAACAAAGTTATTGGTCTATAATTTGTGAAATTGGAGGAATCTGAGTTTGGTTTAGGTATATTAATTATATGACCTTTTTTCCATATTTCTTGAAATATAGCATTATTCAAGCAGTATTCATATAAGATAATTAGATGTTTGTGTATTTTTTCATTTAGAACTTTCACTATGGCCCATGGTATGTTGTCTGGTCCAGGTGCACTATTCTTTGCTTTATGTAACAATTGGTAGTATTTTGTTTCATTAATTTTTGTCTTTTCCGCCTCAACTGCCACACTGTTTTTGAAATAGGCCTCATACCAACAATTGACTTCCTCATAAGTATCTTTGTCATAATTGCCATCTTTGTCAAATGTGAATATGTTCTTGTAATGACTTGCAAATAAATCAACTTTTTCCTGTTCTGTTTTTTATTCGATGTTATTATGTATTAGTGTTTGAATTTGAAAGTACTTTTTGTATTTTGTTAATTTATTGATTTCTTGATAAAAAGACTTTCCTTTGGATTCATTTATCCTGTAACAAGCTTCTGTCCATTTGTGCTCTTTATGCTGTTGAATAATTTTGTTTACATTCCTGTTGAGCTTGTTCAGTGTTCTCTTGACTTCTGGTAATCCATTTCTGCGATATTCCCTGTATATTTTTCTTTTATGTTTAATTAGTTTTATTATGTATGGAGGAAGTTGATGAATGTATGGGTGTATCGTAATTAATGGAGTATATTTTTTGATGCTTTCTGATACTAGGTTATTGAATGACTCGACGTATTTTTCATTTATCAGGTTATTTTTTTCATCTCTATATAGGTCTCTATTTCTTTGTTGATTTCCTCAATATTGGATTTTTTATAATTTGGTATTTGCTTGATATTTGTTTCCAATGGCTCTTTGTTCATATCAATATCCAAAATCATTGCTAGATGGTTGGTACCAAGGTCGGGAGTTAGATGTATTTTTTTAATATTTTGCCTAATGTTGGAGGAAAATAATACTAGGTCAGGTGTACTCTCAACGTCTCCAATTATAAAAGTTGGTTCAGTTTCAGCTTTTGAGAACTGCCCATTTTCCAAAAAATGTTTGATCTGCTTATTTTTCGATCTATTCACATTGAAATCACCAATAATTATTGCATACTTGTACTGGGCCGCCTTTATGAATATAGATTCTTCTATTTTGGAAGTAGGATGTATATAGATTAGGAAGATATGCAATTTTTCTTCTTTAAAAGGAATAGTGAAATGCGTTGCCTCATTTAAAGGGTTATTGATTCCTGGTGGATTTGCTTTGCCACACCTTAAGCTCGGGTTACACTGTACAATGCTGCCACCTCTTATGTTCTGTATCCTATGTCCTATTCTTGGAATTATAGTCCAGTTTCTGTAATTTGTTGTGCTTAACCCATCGATTTTTGCCTCTACAAACATAGCACAACTTATTTCATTATGCTCAATAAAGTGGTTAATTAAATGTTTTTTAGGAATGTAGCTGTTAATGTTGTTGTAGAGCAATCTAACCATCGATGTGAACTTGAATATTATCCTTAGAGTGTACAGGTTCTGTTGGCGAAGGTTCATCACTATCATCTAAGTCAAACATAAGAATGTAGAATCTGTTTCCAATAAATACCACGGTTGTATCAATGTTGTACTGATTGATGAACCTTTTCTTCATTTTCATTAATAGTTCGCTCCTTTTAGTGTTCTTGGGTTTGTTCAGCTTTCGGCAATATGTGTGTATGACATCGTCATGGATAGATATCGATGAATGAATTCTAGACCTTTTTTTTTACAACTCTTCTATTTCCCCAGTTTTTTATTTATTGATCTTGTAATGCCTTCAATGGGTTTTTTTGGATGTTTGGGGCACTTTGAAGACCATGCTAAATGGTCTTCTGCATTACAGGCCACACATTTTGGGGTGTTATTAGATGTACATTGGGACATTTTGTGTGCTCCTTGACATTTAGAGCACTTGGGTGGACTTTTACAGTCCTCTGTGGTGTGATCAAATTGTAGGCATTTACTGCATGGTGTTGGATCAGGGGGATGACTGGGAAATACCATATAGTGTCTGTTCAAGTAGAAAAGTCCATTATTTAAAAGTGTTTCGAATTATTTTATATCTCCTGTGATGATTCGTATGTAACCTGTTGGGGTACAATAATTTCTTGATACAATTCTTTTGCAGTAACGATGTTGTATTCCTAATGAATTTAGTCGTTGCGATATTTCTTCTTCTTTGATGATTTTTTTTACTGCTGGAATTACTATGAAATATGTTTGCTGTGGCTCTTTTCTTTCTTTTTTGTGTGATTGATTTTTGGTTTCTTTGAAGCCGGTAATTTTCTTTTCAGATTTGAGCTCGTTCAGTGCTTTTTCAAGCTCTGTCCTTTCATTATTGGATTTAAGTAGAAAGCCAATTTTTGTTTTGATTATAACATCTTCAGAATTCGGGAATTTGTAGCTCCAACTTCTTGACATTTGTTTTCTGTCGATATTGATGTTTTCTGGAGTAATGTAAAAAAGATGAGAATATTCCAAGTTCTTCACTTCATTCATTTTTGGAGAATAATTTTTGTAGACAGGTTTGGTTGGATTATTTTTTTGTTTATTGGTAAACAAGTTTTTTGTTGTTGATGACGACAGGTTATATCTGGAATCGACCTCCATTTTTTCAGGTTTGTTTGTTGTTTGAGTGTTGGTTAACAAAAATGATTCTTTGAATACTATTCCTGGAGTTGTGTTTTCGTTTTTCTTCTGTGCATTTTTACTTGGCTTTGTTGTCCTTTTCTTACGTTTTTTTTTTCCCTGTTGAAACCTCTTTATGGTTTTTTCCTCTTCAGAAGTTCCGCAAGTTGTAGATGTATCGCCGATTTGAGACATTTCTGATTGATAGAAGACCTCAAATTCCGCGGCGTTGGCGGTAATTTGTTTCTCGATTTTTAAATTTCCAACACGAGTGAAAATTTTCGCAATTTATTAATTATTTTATTTAATTTGAATATAAATAATCAAAATATAAATAATCGAAAACTGATACAAAACATGAATTACATTCTATTTTATGTTTTTTTTTCTTTTTCCTCTTTATTCATCAGCAATCAGAAATTTTTGTTGATTGAAGATATTTACAACGGCTGAGAGTATATACTAGTAATAATAAGTCTCACAGTCTAAGTCTATAAAGAACTTTTGTTGATTGCAGATATTCCAACGGCTCGCATAGATCATTACTAAAAACTACAAAAGTTATTCTCTGATGATTACAAAAACCTTCTTGTGATTTTAAAATTGAAACATTACGCAGCCCTGATTCAACATTTAGATTTCACCGGACGTAAATTCCTCAACATCTACATCTTGAACAACGCTTTAGATCATGAGACAGTGATACCAACTGCAGAGGAGGTGGAACAGGCTCTAACTCTGTTGAACACCTTGGTGTCGGACAAAGACGGTCCCGCCACTACAACTAGTTTCGATATGGAAGAATTGGCGGAAGAACAATGTCTTCTGGCCAGATTTATTCACCACTTTGAGGCAGATTCTCCCGATGATCAATATCTGATTTTGACCACTTCAAGAAAGGTGAGTGTGATTCTTTAGTTTACATCAAACGATTTTTAGAATTTTTTACTTTTTTGTAAGAATATGACCGAAATTCCCATAAAAAATTTAGTAAGCACTGACGTGAGGTCAGATTGCTTTGGCGCTCTTGTTGACCTACTTGCGAGTAAATATTCAAACCTTAACTAATCTATAAGCTCTCTGATCGGGTGAACAATAGTCTTTTTCCGTACTAAGGGACAATGTGATGCAAATATGAAAGCCTAATGAATAAACAAACCTTTATCTCAATTTGAAAATAACTACTCATAATTTTCACCAAATTTTGTTCTATGCTTCTCCTAAAAACTTACGTCATTGCTTTTCTGAGTTTTGACAACGCCATCAAATTCTTTCTCTATGATAAAAATTTTTTTGATTAATATTACGTCTATGCTTTTCTGAATTTTGACAACGTCATCGACATCGAATTGTACCTCTATGAATTCTATGAAAATTTTGATTGAAATTACGCCAACTGACACTGATATCTAGGTCCGCAAGTTGTCAAACGAATATCGATCTGTGATGGCAAATCTTTCAATGGCAAAGCTCGAACTTCATGACATTTCTATTTTTCTCTTGAGTAAATGAAAAAAATGCTCATATCTTCAGAAGGGGGAAAGCTACGACAATGAAATTTGAGGATGAGTAAGATATCGGTAACCTCAATATATATACGGATTTTTATTTAAATCTAAATGAAGTTTTAGGAGATATTGAGTATTGAAAATTTTTTTTTTGGGAATTTTTTAAAAATTTTCTAGCGTGACGATTTCTGCGAAATTTTGCAAGCCGTTTCGTTTCAGCCTCCCTCAACATTCCAAGTATCAATTTGATCGGATGGATATTCTAGTAGTTATTGAGGAAACAAAATTTCAGATGCTCATAACTACTGAACCATCCGACGGATTTGGCCCAATAACGAACTTGACCAAGATATTTGGACAATTAACCTATTCTGAAAATATGAAAACTCTAGCTGATTCCTTTTGGATGCTAGAGAAGATACGGCCGGCCGGACAGACTCAACTTTCGCAACGAATTCTTCATCAGGGAGTCGAACCCAATCGATTGAGACCATTTTCGGCTCGATATTCCAAAATTACAGACATTCAGGCAAAATGATAGGCACTCTGTTCGGGTGAACAAGAGCGCCAATAAAATGGATACCTAGATGGGTTGAATAAATCTCTTTCCTTAATGCAGCTGTTTGCCCATCAGAGTCAAAGTTTATCAAGCTTTTCACCAGTCAGAATGACTCTAGCCAACTAGGCACTTGAGACATCTCCCGAGTTGTTGTGACAAAGTCAAAGTTTCTCCAGTAATTTAGCCTCCTTGGTCGCATTTACTATCATTATAACTCATTTACTAGTAAGAGACTGTTTATTTCTGTGTTTACCTATTTGAGTCATCATTATGTAACATTTGCCACTTTTTCTTTCGAAAAGGATGACAAATATTAATTTTTAAAACTAACTACGACACTGGAGTCTGAATGACTCCAGATACAAAGACTTGGCCATTTGACGTGATCGTCTAGCAAGGGTAGGACTCTACGTTATATTTAAGTAATAATTCAAGTTCGTGATAATTGAGATTAGTGAAAATGATTGAGATACAAAGATGGTAAATAAAACACAACACTTAGACCCAAACAATCTACCCCTTTATTCGGGGTCTAAAAGAATATAGGGGAAAACCTCTTATGTTAGGTGATGTTAGGACACTTGTTTAAAACTAAATGGTTAATCGTTAACAGCTAGCAAAGGCAAGTATAACAGTTCTGAGAAAACTATAACAATACAAAACAGATAGTAAACATAATAATCAGATCAACTTCTATAATACAAAGAGAATAATAAATATGTTAAATATGGCAACTTCAATGATACACAGTGGCGGATTTACAAATTTGCCGCTAGTAGGCCATTCAATTTTTGCCGACCCTACTGACTTTTGAAATTCGATACGTTAGTTTAATCCCGTTATTAGTATGATTGTGAACTTAATGATATTTCTGTCAGTTACTAGATTATTTTTGCAACCCGCTATGTACTGAAGAGTTTAATGCTGACCTAACAAGTTTATTTGACGAGCAAAACAAAAAACCCCCGACTTTGAAGCGTGAAACTTCTGTAACTTTTAAGCGGCTCGATCGATTTTCATCAAACATGTCTAAGAACACTCACCCGTGAAACACCTGTAACACAAAAAAACTAAAATACAATCGGTTCATTCGTTCGGGTGCTATGACGCCACTGATAGACTTGTCAAACTAATAACACTCCTTTTTTATGTCGGGGGTTAAAAACAGCATCATGTACTAATCATAAGGTGGGGAAAGGCATGACTTAAAAACACCTACACTATATGAACACAGACAAAATAATGAGTGGTCAGAAAAAATTGTTTTTGTTACATATTTTTTATTGCACTTAACAGTTTAAAAACAATACGAACAATTTCTACCAAAATATAACATGTTGACAATCAGTTAATGGTGACAGACAATGAGATCAAATAAGTTTTACATTATTTTCTTACGAGATTTTAAATTTGCAAAATCATCAATTATGTCGTCGTAAGAAATCTTTTTCACAAGGTCTGACTCTATGCACAAAAGAGATAAAGCATTAAGCTGGATAAATATGCTCCAAATTCTATTTTCGCAGAAACAAAGATAGACTTTACTATTAATGCAAAGTTTGATCAAAATCGGTCTAGTAGTTTTGGTGTGATTGAGTAACAATCCAAACAACTAAACATCCAAACTCACTTCCACATTTATAAAACAGTAGTAAGATCATAATGATTTGAACCATCCAAGAATAGTGAAAAGTTCGCCCGCAAAATTCAATAATTGACACGACCATCAACAACGTCTGCCTTCACGCGTCTGCCGCGTTCCGGTTGCTCATTGGGTATCTGCCCCCGAAAATATTTTTATTTATTTCCGCACCTCACCAGCGCTACCCAGATTGCCGCCCCATATATTGAAACAGCCGCCGAATTGAAAATAATAAATATGTGGTCCTCCACCAATTACTTTAAAGAATATCCATGATATGAAAATTTCGTTTTGAAAAAGAGATTGTGACTACGGAATCTTGTAGTTCCAGTTACAAACGTTGAACAACTGGGAACTGCCACCCGAACAAACCTATAGTGAAAAGTTCGGTACAACCATTTGATAAATATTTTATGCTAAATGTTAAACCGGACTTCAGACTACAGAATTCAAGGAGATTCATGTAAAGTGCCCAGTAGAATTTTTGCGTGATGTTCATACAAACGGACAGACAAAGAAATTTGAAAAAAATCTAATTTTTCTCAGTTACTCGTCTTGAGCCATCCTAGCGAATTTTTTTTTCGAATATATTTAATGTACAGACTATTTGAGGTTTACGATTTTATTATAGTATAGATTGTGTACACATATAATTATAAAAAAATCTGTAAAAAATTGCTAAATTTGCTGCCCTCTAAATCTGCCGCCCTAGGCACCGGCCTACTTGGCCTATTGGTAAACCGCCACTGATGATATAACAAGAATGAATAGTCGTGGCAAATATGTAAACTTCAATAAAAAGGATAATAATCATGTCAAATAGGTAAACGACTAATTATGACCATCGTCATGGTCACGACCCCAGGGTATGTGAGCCATAACTATAATATCGTATGAGCTAAGGAATTGGGAACACGGGGAAGGCATGGAGTTCCAGCGGCGGCTCTGAAAAAAGGACAGAAAGTTTCGCGGTTGATGTTAGTAACGATCCCTGCCTTAATAAGACCTTGGAACCGGCCCTTCAAGGCCTTCGATCCAGGTAGCTAAGAAATCTCATACAACAATATAGGAATGGTCCACAATCTGGAGACCCCTAAATGAAATATCATGTATTACGAGCATAAAGATGAATAGATAGCAGTACGAGATCATAGAAATAAATAAACAAAAGTGCCCTCAACACTTGATAAAACAGTAAAACATATAAATTAACTGAAAGGAAACAGACATAAATAGCAGCAAGAGAACAACATGAATAATAATAGACAATTTCTAGAAAGATTACAAGAAAACATACAATTAAATAAAAAAAGGATCTCTCCTCACTTAATAGAATGGTAGCCATAAGTGAATAAAAATCAGAATATGTAACTGTAAGGAACATGAGCACAAATGATACTTAGAACCATACATAATCATCACTAAAATGTACACATGATCAACAGTAAGAAATACGCATAATCAATAATAAGAGATATACATAATGGTAGCAAGAAAACAGATGTAATTGGACAAAAGCTCTCACCACTCGATACAACATTATGGTGCTACATGCAAAGGGTTACGTCCACTACTTTGTATCAAACATAATGGTAACACTACTAGTCGATGATCTCAGACGTTATTATACGTTCCTGTAGTTTAACCACAAATCCTGGTCCATGAAGGTCTTGGCAATTTATGAAAATAGATTCTAGAATCACTCAACGTAAGATGGCTTCGTTTTCGAACTTGCACAAAAGCATTAACAATTTTTTGGGTCTCTATTACTTCCCTCACAACTCCATCGATAATGATCCCACCATCTTCCATTTTTCCTTCTTTTGTCTCTCACGCACTCGCGCAGATCGACGCGGGACGTTCTTCTTTTCTTTCTCCGATTCTAACCATAGAACTTATTCTGACCATGAACTCTCCTTCGAGGTACGTGAGGAGCCAGTGACGTCTCCACATAGGGTGAAATGAGACTACGATTTTTTTTGTATTGTGTAGCCTTTCCGGCTTCAAATTGGTTTTAATTACCCGAGCTCAGTCGTTATGAGTGGTCGCAGGTCTAATCTCTGAGTTCCGAGAATGGAGGGAGCAAGAAACCCAAGCAAACCACAATCCTCACTAAAACCTTATTTGCAGTATTATTTTTTTTATTGACTTACGTAAATAGTATATGGTTAGCAACGTTATAAACCAAAGAACATTTTAAAATAAAACTAAGTTTGTAATAGCTGTAACTTTTTTTTAAATTTCAATAGGAGTGGAGATGTTTTCATACTTTCATAATTCTTTTTTAATAAAAGACCCACGTGTTAATTTTGTGGTGTTATCTGTAGCAATAAATGCGTTTTTTTTTAAACACATACTCATGTAGACTTAACACAATAAAAAAAATGCATGTAAAAGCCCACGCAAAAAAAGTTATGGGGCTTCGAAGGGTACATTTTGGGTAATTTAGAAAAACCTAATGAAAAAATCATACCTCCGTAACCGTAATACTAAGGACCCAGGTTCCAAGACAGAAAAGGTAGCAAATGACCCTACCAACGCCTCAAAAAAAATTGACGGTCCCCCTGTATATGGTGAAGACGAAAATGGTTGGCAAAATCTCTTCTCTATTTGGGAACTCCTGTATATCAATGGCCAGGAAGTTAGGTTGGTGAAACTTCTTATTTCTTTCGGACCTCCCTGTATATAGGTTGAGGAAATCTTCAGTATTAAGTCAAATTCAGTTATTCCAAGATGTTCGGAAAATATGAATTTCTTCAGGAATCCAGTATCAATACAAGTCTTAAGAATGTATAGAATTGAAAACTATCTTGCAGAAAACAAAACCCTTAAAGGGTTTTCAAGATAGACACAATAGATATGAGGTAAAATCTCGATTTGATATTCTTTTCAACGTTCTCAATGACGATCGAAATTGAAAAAGAAGGCTCCACGTCAATCAGATATTCGCACATGCATATGTTAAAGATAAGACATATGCACTGCCATCGCACAAGTACGTTTTATTTCTTAGGGATATCAGATGGAAAATAAATACAGGGGTAAACAATTTACGTGTAGCACGCTACAATTGAAAAAACCTAGGATGTAACAATTACTCACGCCATTTACCTGTTTAAGTCAAACTAACTCCCTCCATCCACCCATCGATGTCATAGTTACTCTCACTGTTCACGGAACAAAGAGCTCAAGTGTTCCAATTTTTGAAGTGTTTTCGAAACTCTTATACTGACTGACTCTGGATTCCTTCACTCACGTCAACAGATACACCAAGAATTCAGTCTCGTGCTATAAATATTAAGAATATGAGATTGCCAGAATGTTTGCGTTTTGCCTAATACAGCAAATTCTGTCTGATAGTCTCAAAACAATCTTCGTTTGAAAATCAACAACCTGAAATATAAATAATCCTCTCGTTCCATAAATTCAAATTTTATCAGCCTTGATGAAAGATTAAGTTCAATGAATTGTAATTTCAGATTCTAGCCACAGGGGGAGCCCAAAAAATCAAATATACCCTACCACCATTAGTGTTTCAAGCTTATAAACTGGCGTTCCGTTACAAACATTCTGACGACGACAAATGGGATAAAAAATGTCAAAAGATATTTCAATATTGCCATCAGACAATCATGGCTCTGGTGAAGGCAGAGCTTGCCGAGCTGCCGTTGAGGTTGTTCCTGCAGGGGGCGCTCGCCATCGATCAGATCAAATTCGATAACCACGAGACGGTCGCTTACGAATTCATGTCCCAGGCTTTCTCTCTATACGAAGACGAGATATCTGACTCGAAGGCTCAATTGGCCGCCATAACCCTCATTGTTGGTTCCCTGGAACAAATCGGTTGTTTTTCAGAGGAAAATTCGGAACCGCTGAGGACTCAGTGCGCTCTGGCCGCCAGCAAATTGCTGAAGAAACCTGATCAATGTAGAGGCGTCGCCACGTGTTCTCACTTGTTCTGGAGTGGAAAGAACCAAAGTACGGATGGTCAAGAAACCCACGATGGGAAGAGGGTTGTCGAGTGCCTGAAGAAAGGATTGAGGATCGCCAAGCAATGCATGGATGTCAGTGTGCAGGTAATTTTTTTCAACAAATTACGTTTTCGCATTTATAATCAATCTACTACTTATCGTCTCTTATTTTCCGATGTTCTTTAAATTTTTTCAAGCCTGACGAAATTTTAATTTTTCCTTTCAACATGATTCAGACGATTTTCAATTACAAATACTCATATAAGCCAGAAATAATGTGATAAATTCTGCCCAATAACTTGCTTCCAATGTTGTCGCGTATTTAGTTGGCTAGACATACTCAACTTCGACCATGGATTCTTCACCAAATTCAAGAATTAGATATCTTATTTTCATAATGAAAATTTCAGGTTCAACTTTTCGTGGAACTCTTGAACCATTATTTATATTTCTTTGAAAAAGGCAATGATCAAGTAACAGTCCTAATAATAAACCAAGTCATATCGAAGATAAAAGAGGAGTTACCGAATTTGGAGCAGTTAGACGAAACTGAACAAATAACTAAACATTTCAACAACACCTTGGATCATTTGAGGATCAGATTAGAAACAACGGAAACTGATGGAATTTCCTATCAAGGACTGGAGATTTAGACATTTCTTTCAACGATTTTATTGAATTATTGATTAAAATTTTCCAATATTTTATTTCCAGAATTTAAGATATAAACAATTTTGTTATTTATTAAGAGTGTTTATAAGGAATTATGTAAATAATAACTGAAATATACTGCATACATTAATATGCTTATTATTATCATCGATACTAAGAAAAAGATACATTATCCAACGTCCTTTGATTTCGCTGCTGTTAACAACTCGTATAATTGTAAAATCTGATCATCATTCAATTTATTCAACTCCTCTTCTGTTAATGATTTTCCCAATCCGTTCAAACCCTCCTTGATTCCTTTAACTCCTAACTGATTAGATAATTCAAGGGCATAGTTCTAGAAACAGAATTTCATCATTGCAGTTGTACACTCTTGAAAAATAAATGTTACCGTCCATTCTCTCATGAATATATTTGCTTGTACTTCATTGCAGCTTTTGTGTCGTTTAAATTCTTCTCTAGCATATGCATTTCCCAATTCACCCAAGGCAGGAGGCAATCCTTTATGCAATTTTAAGATTACTTTGTATAAAAGTTTAACCTGCCTAACATGAAAATTCATTCTTCATTGACTTTGCTATTCATGTTACGGCACAGAACATCAAATATATGTTATGGTAAATGGTAACATTTTCGTCAGTAAATCATTTTCACGTAAGTCAAATGGTGTGAAGTTATCCGTAGCTACAGATGATTACAAATTCAATTTAGATATTCATCTATGGTTAGAACTACTCTGTCCTTGTGGGAGTGACGTACAGAACATCCATTTTTTCTACAGCGTTGCTGGATATACATATTTTTACTGAACAAACTTTTTCTGAGGAAAAAATTTTTAACATTCATTTTCTCTTTGGGAAATCCCGATATTAACTAAACACATCAACAACTCGTTTAAACTTCTATCTTCGAAAAGATGAAGTGAAATGAAATGATTTCATGATTTTCCAAAGAAGAAAACTTGATAAAATTCTTCGTGATGCAAGATTTAGTTTTCTACCTACCTACCCACGTTTATGAACACTTAAATAGCTTTTTTATTCAAACGTGGATTTAAGACTAAAAGGATTCTATTTATGAAGGGTACCCTCCATACATCCTATTATTTTAGACTAATAATGAATTGTGATTCTATTCAATCAAGGACTTGGCAACATTGCGGTATTATCTCATATCCCAATATGGAAGTTCCGCAATTCAGTAACCTTAAAAATCGTAGATAACTTCACATTGCACAAACAAAATAAAATTTAGTTGAGGTTAGAAAAGACTTCATGAAAGTGAATTAATCAAAAAATTTATCAATATATTGAGTAACTCTTCTTCCAAAAAGGTGATATTTTGATTGATTACTCTTTCGTTTCGCCGTCGAAAAAGTTTTTGGCTTCATTAAGTACACGAGTTGTATCGATGTGATTGTGATTGATCAGACCTTTGTGACAGTGACTGGTGTAAATTTTTATTTTAATCTTTAGTTTAATAATGACTTTGTGAATATCGAAACACAATCCTTAATCAACGTAAAAATAATGGAAGAGAAAAAAACAGTTTGGTGCGGAAATTTGGCTGACAAAGTAACAGAGGAACTGTTGCAAGAACTTTTCTTGCAAGCTGCTCCTTTGGAAAGAGTACATATACCCTCAGATAAGGAAGGACGAAAATCTAATTTCGCTTTCATCAGTTTTAAACATGAAGTTTCAGTCAAATATGTAACGGAATTGCTGAATGGAACATATTTATTCAATAAACCTATAAATATCAAACCAAGATGTAGAAATCCCACTAATGAAAATCAGCCAAATTTCAAAGATAGAAGAGAAGATTTCCAGAGAAGAAATGAACCTGAACATTTCAATGAACATGTGGCTCCTAAACATTTGTTTTTTGATAATCTTATGCAAATGGGTCAAATGATGAATCCTTCAATAGTTCAGCCTATATACTCCTCATCCATTGATAGAAGATTGAATGATTATATGGATCCTAGAAATAATCGAAACTTTCATAGAGATGAGCGGAAACCTTACTCAAGAAATCATCAAAGATACAATAATAGAAACCATAATCGTTATGACAGGCAACGACACTGTTGATCTTATTCAATATATGTTCAAAAATAGTTATTAGTTGAAGATCTCCATCCTGAATGAAAAATATGCACTCAGTTGAAGAAACAAAATTTTTTTATGTTGGGACAAATGAATATATCAGATCTAAAAGATTTATTTTTTTTATAGAACACATGATTAACAATTAACTAAACTTAGTAGAGATATGGTATACAATTTACACATTGTTTATTATTATTATTACAAAGGGATAATATAAATCAATATTGTAGTCTAATATTTACAATTTCTATATCAACCAAATTTCTGTTTTCCATTGAATTTGCGAAGGGAAAAATATTTAAGTGATTGAATTATTCATACAATTTCTAATTTGAGATATTGAACGTCCATCTTTGTGATTTTGCTTTTTGTCAGTAATTATCGTTATAAATTTATTTTCCTTCTTGAACCTCTTATAATTTATTACTTTATGCTGAAGTTTAACATCAAAAAGTGAACAGTTTAACTATGGGAAACCATTGATTTTAAGTTTTTCACTTTCAAGGTAATAATTTTGGAAATTTTCATGAAAATACAAAAAAATGAAATGTACATCAAATTTCATTAGGTTTTCTTCTTTGGGGTAGAAATATTAAATCACAGACAAATTGAGGAATATAAAAAACATCAAATATTAAGTAAATTCGCTGAACTGAATCCTTGCTTATAAATTTCTCCAAACTGCAATTCTTTGTAAAATAACTATCTTTCTGGAAATAAGATCAAGGTCTTGTAAAATACGGGTTTTCCGTTATTATGGACGCAAGAAGTTATTCAAAATATGACAAACTCAAGTATTGGCGAAATTGGTTGGAAATATATTTATTGCAAGGAATTTCAAATATCTGATATCTATTTTAAAAATAAAATTTCTCAAAATCTAAACTTCATGGAAAACGAGCGTGATAGCTTGATGTATAATAATGAATAATAAGTCGATGGTGAACGTGAATTAAGGATATGTCATAATTGTTAATTTTTTAAAGTTGCTTGTATATTTACAATAAGTTCAAAAAATTTCTTTTTTCCCATTTGAATAATGTTATTTCAGATGTAACCATTAGTATAATAATTAATATTAATAAAACCTTGTTTTCTGTGAAAATAATTTGTGAGTATAGCGCTCTTATGGAAGATTTAAATTACCGCCAATATTCTATTCCATTCCTTGCCAACCCAAAATACAGCCGCTGTACGCAGAGGTTGTCTCTGGGCCGAACTTTTTGATATGTGTATAATTTATTATGTTCTGTGATTTTTATTCATTTATCAGTGACCAATAAATTGATCTGTGGCATTGACGTTATAAACTAAATATAACGTCAATGATCTGTGGTTGACAACCACAGGTTGTTAACAAAAATAATTAAAAAATAAGTCTCAAATGAATTTATCCGATGAGGAACCGAGGGATATGAATTTTGATAAGAAAGGGACAACATGCCTTTCAATTTGGATATTGTAGCGAAAAATAACGATACAGGTATTAGAGTAATTTCAATGAGTATTCACTTGAAGTTTTTGAATAAATTTTAGTTGATCAAACACCTACACCTACCAGTTTTCTTCGTAATTGCGAAGAAGTGGGACTTTTCCAAGACCTGCAAAATGTTAATCCTTTCGAAGAAACTTTTAAGAAAGCTCTGGAAGATTCCAATAATAAGAGCAATAGTTTGGGCAATATAAATCATATATCTAATGAAGATACTTTACATACTCCACACATTTTCCCGTCAGTTGAAGAGCCGTTGCCAGAGAATATATTAAATATAAATAATAATAGTGATTTACCGATTGTTAATCTGATTGAGTTCTCTCAAATTAGTGAGAAGATTTCTTCTCATCAAGAACCCTCAATTCAAAGTACAACAGATAGACAACCAGATTTGAAAGCTATATTGAAAAATGTTCTCACACGGAGGGATAAAAATGGAAAAAATAATTATATTAATAATAATTCAAACATAAATAAAATAAAAAGTCAGGCTAATACTAAAAGTCAGTCAAACATTGAAAGAGTTAGGGAAATAAATAGAATCGCCCAGACAAAATGTAGAATTAGAAAGAAAAGGCAAATGAACGAAATGGTAAATGAATTGATGAGATTAAAAAAAGAAAATGAAGAATTAATAAAAGACAATTTACGTTTGAAAGAACAGAATTGCTATCTAAGTAGAGCTTTGAAAAGTGCAGGTGGGACTTGTGATGAAATGAAAACAACAGAAATAGAGGAAACGGTGGAAAAAAAAGGTAAGTGTAAATAATTCAAACATATAACAATTTGTCAAATGCTGTGTGAGGTCTCAAAATGAGATATTTTTTTCAGCTTGTCCCTTACCTTCTACAAAGAGGCTTTCGATGTTGGTTCCTGCAGGATTGGACAAAAATATGGGACCATTAGCACCTATGATTTTCAATGTAGTGCCTTTTCAAGTGCTTAGTACAAATCCACCTAATGCTTCATTTACTTCCTCATCTGATTCTAAACGTCGAAAAATTATACCCCGAATATTGAGAAAGACTTGAGTAGTTGGTATGACTGGGAAAAAATTATGTTATCAAAATAGGTCAGGGAAAATTAAGTCAGAAATGGCTTTTCTATTTTAAATCCAATATTCTTCCATCTTCTGGAATATGCAAAAAGCATTTGTGATGTAAAAGAACAGTGTTTGTTTTCTTTTGTACATTGTATTAAGTTCTTGTTGAAAAATTTTTTGTTTATTGCTTGAGCTTCGAGAGAATATCAAATCATTTGAATGTTACTCATAAATGTTTTCTTATGTGTAAGAATTTTTATTAAATATTTATGAGATGGTGTATTTTTATCTTGAATTGTTAGAAGTGAGTGACCATAAAGTAATTACATAGAGATGTGTTCTGTGCAGTGATGTTAAGTCTAGGGAATTGTCCCTAGATCTAGGGAAAAATTTTGGGTTTAGGGAAATTCTAGGGATTTTTCAATCCTCAAACGTAGAGGTAGAAAAAATTTCGCTTCTGGCCCTTGAATCACTTAAACTAACCCAATATGTATTCTATGCTGAGGAATGTGGATGAAACATTTCTAAGTGTGGTATAATTTGACAAAAATTACTTCCTTGCTCGATTCCTTTGAAAAAGAAATCTCTGAAAGAATATTCAATCTTTGAGCATGTAAAGTTATAACATCTGTTGTTTACAATGTGAACAACAGATGTTATAACTTACCACTTCGTTGCAAGCCATGCTTGTTCTCAATTACCTAGAACACCGGAAGAATTGATTAGAAATATAAAGGTATTTCAAGCGACGAACCAAGAGTAACCGGTTATCTTTGGTCTTTTGTGGTACATACCTTTGCATTCAAGCGGTTTGGGTTATAGATCCGTGACGTCATGAATTAACCTCAATTTGATCGAGAAATGTCAAATCAAACCAAAATCGTAACCCTGCTCGAGAGCAGGGTTACTATTTTGGTTATTAGAGCAAGTAGGGTTAGATGTGTATAAACATGAAAATAGTAAACAATAGCAAGGACTTTGAATTATTTGGAAGTTGAAAAACTGATCTTGGTAGAACCGAAAGACTATTGAATATTTCACAGAGATAATTAATAATCCAAACTACAGCAACACGAATTCTATTTAATGAAATGGAAGTTCAACTCCAGGTAGGAACTAAGGCAATTTAAGATAAAATTAAAAATAATACGCTCTTCCTAAATTCACAGGTTCAAAAGAAAACTTAAAGAACGTGGGTGAAAAGTTGTGTTGTTTGGATGGAAAGAACTCATCAAAAATGGGACCACAATGTAGAGTTTCTTTAACATAATAAAAAACAGAGCAATTATGAAATACAGTTCTTGAAAGAAGGAAATACTCAGGATCTAATATAATCATGTGCTTCTGAATAATGTTGCTGAAAATCATGTGGAAATCGTAAATTACAGTTCAGTAATACAACTGGTCTGTCAACTGAAGGTGCGTTGAAATGAAACTTATAAATCCAATGATTTTCTTGAATTTTAACTTTGAAGGCTGTAGGTATTTGATCACAATTTAAATTTTAGGAAAACTCAAAAATAAAATTGAAGCAGAAACTTCAATGGAGAAAAATTCCATTTCTATAAATCACCTAGTTAAAAAAATTATTTGGAAACCATTAGAAGCATTGTAGAATGTACAGATTAGATTTGCTTTTCATTAGAGAAAAATAGAATTCCTTGTGTATTTTGTTAGCTGCAGTAATCAAAAATTTTATCAGCAGCTGCAAACATTGAATGTAAAGAGAAACTTAACCAGTCATCAACTGAAAGTATGTTGAAGTAACACAGGAAAACCATCTATTCTTATTGAATTTGTTAGAAAGATAATATTCAATTCTATTTCAAATTTCAGGATAACTCTATAAGAGAAGAAATAAAAGGCTCAAGAGAAAATGTCATTTGTGTGAAGCAATCTATATTGATAATAATTTGAAAATTACAAGAAAAACCTAAAAATTAAAGCCACATCAATAAAAATCCTTTGAGAATTCTGTTAATGAAACTATGAAAAGTTGCTTCAAATTTATGTCATGTGTGCAATACTGAGTATCTGCAAAGCATCGTATCAATAGTTTGGGTGTTCTGAGAATGCACAATATGGTAGCAATGAGGAGAAATTTTAAGGTAGATCATTAAATTGAAAGAAGAACCAGTAGAAGTGACCAAATAACTCTTTTTTTTTAAATTGAATAAACTGAAATTTACAAATTCAAAATATTGTTTGTTAAAACCATCATGAGATTTGTCATTGCTGTTCCTAAAGTTAAGAGATTAAGAAGTTCTTTCATTGCCTTTTTGTGTTTGTTTCAAATTTTCATCAAGTATAATCTCGAAATAATGGAAAAATAGATTTAATTTTCTTCGCTTTACTAGCTGTTAATATTGATATTTTTCATTTTAATCATTTCTTGTAATTTTCTTCATTGCTAGTTAGGTACTCACAAAATAATTTTATATGATCATTTTTTACATGTATAGATATTATATGAGTCTTATTTAGTATTTTTTCCTTGTTAAATTTATTGTAGTTTCAGTAATTCCATTATAAGGATATATTGGCTAATAAAAATTGCTTATAAAAATGTCTTTTTGTTTATATAAGCTTCGGGAATGGGCCCTTTTATCTGAATCAGATAAATGCTCAGATAACGTGTTATGTAGATAACCTATGAGCATAAATAAATAAAGCGAAGCAAAAAGAATGACAGCACGGATAACCAAACCCGAGCATTCAAGCGATAATTTCTGGTTATTCTTTCTGGATTTCGAAGGAATAACCAAGAAGAACCAGCAATAACCGCTAGATGGACCAAAATCATAACCTGGTTACTCTTGGTTCATCGCTTGAAATACCTTATAGTAAGCTATTTTTCCTCTTCCTCAAAAAGAACTGCAGAATTGATAGAAATGCAAGATTTCTTCCATTTCCAATGCTCAAATTAGCATCTACCAGATGGCTTTCCATGCAACATTCTGTCTAAAGGGTTCTCGAGAATTGGATTGTTCTCCAAAATTATTTTAAAGTTGCGAAATTAGAAGATAACTCGAAATGTGTAAATTTCATATTTGATGAACTGCATAATAATTCGACTAAAGGAATATTACTATTTTTGAATCATATTCTAAATTTGTTCAATAAATTCAATGCCCTTTTTCAATCAAAAAAAATATTGATTCATGAATTATCATATAATTGCAAAAAGATTTTTCGTAAACTCACAGCTCATTTCATTAAACCCGAATTTTTAACTGACCCCAAAATGAATTGTAAAACCCCCATCACTTTTTAGAATTGGAGCAAATAGATCTCGGTTCTTCTTGTAACAATTTACTTTCCTTCTACCGCCAGAAGTTCAAACTTCAATAAGAAAGTCTTGTTTGAATTTTTTCGTTACTGCTGCAACTGAAATACAGCAAAGATTTCTTGATGATATTTTTTCGATTCATTGAAATTTTTATCACCGGAAGTAGCTTTAGATTTTAAAAAACCCGATGAGCTTTCGTCTCTCAAAATCATTTGGAGTAAATTCGCTTCAGTCGAAGGCATCAAAGGAGATGATGTTGATAGGCAGTGGAAAAATATTGCAATAGACTTTTCTGATGACAACAATAAAAAATTATTATATATGAAAATGAATGTAGAAGAATTTTGGAATAGCTTAGGTGACCACAAAGATTTTAATGGAGTTAATGAATACCAAGATGTAGTACAATTAGCTAGATTATGTATGGCATTACCTCATAGTAATGCCGAAACAGAACGGGTTTTTTCTGTTGTTACAGATGTAAAAAAAAAAAGAAATAAAATAGGTAGTGAAGCATTAAACGCTGTTTCAGTCATTAGATTTTCAAATGATGAAAAATGTTGCAATATAAAAGTTTGTATAAAATAAATGATTAGTTTTTCAAAGCCTATATAATATACACATATATAAATTCGTTGTTGTTTTTATTATTAAGTCAAATAAAACTTTTGTTCGATAATGTTTTATTCTTAACCTTATTTCCAAATAGTGATATATGAAATAATTATAATTAGTTTATTCAGGAAATGAATGAGAATCAGAAATAAAATCACTCATATCCCAAGAATTTTCGTATCGTTATTTCCTAATATTCCGCGAAACTTTGAGAACAACCCCCCACCCCCCTTACTCACATGGGCGAATGGAGCCACCTCTGCACTAATCTAGGGAATTCTAGGGATTTTCCGAATCAATTCTAGGTACTTTTTACAGAGGAGACTTGACATCACTGGTTCTGTGTGAGTGACAAACATGAAGGTATTTCAAGCGATGAACCAAGAGTAACCGGTTATCTTTGGTCTTTTGTGGTAAATACCTTTTGCACAGTATAGGGACCAAGCAGTAGTCGCACTTCGTCGATTTTGAACTGAAATCGCTTACACCAAAGGTAACTCGCGCATTCCTCCCTGCGCATAACCTAAACGACCGCGAATGTAAAAATTGATTAGAAAAGGTTATTTGCGTTATCTGAAAACTTAAATATTTTGATTTAAGCACAGTGATATTTAGAGTGTATGGACCTGATGGACCATTGTTTAGTCTATATTCATATAAAAATTATGACTCCGCTCATAATGTAACCGTAAATGTAATCACATTTCCTCTCTAACATAACGCATTCAATAAAAGATATATTGTTTTATTGTGGTTTTAATATCACTTTGAAAGAAACAGTAATTAGTGATTAAATTTACTCAATAGTGTACTCAGAAACAGCAGAACCGGTGCCTCTGAAACTTTTTGAAATGTGTTAAAAATCATTGGTACCTTAGGATTGTAAATGAAATGACTCATTAAAATTTTTTCTAAACGAGGATTGAGTTAAAAGTAGGTATTATATGGAAAAATAAGTATTTGGTGGTTGAAAGCATCGAATGTGTTTAATATCAAATCCTCATTACTTATAATTTAACTGAAACATTTATCTTCGAGTCCATGAAAAATAACTTTCTTTTTATATTGAATTGTTTTGAACAAATTTTTTCTATGAATTCTCTGATGATTTGGTTTGAACTGATACTATTTTTTACTATATACAATTTATGAAAAGAGGAATTTGATTATGGAATTCTTAACTATCGGGCAAACCCAAACCCCCTCAACACTAAATGTTGTAAAAAACATTGATTATTGTAATAGGCCCCATATAAATGTTCTTGCTTAAAATTTCTTTTGAACTTAAGAATCCTTTTTAATGGGATTAGTTAAATGTAGTAAATTTTCCAGATTAAATCAACATCAGAGCATATATTTTGTTACTTGTTAGTGGATTTCTCCCAGTTTGTTTTATATTTTTGCCTTAATAAATTTTTTCTCAAGATTCGCTCAGTCTAGTCTAAACTTGTAGTACAGTTATCAGGTAATATTGAATTATCTTCTCATAAATACAATAAAAAAACTGGTTTTCTGATATAAAGTTATATTTTTCATATTTCTATAATGAATATAATTTAGTAATATACAACGGAATAAAATACTATACAGTATCATAAAAAAATAGTTTAATTCTGCATGCATTTCAGTCAACAATTATGTATACATCAATACATTCAAAATAACAAGTATACAAGGACTTTGTAAGTGATATGATAGAAATATATAGAATGAATGTTTACGCTATGTGGTAAATTTGCATTAAGATCAATTCCATCAGAAAATTTGTACCTAATCTATAAATAAAACGAATACTGACAACTGAAAATACATTAAAACTAATGCACAATTAGCAGGTTCTAAAGATCTGTTACCATTGCATTGGTGAAATCCAATTATTTGGTCAAGAGATATATCATAAAAAAAAATTAGTTTTGATAGACATCTCATCAACACATAATATGCAATCCTTTGCTCTTTCTGTCATAGTTTTCATTTTTTCACGAAATTGCTCAAAATACATATTCGATTTCAAACCAAAGGAAAAGTTCAATTTGGTAGTTATTCTGCATAGAGTAGTCTTGTGAGGAAAGGAAAAAGTTTTTCTTAAACTTTAGGTCCCAAAAAATAGATAGTAAGTGCAAATTGTTTATAAGCGATGGAGTACCTGTAGCCATGAGGATTTGTTCATTTGAGTTGCAATTGGGCTATCATGAAATCAGACATGTTCGAGCTGAAATTATTCCTGCAGAATCGAATGAAACTTTCATCCTCAATTTCTACAGTTTCTTTCTCCTTCATTGAAATCTTTCTCCTCTTTAAATTCTTCACCATATTCTGCAACCTTTTTTTCTTGGAGTGTAGGCAGACAAACTTGGTGATGTTTGAGTCACAATTTTTCTCACAATGAGTAAAGATAATCTTTCATTACACTCAGAGTTCAACAAATAAATAAAAGGTAATGTTCACTTCTTACCAGGTATAGTACAGATACTTGAATCCATAAAGGGCTGGACTTTACCTTATCCCCAGTGGGCGCCCACAGATGAGAATTTTCTGTTGACTTTTGACATTGCTGCAGAAAAATGGAAAGATGTCATAGAAATGTGTTTATTTTCGCTTATCCAATGAATTAGAAACATTGTTGATTTCAGTTTTTATACCTGAATTTAACACCAAAAATAACATTCGGAAGAATAACGTAGTATAATATCCTCAAATTTTCATTAATAGCAATATTAGATCGAAAATAAGGTATGTTGGGTTGCCTAGATTAAAAAGTTTAGGAAGAACAGATGTGTCGAGTACTAAAGAAAAATTAATAGCATTATATTGAACATTATAACATATTTTAATAGAAGATTATTAAGGATAATTAAGCAAGAGCTTATTCAAATAGTGAGCATCTCTATTAATCGAGAATGGAATTTTTAGGATCAATGAAGAATAAATATTGTCTATTGTATATTTCCCATTTTCCTTTGCAATATAATGAAAAATACGTATCATATTTTATTTCAATTAAATTGAAATGATTAATAGATTGGTACAAACGCTTGTGGATATTTTTAAAGATTCAGTCCCTAATAGCGAATCGATTGGTGCAAACTTTTTCTGATAACCATCCTGAAGAAATTAATTTTCGAAAATTCGAATTTTTCCTTGATGGGATGTAACTTTAGAATGACCCCAGTGATGAAAACTTATGTGAATTTTTTTAAAGATTCAGTCCACAATATTCAATCGATTAGTACAATTTTGTCTCTGATAACTGTCTTGTTCCGGAGAAATTAATTATTTTAAAAATCGAAATCAACATGTTGGGTTATTGTCTCCCTGACCTAATAGCCTCTATTCTCGGTCTCTCTGTATTATATTTCGTTTGGACGAATGAATGAAATAAGTATAAAAGACGAATTTGTAGTCTTTCAAAGTATGATTGGTTTAGTCAGTATTACGAGGCATCAATTTCAGCGGCAGATGGTACACACACAAAAGATTGAGGCGACTTGGTGGCCAGCCAAAGATTTCTTTAGAGGTCGCAGCCGATTTTGCGACTATAGCATCGCAAATCCGATTTTCCTTCACAATTCATCCTTGAAAAAAGTATTCACTATTTTGCGTTATAGTAAACAACCCATTGTATATCTATTTCCATTCATTCCGTTGACATAAACACATAAATTCAAGAAATGAAACATAGTAATGATGAATATCTTTCCATCAATGAATTTCCGATTGTCATCACAAAGAAAATGTACGATAAATCACGGCAAAATTTTAACTTTGAGTATAATTTAAATTCTTGCGAGATAAATATAACCTCACAATTTCTGTCGAAATGTCAGATCATGAATTCAAACAGAAAAACGTTTCCCACTGGGGATAAGGTAAAGTTCTACCTTTTCTTAAACTTCTTCTTTGAATTTTAAATAGATCTTAGAAAAATTATTCCAGACATCTTAGAATTATTGATGAAAACAATGAAAATTTTTTACATTCGCGGTCGATTATAGGTTATGCGCAGGGAGGAATGCAAATGAGTCAGACTTGGTGTAAGAAAATCCACGGAGTGTGACTATTGCTTGGTCCCTATACCACAGTATAGGGTATGTTCATTGTTTTCATCTAAGATGTCTGGAATAATGTCATTATTATTATTTTAGACATCTCAAATAATTCCTTTGTATAATTAATTCGTTCAATATATGGAAGAATATAATTTTTCTAAGATCTATTTAAAATTCAAAGAAGTAGTTGAAGAAAAAGATGCAACCTAACTTATAAATTCAGTGGAATTTCTTTGAGTCAAAATCTACCATAAACCAGCAAAGCTCATTTATTCAATAATTTATTTTCATTCAAGTAAGTATTCTGTTTCAATTATGTGTTATTTTCAAATTAATTCCAAAATGGTTAACAATTGTAGCGTATACAACTGCAAAAACAATGGTCTCAATAATCCGAAACTTTCTTATAATATATGGTGAAGAATTTGAAGAGGAGAAAGATTTCAATGAAGGAGAAAGAAACTGTAGAAATTGAGGATGAAAGTTTCATTCGATTCTGCAGGAATAATTTCAGCTCGAACATGGCTGATTTCATGATAGCCCAAAAGAACAAATCCCCATGGCTACAGGTACTCCATCGCTTATAAACAATTTGCACCTACTATCTATTTTTTGGGACCTAAAGTTTAAGAAGTTCAAGAAAAACTTTTTCCTTACCTCACAAGGCTACTCTATGCAGAATAACTACCAAATGGAACTTTTCCGTTGGTTTGAATGAATATGTATTTTGAGCAATTTTGGTGAAAGTAAAAACTATGACAGAAGAGCAGAGAGGATTGCATATTATGTGTTGATGAGATGTCTATCAAAACTCATTTTTTTATGATATATCTCTTAACCAAATAATTGGATTTCACCAATGCAACGGTGACAGATCTTTCGAACCTGCTAATTGTGCATTAGCTTTAATGTATTTTCAGTTTGTCAGTATTCGTTTTATTTATAGATTAGGTACAAATTTTCTGATGGAATTGATCTTAATGCAAATTTACCACATAGCGTAAACATTCATTCTATATATTTCTATCATATCACTTACAAAGTCTTTGTATACTTGTTATTTTGAATGTAATGATGTATACATAATTGTTGACTGAAATGCATGCAGAATTAAACTATATTTTTATGATACTGTATAGTATTTTATTCCGTTGTATATTACTATATTATATTCATTATAGAAATATGAAAAATATAATTTTATATCAGAAAACCTGTTTTTTATTGTATTTATGAGAAGATAATTCAATATTACCTGATAACTATTTTTCTACTCTCCGTCGACCAAAAACTCTGCTTCTTATTCCTTATTCTCGCGATGACATAATATCCCACCGTTGCCAGATTGTTGGGAAATCTTTAGATTATGAGATATCGATTTCTATCCTTACGTACCGTTGGAATCTCCTAGTTTCTGAACACTTGAATACATTTTTCGTTCTTTGCAGTGTCAGTTGAGGGAAAATTAATCAAATGGTAAGATAATGTACGCAGGCCCGCCGCTAGCTGTTTGAGCGCCCGCGTGCCGCCGCCAATAGGGCGCTACATCAAGTGTGAATCCAGAAAGTAATTCGAGGGGGGGTGGGGGTTAGTGAGAAGTTTTAACGAGAGACCTGAACTGATCTTGAGTGAAAAGCGGGGAAAGGGGTCCCTCATTATGGTGGGAAAAAAATTAAAAAACTTTTGAATTATTGTTATATATATATTTCATTATTGTTATTTCTATTTATAAAATTGAAAAATCATACTTATAGATACACATTCAAATATTTATCTAAAAAAATTTCACTCTTCTGGCTGCTCCCCTGGACGTGCCGGGCACGCCTTGCATGCCCGCTTAAGGCGGGCCTGGTTCCTGATATAGCAACTAATCGTAAAGAAATGACGACAGTGTTTACGCATGCAGTAGGCGTAAACCTCCTTGGTTCTTGATATCTCAACTAATCATATAGATACACACTCAAATATTTATCTGAAAAAATTTCATTGTTCTTGCCGCCCCCCTGGACGGGTCGCCCTTGTGCCGGACATGCCTTGCACGCCCGCTAACGGCGGGCCTGAAAGCACGTTGTCAAAATTTAGAAGGAAATTTGAGATTCTAACAAAACTCAAGGAAAACTATGAATAGTTAGGTACTTTTAATTTGAGATATAGGTGGGTTTATTCATCGTTGCGGTTGTATTTGGATCAAATTGTTCCAGAGTACGGGAAATGACTCAATAACAAGCGCGCAAAGCTCCTGACCTCACGTCAGTGGTTTACTGATTTTTTATCAAAACTAATTTACCTATTCATCTTATGATTTCTGAAATTGGAGAAATGAGTAGATGAATAACCTATAGTTGATAATCAGAAGAACCGACAACGTCGAAAATAGACAGGTAGTTGTACCTTGATGGCGTACTTGACAGTCGTTCTTCGTAACAGGTTGTTGGATGGTGTGCGAAATGTGTAACACAGAAAGTTCGTGAAATTGTTTTTTTTTGTGTCCGTTGCACCTCGGGAAAAAATCATGCCACTGGATTAAAGCGATTCCAGAAACTACATTCTTTATTGTTTTTTCCAACTGGACAAAGGAGTTCACATCTTTTCTGATCAAAGGTGAGATTGTATGAGGCGACAATATTAAATCTTACGAAATTTATTGAAAGCATTAAACAAACATGCATACTAAAAAAAACCCCCAGAAAATTAAATACATAAGTAAGAACCTTATAGCTTTAAATAATCAAAATATTAATAACCTCATGATAGTAACTACCTTTCTTGATATTTTCACATACTTCTGCATATTTTTACAATTTATATTACATTAATGAGAATGAACAATTTCAAATATACTTTATAATCTATAACTAATATTTCTTTATTATCTAAATCAGGCCCAGATCTACGATTTTTTCTGACCGGGGCAAAAATTCATGATGGCGCCTCCCCTAAGGTTGAATATGAGAATTACATAAATAAATAAAAAAATAAAAAATAAATAAATATAATTTCTTCATTTGTGTAATATATGAATTATTCATAAAATATAACAAGAAATAAATAATAAAAATAAATACTAATAATGGATAAAATATCACAAGGAAAGAATGAATTCATGAATTATCCATAAAAAATAACATAAAATAAAAATGAGTAATGAAAATAAATACTAATACTTATTAAAATTCAATTTAGGAACACCCTGCATATTCTATTGATATTCAATGATTGACTCCCTATTATAATTGAAAATTGATTGAAGAAAAAAATGTGTATATCTATGTTTATTTTCTTCTTGTATTCACAAAAATAGAATGAAAATATTTCAGCTTTTAGTCTTTTAGCATGATTCATCGACGTGAATGGAAGGAGTAATTGAAGTTACGGTCATTTAAGAAAAATCTAAATCAAGGTTATATACCACATTTCAAGTCAACATGAGTTGAGCAATCCTGAAAGGTTTTCAAAAAATCTCCGAAAAGATTTGTGAATACTTTCCAAGAAAATGCGATTAAAAAAAAGCTTTCAGTACCCTGTGCCCTGTCTTACGTTATTATCAATTCAATAATGACAAATTATCTTATAATAATATATGATACCCTGTCTCTTTTCAACACCGTATGTATTTTACCGTAAAGACATAATTTTAATTTTACTTCCAGTAATTCAGTAGAACACTCTTATGACATCAATTCATACGAAATACATTGAATACTGCTTGTAAAATTAAAATACTTTAATTTTTAATATGTTATCTTCCTATTCTTAATAACCTGTTTTACGTCATTCGTAAATGACTGAATGATATGCAGTTAATAATTGATCGATTGAATACTCATTTATTTTAAAGATTTTTGGCATAGTAATGGTTTATCATGTTTCCATTTTACAGTTTCGATTATTGCATTAGGAAATTAATTTTTCCGAGATAATCCAAAATATAATTATCCTTTAGTTAATTTTGGCTTTCCCTTAATCTGGCGCCCGGGGCGCCCCCCCTAGTTCCGGGCCTGATATAAATGGAGAAAAGAAATAATTCCGATTACATTATATTTCAAAGGCTGCTTAAACATTATTATTCAACTAAAATGTGGAATACATTTTTTACAATGTGGAAACCAGTTGTAAAAATAATTTTTTTTATTTTAATTATGAAAAATGCCGACACACAACTTTTTAGTTCAGTTACCGTTGTTTTTGCATAAATGCAAATTTATAAGTGATTCGCGCATCTCTGCTGTATTCGTTGTCCTTATATTAAATGGGACATCCTGTATATCAGTATATTTTTGAAATACCCATAATGAACTCATTTTAATAAACCTCATCAAAAGATCTATTATGAATACATGCTGATTTTTTGAGTAGGTATTCTGATGAAATGCATGGACGTACCAGGTTCAAATTATCTTTAGATTTTTCCAAAATACATAAACAATTATTGGTGACGTAACTCGGATTTTTTTTTCAATTTTCTTACGTATCGAATTTGCGAAATTTTGCATGTCTACCTAATTTGAATATCTTCCACTTAATCCGATGGATATTCATGTGTGTGAAGTTGGCCCCGCACTTTTTGATTTTCGAAAAATTTTTTAATGTGCTGAATTGTGCTAGGTTTGTGCTGTTTAAATTTTCTCGTTATTTCAAGTAGTTTTCGAGATATTTCACTAAATGCATAAAATGGGCCAGCCCCGCACTTTTTGAAAATTTGAGTTTTAACCACTGAAATGAATTGTGCTAGACGTATACTGAGTTGTGCCGTTCGAATTTTTGAGATGGATCTCTTAATTTCCCAGAAAATGGAAAATTAAAAAAAAAAGTTAGCCCCGCACTTTTGTTTTTTCTTATCGGAAATGAGTGTAAAAAATTGTGCTATGCTTGTGCTGCGTTGTGCCGTAAAAATTTTCATGGAAATACCTCGCATTTTCCGGAAAATTCCGAAAATCCATTACAAGGCTAGCCCCGCACTTTCGTTTTTTTTTAATCGGAATATGTGGAAAAAATGTTACGCTTGTAGTTGTGCCGTTATATATTTTTGAAAAATCGAGTTTTTTTCCGAAAAAACTGGAAAATTCGACTAAAGATAGCCCCGCACTTTATCTTTTTTTCCATAAAAATCATCTCATAGATTTGTGCTACATTTGTGCTGACTTGTGCTGAATTTTTTTTTCAGAAAAAAACTTCAAGTTGTCTTTTTAAACGGTGAAAAATCAAAATATCAGTAGATTGAATGATGAATTGTGTGAATGGCAACACTGTTGTGAAGTTAGCCCCGCACTTTCTGATTTTCGACAAAATGTTTGTGGTGCTGAATTGTGCAAGGTTTGTGCTGCTTTGTGCCGTAAAAGTTTTTTTTTTCAAATGGTACGGTTAATAAGATATTTCACTAAGTAAGTAAAAGCGAATAATGTAAATTTTCATTTTTTCTTTCCCTAACTTTTTTTTTGATTTTCCATTTTCTGGGAAATTAAGAGATCCATCTCAAAAATTCGAACGGCACAACTCAGTATACGTCTAGCACAATTCATTTCAGTGGTTAAAACTCAAATTTTCAAAAAGTGCGGGGCTGGCCCATTTTATGCATTTAGTGCAATATCTCGAAAACTACTTGAAATAACGAGAAAATTCGAACAGCACAAAGCAGCACAAACCTAGCACAATTCAGCACAACAAAAATTTTTTCGGAAATCAAAAGGTGCGGGGCCAACTTCACACACATTGGACATTCTGGGAATTGTAGAGGAATAGTATATTCTAAAACAAGTTGCAGAATGGGCACCTATTCCAACACGAATGCATGAGTGTTGGAATTGCCTTCTGCAACGAGTATTAGACGATATTTTCTCTATTTCAGTCAAGAATTGTGAGAAATTTATTGGAATTCAATGAAAAATTCAGATTATACCTCCTAATGCCTTTTGTATTTTATTTTCGCAGTTGGTGTGACTGATGCGAAAATTGACAGATTATAGAATTTGAATAGTGCGTTCAATCTCTACATGGTTTAATATTGACAATTGACATGCAACGGACGCGTGTTGACATTCGAAAGGATAGGATGTCAGTGTTGTCAACCATAAAACGAAAAATATAACAACTAAAAACAATGCTGTAATGAGTTCATTACAGCACTGTTTTTAGTACTGTAATGAACTCATTACGACACTGAAATAGAGAAACCAAATTTCAAATGCTCCTAAACTTGGCCCAATAACGAACTCCGTGAGTGAATAATTTGTTGATAAATTGTATTTGAAAATTGATTGATTTGTCCTATAGATTTGAATGTCAAAAAGGATTTATAAATTAATATTATTATTAATTGCTTAATAGGCACTTCAGCTTTAAATATTCGGTATAATGTGTATCTTAAATAGACTTACAAAAGGTTCCACGACATTATGTGTAAGCGGTCGGTACAAACCGACATTTATTTTCATTTCAAGATCAATTTTTGGCTCGCTTTTTCTAGTAGAATAGCGTTCTATCGTTTTCGGGAGGAAAATGACCTCAATCGATTGGGACTGTCTTCCTGATGAAGAACACATGTGCAAACATTAGGAAGTTTGATCCAAATTTAATCGCACGCCGCCTAGTTAATGTCTCTGAATCAGTCGATTTATCCCAATCTAAAATGAGGAATATGAAGAAAAAGTTACAGATATTCAGGAGATCAGCTCCTACTTCAGAATATGTGTCACATTCATTCAATATAGATGAATTGAGGGCTGCAATCAAATCTACCAAATCTCGAAAGGCAGCAGGTTTTGACGGAATTTATCCAGAATTCATCAAACATTTAGGAAAAAAGGCCTTGTCTTGGTTATTGACTTTCTATAACAATATTCTGAATTCGGGAAACTTTCCTTCCGAATTTCGTAAGGCTAAAGTAATAGGGATTTTGAAACGAGGAAAAAATCCTTGTGATCCTAGTAGTTATCGACCCATCAGTTTATTGAGTGTTCCTTTCAAGATATTAGAAAGGCTAATCCTTTTTAGAATTAAATCTTCTATAGAAAATGCTCTACAAAATTTCCAGGAAGGCTTTAGGAAAAACAGAAATTGTTCGGATCAGGTTCTCAGCCTTACAACTTTCATAGAATCAGACTTAAATGATAGGTTGAAAACAGGAGCTGCTTTCATCGATTTATCTTCGGCATATGACACTGTGCGGAAAGATGGATTAATGTTCAAACTCTATACCCATCTGAAATGTGGGAAAATGGTACGATTATTAGAAAATATGTTATCTTATAGAAGGATTCGTGTTTTTATTGACAATAAAAGTAGCAACTTCAAAACATTGAAAAACGGTCTTCCTCAAGGATCAGTTTTAGCTCCTTTACTTTTCAATTTATATCTAAGTGATTTGCCCACTACATCATCTCAAAAATTTGTTTATGCTGACGACATTGCTATTGCTTACCAACATTCGGATTTCCATACTCTGGAAAACATACTGTCATCTGATTTGGAAATTTTAAAGAATTATTTTATTGAGGGGCGATTATGTCCAAATCCCAACAAAACAGAGGTATCTTGTTTTCATCTGAATAATCATGAAAAATATAGAAAATTAGCTGTAACTTTCAACGATTCTCCTATCAAACACAATTTCTATCCAAAATACTTAGGAGTTAAATTAGATTCATCTCTCAATTACAAGGCTCATTTAAATGATCTGAGCCTAAAACTGAAAATTAGGAATAATATTGTTCAGAAATTAGCAAGATCGTCTTGGGGTGCTGATGATTCTACTCTTCGCTCAGCATCTCTAGCCCTAGTCTTTTCTGCAATATTGTATATTGTATTGTATATTTTCTGAGTATTGTTGCTCTGTTTGGTTTAATAGTGCACATACACAAAAAATTGATGCACAATTGAATACATCCATGAGAATAATTGCTGGCACCATAAGATCAACACCGGTTAATTGGTTCAGTATTGTCTAATATTGTCCCTCCCCATATTCGCAGACAGACTGCAGCTCTGAATTCTTGGAATAAATATCATTATTTCCCAATTTATTCCCAATTATTTCATATTTTCCACAAAATTGAATTCCCATATTGAAGTCACGTAAACCATTATGGCATAATACGTTCTTCAATATCAACATAATTGATAAAGAATTATGGAAGACTGAGTGGAACTCTCACGAAATGTTCAATAAGTATCTCGTTTCTGATCCTTCTGAAAAAGTTCCTGGTTTTGATCTTCCAAGAAAAATTTGGACAGTTCTTAATCGTTTGAGAACAGGTCATGGTCGTACCAATGGCATGCTATTTAAATGGAACTCAGTTCCTAGCGCAAGTTGTGAATGTGGAGAAGCAGAAGAAACAATACCTCATCTCATTAATAGTTGTCCCATATATAAATTTCAATATGGTTTTAGGGCTATTCATGATGTTTCCAACTCTTTTTTGGAATGGTTATGAATTTCAAACGAATATGATACGTATTTTTGTTATTCAGCTCTTTTTTCTGCTTTTGTCTTTTTATTTTCAGATTCAATGTGAGCACCTTGAAGAAGTCTCTGTCTCCATCAATAGAAGATCACTCTTGAAGAAAGAAGTCCCTGAAATATATTTCAGCTTATTTTTGTATTTTCGCACTTAGACGGGGAGCCAGGGTTTTTTTTACTGGGGTTTTTTTCCTAGGCTTTTATGGCATACGCCGAATTATATGACACCCCGTCACTAACCCCTGATCTATATGCTTTATTGTTTGCTAACTAAATATTGTCAGCCAAAAGTTCAAAAGAATATAAATATATATATAGGAAGTTTGTTCGGCCGGCCGTATACTCTCTATCATCCGAAATAGTTTTCATGTTTGCAGAATAGATTAACTGTTCAAATATCTCAGCCAAGTTCGTTATTGGGCCAAATCCGTCCAATCGTTCAGGAATTATGAGCATCTAAAATGGTCTTTCCTCCATAACTTGTAGAATATCCGTCGCATCAACTTGTAACTTAAAATATATTGGAATTAGTTGAAACGAATACGAATTTTCATGATATTCCCAAAAAAAAGGTTTAATAATTTATACCTAGTAAGATTTCCAACGTAATCAGACAAAAATGTGTGCATTTATGGTATTGATATCTTTCATTATCGTAGATGTATAAGTTTTTCGTAGTCCTGTATACAGATTACGTAATGAGTGCGTGTCTGTACATAAAGAGAAACACGTGATTAACATTATATGACTGCAATTCATTTTGATTTATCCGCAAATGACCCAGTTGTTGCTGACCACTTTCTATTTCTTTCAGGACAGACACAATGGGAGTATTCGACACTCGCTGGACGATGGTGTCCTATAATGCCGTCTTTGCCATTTTGGTAAGAGCAATTATTGAAACGTTACATAAAAATCGATTCTATTCAGTCACACTCCTAAAACTTTCTGTTTTATTATATTATGAGATGGTTCTTATAATAAGTAACCTACGTAAGCTGCATTTATGGATATGGGAAAACGAAAAAGTCTTTAAAAATGTACCGGTGTCCTTAATTCGTTGTCTATCTCAGAAACCCGATGATCTAGAAGAAAATACAGGGTGTCTCAAGTTCGAGTGCTTATTAGACGTCTCTGGAGAACTAAACATATTTGAAATCTGAAAATTGGGATTATGATATTGTTCGAAGTTCTCTACAGAGCTAAAATAATTTCGAAGCCCAACAACTTCCGGTTATACAGGGAGTGAAAATAAATTCGACGAAAAAAATTTTTTTTTCAAGTTTTCCATTCCTGGTATGATCGAGTATTCAATAGTGAATACATTTCTGTTAAAACCATTGTATTAAATCGAATAGTTTTCAAAATATTCAGAAAAGACTGGAAAAAAAGTAAAATATGTTCAGTCAGTAATATGTTCATTATTCTTATTTTGAATATCCTGAGCGTGAACCGTTTTTACAACATCGAAGAGAAAGGATGTGAAAAGGTCATTCATCCATTGGATTTCAAAAATATTATCACAGGGTGTTTCAAATTTTGTGTTGAAAATTGTGATCTTAAATTGGCCATAACTTCTGTTTTTCAAATTAGAACCCTATTTTTGGCGCTCTTGTTCACCCGAACAGAGTGCCTATCATTTTGCCCGAATGTCTGTAATTTTGGAATATCGAGCCGAAAATGGTCTCAATCGATTGGGTTCGACTCCCTGATGAAGAATTCGTGGCGAAAGTTGAGTCTGTCCGGCCGGCCGGCCGTATCCTCTCTAGCATCCAAAAGGAATCAGCTAGAGTTTTCAAATTTTCAGAATAAGTTAATTGTCCAAATATCTCAGTCAAGTTCGTTATTGGGCCAAATCCGTCGGATGGTTCAGTAGTTATGAGTATCTGAAATTTTGTTTCCTCAATAACTACTAGAATATCCATCCGATCAAGTTGATACTCGGAATGTTATTGAGGGAGGCTGAAACGAAACGACTTGCAAAATTTCGCAGAAATCGTCGCGCTAGAAAATTTTTAAAAAATTCCCAAAAAAAAAATTTTCAATACTCAATATCTCCTAAGACTTAATTTAGATTTAAATAAAAATCCGTATATATATTATTTCATTGTCGTAGCTTTCCCGCTTCTGAAGAAATGATCATTTTTTTCATTTACTCAAGAGAAAAATAGAAATGTCATGAAGTCCGAGCTTTGTCATTGAAAGATTTGCCATCACAGATCGATATTCGTTTGACAACTTGCGGACCTAGATATCAGTGTCAGTTGGCGTAATATCAATCAAAATTTTCATAGAATTCATAGAGGTAGAATTCGATGTCGATGACGTTGTCAAAATTCAGAAATGCACAGACGTAATATTAATAAAAAAATTTTTATCATAGAGAAAGAATTTGATGGAAAGCAATGACGTAAGTTTTTAGGAGAAACATAGAACAAAATTTGGTGAAAATTATGAGTGGTTATTTTCAAATTGAGAAAAAGGTTTGTTTATTCATTAGGCTTTCATATTTACATCACATCGTCCCATAGTACGGAAAAAGACTATTGTTCACCCGATCAGAGAGCTTATGGATTTGTTAAGGTTTGAATATTTACTCGCAAGTAGCTCAACAAGAGCGCCAAAGCAATCTGACCTCACGTCAGTGCTTTCTGAATTTTTTTTATAATTGTGTTTGATTCTGCGGTCAAAAATAATGATAGTTTTCTCACATGATTATGCTTCTAAATTCAATAATTTCTAAGTTATTTGAGATTTTCTGGATTTATGTAGTACGTAGAGTCAAATTAATAAGGATATTCTGTGAGCATAGAAGATAAATCATCCCATTTGTAATGCACAAGTGTCAGACAGGTCTTATTGTTAGTCGTTATGAAATTTTTTGATTTCACAAAATGAATCGTGTCTATTCTAATAATGATATTGTTTATTTCAAATCCATGGTGGATTACACAAAATGTTGAGTATCCAGTGAGAGAAGTTTCCCTAGTTTTTTTTCACAATTTCTGAAAAGATGTTTCAAACTTTCCAAATTTTGGAATGTAAGAGCCCCTAAAGAATACAAAAAAAAGGGCAGTTGATGAAATTAGTATTTCGATTTATTTCAAAGCGAATGAGAATTCAACTCTTCAATAGGAAACACATTAAATAGATTCGCTACTTCATTCAGTACACCGATTTATGATTATAAATAAATTATGATAATAAAAATACAAACTCAAATTAACAAGAGAAATGATCAGGTAAGAGTTTCAATATGGTAACCATTTTGTTCCACACACTTTCGACTACGTCTTGAAACACCTCGGTTAGTCGCTCGCTCAATTTCCTCCCCTTTGGTGAGTGGAAAGCATCCTCCACATGCCGTTTCAAATCTTCTTTGCTTTCAATAGGAGATTCATAGACTATGTTTTTTATTCAACCCCATAAATAAAAATCTAAGGTAGTAAGATCGGGAGATCGTGGGGGCCAAAACAGTGAAGAACGCCGTCCGATCCACCGATTACCAAACATTGCATTCAGTTCTTCAGACACCTCGTGCGAACTATGTGCCGGAGCCCCATCCAATTGATAATATGCGGTAGTCAACATACTCAACGGCAGTTCATCCGAAAACTCAGAAACAAAATTTCTCAGGATTTCCAAACATTTTTCTGTATTTAAATTTTCTTCATAAATGTAGTACCGCACTTTATTGTTCATCAAAAGAGCAAACACATTAAAACTAAATTTGTTCTGGGGGTTTCTTTGTCTTTTTCTATGAGGATTTTCACTTCTCCAAATGTAGCAATTCTTTCTATTAAATAGTCCTTCATTATTGAATTTTGCTTCGTCTGTCCAAATGATATTTTTCAAAAATTTTTCATCATTTTCAAGTTTTTCTAATATTCCTCTACAAACATTTAACCTTTTTATGTAGTCACCTGGCTCTAATGCATGAACTTTCTCATATTTGTAGTCATGCATGTTGAGTTTTTCAAAATTAGGTGCACTGCATTAATGTCTAAATCGATTTCATCAGCTGCACTTCGAATAGATGCATTTTCATTCGCTTCGAAATAAGTCAAAACACTAATATAATTTTCCTCATCATCAACTACCCTTCTTTTGTATTCTTTAGAGGCTCTTACACATCCAAAACTTTGAAAGTTTGAAACATATTTTCTAAAGATCTTCTCCGTCATGGAAGGTAAATGGGGATACTTCTCGTTGAAGGCCTGGCAGGTTCTACTAATAATTCTGTCACATTCACTATGTATATAAAATAGATCCATAATTTCGTAAGTAGAATAACGGTTCATTTTGTTAAATCGAGAAATGAAGATAACGATTCACAATAACACCTGACACTTGCGAATTATTAACAGATAATTTATCTTCTATGGGTACAGAGTGTTCCCATGGTTTCGAAAGAATATTAATTGAATTATTTTAGATGCAATCAATTTGACTCTACGTACACCATAAATCCAGAAAATCTCAAATAACTTAGAAATTATTGAATTTAGGAGCATAATTATGTGAGAAAACTATCATTATTTTTGACCGCAGAATCCAACACAATTATAAAAAAATAGGGTTCTAATTTGAAAAACAGAAGTTATGGCCAATTTAAGATCACAATTTTCAACACAAAATTTGAAACAACCTGTGATGATATTTTTGAAATCCAAAAGATGCACGACCTTTTCACATCCTTCCTCTTCGATGTTGTAAAAACGGTTTACGCTCAGGATATTTAAAATAAGAATAATGAACATCTAACTGACTGAATATATTTGACTTTTTTCCATTTTTTTTTAAATATTTTGAAAACTATTCGATTTAATACAATGGTTTTAACAGAAATGTATTCACAATTGAATACTCGATCATACCAAAAATGGAAAACTTGAAAAAATTTTTTTTCGTCGAATTTATTTTCACTCCCTGTACAACCGTACAGGGATCTGTTTTTTTTAGGTTTTCTAAATACACGAAAACTTTGAAATCCTGTATTGGGCGTTTACTTTTCGTTATTGAAAAGAATAAGGAATTCCCGAAGTACTATTAATTTCGAAAGAGACGTCATTATATGGATTGGAGATAGAATGAATCACACTCCCACCTAGTACACGGTCGAATCGAGTAGTCTGCCTTGAAAAAAAGAATTGACGTAACGCAGCCTTGCTAAACGCCCGCGATACTCTTTCAAGTCGTCTCACCCACCACTCTGTTTTCGGACAAACATCCATCATTTTTGAACGAATAATAATTTGAAGAGATATTCCGTGGCGTTGCCACACTGTCAGAAATGTGCAACGTTTTCTTTCGCCGATTTCCAGGTCGCCTAGCAACAGTCACTTTTTATATTTTTGGCGCTCTTGTTCACCTGAACAGAGTGCTTATCAATTTGCCCAAATGTCTGTGACTTTCGAATTTTTGGGCAAAAGTGGTATCAATCGTTTTGTTTGGACCTACTGATGAATAATCCGTGGTCAAAATCGATTCTGTCCGTCCGTCCGTCCGTCCGTTCCGTGAACACGATAACTCTCGAACGGATGAAGCTAGAGAGTTGAAACTTTCAGAATAGGTTTGAGGTATAAATATCTCGGCTAAGTTCGTTATTCGGTCAAATCGGCAGAATAGGTTCGGAGTAACAAAAAAAAAATTTTTTTTCAAATGACACTGTTCAAATAAAAATTTTTTTATGGTGCAGTTTTATCAGACGTATACAAAAATACCACTTTCGACTTCGACAAGCTAATAGTTCTGGAGATATGATTTTTCAAAATTTAAATAATTGTCAGCGACATTGAAGGATCTCTATATCTCCATGAAAGTAACTACGTTCGGTTGAGTAACGGTGAGAAACGTCAGAATTATTTTCCAAATAGGAGAGTACAGGTTCAATTCCGTACGGAGTTTGAACTCAAGAAGTTTTTATCAACATTGATTATTATTTGACTTAATCTTAGAGATTTCAACTTTTGTATTTTTATTCAAATAGATGTTAATGTTACTTTCAAAGAATTGAATAATTACTCGTAAGTGGTTTACAAGAGCGCCTAAGCCAACTGACCTTACGTCAGTGCTTTCTAAATTTTTTTCTGATACGAGAGGAATGTTCGCCCTTTTAATTTTATAATACAAATTCTAACCAGGAAGTTCTCAATTCCTCGGCTGAAAATTGGAAATATTTGTGAAATATGGCGGTGAAATTCATCATTGTCGCGGCCCCGAAAAATATCGTTTACTTTTCATTTATTAACACCAAAGAATAGAGACATGAGGGAGCACTCTGTCAAGTTATAACCATAGATAAATAAAAGTACATAGATCGGAAATTCTCGCCGATTTTTACGACAACGCGACACTAGCGGTTGATGCGGGATTCAGCCGAATTAAAGGGGTAGGGGAAGTAAAATTCTCGTCGGGGTAAATGAGGGGTATTGGCGGGCTATTCTAAATTATTCCAATTGTATATTTCTCTAAAATTCATAATTTCACAGTTATTCACTCTAGTTTAATCTTAATTGTAAATGTAATTAGTATAAGCTAAATTTCTGGGCTTACAATCATAATACGATTAGAGTGAGTAACTCTGAAATTATGAATGATATACAGGGTGGCCATTTGAAAACGAAACAGACGAGATTACAGACGAAATAAGTTTTTTCGATAGAAATGCTCAGAAAGGTCGATAGCTGTTTCGAGGGGGACAACTTAAGATGTAGGTTACGGACGCATAGCGCTTCAACCCTTGCTGCTACAACCCTTACCCCCAATTTTTAAATAGGGAAGATGGGGTTAGTGATACCTCCATTCAAAGGTATTTTTATACTGATTTCAGCACAGTAATTGTTTTTTCATTTTATGCATTAGTTCTCGAAATATTCATGCGTCAGTTAATTTTATCACTTAAATTAATTTTTTGCGAATAATTGACATTTCGTGCTTCCGAAACACCGAAATTTCCGTACTTTTATTTGAAATTGCAAAACATCTACCACTGGGCAAATGAAGTCATACCGTACGTGTTGATGCTACTAGGGTAAGATGTTCGACTAGCTGCTTTATTTACTGAAATCATTCTCTAACTGTACGGTATAGGAACGATTTGAAGTATTGATCTAAGAAATAAGATATTCAAAGTAAAGTAATTAATTTATCAAAAACTCACATCAATTAATTAAATATTCAAATTGTTCACCATTAGCTTCCATACAATGAAATGAGTTTTGTTCGAAACGCACATTTTGCAGCATTTCTGGAGTGATTTGACGACATTCGTTCACTATTAGCCCAGTCGGGTTAGCATTTAACCCTGCAAAAATTCCCAGGCGCATATTTATTGTTGGAATCTTTGGGGGGGTCAGTGGGAGTCTAAATTCAAAATGGCGACCAAATTCCAACGGAGCGTCAGCCGCCATTTTGAATTTAAGCCAAAACGGTTTTTGCTTAATAACTTCGCCATTTTCAACTTTTCGACAAAAGTTTAAAGAGCAAAGTTGTTGCAAATTTAATTATCTACAATTTATTTCTGGCAAATTTTTTCGTATAAACGATATTTTTAAAGTTAAGCGGTAAAATAGTGAAAAACTATTAACATCGAATTATCTCATTAAATATTAACTTTTGGACAAAAATGTTCTGCAACAAAGTTGTAGAGAATTGAATTTCCAAGAAATTTGGTCCTTACAACTTTTTCCGTAAAATCGATATTTAAGGTGCTACGCTTGCGGTAAAGGCAAAATCGGTCAACAAAAGTAAATTCAATTTAGCTGCTCTTCCACCCACCTCAACAGCGTTGGCACAGCATGTCTATAGGACGTATTTACAAGTGCAAATGTGGCTGCAATACGAAATAGATGCTTCAGAGTGGGGTTGGAACCGATAACCACCACTGCAGAACCCGCACCAGAATCGTTGCTGAAAACGATTTCTTGCAAATGCAAGACAAATTGCGGTAAAATGTGCGGGTGCCGTAAAGCAGGCCTCAAATGTTCTGTTATTTGCCAAAACTGCAATGGTGAAACATGCGATAATGTTGTCGAGCTTCAGGAGCTACTTGAAGAAAACGAAGATGATCTTCCTATCGAGAACGATGATTTATCGCCAATTGATGACAGCACAATTCAATGGGAGGATAGCTGCGAAGAGCAAGCTGACGATGTCGATGTGGCAGGACCATCATCGAAAAAAAAAAAAAGATTCAAGTAGTTCCGACAACGAAGATGGACAAAAAAGATCGAGCGAGCCGTCTGCCTTATAAGAGAAAAAAAAAAAAAAAACATAGCCTGGACCGTTTACGCTTGCAAGAAAAATCGCATGTTCAGCTTAAAATGCTTATAAGGAACAATACGGCACAAATCGCTATGCACTTGCAAGCGGAGAAACGTGGATTAGGCCTACTGGGGATACCACGTAAAAAAAAACGCGCCGGAACTCTACCCTGAGGTGGTGCGGAAACGAGTTCGCGAAATAACATTTTTACGGGTCTCTTTGCCTTTACCGCAAGCGTAGCACCTTAAATATCGATTTTACGGAAAAAGTTGTAAGGACCAAATTTCTTGGAAATTCAATTCTCTACAACTTTGTTGCAGAACATTTTTGTCCAAAAGTTAATATGAGATAATTCGATGTTAATAGTTTTTCACTATTTTACCGCTTAACTTTAAAAATATCGTTTATACGAAAAAATTTGCCAGAAATAAATTGTAGATAATTAAATTTGCAACAACTTTGCTCTTTAAACTTTTGTCGAAAAGTTGAAAATGGCGAAGTTATTAAGCAAAAACCGTTTTGGCTTAAATTCAAAATGGCGGCTGACGCTCCGTTGGAATTTGGTCGCCATTTTGAATTTAGACTCCCACTGACCCCCCCCAAAGATTCCAACAATAAAAATGCGCCTGGGAATTTTTGCAGGGTTCGGCCCTTTTTTTGTCTAACCCGACTGGGCTATATACGTCTTCTTAAATCTTTTATGGAATCGGGCTGTGTAGAGTAAATTTTACTCTTCAAGTGGCCCCAAAGGAAGAAATCTAGTGGTGACAGATCTGGCGATCTGGCTGGCCATTCAGTGGGACCCCTTCTTCCAATCCACCGATTTGGAAATCTTTGATCCAGATATTCTCGAACTGGTAAGGCGTAGTGTGGAGGAGCTCCATCCTGGTGAAACACAATCTGATCTTCCACATGATTTCCAGCATTGTTTTCAATAATATCCGTCAAAATTGTATCAATGTGATTTTCCAATAAGTCCAAATACATATCTCCAGTAAGATTACCAGGTAAAAAGAACGGGCCGACAATATTGTAATGAATTGGGACTGGAATATTTTTGTGGCATCATTAATGATTTGATTTTCTTACCTGGTAATCTGATTAGAGATATGTACGTATTTGGACTTTTTGGAGATTTCTATCGATCAAATGTTACCGCATGTTATTGGAAATACTGCAAATTATATCGAAGATAATTTAGATTGAGTTTCAGCAAAATTGAGCTCCTTCGCAATACGCTTTGTTTGTTCGACATCTTGATTAAAGATTTCTATGTCAGTGGATTGGAGGAAGGAAGCCACAGTCATGGTTGTTTTGAAGCTCAAAATGTCGATTTTTCACAAAAAAAACACTACAAGTGCCATGAAAACACCACTTCATTTTCAAATACTTAGTTAAGAATATTTCGAGAACTAATGCATAAAATGAAAAAACAAATACTGTGCTGAAATCAGTATAAAAATACCTTTCAAATGAGGTATCACTCACCCCATCTTCCCTATTCAAAAATTGGAGGTGGGGGTTGTAGCAGCAAGGGTTGAAGCTCTATGCGTCCGTAACCTACATCTTAAGTTGACCCCCTCGAAACAATGGCCACCCATATAATATATTCAAAACACAGTGAAGTTATATATTAAAAAAATAATGTGTGATACTTTTCATCTTTATGTTGAATAGAATTATTTACCCTGTACATTTAATAGTTTGGTAATATTATTTGATTTCAGGGTTTATTTCTACTATAATAAAATGTATTCTGGCAACGTTTCGGGCAGTGCCCTTTTTCTAGCCTGTAAAAATATCACATACAATATACAACAATTAAAACGAACAAACAATTTATATGTATCGTAAACTGAAAAATATTTTGTTGAACAGAGATCTAATATAATGGTACCTTAAAGAATGGATTATATTCAGTCTTTTCCCAACTTATTTTGTTGGGTGTCATTGAAGTTATAATGTCAACTGATTCTAGAAGTGTCACGTCATATTTAATTTCTTCTTCTTTGTGTTTGTTGGTCTGTTCATTTTAGATTATTCAAAAGAGTGGAATAGATGTTGTGTAAATTCCTAATATCTGATCTGTCGTTAATGGAATTCTCATTTTGTTTTATGCGGATCATCTCAAGAAACTCTCTTGATTTTTTATTTGGTTCTCGGTCCAATACTGTTTCGTCATAATTGAAAGTGTGTTCATTCTCTGTTTTGTGTCTGTAAAGTGCCGTTGGCGTTTTGGAGTACTTGTGTCCTTTCAGTCTATCCTTCAACTTTTGCTCTGTCTGTCCTATGTATACGCCTTCACAATTATTACATTCAATCTTGTATACAACATGTGATGTTTCGTTTGCTGGTGTTGGTGATTTTAATTTACTATATAGATGTTTAGTTTGGATGTGTGGTTTGTGAGCTATTTTTACTTTACTGTAAGGTTTTAAGATATTTTCTATTTTTTCAGATAGATAGGGTACGTACGGTATTGGTATGAATGTAGTTGGTTCTTCTTTTTTATTTGGTGAATTTTCGGTGTTGTATAGTTTGTGTGTACTCTGTTTTATTACTTTTTTCATTTGTGATAGAGGATAATTGTTTTTTATTAAAAGTGAAGTAATGTCCTGTATGATGGTAGGTCTGTAAATAGGCGATGTTAGTTTTAGTGCTCTGTCGATGTATCCGATCATAATAGCCTTCTTTTGTTTATGGATATGTCTTGAATTGAAATCTATTATTCTATCAGTGTTTGTATGAGTTATTTCTGTATAGTTTTGTTTGTATTTGAGTTATTCACTCTTATAAGTGTTAAGTCCAGAAAATTTATTGAATTATTTATTTCTGTCTCCATCGTTAACTGAATTTTATGATGAAAACGGTTTAAATCATTAATTATTTTTTCGATTTCAGCTTCAGATGTTATTATTAAGCAATCATCTACATACCTTTTGAAAACTGTTATGTCGTAATTATTTCTGGACAAAACTTTTTCCTCCAAATATTCCATTACCAAATGAGCTATCTTACTTGAAATGGGACTACCCATCGCAACCCCATCTATTTGTTGATAAAAATCTTCCCCAAATTTGAAGTAGCATGTTCCTAATGTTAGTTGGACTGCCTCAATGAATTCGCTTTTTGGAATCGATGTACGTGGTTCTATTGACTGCCATTTTTCATGTAAAATTTGAGGTACTAGAACTGTTGGTATATTCGTGTACAATTAAACAACATCCAAGGAAAAAAATTTATGGTCATGAGGTATATGTAATTTGTCTAGTTCTTTTTTTAATTCGAATGAGTTTTTCGTGTAATAGGGGTTCTTGTTGGTGATGTTGGATAGTATTTCTGATAGATATTTAGATAATTTATAAAACGGAGATTGTGAGTGAGATATTATTGGTCTCATTGGTGTGTTAGGTTTGTGTATTTTGGGGGACCGTAAATTTTAGGAGGCATACTGTTGTGAATGGACAATGACCTGGCTGTTTGGGGTGATATGTAGCCTGAATTTTCCCATTTTTTTTATAATCGAATTATTATATTTTTGCAATGAGGATGTTGAATCTTTTTTAATTGCTTTATATGTTGTGGTGTCACTTAAAAGTCGTCTCATTTTGGATGTGTACTCTTCTTTTTCCATTATTATTGTTGAATTACCTTTGTCTGCTTTTGTGACTATAATTTGTGGGTTTTCCATAAGAAATTTCTTTGTTTTGTAGTAGTTTGAAATACATTTCTGTTGTTCCGGTTTCAACTTTGAATTTTTTATTTTGTTACAATGTTGTGTAAGCGTACTTGCTAATTTTGTTCTGATGGCATTCTGGTCTTCCTGAGAAAGTTTAATTATGTTGCTTTCGATGTTAGCGATTATTTGATTCATTGGTACCTGTTTTATATTGTTAGTGTTTATAGCAAACTTTGGATCAAGATTTAATATGTTTTGAATGTCAGGTGGTATTGTAGTGTTAGAAAAATTTCTTATTGTGTTCTGTATCGTATTCTGTTGGACAGGGAATTGTTTTAGGTTCAGTATGTTTAGTTTATTATTTGTCTAATTGTGTTGTGTTGTATATTTGTATTCATTAATACACCTTGTAAAACTAGAAAATTCTTCTTCAGATATTCGTGTCTCGAGTGTGTTGAGAATTGGTGTTAATGATCTCTGTAGACTATTGATAGTCTTCGTTGTGTCTGTTATTATTAACTTGAGAATTTGTTTCAGATATTTTATATGCAAATGTTGGTATTTTTTACTTAAGTACTCACTCTTGATCTCAATATGTTCATTTTTGACTTTCATCTTTATAGTATTTTGTAAATTGGCATGTCCGTTCAAATAAATAAATAAATCATGATAAGGACTTTCCAGCCCCTGGATATAAGACAGCAAACTTCCACATTTCGTGATGATTGAAAAAAGTTACTTGATATAAAAATTGTTTCAGGCAATCTCCTCACATCTGATAAGCGAAGCAGCAAATCTTCCATCAGTACAAAGTGAGTATTAAATAAATTTCCATTTCAATTATAGAATTCGTTATGAATAATTTGACGATGTTCGAAACATCAAAGAATCCACAGGAACAGTTATGTGGCAAAAATTTCTGAGCCCGAACCGTTAACAAGAAATCTTCCATATACGTTAACCGCCAGAGGCGGTGCAGGTTTCGTCTTCTCTTGTTCATCACATGCCTGAAATTTTCAATGTACAGAATGAATTGAAATATCTACCGAGGTTTCTGTGACTGACACTAGAGGTGGACAAAATTCGTTGCCTACTGAAGGGTTCTCGAGAACTATAGCAGCTAGAAGAAAACATTCTCAAGCCCTTTTTTCCTCAATACTCTAAATATAAAAACAGATCCAGTCTACTGTTCATAGATTTTGATTTATCAACGAAGATTGAGAAATTGTCATTTTCAATAACTCGCTTGTTTGAACTCGTACTTGAAATCTGTTGTTACATTCTACAGGCTCTTTTTTAAGAGTAATTCGAATATAATATGATTCAAATTTTTTAATCCAACCATTGTTGAGAAGGATTCATGATATTTCAAATGTAAAGTATATTCAAAATTTACCCCGTTTTGCTACAACATTTTTTCTGCTTTCAAAAATATATCATATGTCACCAATTAAATGAAAAAAAAAAAATTATACTTTTTCCTGCTGCCTCCTCGATGTCGGTTGGGATGACAGATCTCCAGAGTTCTACACTGGCAATTTGGATATGCGGGTTCGAGTACCGCCCAAGGAGACATTTTTTCCGGAATTTCAAATGTCGAATTTCGCTTACAAACACTGCCGAGTAAAATCAGATGAATTGTTCGTTTTTCATCGAAGAATATGCTTCAGATTCTCCAGAGGTGCCGACGGATGTGAGCGTGACTTGCAACAGCGATCAGATCGAAGTGAAAATCAACACCAGATCTGGAAGATTCAACGGCATGATTTATCCCAGAGGACTATCGAAGAACAGCACGTGTATGGGAGAATGGGTGCAGAGACCAGCTCCCATCAGGTACAACCTGCCGCTAAGAGGATGTAATACCATGAGCACTGAACTGGTAAGTCCTTCTTTGTCATCCAAACATCGCAATAGAGTTCGACTTTTTGAGGAAGAAACCGTGGTCAATCTTGAGTATTTCTGGTCGTCGTTGGATAGAGGTAGATTTTACATGTTTTCACACTTCTTCAATGTTCAAATATCAAGGTCAACTTCATTATTGGGACAAATCTGTCGAACGGTTTAGCAGTTATGTACATCTGATATTCGGTTTGCTGAATAACTCCTAGAATATCCAACCGATCAATTGGTAACTCGGAAAATATTTGAACGAGATTGAAACGAATGAGTGCAAAATTTCGCATAATTTTCTAACTTTTATTTGATAAACACTAACATTTATAGAAAAATATTCACACTTACAATGTTCATAGAATTCTTAACATAGTGAAGCAGTTGAAAAACTCCTTTTCATCAGGCTATGACGAAATCCCTAGCATTGTAATAAAAAAGGCTATCCGCTTTATTGTTGAGCCAATCAGGCATATTATGAATTGTGCATTTCTAACTGGTATTTTTCCATCTGCTTTGAAGCTATCAATGATAACACCATTATATAAATCTGGCTGTAATGATGATTTTAATAACTACCGACCTATTAATATTATAACAACTTTTGCAAAAATCTTTGAAAAAGTTCTTTCAGATCGCCTTATTAAATTTTTTAAGAAATATGGCATCTTTTGTTCATCTCAACACGGCTTTATGAACAAAAAGAATACATGTACAGCAATTTTTGAATTGACTCAAACTGTTATCACAGCAATTGAAAAGGGTGAAGTGCCAGTAGGACTATTTCTAGATATTTCCGAAGCTTTCGATTCTGTAGACCATAGTAGATTATTAAGTAAACTTGAAGCATATGGTATAAGGGATAACCAACTAAAACTTATACAAAGCTAACGAAAACAAAAAGTACTCATTACTATCAACGATAAAAGCTTCATTTCTGAGGATAAGGATATCATTAGTGGAGTAATTCAAGGCATACTAGGTTACTGTTCATTGTATATATAAACGACCTACCTCACAATATTGACCAAATGTTGAATGCAATCATCTATGTTGATGACACCAATATTATTAAGATCTTGTGTAACGCCTCTCAATTGAATGAAGAATTAAATACTGCCTTTTCGAGTGTAAAAAATTGGTGCACAACAAACATGCTCAAATTGAATGCACAAAAGACAGAATGTGTTGTTTTTCACTCTTCAAGGTCAAAATTTCGATTCCCAGATGAAATTTCTCTAGATGGAGGTCAAGTGAAGATCTCTGAGTCTACCAGGTTCCTTGGGGTCCATGTAGATCGTGAGTTGAGATGGGATGTACATATACATCACTTAAATAAAAAATTAAATTCAGCGTTGTACGCCATTAATGTTCTCAAGAAGTCTGTTGATCTGCCCACCTTGAGGATTTTTTATTATGCTGCTTTTCAGTCGAATTTGTCATATGATATTGTTTGCTGGGGCAACAGTTCCTTCACGGACAGCCTTTTCGTAAAACAAAAGTATGCTTTAAGATCCATTATGAACATGAAATACAGGCAGTCATGTAGGGGTGTTTTTCGGCTGGCAATATTCATACCTTAACAGGATTGTACGTGTACACTTCCCTCAAGTTTCTAATTCAGCATCAGGTTATTTTTGAGCCATATCGAAATAAGAATGAAAAGACAAGGCAAATAGACTGTTATCTCTATCCAGCTCATAAGTTCACTTTGACACAGCATAATGCTATGTACATGTGCATGAAAATGTTTAATGCATTGCCAAGGCAATTTCGCGATGTAAATACAGAGAAACTACTGCTGTGTAAGCTGAACTCTTTTATTTTGAGGTGTGAACCTTATAAAATTAAGGAATACTTTGATTTTTGTAAGGCTGAAAGGTCCATTTCTCTTTAATGTATCTTTGTTTGACGTTTTTTTCTTGTACATTTCATCATGTACTTCGAACAAAATAAATTATTATCTATCTATCTATCTATCTAGAATAAAAAAAGAAGAGAACAGACTCCGCTGTAAAAAACCCTAAGAAGTCTGTGTTGACGTCAGCAGACTACTTGAAATTGTTACAAAAGTCCTAATTTATGTTGTTGCCATTTTCAGAAATGGATTATTCAAATCAATCCTGAAAGTGTAGGTTTACCCCAAGTAGGCGCTGTGACATTTATTAAAGACAATTTTTTCAACGATCTATTCAAGGTTTTATTGCCTTGCAAATTAGAAAGTAGGCACCGATTATATTTCAATATCGCTTGGCGTTTATTTGATTTTCATTCTCTGTCATAACTCATACTCCGATTATGTAACATGAAATCTGTTTTCCGTTTCATTTGTTGAATATACACTGAAAGCAATTTTTGACGGTGTTATGTATACAGAGACTCAAACATGTCAATTGGACCAATTCTAGGAGGGATTTCTTCTGCATCTTTTCACTATAAAAAACTGAAATATCAAAATATACGCGTTAATATGATCACAAAGATCTCATTCTGTATGAGTAACTTCTTTATTGGAGAAATATGTTGACCTCATCTTCAAGGCTGTGGCTGAATGAGATGAAATCACCATCATTATTTGTGCTATTTCTGGATATAGTTAGTCAATCTTTTTAAAACATGATAGCATCCCGTGAGAAACTACAATATCTTTAATAAATACTTATTTCATTTTACCGTATTCTTTTTACATTCGAATATACTTATTATGACGTAATTCGCTAACTGTAGATAATTACTTTGGTAGCTTCAAACGACAGTACTTTGTTCGAATAAGAAGTTTCTGTTTTTATACGTTGTTTATTGATAAGTAACCGTTAAAAATAACTATAATCTGAATTATGCAGCCAAAAATGTTCTTAATTAATGAGGTACGAATTTGTAAGCAAAGTCGAATATGTCTAGTCGTCGGGGTTTGAAAATACTCTTGGCGAATTAAATGCGTAAATAATTCTATTGATTTCGTAATTGAGGATCTTAGAAATGCCAAGAAATGATGTTATTTTTTGCTCTTCTTTTCCAGGAAGATAGTATGGCTGATAGTAATCAGAAATAACAATTTATAAACTAATATAAATTCATCGTTCATAAATACACAGGGTGTTTCAAAAAAAGGTGACCCCCTCTCTAGGATAGATAGAAAACTGAAAAATTTGGGTTTACTCTATAAAAAATTTTCGTAACGCCATCCGTATTCTAGATACAGGGCCTTGAAGAAAAAAAATTATACACATTTTTTAAAATTTTGCAGAAACTACTGGCAACATTGTAATGAAATTTTATACGAATATGTTTTGGAAGTCGATACAGCCAATGAATTCGTTTTTATGTCTGACTCTCGTAGAGGGCGCTAGTTACACGGTTCGTACCATGTAGTATTGAACATAACTTTTTCAATATTAGATTTATTGGGCATAATTTCAAGCGTACTTAAACATCATTCAATTTCACACAAAAAAGGTACTCTTGGTAAAACTCGATATTGTGTAACGTTTTCGGAGTATTTTGATTTGAAAACTATGAAGTGATAACCGATGTTCGTATGAAGTAATGACAAAAATTGTATTTATCAAACAAAAATTCAAAAAATTAAAAAAAGGCTAATAACATAAATACAGGGTGTCTCAAGTTCGAGTGCCTATTAGACGTTTTTGGAGAACTAGACATATTTGAAATCTTAAAATTGGGATTATGATATTGTACGAAGTTCTCTACAGAGTTAAAATATTTTCTAAGCCCAAAAACTTCCGGTTATACAGGGTGTGAAAATAAATTCGACGAAAAAATTTTTTTTCAAGTTTTCCATTCCTGGTATGAACGAGTATTCAATAGTGAATACATTTCTGTTAAAACCATTGTATTAAATCTAATAGTTTTCAAAATATCAAAAAAAAACTGGAAAAATAAGTCAAATATGTTCAGGCAGTAATATGTTCATTATTCTTATTTTAAATAACCTGAGCGTAAACCGTTTTTACAACATCGAAGAGCAAGGATGTAAAAAGGTCATGCATCTTTTGGATTTCAAAAATATCATCACAGGGTGTTTCCAATTTTGTGTTGAAAATTGTGATCTTAAATTGGCCATAACTTCTGTTTTTCAAATTAGAACCCTATTTTTTTATAATTTTGTTGGATTCTGCGGTCAAAAATAATGATAGTTTTCTCACATGATTATGCTCCTAAATTCAATAATTTCTGAGTTATTTGAGATTTTCTGGATTTATGGTGTACGTAGAGTCAAATTGACTGCATCTAAAATAGTCAAATTGACTGCATCTAAAATAATTCAATTAATATTCTTTCGAAACCATGGGAACACTCTGTACCCAGAGAAGATAAATTATCTGTTAAAAATTCACAAGTGTCAGGTGTTATTGTTATTCGTTATCTTCATTTCTCGATTTAACAAAATGAACCGTTATTCTAATCACGAAATTCTGGATCTATTTTATATACATGGTGAATGTGACAGAATTATTAGTAGAATCTGCCGGGCCTTCAACGAGAAGTATCCCCATTTACCTTCCATGACGGAGAAGATCTTTAGAAAATATGTTTCAAACTTTCAAAGTTTTGGATGTGTAAGAGCCCCTAAAGAATACAAAAGAAGGGTAGTTGATGATGAGGAAAATGAAATTAGTGTTTTGACTTATTTAGAAGCGAATGAAAATGCATCTATTCGAAGTGCAGCTCATGAAATCGATTTAGACAGAAATTCAGTGCACCGAATTTTGAAAAAAAAACAACATGCATGACTACAAATATGGGATAGTTCATGCATTAGAACCAGGTGACTACATAAAAAGGTTAAATTTTGGAGAGGAAAAACTTGAAAATGATGAAAATTTTTTGAAAAAGATCATTTGGACAGACGAAGCAAGATTCAATAATGAAGGACTATTTAATAGAAAGAATTGCCACATTTGGAGATGTGAAAATCCTCATAGAAAAAGACAAAGAAATCCCCAGAACAAATTTAGTTTTAATGTGTTTGCTCTTTTGATGAACAATTAAGTGCGGTACTACATTTATGAAGAAAATTTAAATACAGAAAAATTTTTGGAAATCCTGAGAAATTTTGTTTCTGAGTTTTCGGATGAACTGCCGTTGAGTATGTCGACTACCACATATTATCAATTGGATGGGGCTCCGGCACATAGTTCGCACGAGGTGTCTGAAGAACTGAATGCAATGTTTGGTAACGACTAACAATAAGACATATCTGACACTTGTGAATAATAAATGGGATGATTTATCTTCTATGCTCACAGAATATCCTTATGAATTTGACTCTACGTACTACATAAATCCAGAAAATCTCAAATAACTCAGAAATTATTGAATTTAGAAGCATATAGGATATATTGAAAACTATTCGATTTAATACAATGGTTTTAACAGAAATGTATTCACTATTGAATACTCGATCATACCAGGAATGGAAAACTTGAAAAAAAATTTTTTCGTCGAATTTATTTTCACACCCTGTATAACCGGAAGTTTTTGGGCTTCGAAAATATTTTAGCTCTGTAGAGAACTTCGAACAATATCATAATCCCAATTTTCAGATTTCAAATATATCTAGTTCTCCAGAAACGTCTAATAGGCACTCGAACTTGAGACACCCTGTATGATTTCTATTAGAGTAAGTTTTCAAAATGTCCTCCGTTTTCACGAATACACAAGGCTATCCTTTTTTCTAAAGAATCCATTAATCTTCCAAATGGTTGGGAGTCAGCTGTGAGATTATTAAAGTGACGTTGTATCTATCTTTCAAATCTTGCGGTTAATTTACCTCTGCAGCATAAACTCTTTCTTTAAGATACGACCAAACTGTGTAATCCAAGGGATTAAAATCACATTACCGAGGAGGCCAATGAATCGAAGCTTCTGCACCTCTACCAATCCATCGATTCTATCATAGTGCGGTGGAGCTCCATCGTGCATAAAAAATAGATATCTTCGCTCGTTTACCGTTAAATTTTCTAATATCTCGAATAAGTGATTACTTAAAAAGTCCAGGTACATATCACCAATTAAATTTCCAGGTAGAATGTGATAACCTATTAATTTGTTACCTAAAGTTGCTGCCCAAACATTAACTTTAAATAAGTGTTGGTAATGTGCTACCCTTTTGACATGTGGATTCTCATCACTCGAGTAGTGTGCATTATGGGAGTTAAACATACCTTGCCGCGTAAAAGGGCCCTCGTCCGTAAAAAAATACATTTAAAAAAATTTGGATTGAAGGCCCTCCTTTCTTGTAATGTTTGTCAAAAATCCATTCTAACCGGTAGATCGTCTGGCAAGAGCTCTTGGATTGTCTGTAATGATAAGGATGTAGTAGCTGCTGCTCTTTAATTATCCTCCAAGTACTTGAAGAAGACGTATTTGTTTGTCTTGCCACATCCCTTACGCTAACTGTTGTATTTTGATCAACTAAATTTAAAATCATATTATCTTTATAAATGGATCTTGTTGTTCTTGGCCTACCAGAATTTATTTTTCTCACACTCCCAGTGTCTCGACAACGTCTTCCAATTGCTCTAAATGTATTTTTACTTGGAAAGTTTCTTCGAGGAATGAGAGTGAATCCAGCAACGGATTCCAGCAACACTTTTATCGCTTTTAAGCCAACTGACACTGATTAATGAGCCCGGCATTTGTTAATCGAATATCGATCTGTGATGGCCATCGTTCAAAGAAAATCATCGGGACTTATGTCATTTCTCTTTTCTCTTGAGTAAATGAAAAAAATGATCATATCTTTAGATGGAAGAGAACTAAGGCAATGAAATTTGAGGATAAGTAAGATATCGATCACCTCAATATATTCACTAATTTTTATTGAAATCCGAAAAATATCTTATGAGATAGTGCGGATTAAAAAAATTTTTTTCGTGAATTTTTTGAAAATTTTCTAGCGTGACGATTTCTGCGAAATTTTGCGAGCCCTTTTGTTGCAACCTCCCTCAACAATATTTCAAGTATCAACTTGATCGGATGGATATTCTAGTAGTTATTGAGGAAACAATATTTCAGATGCTCATAACTACTGAACCATCCGACGGATTTGGCCCAATAACGAACTTGACCGAGATATTTGGACAATAAACCTATTCTGAAAATATGAAAACTCTAGCTCGTCTCTTTTGGATGCTAGAGAGGATACGGCCGGCCGGTCGGCCGGACAGACTCAACTTTCTGAACGGATTCTTCATCAGGGAGTCGAACCCAATCGATTGAGACCATTTTCGGCTGGATATTCCAAAATTACAGAAATTCGGGCAAAATGATAGGCACTCTGTTGGGGTGAACAAGATCGCCAAAAAGTTATGTTCAATACGACTTGGTACGAACCGTCTAACTAGCGCCCTCTACAAGAGTCTGACATAAAAACGAATTCATTGGATATATCGGCTTCCAAAACATATTCGTATAAAATTTCATTACAATGTTGCCAGTAGTTTCTGTAAAATTTTAAAAAATGAGTATAATTTTTTTTCTTCAAGGCCCTGTATCTAGAATACGGATGGCGTTACGAAAATTTTTTATAGAGCAAACCTCAATTATTTTTCAATTTTCTACCTATCCTAGAGAGGGGTTATTTTGAAACACCCTGTATAAAAATCCTTCTTTTTTTGGCGCTCTTGTTCACCCGAACAGAGTGCCTATCATTTTGCCCGAATGTCTGTAATTTTGGAATATCGAGCCGAAAATGGTCTCAATCGATTGGGTTCGACTCCCTGATGAAGAATTCGTGGCGAAAGTTGAGCTGTCCGGCTGGCCGGCCGTATCCTCTCTAGCATCCAAAAGAGATCAGCTAGAGTTTTCATATTTTCAAAATAGGTTGATTATCCAAATATCTCGGTCAAGTTCGTTATTGGGCCAAATCCGTCGGATGGTTCAGTAGTTATGAGTATCTGAAATTTTGTTTCCTCAATAACTACTAGAATATCCATCCGATCAAATTGATACTTGAAATATTGTTGAGGGAGGCTGCAACAAAACGGTTCGCAAAATTTCGCAGAAATCGTCACGCTAGAAAATTTTTTAAAAATTCCCAAAAAAAAATTTTTAATCCTCACTATCTCATAAGATATTTTTCGGATTTGAATAAAAATTCGTAAATATATTGAGGTGATCGATATCTTACTTATCCTCAAATTTCATTGTCGTAGCTCTTTTCCATCAAAAGATATGATCATTTTTTTCATTTACTCAAGAGAAAATAGAAATGTCATGAAGTCCGAGCTTTGTCATTGAAAGATTTGCCATCACAGAACGATATTCGTTCGACAACTTGCGGACCTAGATATCAGTGTCAGTTGGCGTAATATTAATCAAAATTTTTCATAACGGAAAATCATATAGATAAAATTGAATATCGATGGCTGAAATAATATACGTTGTCAAAATTCAGAAAACCACTGACGCAAGTTTTTAGGAAAAGGGAATTATAGCTTCGAACAAAACTTGGGGAAAATTATGAGTAGTTATTTTCAATTTGAGATATACGTTTGTTCATTCATTAGGCATTCATATTTGCATCACATTGTCCCATAGTACGGGAAACGACTATTGTTCACGTGATCAGAGTGCTCATAGATTTGTTATGGTTTGAATATTTACTCTCGAGTAGCTCAACAAGAGAGCCAAAGCAATCTGACCTCTCGTCAGTGCTTTCTAAATTTTTATTTCATGACTTCAAGTATTTGTTTGTCTTGCCACATCCCTTACGCTAACTGTTGTATTTTGATCAACTAAATTTAAAATCATATTATCTTTATAAATGGATCTTGTTGTTCTTGGCCTACCAGAATTTATTTTTCTCACACTCCCAGTGTCTCGACAACGTCTTCCAATTGCTCTAAATGTATTTTTACTTGGAAAGTTTCTTCGAGGAATGAGAGTGAATCCAGCAACGGATTCCAGCAACACTTTTATCGCTTTTAAGCCAACTGACACTGATTAATGAGCCCGGCATTTGTTAATCGAATATCGATCTGTGATGGCCATCGTTCAAAGAAAATCATCGGGACTTATGTCATTTCTCTTTTCTCTTGAGTAAATGAAAAAAATGATCATATCTTTAGATGGAAGAGAACTAAGGCAATGAAATTTGAGGATAAGTAAGATATCGATCACCTCAATATATTCACTAATTTTTATTGAAATCCGAAAAATATCTTATGAGATAGTGCGGATTAAAAAAATTTTTTTCGTGAATTTTTTGAAAATTTTCTAGCGTGACGATTTCTGCGAAATTTTGCGAGCCCTTTTGTTGCAACCTCCCTCAACAATATTTCAAGTATCAACTTGATCGGATGGATATTCTAGTAGTTATTGAGGAAACAATATTTCAGATGCTCATAACTACTGAACCATCCGACGGATTTGGCCCAATAACGAACTTGACCGAGATATTTGGACAATAAACCTATTCTGAAAATATGAAAACTCTAGCTCGTCTCTTTTGGATGCTAGAGAGGATACGGCCGGCCGGTCGGCCGGACAGACTCAACTTTCTGAACGGATTCTTCATCAGGGAGTCGAACCCAATCGATTGAGACCATTTTCGGCTGGATATTCCAAAATTACAGAAATTCGGGCAAAATGATAGGCACTCTGTTGGGGTGAACAAGATCGCCAAAAAGTTATGTTCAATACGACTTGGTACGAACCGTCTAACTAGCGCCCTCTACAAGAGTCTGACATAAAAACGAATTCATTGGATATATCGGCTTCCAAAACATATTCGTATAAAATTTCATTACAATGTTGCCAGTAGTTTTGCAAAATTTTAAAAATGAGTATAATTTTTTTTTCTTCAAGGCCCTGTATCTAGAATACGGATGGCGTTACGAAAATTTTTTATAGAGCAAACCTCAATTATTTTTCAATTTTCTACCTATCCTAGAGAGGGGTTATTTTGAAACACCCTGTATAAAAATCCTTCTTTTTTGGCGCTCTTGTTCACCCGAACAGAGTGCCTATCATTTTGCCCGAATGTCTGTAATTTTGGAATATCGAGCCGAAAATGGTCTCAATCGATTGGGTTGACTCCTGATGAAGAATTCGTGGCGAAAGTTGAGCTGTCCGGCTGGCCGGCCGTATCCTCTCTAGCATCCAAAAGAGATCAGCTAGAGTTTTCATATTTTCAAAATAGGTTGATTATCCAAATATCTCGGTCAAGTTCGTTATTGGGCCAAATCCGTCGGATGGTTCAGTAGTTATGAGTATCTGAAATTTTGTTTCCTCAATAACTACTAGAATATCCATCCGATCAAATTGATACTTGAAATATTGTTGAGGGAGGCTGCAACAAAACGGTTCGCAAAATTTCGCAGAAATCGTCACGCTAGAAAATTTTTTAAAAATTCCCAAAAAAAAATTTTTAATCCTCACTATCTCATAAGATATTTTTCGGATTTGAATAAAAATTCGTAAATATATTGAGGTGATCGATATCTTACTTATCCTCAAATTTCATTGTCGTAGCTCTTTTCCATCAAAAGATATGATCATTTTTTTCATTTACTCAAGAGAAAATAGAAATGTCATGAAGTCCGAGCTTTGTCATTGAAAGATTTGCCATCACAGAACGATATTCGTTTGACAACTTGCGGACCTAGATATCAGTGTCAGTTGGCGTAATATTAATCAAAATTTTTCATAACGGAAAATCATATAGATAAAATTGAATATCGATGGCTGAAATAATATACGTTGTCAAAATTCAGAAAAGCACTGACGCAAGTTTTTAGGAAAAGGGAATTATAGCTTCGAACAAAACTTGGGGAAAATTATGAGTATGTAGTTATTTTCAATTTGAGATATAGGTTTGTTCATTCATTAGGCGTTCATATTTGCATCACATTGTCCCATAGTACGGGAAACGACTATTGTTCACGTGATCAGAGTGCTCATAGATTTGTTATGGTTTGAATATTTACTCTCGAGTAGCTCAACAAGAGCGCCAAAGCAATCTGACGTCACGTCAGTGCTTTCTAAATTTTTTATTTCATGACTTCATCGTAAAAATTCCTATATTTTCTTGTGATGGAACGCTACGATGATAACATTTTGAATATTCAAGATATCAATGAAGTCCATATATCCACAAATTTTTGTTGAGATACGTCTAATTGTCACAAAATTTCTTACACTCATTTCTTTCAACGTAATTAAATGAATTTCTAGTTGAAAATTTTTCAATTTATTATACACACTGAATTCCAAATTCCCGTAACTCGTATAGATTTCGCCCAACAATGAACTCGACAGAGACATTAACAGCAATCAACCTATTTTTATAATATGAAAATTCTAGGTCACCTCCTTCGGAAGATAGAGAGTATAGCGCCGGCCAGACATACTCGAGTTTGACCGCAGATTCTTCATCAGGAATCCGATCTTAATTGATCGAGAACATATTTGAAAATTACAGACAGAAGCGAGTTCTTCTATTTGGAACTGTCACGCAAGAAGGTAGATTCATTTATTGAAATCGGTAAATAAAGTGATATTTAGAGACCGTTCCGCCTTGGTCGATAAGGTCGAATGTTGGCGACTTGTCTGCATTCACCACTCCCTCTTTCGTAATGCTTTCAACCACATGTTCTTTTGCCTAACGGTCCTTCGATTCTTTCTAAAACATTGTCACAACGCGGTTTTGACGCCATTCAATTAATTATCACAAAATCAACACGCTGACTGATTTCAGTCAACCTGAACAAGAAGGGATCTACGATATTTCGTTCAATTTGTTATTTTATTCAGATGATTCAGAATAAAAATGCAAGAAATCGTTGTGAGCAGGACTTTGTGAATCATAACAGACGCAGTGAAGGATTTCGAGGCTTTAAATGGACTTGCAAAACCGGTTTGAACCTTCTTGAATCGCTTGAAAAACCAACATACTTGTTGTTGCATCTAATTATTCTTCCTACTCTTCGTCTAGAGCGTCCACATCGATCATTATCGACTTCGTTAAATGCCTAGAAATGCACTGATGTGATGTCGGGAGCTTTTGCGAGCTTGTTCTGAATAGGATATACTTAATTTTGACCAAGGATTCTTCAACCGGAAGTCGAACCTCATTCATATGAATGTACATTTTTTATTTAGAATTGCCGAATCTTTTATGAGTAATCGAATATTCCAAATAAAAATTTTCCGGCTTGCGGATTTTTTCAAAATTTGGCAGGCCCTCTCCTTTTAAAGTTATTTAAACGAAATTTTTTATTTCAGGATGACGGAGGCATTGAATACTTCAACACGATAGTCGTTCAGCCACACCTGAAACTCGTAACCAACCAGGGACGAGGTTTCCACATCAGATGTAGGTACAATACCAGGAACAACACCGTCATGAACGATTCCCTCAAAGTTGAGTGAGTTCACTCATTTTTTAGTCGCAAACTTGTGCTTAAAATGGTAAATTTTCAGTTTGATGGCGGCGGATCCACTGATGGCCAGCGCCCCCATGCCGGGTTGCAACATGCGAATCTATTCCGAGTCGAATAAAGTGGCGGAGAACGTAAAGATCGGCGATCCTTTGACCTTGGACATCAGCCTGGACCAGCAGGACGTGTACGGTCTTTGGGTTACCGACTGCCTTGTTAGGGACGGCTTAGGATGGGGCGAACAGAGACTGATCGACAGGGATGGATGTCCCTTGGACCCAGAGATCATGGGTTTGTTCGAATACAGCGAGAACAAAACGAAGGCGACTGTTAAATTCCAAGCTCACAAGTTCCCTTACACTCCATCCGTTTACTACCAATGCAACGTCAAGTTGTGCTTGAAAGCCGATGGAGGATGTGATATCTCGGTGAGTTTTTCTTTCTAAGAAAATGTTACGTTGTGAAATTCTCCACTTTTTTTAAAGAATAACATATATTATAAATGAAACTAACTACAACAGTTAGACCGACTACAAATACAAAGATTTGGTTATTTAATGTGATCGAGTAACAAGGGTGGGACTTTCTGTTATGTTTTAAGTAATAATACAGATTATAATAATAATTAAGATTAGTGAAAAACTATGGTTATGTTGAATGATTACAATATCAAGCTATCAGCATGAATCTACTAGATACAAGCTAGATTGAACCATGGAATAATTGTGGAAGTAATTCAAGGATAATAGTACAAAGCCAGACCCCAGAGCGTGTGTGTGATTTTGGAGTAATGGTTACTTATAGGAGATTCATTGTAAAAGTTTTCTTCAAGTAACTTGTCTTACTATGAAGTAACAATTACCTAATATCCTATATAATGAGCATTAAGATAGTAATTAGATATAACAAATATTGTGATAAAATAATAACACTCATATCATGGGAAAAACTTCAATAATATAATCAAGACTAGGGCATAAGGACTCCTAGGTAAGGACATGAAGTTCCAGCTGCATCCCTTTAGAAAAAAGTATATTTTCTCATTCCTTAAGAGCGTATGTGAATGGAGCGAATTCTGACCGACATTCAAGGTCTCTGATCCTAGTTTTAAGAAATCTCACACCTTAATATAGGAATGATCCACAATCCCAAGACCTCAAAATTGGAAATAATTTTTTTATGATATGAGTGTTAAAAGTGACATTTTATTTTGTGAGTGAAAAAGTTTTTTATAAACAAAATAAAATCACTTTTAATATGAATAACATACAATGTTTTTTGTATTTTGGTAATGAAATCGGCAAAAAACTTTAGAATGCAATTTAATCTTAATCTATGTTCTAAGAGTTTAATATTAAAATAATTGTTGTGAATGGAGTTGCTAACTAACAAATGTTTCTTTATTAATGAAAAAGAAGATGTCATTCAAATTGTCTTCTCGTCCAATACTATTGACTGTTATTAAAAGTGTCACTTTTAATGGCAGTTGTACAAAAATATCATTTTCCGCAAATCGCCAGGAAATTTTGACATTCCTGTCAAAATTTCTTGAAGAAAAAGTCAGGACTTCCTTACTGTAAGGAAATGATATTTCCGTACAGTTGTTAGTGTTCTACATAAATGATAGAAAACACATTGCTTATAAGGAAATAATTTATATTTTGAAAACATCAAGTCATTGCTGAATACATTTTTAAGATCAATTTGTTATATTTACAGTAATTTGACAGTTAGTACAATTATTGAACATTGGAGGAACACTCTTAGAACTATGAGAAACATTTTGGACAACATGCAGGGTGGAAGGGTCATTTTGTTGAATATTTTGTACTGTGAAAATTTTATTTGCCACCTCAACCTTATTGTTAAGCGATTCTTCGACGTTTGATGACTTCCATCCGCCATGCCTCTTTAAACTAGTTATGTCGGCACCAGAGTCAACCAATATTGTTGCAGAAGACCGACGAAAGCAGTGACCAGTATATTCTGTCGGATTTACCAAGTTCAAATAAGTAGCAACTATTTTGGGCATTTTTCTAAATTGATGAATTCCTACTACTTGTCTACAACCCTTTCCGCTTTGATATTTAAAGAAAAATCGATCACTGTTCATATTTTCTGGTCTTAACGAAACATACTTTCGATAAACATTCAAGTAGATCTGATTAATTACAAATGATCTTGGTTTGTTGGTTTTCGAATCAGGTATGCTGATTAAAAGCTTAGATTCTAAGTCTTCTATATCGTGTACAGTCATTCGGACTAACTCATCCATTCTACAGGCCCCAGAAATACCAAATATTACAGCCACCTAAAAAATAAATAAAGCTATAATCTAAATAGAAATTAAAAACTTGTAAATTACCTTAATCATTAAATTTTCTTTATCTGAAGCTTCCTGGATAAATTTTTCAATTTCTTCCTTCGTTAAAATCTTAGATTTCTTTGCCCTATAACCTTGAGCTTGCCGTTTCAATAAAGAACGAAGTTTTGAGTATGTAGATATATCTACATTGTGTTTAAGTGCAAGGGTTGACTTCAGCATTGAATAATTGACCCATAATGTTGAAGATTTCATCTTTAAACAAAGGTCTAGGAAGTATGCCATTACAACATTTTCTGAGAAAGAACTCGTATTTTTACTCATGCGATAATCCATAAAACGTCTGTATGCATTTTCGTACTTTTCTCTTGATTTCTTTGGCAATAATTCTAATGAAGCAGTATTCACTGCCTCAACCAGCTCTGGAGGAGTCCCAGGAATGGAAATCTCATCATCACTTATCATTTTACCTTCGAGAACACCAGCAATTAAAGTTATAAGCGTCAAGTTTGACAATTCAACCTCAATACGTTTCCATAGTAACCCAAGTAATTTTATTAGGAATTTCAAAGCACCATTTATTTGGGAATAAAATTAACGCGTTTTTTTTTTAAATCAATCAATATCTGTCGAATTTTAAACGATTTGCGGAACAATAGTATGTTTACCTCGTAGGAAAAGCCACATTCCTGGACTCTGTGTGGCTAAGTCTCGGCTTGCGCCTTAGCAATCTTCACAGTCGTCCAGGAATGTTAAGCTTTTCCTACCCGGTAAACAATGTACTACGAGGGCCATTCAGAAACTAACCTCCGATTGGTCACAGTGCGGGTAGTGGGGGGGAGAAGCGCGCCATCTGTGCATTCACGCGCTCAGCAGGTCAGTCGGCATCAAGCCGTAGTCGAGTGAACATCGTACCTGCGCTAGTTTAGTTTTTGTGGCAGTTTGAAATGTGTGCTGCAATAGAAAATCCCGCCAAATGTGAGGTGCGTGCTGTTATAAGGTTTTTTTACAGCCAAAGGATACTCTGCAGCAGCTATTCATCGTGAGCTTTGTGCCGTGTATGGGTACGTGAATGGTTTATTTAAAAGTGGACGAGAAAACGTTCATGATGAAGAAAGGAGTGAGTCCTTCAAGTGGGACGTTTTCAACCATCCACCTTACAGCCCAGATCTGGCGCCAAGCGATTATCACCTCTTTATGCATATGAAGAAATGGCTCGGGTCCCAGCGGTTTGATGACGACGAAGAGCTCAAAGATGCGGTCACAGGCTGGCTCAAGGCACAAGCGGTTGATTTTTATGCAGAAGGAATTTTAAAGCTTGTGAAGAGATACGATAAGTGCCTCAATCGGTATGGAGACTATGTCGAAAAATAGTGCAAAGATGTAGTTGTAAGATGTATATATTAAAATATTTTTACTTAACTTGGTGTATTTTTTTCAATTAACCGGAGGTTAGTTTCTGAACGGCCCTCGTATTAATACAAACAACAAGTTAAGAGTGAAGCGCTTCCCCCTCAACAAGTCATGAAATCTATCAAATAGAAACATATCGAGTTTCAGCTTATTTTTTGTTATAATTATATACTTCCTGTAAAGTATTTTTTGAGACACAATAGCTCATCTGAAATACATTGAAAAGCACATGATTGGTGCCCAAGAGTTCATCATTCATGGAGAAGAATATCAAGTTTTCATTTCATTTTATTTATAATGATTTCTTCAACTTTTCCAATTAGCTTTTGGGTATCAACAATAATAGTTATGAATTTTCGACTAATTGAACTCAAAAATGTATCTCCACAAAACCATTGGTTAAATTAATTACAATGCATAACAGGAATGAATGAATATTTGAGTCTTCAATTAATTATTTTTACAGGGTGTCTACTATAATAGGTGTCAAACTTCAGTAGGTGACAGTATAAGTCATTTGCAACAAAAAACCTCCTGAACTCTTTTTCGAAAAGTTGATAGTTATCGAGGTATTTAACACTTCTTGGTTATTCGAAATGTTTTGCTCTCCTCTTTAAAAACAAGAGTATCTCTGTTATTCTTACAGCTGAATCAAATCTGATCATATCATCAGAAAGGGCAGTAAACACGTTATAAAATAGGTACTCATTAATGTTAAAAAATGTTTTGTACCGGGTGTTGTAAAAGGGTAAAGATAAAAATTGAAAAGAGTGCAAACTTAGTGGAATTTTCTTGTAAGCTGTACCATTGAAAATTGGTGAATAAGTAGTGGTTTTTCTTCTAGGAAAAACTAGTACATGTAATAGACTTTTAAACGGTGTATCAACATTTCACTTAACTTTTTGTTTTTCCAACAATATCTCTGTTTTAAGTCAGAAAAACATAAAATTCAGAAACGCAACTTTTATAACAATTCATTTCAAAGCATTGTAGGTTCAAAACAGTCATAAATATTATTAATAGTAACATAAAAACATTAAATAAACTTTGAATGCAACTAAATGAACGTAAAAATCAATGTTATCGCAAAACCGAATTAAAAACTATAAAAACTGTTCAAATCGCCTACCCCTTTGCTCAATGCATTTTATAAGTACATCTTTTTCGTACAGAATCCATAATCTTTCGAAGTTCATTACGTTTTCGACGCATTGTATCACAACATTCCTGAATGCTGTTGATTAGTTCTTCTCGTTCATTAATGAGATTTTTATACACATTTTCTTTCAAAGTGCCCCAAACATAAAAGTCTAATGGGGTAAGATAGGGGCTTCTAGGTGGCCATCTCAAGGGACCATATCTTCCAATCTATTTTTCTCCAAAGCATTGATGCATGCAGTCCCTCACAATTCGACTATTATGTGCAGGGCATCCATCCAGTTGAAAATAAAGTTCATATCTATCCGCTATGGAAATATCTTTAAGAATGTCAGCTACGTTTTTATTTAGTAAATTTGTGAATTCATTGGAATTAAGGCGATTGACTCTTAATTAATGCTGATAATGAGATATAACAGTCGGATCTGGATTTTCCGTTTCCTATATATGGGAATTTCGTGAATTTATTATTCCACTTTTAGTGAATGTTGCCTCATCTGTCCATAATATTTGATCACATCCCCACTTCCAACTTATTTAGGTATCACCTAAAGAATTCTAATCTGACCTCACCATCCACAGGTAACAAATTCTGGACTTTTTTTAAATGATACGGGTGTAAATTATTTTGTTTCAAAACTCTGTGTACTGTGGAATGGTGAAGCCCTAATGTGGCACCAATACTCCGAGTAGAATCTTCTCTAATAGCGCGAAGTATTGCTGGTGTTTGCCCCCAGTGCTGAGCATTTCGATCACCTTCTCTATTTTGTATACCTCGAAACGATCCAGTTTCACTTGAGCGCCTAAAAACTTCTACAAATGTCTTTCTGCTAGGTTGTTGTCTATTGGGGAAACGTAACGCGTACTCCCGCACTGCTGCTCGCAAATTTCCGTTAGCGAACCCGTAAATAAACAGCATATCCCGATATTCAATATTTGAAAAAACAGGCATATTATTTTTTTTTGTAGATGCGTATAAGTCTAATTAATTCGTTAAAGTAAATGATCTTTTTTTCAAGTTTACTTAATGACAAATTTTGTCAAATTTAAGTTGATTTGCATATCCTCGAACCCATGCAAATGTCAAGTTTGCATACCACTACTTATTCAACAATTTTCATTGGTACAGCTAACAAGAAAATACCACTAAGTTTGCACTCTTTTTAATTTTTACATTTACCCTTTTACTACAGCCGGTATAAAACATTTTTTTTAACATAAGTAACTACCTATTTTATAGCACCTTTACTGCCCTTTGCGATGATATGGTCAGATTTGATGTAGCTGTAAGAATAACAGAGACATTCTTGTTTTTAAAGGGGAAAGCAAAAAATTCCGAAAAACCAAGAAGTGTTGAATAACTCGATAACTATCGACATTTCGAAAATGTGTTATAGGACATTTTTTGTTGCAAACGACTTGTACTATCACCTACAAGAGTTTGGTACCCATTATAGTAGACACCCTGTATTATAAGATCGGGAAACAATAAGGTTATAATTAATTTTCTATATTTCATTGTCGTAATGAGTTAATTAAGTACAGTACTAAAAACAGTGCTGTAATGAACTCATTACAGAATTATTTTTAGTTATATTTTTCGTTTTGTGGTTGGCAAAACTGACATCCTATCCTTTCGAATGTCAACACGCGTCCATTGCATGTCAGTTGTCAATAATCAATCATGTAGAGATTTGAACGCACTATTCACATCTATAATATGTCAATTTTCGTATCAGTCACACCAACTGCGAAAATAAAATACAAAAGGCACTAGGAGGTATACTCTGAATTTTTCATTGAATTCCAATAAAATTCTCACAATTCTTGACTGAAATAGAGAAAATATCGTCTAATACTCGTTGCAGAAGGCAATTCCAACACTAAATTTCGCATTCGTGTTGGAATAGGTGCCCATTCTGCAACTTGTTTTAGAATATAATATTCATTGTTCAAGCACAGAAATTTCAATGACTTTTTGTAACCAGATCTACAACAACGACTAGACTTTCAAGGCTTGCTTTGATGCCAATACCTCCAATTAGGAACACACTGTATGAATTAATATATTTCAGCCTCCGAAATGCAACGACAGGATCGGCAACAGAGTCCGAAGACAGGCCGATCCGAACGAAGGCATTCCGGCCACCATCGAGGTGTACAGCGGGCTTTACGTGAACGAAGCCAACGACCTCGCCAAGACGGACGAAGACAGCGTCTACAGCGAGAAGGTGAGTTGTCATGCCCATCGTGTACGACATTTCCGCTTTTTCAAAACGGATATTTCCTTTTATTTCCACGCCAGAACTTCCAACAATAGTTATTCCATTTTTTTATCATTTCACAGGACAGATATTTATAGTGGTTAGGCATTAAAAATAATAATAATAATAACTGTCATTTATTGACCACAGTCAAAGGCCATCGACCAAAGTCCTTGAGCCTTGTATATTCAGATACATCGATGTAGCAAAAAAAAAAAAAAAAGGGTCAGTCTATTATATATTAAATTGGGTTAATTTTTTATTGATCTAAATAGCCATGGACGTGAGGCTGTCCATGATTGTTTGGTCTGGAAATTTTCTGAGTGGGTTGCTCGCTGTATCGCTGTGGAACATGCCATATATATCCTTCAGTTCTTTGACCCGATTAAAAAATCTGCCATTTAAAATTTTCAGTCTTTCTGTTATTGGCTGTATTTTGGTCTTTCTGTAGAGTAGTCCATTGGATGGATTGTGTAATTTATTGAGGGGGTGTCTCATTCGTGTTATTGCTCTCTCCCCTACCTCTAGATTTTTGAAGTGAAAACTTCTTTAGCGGCGCTGAGCACTCTCTTGTATGGGTAAAAACATCCAAACTCGCGTCAGGGTCACGTGATTGTCATCGAAAAAGCGTAAGATCGAAGAGTAGGAGAGGGAATAATATCCCACACTCTTTCTACCGTGCCTGCGTGTGCTGTTTCGTTTAGGCGGTGCAGGGCGCTTGTGCGAATGTTTGTGTATGTTAATGTAATATAAATTAGGTTTGTTCGCGTGGCAGTTCGGAACTGTAATTGGTAATTGGTAACTGGTAATTTGTGGTTCCCACCCGTTCGTCTGGGACGGAACAGGAGTTCCTTGTCGTTCGTGTGGTCGGAACACTTGATTTCGGAACTGTTCGTTACTGTTCTTACGGTTCCTGATCTAGAGATGGTACAAGGTACAACAGAAGAAGCGGTAAATTCAAATCATCGGTGATTCAAATTTTCAGTAGTTCTAATTGGCAATTAAGTTATATATTTGGTGACTAGGATATTCGCATAGCTGTTTTTGAGTATATTTGATGTTGTGGGAGTATAAATTTTTAATCAATTCGTTATAATAGCTTCTCAAAATTTTTGTTATCTCAAAGAAGAGGAAGGATCATTTGCAATAGATGAATAAAACAATTGCATAGTTGTTGATCAAAGTATGTAAGATAAATATTTTATATTATTTATATATACGATATTTCGTATTTATATACTATATATTTATTTTTGTTATTTCGTGATTGTAGTATCTTTATTTTTTAACCACTCAAAATGCATTGAAAATTTAGGAAGGAAACGGAGGAATGACCTCTTTCAAGAACACAACAACTTGTTAAAACAATTCTTATCTAAAAAATAATTACAAAGCTATGAAAATTGTTAGAAAATATTTTTATTTATTTCCCAAGTGCCACCAGTTCCCTATACAATTACCTAATTCTATTATATAAAATTTTCTGTACACAGTTTCCACCAAAATTACAATGAAATAACAGAAAAATTCACAGTTTATCCAGATTTGAACTAACAAAAATAATTTCTCCACTGATGACCACTACTACATGTATTGAAATTTCAAATTATAATTAAATTAAATCATTTCTTTAAATATTTCATTACATATAAATTATATTTACAGTTATTTATATGGATATGTTTATGTTTATTTATTTATGACAAAAAAAATTGTTCAATTTTAATATTTGTAATTTCTAAAGTATTTCCACCTTATTAATAACACAATAACTTATTCAATATCTTTTTAACACTATCCATGATATGATCCATGATCATTGAACTCTATATGAATACCTATATGGTATTTAGACCTTACTTTCACTTATCTATGCACTTAACGAAATCGTTTTGAAATTATCTGTTCCCACCTGTTCTCACCCGTTCGTGTCATAGAACAACTTGCGACGATTCCAAGAGTTACAGAACCTGGTTCTCTGTGACCCCAGTACAACTGGTGTACGATAGCGCAATAAATGAATATTGTATTCCACCACATAAATAATAGCACTTTTATACTGATAATGAAAGCAATTCATACAAAATTATTCTCTAACCATTCCAAAATATCAAGTTTTCACTTCTGCCGGCACTCCCGGAGTGCTACCGGTGTTTTTTTAATACCGAATTTGTGGCATTTGCATTTAATGTGTGCCCGTACTCCAGAATTGGTCTGCAAACTGTTTTGTATATTTTTGTGGCATTTTCAATGCTTATTCCTTCGTTCTTGTAGGTGAGACATTTGAAGTGTTTTGCTCTCGCAATTGTTTTTTTCTTGGAGAGGTTTGATTGAAGCTTCATATTTAGTTTACAGTCGATTTGTATGCCAAGGTACTTTATTGACGGAGACGGAGTCATATTTCTACTGTCTATCTGTATTAGAGGAGAACTTGGTCTGATCTTGTGGTTATGAATTTAGATTTTTCAGGGTTGGGATGTAGCGTCCATTTGTAGAACCAGGTTATCAGTCTGTCCATGTAAAGCTGTAATGCCTTTATGCACTTAGCTACGGTTTTTCCATGCGAGATTATAATGGTGTCATCGGAAAATTGCAGGAGGTACTGATCCTTGCTATTGTTCTCGGGTATTTCAAAGCAGAAAATATTAAAGAGCAAAGGGAAAAGGGGTGAACCCTGTGGTGTACCCTGTTCTGGTGAGAATGAGGTGGATGTTGTCTCATTGATTTTTACACAGAGTTTCCTTTCTTCCAGAAAATTTTTCACCATTTTTATTAAATAGTTCGGAGTATTGAGTTTGTGTAACTTAAAAAGTAGGCCCTTATGCCACACGCTGTCGAATGCCTTGTTGATGTCCAAACTAACAGCAGCTGTTTGTTTCCGGGTTCTTTGGGCGTTTTGTGTGTTGGATACAAATAAAGTAAGAGGATGAATTGTTGACTTTTTTGAGCGGAATCCAAATTGGCTCTTTGGGAAAGCGTTCTTAATTTTCTCTTCCAGTCTTCTTTTAATTATTTTTTCAATATGTTTTCCCAGTACAGGCAGCAGTGTTATGGGTCTATAATTTTATATTTTGTGATGGACTGTACCGTGTTTGGCAATGGTGATTATGGTGCCCTTTTTCCATATTTCTGGGAATACTCCGGACCTCAAACAGTATTCATACATCTGAATAATTTTGGCATGTATTTCTTTGTCTAATTTCTTTACAACACTCCATGGAACATTGTCTGATTCTGGGGCACTGTTCTTACTTTTGGAAAGGACATCGTAGTATTCCTCTTCCAAAATATTGACATTTTCATTTTGGTGGGTACCGTCAGCATTCTTGAATAAACCATTCATACCAAGTGTTTACTTTGGTTTCTTGGCTGTAGTCATATTTGATATTTCCATCATATTGGAATGCACCTCTGAAGTAGCCAGCAAACTGTTCTACCTTCTCTTTGTCTGACCTATATTCTTTGTTGTTATCTTTGAGCGTAGGGATCTTATGCAATTGTTTGTATTTCGAGAGTTTGTTAACTTCTTGATAAAATGATTTTCCTTTTATTTATTTATTTATTGATACAACTCATACAGATTCCACAATACAAGAGTATTCTAGTTTCCGATTCTTGAGTCGGCTATTACTAACAACAATTGTACACTAATAATTATCAATCCGATTCAGTTCTAACCATTACGGTTCTTGAATATACAATACATAATTGAAATCATCAACAAAAGAATGAAAAAAAAAATTCAAATTAAGTTTGAACTCTCAAGTTGCAATTATTGAATCATAGAAGTAGTCATACAGTTTTCGCTTTATTTGAGAGTGCGAAAACAAATCACATACATCCTGAACCCTATTGTACTTATCACACATTGAATGTATTGGAGAAAATTTCATATAATTTGTTCTAGGGCAAGGTAAATAGAATGTAGAATGAGATCTCACATTAATCCTCGGTACTGAGAAAAGTAATTTATCAAGTGTAGCACTGTCAGTATTTTCATTTGTAATAATTTTATGTAGGTAAACTATTTCAGCAATAAATCTTCTATTTTCTAGTGTTATTAAATTATAATTTTTTAAATTATTGTTGAAACTATTTTTACTCTTACGTAATATAAAGTTAACACTATTAAGAAATTTCTTGATTACACCTTCAATCTTTCTTAGTTGACACAAATAACTAGGATTCCAAACAACCGAACAATACTCAAGTCTAGATATAACATATGAATCAAATAGGATTTTTAATGTTCTAAAATTTGTGAACTCTCTAGTGTTCCTCCAAATGAACCAAAGCATCTTATAAAAATTTTTAACTACTTCATCAATATGATCATTAAAGGTTAAAGATCTATCAAATAATACACCTAAATCCTTGATTTTCTCGAGTCTAGTCAAGGGATCACCGGCCACAGCATAATTATAGATAAGGTCCACCTTTTTTCTAGAAAATGTTACAAGATAACATTTCGCACTGTTAAATGTCAGTTTATTTCTTTTAGCCCAGGCCACAACCCTATCCAAATCAGACCGCAGGTCCTCTGCATCATTAGGATTTCTAATAATCTTATATAACTTCACATCATCAGCATAGAGACTCATCTCAGAGAAAGTCACAACATCAACAATATCATTGATATAAAGAAGGAACAACAAGGGCCCAAGGTTTGAACCCTGTGGTACCCCTGATGTGGCTTCGAAGTTTTCAGAAAAAAATTGATTTATCCTCACACACTGAGTTCTCCCACCCAAATAAGAACCAGAAAAAGAAACCAAATGAGGTGAAAAATTGTGTTTATGCAGAAGCTTGAACAATATAATGTCATGGGGTACCCTATCGAAGGCTTTAACTGCACCCAGATAAAGCACATCTACTTGAGAATGGTTAGAAAAGGCATTCAAGGAATATTCAACAAACTCGATCAAGTTTGATGATGTAGACCTACTAGCAGTGAAACCATTCTGTTGAAATGGGATTTTGTTCTTCACGTGAAACATAATATATTTATATGAGACCGATTCAAACACTTTTGAAATATTTGAAATGATAGAAATAGGCCGGTAATTCACTATTTTTTCTTTTTCACCCGTTTTATATACTGGGCATATAAAGGCTGTTTTAAGACATGTCGGAAAACTAGCTGTTTTCAAGGATAAATTAAATAATATAAAAAATGGTTTCACAAAAATATCTGCACACTGCCTAATTACACATGCCGGTAAATTATCAGGACCCATACTCTTTTTTGGTTTCAAATTTTGAATAGCCTCTTCAATATTTTCCACAGTTATCTGACTTATATGGAAAAACCCACCACGATCAGCATTGCAGACATTATTCAAACCACCCGGTTCCTGCCTTGTATAATTTTTAGAGAAGTGATCTGCAAATGCATTCACTCTTTGTGAACCGTCTGATAAGATTTCACCCCCATACTCCATCTCACCTGGTATCCTAGTGATATCTTTTTGTTATTGATAAAATTCCAAAACTTTTTAGGGTTTTCTTGAAGTTCTACTTCTACATTCATCAAATATTTTTTATAAGCAGTTCTAATATCTTTTTTAATTTTGGATCTTAATTCATTGAATCTTTCATAGTAACAACTTAATAAATGCCTCTTATATAGTCTATGATATTTATTTTTTTGTTTTATGTTATTAATTATATCACTACTGAACCAAGGAGGATATAGAAATGTTCTGGAAATAGTTTTTGGAACACAAACATCCACCACATCAAGAACAAGTTTATAAAATTCATCAAATGCCAAATTTATATCCGAATAATGCTTAAGAACATCCCAGTCAACCTGTGAAAGCAGGTTTTTCGTCAGCAGTATGTCTGCTTTTGCATAGTTATAAGCAGGACAGTTATTTGTATTAATTTTTTTCGGCTGTGTCAAAGAAAATGAAAAGATTTTATCAAGAGCAGGATGACAGGCATCCTCCCTTACCAAAGAAGATTCATGTCTTAAAACTGTACAGTGAACATCTTCACTACATAGCACCACATCCAAGAGTCTATTCTTGTTGTTTAAAATAGAATTACACTGTGTAAGATTAAAAAGACCCTGAAAATTGAGGAGTGCGTTTACTATTCTAGTAGACTTGCCAAAATTGTAATATTGACTAAGTTCTGTTATGTTTAAGTCTCCAATTATAACGAAGTCATTCACTAATGCAAAGGGCAGAGACTCAACAAGAGAAAACAATAATTCATAATTTTCAAAAGTGGACCTAACAGGCGGTAAGTATACAGCAAAAATGTGAAACTTATAAGAATGTGTGAGGAAAACTTCAATACATTCAATTTCAAAATTCGATCTCTCAATATTTAAATTAATTAAGCGTGAGCTAAACTTCTTTTTAATTGCTATAAGAAGCCCACCAGACTTACATTTTTTTATTAGCTAATTTAATGTTTCTATCTCCTCTATACACAGAATAACTATCTGAAAAGAGTTCATTATTATATGTATCACCCTGTAACCAAGTTTCAGTTATAACAAACAAGTCTGTTCCATCATTGATCAATGTGTTCAAAAAAAATTCAGTCATCTTTGTGTTTAGACCCCTAACGTTTTGATAATATACCGAAATTTCACTTCCTGGCATAATCAAGCTAAAAAAAAACATATTTACCCCAACATGAAAAAAAAACGAATTCCCGGTCAGCCCCGTAAAGCCGGAATGTCTCTTTCAGAACCAACCAAAATAATTCTCGATTCATCAGATTTACGCAGAAATATCCTGCCTTCGGAGGTCCAGGCGAACATGTATTTGGCTTCTTTCCTGAATTTTCGGACCTTATAGAATAGATGTTGGTTGTCAGGAGTTAGGTCTTCATTAATGTAAATATTAGATTTATTTTTATCTTTATTTTCTGGCAAATTTATATCTTTTGTTTTTAATATTTTTTTCTCCCTGTACTTTTTCAGTAAAAGCTTTTTATCATTAATATCACCAAACCTGACCAAAATTGGGGAGGTCGGGTCCCTTGTTGTTCTATATCCTGTAAAATCATTTTCGTTCAGAGAGCACCCCAATACTTGAGCAATAGAATGAACAATCTCTTTAGGGTTTTCATTATCCATTTTGGGGACATTAACCAGCACTAGGTTATTTTGTCTATTTTCCTGTTCAATTCTATTCACTCTGTTGTTTGTTCAATTCCCTAATATAGGTGATAATTATCTCATCATGTATTGTAACTGGGCTGCGAACTCTGTTTTGTTTCTTGTGGAATTCTTCTATGTTTCTGGATTTTTTGTTTAAGTACTTAATGGCAACGTTGGGTATACCCTCTAACGGTTTTTTGGGGTGGTTTGGACATTTAGGTGACCATGCCTGGTGATCTTCGGAGCCGCATGCCCTACACTTTGGTGGTAGATTGGTCTTGCATTGAGATTCTTTGTGTGGGCCCTGACATTTAGTGCATTTCAATGGGTTGTTACAGTTCACAGTTGTATGATCGAAAAGTAGGCATTTGCTGCATGGTACAGGTGTAGGTTCTGGTGGGTAACTTGGGAATACTAAGTAGTGTCTACTTTTAAAAACATACCTTCATTCAGAAGCTTTTCAAATGTTGCTTCATCTCCTGTTATTATTCTTATGGAACCGGTTTCCTTGTTTGTTGTTTTGGAAACAATCCTTTTGCAATATCTGTGAGGCAAATTTAAATTATCAAGGTGTTGACTTATCTCTTTTTCATCAATTGTTTTCTCTACTGCTGTAATTACCACCGAAAATGTTTTTTGTGGATCACTTCTCTCTTTTGTTCTTAGGTAAGATTTAGTTTAATTATATTTAGTTAGAATTTTAATGACTTTCATCTCTTCCAGTGCTTTTTGTAACTCCTCCTTCTTGCTATTTGATTTAAGTAGATAGCCCAGTTTAGTTCTCAATATGACATCTTTTGAATTTGGGAATTTTTCATTCCATTTTTCTGCCATTTTTATTCTATCTTTGATTATTGCTTCATCTACTGATAGATAGAATAAATTTTTATATTCTGTGTTTCGAATTTCATTCATTCTTGTGGAAAATTGTTTGTTTGTAATCTCTCTCATTTTTGCAGAATAGTTTCTTTTGGCTGTAGCGTATGTTGATTGGTATTTATCAGTGGAAACATTTGTGTTGGGTAGCATATGTGAGAAAATCCCTTTATTACTTATCTGGGAATTCCCAGCTGCTGTTGTATCCAGATGCGTATGGTAATCACAACGTATTATTGTTTGTTGATTTTCCTTCTTGGATCGCGATGTTTTTTTGTTGGGACCTAATTGTGTGGGAGAGGATGGTTCACTGCTTCTTTTTCGCTTGTATCGAACTTTTTTCCATTCGCCACTACTGTCCATAATCTCCATTTCACTAAACTCGCCGTCACTTGACAAGTTCATGACTACTTTGAGGAATTTAAATTATTAATTCAATTCCAAATAACACTGCCTTGCTCGTATCAACCGTTGGCGGCAGATGCTCGCACAGGAATCGAAAAAATAATATATGTTCCTGAATTGAACGTACAAACGAAAATATTCCTTAAGTAAATTTTAAAGAAAAGTTTCATATTCATGGAGTTTCAAACTTTTCGTTTTTCAGATACAGAGTGTTGAAGTTTGAATTTTTTTTTCAAGTTTTTTTCTCATAGTATCTACATTTCACAAGATCTAACTGAAATTTGGCATAAATATTGCATTTGAGAGTTCTCACCACGTGATGTGGAAATTTTGATAGCAGATCTACAGGGTGATACTTTTTTGGAACACTGACACCTGTTTTCCTCCAGAACTTCTTTTTCAGTTAGCAACTGTTGATTTGAAAAAATGTAAAATATTTGTATGTTCATGCACAAAGATGAAGACATTATAGATCCACTTTTCGGTGGATCTCAAACCACAAAATATTTTGGAATAAAATGAAATTTTACAAATAGCTTTTCTCTATTTCAGTGTCGTAATTCAATACTAAAAACAGTGCTGTAATGAACTCCTTACAGCATTGTTTTTAGTTATATTTTTCGTTTTGTAGTTGACAACACTGACATCCTATCCTTTCGAATGTCAACACGCGTCCATTGCATGTCAATTGTCAATATTAAACCATGTAGAGACTTGAACGCACTATTCAAATTCTATAATCTGTGAATTTTCGTATCAGTCACACCAACTGCGAAAATAAAATACAATGGGTACTAGGAGGTTATAATCTGAATTAATTCCATTCATCAGGCAATGCTTTCAAAGTATCTTCTTCACAAGATGTTGAAGGTTGGTTATTGCTAGCACAATGTACCTATTCATTTAAAAACTATCAATACAAATTGATTAATACATAAACACTGCCCAATTACCTCTGAAAATTTGATTACGGACAGAAGACAAGAGATTAAATGATTAGAATTATTATAGTAATATACTATAATATACAATGGTAACACTTTTATTTCAACCATATTATCTTACCTTAGCACTACTCGATTCATGCAATGATTCAATGCCTTACCTCATCTTTTAACATATCTCTGGTTTCTTCGTTTGAAACGATTAAGCTTTTTCAGCATCTTCTGAACATGTACTACCATGTTTTTCATATTCCAAATTCAGTGAGGGAACCCAGTCTGGGTTTAACATGTCCATTAGATCTGCTGGAGCTCCTTAAATAAATTAAGCTTTCAGTGCATATAAAACAGTCAAACAATCAAGTTTTTACCTGAAATTAAATGCTTTGAGCATACTAATGAGTATTTGAGCTTTGTGAGTGTCAGATCACTTCGATGTATAGCATTTATCCAACGATCTCGTCTTAAAACCGACAGTTTGTTCATTTCAATCTTATGCTTAAAGTTCAAAATAGCAGGAATTCGGAAAAATCTAACACTGTCACGGGTCCCTACACTTCCACAGCCAACAATACAACAAAAATTAGGCATTTTGTATAAAAACAATAAAGTATTTCACTAATTTTTACAAATAACACAACTATTTACTTGTAAACAAAGGCTTTGTTTTTCCTACAGCGGCCATTAAACAGCTGATCGTGACAGCAGGTTGGAAAGCCCTATAAATTTCTCACAATTCTTGACTGAAATAGAGAAAATATCGCCTAATACTCGTTGCAGAAGGCAATTCCAACACTAAATTTCGCATTCGTGTTGGAATAGGTGTCCATTCTGCAACTTGTTTTAGAATATATTATTATTTTAGCACTGCCCTGTTAATTCAACCAACCAGACAATCGCGGCAATATCAGGTTTCTGATTGGTCGGCGCCGTTGTCGTGTGAAATTTCATTCTCTATTTCAGTGTCGTAATGAGTTCATTACAGTACCAAAAACAGTGGTGTAATGAACTCATTACAGCATTGTTTTTAGTTATGTTTTTCGTATTGTGGTTGACAACACTGACAACCTATCCTTTCGAATGTCAACACGCGTCCATTGCATGTCAATTGTCAATATTAAACCATGTAGAGATTTAAATGCACTATTCAAATTCTATAATCTGTCAATTTTAGTATCAGTTACACCAACTGCGAAAATAAAATACAAAAGGCACTAGGAGGTATAATCTGAATTTTTCATTGAATTCCAATAAATTTCTCACAATTCTCGACTGAAATAGAGAAAGTATCGTCTAATACTGTTGCAGAAGGCAATTCCATTCTGCAACTTGTTTTAGAATGTACTATTGCAATTATAATCGTTCGTTTTTTTATTTGCAGACCTCCGACGACACGATATGCATATCTCAAAGAACGTTTGCCATAGGAATATGCGTTGCAGGATTAATACTAATGGTTTGCGTAGTGTTCGCTACAATGTGTCTGATGGCCAGAAGAAGACCCAAGACCACTTCACATCTGGGCAGTTCCATCTACAGCGGCCCTTACACAAACACTGCTTACAGCCACACTTCCTAATCGCACTTGAGCGATATCCAAACTGCCATTTCCTCAATAGTCAACTCACATGAACACTTTTAAAAATAATTTTAACAATTGCCATCCTCGAAAAAATGTTTTAAGTACATTATTTAGAGAAATTGTGATTAATTATTATTTACTTTATGGGAAGGTGTAGGGTTTTTAATAGTTACTTTTCTTTTATGTAATATTCATTGAAATCAAATTTTGTTTTTGTGAATATTACGTTAGTCTTGACCAGGTCTTGAATCACAATAGCATTTATTTTCAATGTAAATAGTGAAAATGCTCTTCTGGTTCTTGACCCAGAGGCTTTTTCGTTTGCTACTAAGAATGTTTTTATGATAAAATAAAGAAACTTTTACAATTAATCTTTTATTGGTATATATATATATATTCATCTTTATAATGATTATTCGATTTTTTTTTGGATTATGAGAATCATAAAATTCTTAACAATTTTCAACAATCTTCAAACTTAACTACAGAATTATTAAATTATTCTTTTCACTTTTGTCTTTTGCCAATAATAATATAATGACTATAAATGATGACTTTTTTTTTTCATTCTACACTACTTAAATAATACTAATGTTTAGTTTCTCTTTTGAAATATTCCTTTTCGATTTTTAGGATTAAGCTAATTAATGTAGGATATTTTCTAGCAATATTAGCTAACCTATTATTGGGTAGAGGAGTGGTGAGAATTGTGAAAAAATGTCCAAAAACCAGAGCATCCAATTCCGTAGGACTGTAACAAAATTAATCATTTCAAGAAATATTACAGAACTTAATTAAAATTATTCAATAAAATTTCTTGAAAGAACAAGAAGTTCGAAAGATTGAAGCACAATGTGAATTCTAGTAAAAAGGCTATATTAAATTAAAAATTGAGAACATAACAAAAACATCCATTCATCACCCAATTTGAGTGGAATCAAGGTAACGATCTATATCTTTACCCATGTAAATTTTTTCCACTAGAAGTTGCAATTTCCTTATAATATTTTTAATATGACCAAACAAAAACTCTGTAATAGAAATCATAAAATACAGCCAGCCAGCTTTATAGCGTTATGGAAATTAACAGTGTAATTGAAACAATCAAATAATTAAAATATTATCTTGTAATGATTCATAATACATACCGATTCCCAAAAAGTATTCTTTATTGTCCAAACGGTCCGATAAGGCCTGACAAGCATTTTCAACCTCCTGAAAAAACTTCTTCTAGTTTTTATCATACCAGTTCCACACCTTTAAATTTTTCATGATGGCTCTTCTCTTAGTCATAAATTTCTCACAATTCTTGACTGAAATAGAGAAAATATCGCCTAATACTCGTTGCAGAAGGCAATTCCAACACTAAATTTCGCATTCGTGTTGGAATAGGTGTCCATTCTGCAACTTGTTTTAGAATATATTATTATTTTAGCACTGCCCTGTTAATTCAACCAACCAGACAATCGCGGCAATATCAGGTTTCTGATTGGTCGGCGCCGTTGTCGTGTGAAATTTCATTCTCTATTTCAGTGTCGTAATGAGTTCATTACAGTACCAAAAACAGTGGTGTAATGAACTCATTACAGCATTGTTTTTAGTTATGTTTTTCGTATTGTGGTTGACAACACTGACAACCTATCCTTTCGAATGTCAACACGCGTCCATTGCATGTCAATTGTCAATATTAAACCATGTAGAGATTTAAATGCACTATTCAAATTCTATAATCTGTCAATTTTAGTATCAGTTACACCAACTGCGAAAATAAAATACAAAAGGCACTAGGAGGTATAATCTGAATTTTTCATTGAATTCCAATAAATTTCTCACAATTCTCGACTGAAATAGAGAAAGTATCGTCTAATACTCGTTGCAGAAGGCAATTCCATTCTGCAACTTGTTTTAGAATGTACTATTGCAATTATAATCGTTCGTTTTTTTATTTGCAGACCTCCGACGACACGATATGCATATCTCAAAGAACGTTTGCCATAGGAATATGCGTTGCAGGATTAATACTAATGGTTTGCGTAGTGTTCGCTACAATGTGTCTGATGGCCAGAAGAAGACCCAAGACCACTTCACATCTGGGCAGTTCCATCTACAGCGGCCCTTACACAAACACTGCTTACAGCCACACTTCCTAATCGCACTTGAGCGATATCCAAACTGCCATTTCCTCAATAGTCAACTCACATGAACACTTTTAAAAATAATTTTAACAATTGCCATCCTCGAAAAAAATGTTTTAAGTACATTATTTAGAGAAATTGTGATTAATTATTATTTACTTTATGGGAAGGTGTAGGGTTTTTAATAGTTACTTTCTCTTTTATGTAATATTCATTGAAATCAAATTTTTGTTTTTGTGAATATTACGTTAGTCTTGACCAGGTCTTGAATCACAATAGCATTTATTTTCAATGTAAATAGTGAAAATGCTCTTCTGGTTCTTGACCCAGAGGCTTTTTCGTTTGCTACTAAGAATGTTTTTATGATAAAATAAAGAAACTTTTACAATTAATCTTTTATTGGTATATATATATATATATTCATCTTTATAATGATTATTCGATTTTTTTTTGGATTATGAGAATCATAAAATTCTTAACAATTTTCAACAATCTTCAAACTTAACTACAGAATTATTAAATTATTCTTTTCACTTTTGTCTTTTGCCAATAATAATATAATGACTATAAATGATGACTTTTTTTTTTCATTCTACACTACTTAAATAATACTAATGTTTAGTTTCTCTTTTGAAATATTCCTTTTCGATTTTTTGGATTAAGCTAATTAATGTAGGATATTTTCTAGCAATATTAGCTAACCTATTATTGGGTAGAGGAGTGGTGAGAATTGTGAAAAAATGTCCAAAAACCAGAGCATCCAATTCCGTAGGACTGTAACAAAATTAATCATTTCAAGAAATATTACAGAACTTAATTAAAATTATTCAATAAAATTTCTTGAAAGAACAAGAAGTTCGAAAGATTGAAGCACAATGTGAATTCTAGTAAAAAAGGTTATATTAAATTAAAAATTGAGAACATAACAAAAACATCCATTCATCACCCAATTTGAGTGGAATCAAGGTAACGATCTATATCTTTACCCATGTAAATTTTTTTCCACTAGAAGTTGCAATTTCCTTATAATATTTTTAATATGACCAAACAAAAACTCTGTAATAGAAATCATAAAATACAGCCAGCCAGCTTTATAGCGTTATGGAAATTAACAGTGTAATTCGAAACAATCAAATAATTAAAATATTATCTTGTAATGATTCATAATACATACCGATTCCCAAAAAAGTATTCTTTATTGTCCAAACGGTCCGATAAGGCCTGACAAGCATTTTCAACCTCCTGAAAAACTTCTTCTAGTTTTTTATCATACCAGTTCCACACCTTTAAATTTTTCATGATGGCTCTTCTCTTAGTCCAATTCTGAATGTGGTTAAGAGGCCATGGATATACTGAACCGTGTCTAACACTGGTAACATCATAATATGTTTCATTATCCATCCAACATATGTACAACTAAACAGGAAGAGAAAAAATTTTATTTTTAACATCAAAGTAAGATCGAATATTACCTCAGCCTTTTCCAACACGTTGTGTATGAGACACATGTAGGCTCTCATATCGGATTTTTCTTCATTATCCAATTTTTCTGTTAAAGTTATACCCCTATTATTAACAAATTGGACAATACCTTCCAGTTCAGATACGACAAACGCTCCACACTTAATAAAAGGAACTTTTCCTGTAGGAGACATTGCCTCAGCATTGGCTCTAGATTCAATTTGGTAATTTAACTGACACATTCGTAGGAAAGCTTGAACGGCTAGACAGTTGGCATTATCAGGAAGTAAAATTTGTTCTACTTCATAGGGCTGATACAGTTTCACATCGTTTGGCCATGGCTCTTGAGCTAAAATAGAATATTCCTGTTAAATGTACCAATTTGTGAATTATTTGAAAATTGTGTACCTCCTAGTTCTATAGTGAATTTTTCTGCGATGAATTTAGGTGTGACTGAGGGCAATATCGGTGCTGCGTGGGGCTTCGACATTTTTTAAATAATAATAATAAAATAATGCTAAGAACAATATTTTGATTATATTGCGCTTACATAACCTTAACTTTGACAATTGATCACAGAACTTAGTTAAATTTGTGACGTGAAGCTACCCCTGAATAGAGATAAACAAGGAACAAGCCAGCAGAGGCGGGGTGATGAGTACATTTATTTTCAGGATTTTCTATCGTCACATGTAAACTGAATTTAAAAATTTCGTCTTTTTGGACTTTAAATCTCAAAGGAAGTTATTACAAGTACGTAATATATATATATAACTCGATTATTTTTATTAGCTTATCGAACTCATCTTCTGGGAGAAAGCAGTTAATACCATAAAAATTGGTAGCATTGACTTTCTTGTTGAACTAAGACTTAAGGTCTCTTCATAGTTGCAAATTGCATCAATCTATTCTTATGACAGACTGCATCATAAAGAAACTTTCATCTGAAAAGTGTAATTTGAAAAAAAAAAATCGTTACCCCGAAACTACATGACTGATTCGACACAATAAGAAGCATTGCCGAGATATTTCTGCCTCAAACCTTCCTTGAAAATTTTATTTCTCAAGCTCATTCCTTATTTCGTGCTCGTGGACTAGCAAAATCGATATTAGATATGGATGCTTCATCAGTAAGTCTAAGCAAAACAAACGAAAGCAATTTCCATATTTATAGAAAAAATTCGATGCAATGGTTCCAAAATTGAGAGTGTCTGAAAATTGGTTTCCTTAATATCTCCAAAAAAAAACAACAGAATCAATTTGTAGCTTAGAAATCGTTTGAAAAACTTTGGATGAAAAGGAAGACCCTTTGAAATTACGTGAAAGCCGTCATGTCGAAAAAGGTTCAAAAAAATTTTTGACATTTCATAAAATATGTCGTATTAGCAAAGAGTAGAAAGTAAGTAAGTAAGTAAGTTAATCTTTGGTATTAGTGTTACGTCACATGATCATAATGCTCGTAACCATAGTTACGGGTTCCAAACAAATAAATTCTTGAGAATTTTATAATATTTCAATTGATATTTGATTGAAATTGTTTATGTAACTGATCCTTAAAATAACTTTTTTATTTATAGAAATGCCTGTCAAATGAAAAATACTCGGAAATTCAAAGTAAAATTGAGTTGTTTGGAACCAGTTACCATAGCTACGTACACATGGGATCACTATGTCACTACTAATACAGAGTATATTTGTCGCTCTGTCAGAGCTCCCCGCCACTGAGTTAGTATTTGGTATCGGAAACAAGTTCACCTTGCTAAAGGAAAATGTAATAGATTTTACAAATCTTATCATTTTAATCAAGAAAACAAACTTTTAAAAATCGAAATTAGATTGTTAAATAAAAAGCGCAATTTCTTCAATATCTCCTTTTTTCGATTTTTGTATTGCTCTTTATGACAACCGACATCGTCTATGCTGACATCTTCACTGTTCAGATCTGACAATCAAATAAAATAATATTTGTTCTTGTTAATTTGAGAAGGAGTTTGATAGAGAGAGAAATTATCCAGTTTTCCGACAAGCGAACATCTGTTCTATAAGAGAATCTCGATAAACGAATTATTTTATGTCGAAAAAAAAATATTCGCAATTACGTTTATTGAACTTCAAAATGTCAAGGTGAAACTACGAAATTTTATAAATTTCGAAAAGTGAAGAATGAGAAATTTCTGTTTTAGGAAAGTGAAAGTGCAATCAGCATGAACTCTATAATTTTTTAGTGAAACGTTTTAGTTTTTATAGAAACGACTATTGATTAAATCATAAACATATGCGAGATTTTCGTATAGGTGAAATAACGAAAAGTTTTTTTTTATATTATGGACCATCCAATGTATTTACGTTATCCTTCTTCTAATGGAGTCCCGCAAGAGTCTAAATTGGCTAACTACATGACCACCCTCAATGATGATATAAGTTTACGACAAAGCTTCACCAAACTTAATATAGGCACTCCGAAAAAGAGTCTAGTTCATAACCCTGAATTTATTCCTAAGACTTCCAATATGTCGCCTTGTTCGAGTTTTAATATGCCTTATGGTTCAAATGACAATTCTCATCTTAGTTTCGTCTGTGAGGTAGAAGACATGGGCCATATTCCTTCACAAGCTACACCAGAGTCTTCCCCACCTCCACATTCAGGTTAGTATATGTAAAATTATGAGAAAACAGTTGAACAATTCGCATTTTTAGTTAATTCAACTTTGGAAACAAGTGGCAGTAGCATACCTTACCAAGAAAATGTAGGAGGAACGACATATTTCTTTCATTCCGCGGATCCGCCACCATTAGCAAATGATAGTATTGGTAATCTTGGTACTAGTTCAGAGTGCAAAGTATATCCAGGCACGCCAAGTCATGTAGATGCTCTAAAGAGGAAAGAGGATCATTCGTTTTTCGTATCTGAAAATATCAGAACGGAGATCCTAAATCAGAATATGCTCTCGCTTATGGTATCAGATCCTTCCGTAGATCTTCCTGAGGAAATAGATGGCTACCGTGAACTTTGTCCGTTAGAACCAATTTCAAATACAAACACTGTCCAAAAAGGTACCAATATCCTTTGTCTCCTCTTTTTGTTCACAGTTTCTGCTTTTTATCAATACCTCCTTGACTAGTTATTATTAGGAAATTTTATCAGAGATTGGCATGTTAATAGATTCTTTCCTTAGGTTACCAAACTTCAATGTACAAGGCCACCCATTTGAAAACTGGAAAGTATTTTTGCCTACGCAGGATCCATGGTTTTCGCTTACAACACACAAAGTCCATGATGTATGTGGACATCTGGAAGAAACTGATGCATTCCAACATCGTTCAACTCAAAGAAGTGTTCACAACAAAAGCGTTTGGTGATAATTCCCTTATTTTCGTTTACAACTACCATCCGGGATCAGAGACTCTGCTGAACAAGCATTTCTCGACGGACCAAAACGACTTTTGTGATCCTTTCCTCAACGACAATTCCACGCCCAGACCTTACAGTCATCAGAAGAACGAGTTGCTTAGGTATCAGGCAAACAACAAACTTCCCGAACCTCTCATATGGAATTACATCATCCAATTAACCTCGGCTCTGAGGGTCATTCATTCCAGTAACTTAGCGTGTCGTAGCTTAGATCCCACCAAAATCGTCTTGACCTCCAGGAACCGCTTGAGACTGAGCTGTCTGGGTGTCATGGACGTGCTATGTTTCGATCCCACCACCATAAATCAAATGGTATTGATGCAACATTACCAGCAAGAAGATCTGATGGCTCTCGGAAAACTAGTGTTGGCCCTTGCGTGCAAATCCACCACTGCCGTACAAAGAGAGAACATATCAATGGCTCTAGATCTAGTCGGTAGATCTTACACTCCCGATCTCAGAAATCTAATTATGTACCTGTTATCTTCGCAACCTCCCAGAAGGAGCGTCACAGACCTGATGCCCATGATAGGTGCTAGATTTTACACGCAATTGGACAATCTACAAAATAATATGGAGGTTTTGGAAAACGAACTGGGCAAGGAGATTGAAAACGGACGCCTCTTCAGGTTACTCAGTAAATTGTCCACCATTAATGAAAGGCCCGAATTAAATCTTGACGCGGCATGGTCTGAAACTGGAGACAGGTAGGTTTCTAGAGGCATGTTTTTTTAAGTACCGTTTTGGAATTAAAAAAAGACGTGTAAAGATATCGCAATAATTTTATTTTTACATGAAAGCCTGTATCTTAATCTACTTCTCAACATAATTTCCGTGAATATTGACGCACTTGTCATAACGTGGCATCAATTTTTGAATACCCTCCTCGGTTGCCGCCTGACTTGTTAACCACTGTATCATAAATGTTTTGCATGCACATTTGTGCGGCCATCTTTAAATGCTCTCACCCATTTCCTTACCATTCCATCACTCATAATGTTTTGTCCGTAAACAGATTTCACGATGAATATCGATCGGTTTTACTCCTTTAGCACTAAGAAATCGTATAACAGCCCGTACTTTCCAATCAGCGGGACTCACGATTGTCGGAGGCATCTTAAACACACAGTAAACAACGTATACAATGAAGAAACAGACTGTAATGGCGTCAGTGCGTAGACAAGAGATGTAGGTAACCTGCGCAGAACGCCGACCGTAGCGCTAAGAAGGCGGAATCGCAAAACGGTACTTACTTAAAAACATGCCTCGTACTCCACGAATAGATTTCAACCAAAGATTTAGAAGTGATAATTTTTAATTTCTATTACTAAAACAATCATATTACTGTTGATAGCCTGAAGTCAATTGGAAAAGTTGAAAAAATCATTTTTCTTGAAGCACGATGAGGAATTTTTGGATAACAAGCATGTGCTCTTCGTATACAGGGTGAATCTTTAACCACTGCGTTGATTTTAATTACTGAGTAAAAAGAAACACTTTATTTCTATACCACTTTTTTCAATTCTGTTTCAAAGTTATAAGCGATTTAAGGTTTCAAGTTGGGCTAAGCCACCACTGGATTCCTTTCAACTGTTTAATGCTCTAAATGTCACATAACTTCCCTTCATGATTTGAATGGATTCACAGAAAAGGAGAAATTGTTCATATAATTCAATGGCAAAAATTTTTAATTAAGATTATGATTTCAAAAGATAAAAACTGGCAACGTGGAATCATTGCGGCTCAGTGGTTTTTTTTTCAGTCAGGATGGGATCCAGGAAAAAGGGCAATTTTCTCATTTTTTTCCAAATTTAAAATCAATCAACATAAAATATCTTGGAAACGGTGTATTTTAGGAAGACTGAAATGATAAATTCTTTTTAAATGTTCAAGCACACAGAAAATGCTAGGATGTGTTCAGTAAGTGCTTATTTCATAACAAGTTTTTATGGTTTCACTAGTTGGTGATGTATTAACTCAAATACCTTAAGACATAGTTCAAGTGAGCTTAATCAGAAATATGTCCCATTTATGTGAAATCTCCTACAAATTTTAATATATTCGGATTATGCACTATGAAGATATAAGCAAAAATAATTTTTTTTATGAAATTTCAACACAACATTAACTATAAAAATTAGAGAAATCGCAGAAAGGAACCTTGGACTTGTCTAGATTTCATTACTTTACGACTCCATATTTTTGGTTGGATTTCACTTCTTTTTGTAGAAAATGGCATATTGATTTACTATATACTTTTCGATTTATATATAAAACACATTTTTTTCTCTTTAGTTTTTTTATTATTACAAATTGTTGCTGATTTTACGGGTCTGAGTCTTGTACAGTAGCAATAGTTTAACAGTAGATTTCATTTATTGGTGATTCTTTCTACTTCTGTTTACCCCATATTTCATTCAATTATGGTAATGTTCCTATGGTATTTGTGGGTTCAAATCCCACTGGACCTATTTTTCAGGACACCAAACTCACTCAGATTTTGACTTGGGTAATCCTGCTTGCCAATTCTTATCATTCTTTCCAACACACTGTCTATCCCTAATTGAATCTTGTGGAAGTTGTATAATTTTTGACACTAACGTTGAAATATAATGAAATACCACCAGTAAGCATATTTGGCTTTGCAGGTACATGCTCAAACTATTCAGAGACTACGTCTTTCATCAGGTGACCGAGGAGGGTAGACCTTGGGTGGACATGTCACATATCGTTCAATGTTTGAACAAATTAGACGCAGGTATACCGGAGAAAGTATGTTTGATGTCCAGAGACGAACAGAGCATTCTGGTTGTTTCTTATGCGGAACTGAAGAGATGTTTAGATCAGTCTTTCGAAGAAATAACCAGCTCATCATTAGACGATGGATCACGTACTGAAGGCAAAATTTAGATTCCACGGAGGAACCGCATACTTTATGAATATTATTATTTTTATCTGTATAACTATTCCGCTGGGGGTAAATTATGGCACCAAATGAGATAAAATTGAGTTGTAGCGTGATACTTAAATTATTAAAATAATTTCGGACGAAGAAAATATGTAATGTAAAATGTACATTTCGAAGAAGAATCCATGATACTCATAAGGAAGAAAGCTCAATTTCCTCATTCAAACCTGGCGGTGCTCAGTATGTTGTCAATAAAATAGTATTTTTAAGTACATTGCGCAAAAAAAGAGGTTGTATTTTTTTGTATGGTTAGTGCTCTGATTTAATTATCGTCTCAATTTCAATTATTTTCAGGTTAATTCCTTTGGTACAGTGATTCGTTTATTTCGAACTTGAAATTTTTATTTTATTATTATTTACAGTGAATTGGAGTCTTTCAAATAAATATATGTATATTTTACAACACATATGTTTTATTCATTCATACCAGTTCAAACCTGATATATTTGGAAAACTAACCTATTATAAAAACCCTCATTTCTTTTAAAAGACATAGTATATGATCGATTCCCTCAATATTAATCCCAGATTCTTCAACAGGAAGTCTAACCCAATCATCTGTGTTCGCCGCAATTTAATTGCAGACATTTGGGAAAACGATTGAACAAGCATGCAAAAATTACTTTCCGTCAACTGTCAGTACTATTTTGCTACAAGTACAATTAATTTAAAAAAAAACACTCAACATATTATATCTAAGTTTTTTACTATTTCATCTTCATTACTTCCCCATTTCAATTGATCTTTTTGTTGCCGCTTCTACGGCATCTATTATGGTACTTCTCAGTGCCCCCTTCTCTAATGCATGCATTCCTGCGATAGTAGTACCACCTGCAGAACAAACCTCATCTTTGAGCTGCGCACTATGCTTGCCACTAGATAAAACCATTTTGGCAGATCCTAAAATGTTCTTCAGCCACTCAGATATCCTACAGCTAGAAACATTAATACCTACCGAGCATTGTTTGAGCCGCTAATTTTATTGCTTCTGCTCTAGGAACCCCCATTTTCACTCCCCCATCAGCCAAAGCTTCGATAACTGTATACATGAAAGCTGGGCCAGAGCCAGAAATCGATGCCATGGCATTTATTTGGTTTTCTGGGACTTCCAGACATAACCCAGAAGATTCCAATAAAAGTCTAGTTAGTTTAATATTTTCAACATTGGTTTTCCTATTTGGGGTGAAGATACAACAACCTTCCCCAACTGCTAAAGGAGTATTAGGCATAACCCTGATTAGTTTAATGGGTTTTTCGAAACACTCTTCAATTTTAGCAATTTTAATGGCTGCCAAGACAGAAATGAACAACTTGTTTTCCCATTGCTCGATGGAATCTATATTGATTTGATGAACAGCGTTGCACAATATATGTGGTTTCACACAAATGAAAATAACATCACACGATCTCACCAGTTCATTATTGCTTTGAGTTATGTGAGCCCCTTTATCTTGGAAATATGACAATCGTTCTAAATGAGGACCAGAAATAAAAATTTGATCGGCGTTTACAAGTTTTTTATTGAGGATTCCATCGAATATTGCTTTTCCCATATTGCCTCCACCGATAAATCCTATTTTTTCAGTAATCGTACAAGGGCAAATATTATTTACAGCCATTATTGCTCTGTTTAGTTTAAATTTGAGCTGTAATTTATTAGCATTCGGAATATGAGACTTTTTTTCAGGTTAGGTCAGCGCAATCCACAAAATTTCACTTATCGATGAACGTATCATAGAAACATTTTACTGTGCGAATCAACTCAAGATGCCAAATTATTTCAAAAAAATTACTTTCATGTATTTCAAGATTATGTAGAATCGTTGTTTAAATATTATAATATGTAAACAATGCTAAAATTATGTCCATGTTCCTTCAGTTAATATCGTAAAAATTTTTATATCTTCTTAGAAGATAAATGCTTTCATGTGATGTAAAATATGATGCGAATTTATTTGCAGATTAATTACCAATCAAGTTAGTATTCAGAACATTCTTCACTAGTGCTCAATCCTTCAATAACTTATATTTTTTAAGTAATTATATTCTGAATTTACCTTTTTTTTTAATAATTCGAAGATTTAAGTTTCCTTTAGAATAATACGCATCCTTTTATCATATTTCCATTACGAAATCGTCTTAATCTATTTACTGGTATCATTACTAAAATTTCAAATATAAAACTGCTATAAATGAATTAATGAATACATTTGTTTAAGCAGAATTATGAACGTTAGATGGTAGCACGATCATCACCAAATGACAAAGTATATAGAGATATCTATTAAACGTATAGAGAACAATACAGTTTTCTCCCTTCTTTTCCACAGGTATCTGCAATTATTCAATAATTTCATGGTTCTATTAACGAACGGTTTTCTTTATATATCACTTCGTAAGTGAAAATTGCAAAAATAAAGACATTTGGATAAAACGATGGCACGCTGTTCTACAAGAACAAGCGAACAAAAATAGAAAATCTAAAATGATAATTTGAAATTACCTGATGTCATAAACGACACAGGTCCAAGAAGAGAAACATATTCTCGAGGTCTTTCTGCAACAGTCTACAATATTAAGAATTAATTTTAAACAATGCTTTCAATTGAGAATCCAATACCATGCGACTGAGCTGTTTAAAAATTGAAACATTCGTTCGATCTGGACCGGACTGAATGACTTCCTTGATATCGGATACAACAGAACTTTCTTGTAATGTTGTTTCTGATTGTTTTTGTTCATTTTCGGCATCACATTCCGTTTCTTCATTTTCAGATTCTTCTTCGTCTTCGATTGAAGATGAATCAGACCTTTCACTCATTGTTTCACTTTCAGATTCTTCTACTTCATAAATCTAAAATAAAGTGGGAATAAAAATAAGTTGAATGGGCTATTACACCTCTCGTACGTCTTCTAAAGTATTGACCGTGATTTCTGCATCTTCTACGTTTAGTTCAAGATTGTTTTCGTTATCGCCGGATCCCAAAATCATTTCGGTATCACAGGATACATATGAATTTTCTGAGGAAACATTTTTTAATCATAGTTTAAGAATCAGGACTTGAATAAATGATTTAATTACCTGACTCCATGGTCGATTCTTTTATATACTTTTGATTCGAAAACAAAGATATGACACTGACAATTTGAAAAATATTGGTGTACAACACTGACATTTGGTCAAGTAGCTTCAGCGCCCTCGTTAAACTACTTGCCAGAAAGTTTCGAACTTAAAAAAGAAACCGAACTTTGAAAAAAACAACAGAAACCCAATGTACGAGGCATGTTTTTTAAGTAAGTACCGTTTTGGAATTAAAAAAAGACGTGTAAAGATATCGCAATAATTTTATTTTTACATGAAAGCCTTTATCTTAATCTACTTTCAACATAATTTTGCGTGAATATTGACGCACTTGTCATAACGTGGCACCAGTTTTTGGATACCCTCCTCATTCTGCCGCCTGACTTGTTAACCACTGTGTCACAAATGTTTTGTTTTCGTCTTGCAGACGTTGACCGCCCAGGTGTTTCTTCAAGTGCAGGAACAAATGGTAGTCGCTGGGTGCCAGATCAGGCACTTTCTGCACCAAATCTTCGACCGAAGGACGCCCACTTCGTTCTTCATCATGCACATTTGCGCGGCCATCTTTAAATGCTCTCACCCATTTCCTTACCATTCCACCACTCATAATGTTTTGTCCGTAAACTTGACAGATCTCACGATGAATATCGATCGGTGTTACGCGTTTAGCATTAAGAAATCGTATCACGGCCCGTACTTCACAATCAGCGGGACTCACGATTGTCGGAGACATCTTAAACACTCGGTAAACAACGTATACAATGAAAAATCAGACTGTAATGGCGTCAGTGCCTAGACAAGAGATGTAGGTGACCAGCGCGGAACGCCGACCGTAGCGTTACGGCGGCGGAATCGCAAAACGGTACTTACTTAAAAAATTTGGAAAGCACTGACGTGAGGTCAGATTGCTTTGGCGCTCTTGTTGAGCTACTTGCGAGTAAATATTCAAACCTTAACAAATCTATAAGCTCTCTGATCGGGTGAACAATAGTCTTTTTCCGTACTATGGGACAATGTGATGTAAATATGAAGGCCTAATGAATAAACAAACCTTTATCTCAATTTGAAAATAACTACTCATAATTTTCACCAAATTTTGTTCTATGCTTCTCCTAATAACTTACGTCATTGCTTTTCTGAGTTTTGACAACGCCATCAAATTCTTTCTCTATGATAAAAAAATTTTTGATTAATATTACGTCTGTGCTTTTCTGAATTTTGACAACGTCATCGACATCGAATTCTACCTCTATGAATTCTATGAAAATTTTGATTGATATTACGCCAACTGACACTGATATCTAGGTCCGCAAGTTGTCAAACGAATATCGATCTGTGATGGCAAATCTTTCAATGACAAAGCTCGGACTTCATGACATTTCTATTTTTCTCTTGAGTAAATGAAAAAAATGATCATATCTTCAGAAGGGGAAAAGCTACGACAATGAAATTTGAGGATGAGTAAGATATCGGTAAGCTCAATATATATACGGATTTTTATTTAAATCTAAATGAAGTCTTTGGAGATATTAAGTATTGAAAATTTTTTTTTGGGAATTTTTTTAAAATTTTCTAGCGTGACGATTTCTGCGAAATTTTGCAAGCCATTTCGTTTCAGCCTCCCTCAATAACATTCCAAGTATCAACTTGATCGGATGGATATTCTAGTAGTTATTGAGGAAACAAAATTTCAGATGCTCATAACTACTGAACCATCCGACGGATTTGGCCCAATAACGAACTTGACCGAGATATTTGGACAATTAACCTATTCTGAAAATTTGAAAACTCTAGCTGATTCCTTTTGGATGTTAGAGAGGATACGGCCGGACAGACTCAACTTTCGCCACGAATCAAACCCAATCGATTGAGACCATTTTCGGCTCGATATTCCAAAATTACAGACATTCGGGCAAAATGATAGGCACTCTGTTCGGGTGAACAAGAGCGCCAAAAACATGCCTCGTACATGAACGATGTGATGGTGCATTATCGTGCAAAAGAATCCAAGTAAGGATTTCTCGATATTCTGGACGTATACGACAAAGTAAAATTCTCCAGTGACTGTCTGTCCGGGTGGAACAAATTCTTTGTGGATAATTCTTTTTGAATCGTTAAAACAAATCAGTATAACTTTAACTTTTGATTTCACCAAATGACTCTTTTTGGGCGTTCCTTCATTCCGCACTTTGTCACTTCGTTGCAGGCTCATATTCAAAATATCACGTCTCGTCGCCAGTTTGTAACGGTAAGATTCCCCGGTTCAGTTTAATCGCGTAAATTCGCCTGGAAGTCGGCGTAGGAATTTCGGTTATCTTCACCTTGGAATGCTGCGCGGTGCGCAGGATCGATATCGTAGCGACGTGGCCGATAATTTAGATCTAAATCGATTTCTTTTCCGTACCAGAGTTGCTGGGAGAAACACGTCAGAGGTGTTATATTTCTTCCCGTGAATTTTAAATGCAAATTTTCGATGGCGGAATGAATTATTCCGGTAAGTCCCTCATTTTATGATCAGACAGGGTTTATTCGATCCTAAATGTCATGTTTATTTAATGCATTTAATTATTTTTTGTGTAGATGACAAAAAGATGTCGTATAATTCTGGTCGGACCGCCATTTTTCACTTTTCCATTTGAGAATATCTGGTGGATCAGCTCACCTTCATTTACTTTGATATTGTACTTAACTTTATTATTCAATTTCAATTATTTAATTTTTTTGTTTTCTCGGTGTCCAGAGTTCTCTGAATTTTTAGTGTCGAACTATCTGCGCCATTGGGTTCTTTTCTGAACACGTGGTTATTTTTTCTTCTTTTAAAAGATTTTCGTTTGTAAAATGATGCATTTAGAGAACGATGGAAACTAAGAGATTTTTATCCAGTCAAAACTGATAAACCCGATTTTCACAGCTAAACCCGTCGGGCTATGGAATTTTGTCGTCAGCCTATCAAGTACAAAATTCATTGAAGTTGAGAGCTTGTTGCCAACTTGCAGCAGTGGCGTACAGAACATTTCTTTGACTGAAAAACCACCAGAGAAGATAATTATCTAACGTTTCTTCAACTGAAAAACCACCAGAGAAGATAATTACCGAACGTTTCTTCAACTGAAAAACCACCAGAGGAGATAATTTTCCTGGAATCTCAGTATACAAGGATAAACAAGATAAGTTCCAGTGAAAAAGATAGTGATTACCTGTGATACATACAATGACCGAACATCTTGTCAATTCCACTCAATTTTGACTGTACATTTGTAAATAACTGATATTTGTAAAAAGTGGAATAAATAACGACTGTTCCAATTTGAACTTTCATTGACTAGAGTGGAGGCATCAAAATTTCTCTTACCTGCTCTATTGCTAGCAGGAGCAATATTTTTTCAAAACTATCTTACCTGCTCCCCATCGTGGGGCAAAAAAAAAGGTTGCTTTGTTACAAGTTACAATCGATTTCAAGAAGTTTTGATCCTTCCTAGCGCTTTTAATGATGTCTTTGCATTGTCCAATTTAATCAACTTTTTGATCTTCGGTAAGTTTGTGTGGTAAAAACCGCGAATTAACCTTCTCAAGGCCAAAAACTTCGGTCAAAATAAGGTATGCGTTTGTTTGAGGAGTGCCTAATTCCATTTCAATAACTTTAATTGACGATTTACCAATCCGTAGAAATAAATTCCATGGTTACAATCGGAGAAAGAACAAGAAGGACGTGCCTCACTGTCAAGTGCCCGCGTCGATCTGTGCGAGTGCGTGAGAGAACAAAAGAAAGAATGCAAGATGGTGGGACCATTATCGGTTGAGTTGTGATAGAAGTAAGAGAGACCCAAAGTTTTTAGTTAGTGCCTTTGTGTGAGTTCGAAAACGAAGCCATCTTACGTGGAGTGATTCTAGAATCTATTTTCATGAATTGCCAAGACCTTCATGTACCAGTGGTTAAACTTATGATCTCACCTTGACAGTAATACACACTTTGGCCTGTCGGCTGCTCAGTTATATAGGTGAGGGGTGAGTTAATAAAAATAAATTGACGGAATTGACTATTTTGTTGGGCGCCAGGCTTAATATAAGCCAAGATATAAAGAAATAGTAACAGAGGAAACTTGCCTGAAAGATGAATAACAGAAAACAAAAAAAAATATATAATCGGTATATTTACCAAACTCACAAAAATTTAATTTAGGAAAAGAAAAATAATAAATCGCTGAAGGCTGAATTAAGTAATAACAGAACGTTAACAAATTTCAGAAATATTTACGATTGATCCTCTATTCCTCAAGTTCTGGAGTATTCTTCTAGTGCCGGTGTAATGGCGTCTGACAGTTGTAGAAAAATGGTAGCCAAATTACTTTTTAATCGTTCTGGAGTATGTTCCTTGTTATGACGATATGGAAATGACAGTTGCGCAATGATGGTAGCCAAATTACTTTCAACTGCTAACTTTGGAATGTTGGTTGGAGCTGTCGTACAGCCTGATAGATATAAATTCCTTGAAATGTTTGTCAGAAATTTTCAAAACCAAAAGGTAATTCTTCTTTCCTAATGAATAGAGAAAATAGAGATCAGTATCGTAGGTACAAGAATAATGAAGGAAAATTCCAATACGTTCTGTCAAAAAAAAATATTCCAAAAATTTCTAAAGAAATTGATTCAGAGATTCGAAAAGATAATTAAAACAGAGATGGATAATTTACAAAAATAATACTCTAAGAAATTTATAAAAATAATCAATTTTGAAGAAAAATTACAGAAATAATACTCTAAGAAATTTAGAAAAATAATCAATTTTGAAAAAATTACAAAAATAATACTCTGAGAAATTTAGAAAAATAATCAATTTTGACAAAATTACAAAAAAAATTATTCATATAAGAAATCCGTTCAAAATATCCAAATTCTTCAAATAATTAACAATGAAATTATCAAATCAATTATCTCAAACGACCAGACACAAGAAAATCGAAACTTCCTGGTAATTGTAGAAAAAAAAAATATGCAAAAAAATGAATATAGGCTTGCTTACCACAAAAAAGGCAATAATACGATACTTTGAATCGATATTCAAATCGAAATGCTCGAGAATAAAAATATACTATTATATATTTAAATAAAGAAATCAAGATATGGAATGAATACTCAACTAATTTAGGCACAGAGATAAATGCGTAAATAAGTAACCAGGAAAATCGACACTGTATCTGCTCACTTGAAACCAAAAGGTCAATCTAAATCATACATCCCTTGATTTTCATTCCTCTCAATTATCACCGGAAAAACTCTCGCGTGTATCCGATCTTGATCGATTTCAATCGAAGATGTCTCCAACGGACTACGCGTAAAAGGATCTGTGGTGTCGATCAGTGGCGTCTCTAATGTAATTGAGCATTCAACCGTTACAAACTACAGGAACATATGAGAACGTCTGAGATCATCGACTAATAGTGTTACTAGTATGTTTGATACAAAGTAGTGGACGTAGCCCTTTGAGTGTAGCACCATAATGTATCGAGTAGTGAGAAAGCTTTAGTTCAATTACACTGATCAACAATTGCTAGGGATCACTTATGAGCTTCTCTTCATTTGTATTTTTTTCAAGTTATCTCGTGAATATCTGTACATTATATGTTGTCTAAGGAAAAATTAAGGTGTTTTGAGTTGATTATATCAAATTTTTCCTCCCTTCAGCGGCTCTTGTTCACAAAATCGATTACTATCTGTAGGCTGCTACAGGTGGAGTGAAAAGTAATGTGATATTTGTTGATGACGAGATATTGTTGATGATGGAGCTCGTGTTGAATGATTATTTGGGCTATTACCATCATCTATTGTGGATGTAATGTTTTCCGACGTTTCGATAGACATCTTCTATCTTTATCAAGGAGGAAAAGTAAAAAACCTTTCGAAAATTATCAATTTTCAAAAAAGTCAATATGACAGAAGTCATGAACGAAAAATGAACAATGTTATATACTCATCTGTGATATGATGATCTTTTTAAGTTGGATCGAACTATCGGCGTCCAAACTTCTGGCAGATCTATAGATGGAGCACTTATGGAATCTGGTGTTATTTTCATAAATGCTGCTTCTTTGATTTTTCTTCTTGCAAGTTTTTCTTCTTTGGATATTATTGATGCTTCATCCCATTTTATACGATGATTCTCATCTACAGCATGTTGGACTAACCTGGATTTGTCGCTGTCTAGAACTCGTAGAAGCTTCTGATGTTCTTTTATTCGTACATTCAGAGGGCGTTTAGTTTCTCCGATGTAAGATCTTCCGCACTCGCAAGGTAATTCATATATGCAGTTCTTTGTCCTTTGTGTCTCATTATTAGGCTTAACTTTTGTAAGTTTAGCTCTGATAGTGTCATGAGTTTTGAATGCAGTCGTTATGTTGTATCTATTTCCAATTCTTCTCATTTTCTCCGACAAACCTTTTACATAAGGAATTACGGTTTTAATGGTCTGATTTATATCTGTTGGTTCAGGTTGACTTTCTCTTGTTCGTTTAGCTTTTTCTAATATCTTTTTGGGGTAGCCATTGCTTCTAAGAGTTTTCGAGATGTTATTTATTTCTTCATTTTGGTCAAGTCAAGAAAATATGAACCCTTAGATCATTGAAAAACCGTGATCAATTTATCTAATAAGAACTTAAGTGAAGATCAGATATCTCTCCTCAACAAGGGTCTCAAGTTCTCTATAGCCCCTAAGACGATACCAAAAATTGAAATCATGTTGGCGGCAGAAGAAACTGCACAAAAAATTCGAGAACCTGAAAAAGCCGAAGAATACAGATGGAAAATCAGAACCTTGTTAGACAGGAATAACAAAACACCTCTACCCAATATAAATAAAGCTGAACAGAGGGCATTAAAAGATCTTAAATCGGATAGTTCCATAAAGATTCTTCCAGCAGACAAAGGAAACGCCACTGTAATTCTAGATGTTGGCTCTTATAATCAAAAAATCAATGAATTATTAGAAGCAGGAAAATATAAAAGACTAAAAAAGGACCCTACCACCACAGTTGAAAACAAGATTTACAAAATCCTTTATAAATATCGAAATGAATTTCCAGATCAATTCGTTAGATCAAGACTTACACCTCACTTCAGTAAACCACCACATTTATATGGTCTACCAAAAATACACAAAGCAAATATTCCTCTAAGACCAATTGTGAGTTCAAGAAATTCAGCATGCCACCAATTTCTGCTGAAAATTATATCGCCATTAAAAAGTAATTCAACATCGATGATAAGAAACACAAAACATTTCATAGAAATAATGAAACATCAGAAATCATGGAAGAAGACGTTATGGTCAGCTTCGACATCACCAGTTTGTTCACTAATATTCCGACAGATAAAACACTTATCATAGTTAGGAAAAAGCTTGAAGAAGATCAAACCCTTAGTGAAAGAACTACACTAAGCGTCAATGCAATTATGGAAATGCTTTCTCTTTATATTGAAACAACATATTTCTAATTCGAAGACATCTTTTATCAACAAGAATTCGGAATGGCCATGGGTTCACCACTATCACCAATTTTAGCTGATTTATATATGGAAATTTTCGAACAGAAGGCATTAGAAAAATATGTACTTAAACCCAAACTGTGGAAAAGATATGTAGATGATACTTTCATTATTTGGCAACATGGAAGAGACACTATAGATGGATTCCTTCAATATCTAAACAATCAAGAGGAATCAATTAAATTCACAATTGAAATCGAGAAGGACAGACAACTTCCATTCTTAGATGTACTCGTACATAAACAAAATGGAATCCCAAGAACCACTGTATATAAAAAGCCAACGAACACAGGACAATATCTACATTTTGAGTCAAACCACCAACTAAACACTAAATTGGGAGTAGCAAAATGTTTATTTGATAGAGCAATAAATATTTGTTGCACTGAAGAAGACCAAAATGAAGAAATAAATAACATCTCGAAAACTCTTAGAAGCAATGGCTACCCCAAAAAGATATTAGAAAAAGCTAAACGAACAAGAGAAAGTCAACCTGAACCAACAGATATAAATCAGACCATTAAAACCGTAATTCCTTATGTAAAAGGTTTGTCGGAGAAAATGAGAAGAATTGGAAATAGATACAACATAACGACTGCATTCAAAACTCAAGACACTATCAGAGCTAAACTTACAAAAGTTAAGCCTAATAATGAGACACAAAGGACAAAGAACTGCATATATGAATTACCTTGCGAGTGCGGAAGATCTTACATCGGAGAAACTAAACGCCCTCTGAATGTACGAATAAAAGAACATTAGAAGCTTCTACGAGTTCTAGACAGCGACAAATCCAGGTTAGTCCAACATGCTGTAGATGAGAATCATCGTATAAAATGGGATGAAGCATCAATAATATCCAAAGAAGAAAAACTTGCAAGACGAAAAATCAAAGAAGCAGCATTTATGAAAATAACACCAGATTCCATAAGTGCTCCATCTATAGATCTGCCAGAAGTTTGGACGCCGATAGTTCGATCCAACTTAAAAAGATCATCATATCACAGATGAGTATATAACATTGTTCATTTTTCTTTCATGACTTCTGTCATATTGACATTTTTGAAAATTGATAATTTTCGAAAGGTTTTTTACTTTTCCTCCTTGATAAAGATAGAAGATGTCTATCGAAACGTCGGAAAACATTACATCCACAATAGATGATGGTAATAGCCCAAATAATCATTCAAAACGTGATATTTGTTATTAAATCTGTTTTTTTCTCTCGTTCAAACACATAAGGTGACAATAATTGAAGAAATGAGAACAATACCAGCTTATCAGTCATGCCGAGAAGTCGTTTGGCTCCTGTGCAACAACTGGACCAAATCATACGGTGGATACAGAAGGTTTGTCCCAGCGAGAAATGTCCCGGCGGGTGAATGTTTCGCAAAGTGTCGTGAGTCGGGCTTGGAATTCATCTAAAACGACTCAGTAGCCTATGTTCATGGGGGAGGTCGGCAGCGCAGTACAACAGCTGCCCAAGATCGTCTTTTGATCCTCAATGCTAGGAGAAATCACACTTACTCAATAGATCACTGAGAGTTGCAACAGGAGTTCTAATTTCGAACCAGACTGTAAGACGACGACTAGATGTTCGTGGTTTGAGAGCACGTTGGAGGGTACAACATCCCTGTTTGAATAGGGAACACCGGGTTCATCGACGTCAATGGGCTGAGAAGCACCGCAATTGGACAGTTGAAGATTGGAGCCGATTTTTATTTACGGATGAGTCTAGATTTCGTTTGGTCAACTCCGATGGACGTATTCTTACTTGGAGGGAAAGAGGTCGAAGGTATGCAGAACAGTTTATGGTACCTACAACAGCTTTTGGCGGAGGTTCTATATGTGTATGGGGAGGCATTTGTTTGAACCAACGCACACAGTTGGTTGTTCTGCAGAACACCACAATGACCAGCCAGAGATATCACGATACGATAGAATGAGAATTTCATTTTAATTGACGATAATGCCCGTCCACACCGTAGTCGTCTGGTTAATGAAGCGCTAGAAACTCATGCTATTGATAGGATGGACTGGCCAACTAGCTCTCCAGACATGAATTGCATCCGACATGTCTGGTCTGAAATGTCTAGACAATTGTCAACCTTAGAACAACCGATCAATAATCTGGAGGACCTTTCTAACGCTTTACGGGATATTTGGACGAATTTGCTAAAAAAATTTATAAATCGTTTGATTGAAAGTATGCCTCGTAGGGTAGAATGCTTGAGACGAGCTCGTGGGGGACCAACTATGTACTAGCTTCGGCCTTTTTGTGGTTTCATCATAAAATTTTTATGTTATTCAAACACAGAATTTTTAGTGTTCCTAATAAAGTCTTTTTTTCTCTCCAACTTTCCATTTTTTCATTCTTTTCTCAAGTGAACCATACTATCAACTGAAAATACTCTGATATCTGACTAAATTTATAATCTTGGAGCGAATATTTCAGAAATAAATTCAGAAAAAGTAAGTGATCCCTATCAATTGTTGAGCAGTGTACTTCTGTTTTCTTCCTACCTTTATGAATATCTCTTATTGTTGATTATGTGTATTTCTTACTGTCGATTATGTATTATTCATGTTGTTCTCTTGCTGCTATTTATATCATGTTTTATATTTATATGTTTTACCGTTTTATCAAGTGGTGAGAGCACTTTTGTTTATTTATTTCTATGATCTCGTACTGCTATCTTTTAATCTTTATGCTCGTATTATATGATATTTCATTTAGGGGTCTCGAGATTGTGGATCATTCCTATATTGTTGTATGAGATTTCTTAGCTACCTGGATCGAAGGCCTTGAAGGGGAAGTTCCAAGGCCTTAAGGCAGGAACCGTTACTAACATATGCCTATAAGGCATGAGGGAATATACTTTTTTATCAACCGCGAAACTTTCTGTCATTTTTTCAGAGCCGCCGCTGGAACTCATGACCTTCCCCGTGTTCCCAATTTGGCTTACATACTCTGGCGCCGTGACCATGACGATGGTCATAATTAGTCGTTTAGTTTTAGTTTTTATTGATAATAAGAGTAGCAACTTCAAAACATTGAAAAACGGTCTTCCTCAAGGATCAGTTTTAGCTCCTTTACTTTTCAATTTATATCTAAGTGATTTGCCCACTACATCATCTCAAAAATTTATTTATGCTGACGACATTGCTATTGCTTACCAACATTCGGATTTCCATACTCTGGAAAACATACTGTCATCTGATTTGGAAATTTTAAAGAATTATTTTATTGAGTGGCGATTATGTCCAAATCCCAACAAAACAGAGGTATCTTGTTTCCATCTGAATAATCATGAAATATATAGAAAATTAGCTGTAACTTTCAATGATTCTCCTATCAAACATAATTTCTATCCAAAATACTTAGGAGTTAAATTAGATTCATCTCTCAATTACAAGGCTCATTTAAATGATCTGAGCCTAAAACTGAAAACAAGGAATAATATTGTTCAGAAATTAGCTGGATCGTCTTGGGGTGCTGATGCTTCCACTCTTCGCACAGCATCTCTAGCCCTAGTGTTTTCTGCAGCTGAGTATTGATGCACAATTGAATATATCCATGAGAATAATTACTGGCACCATAAGATCAACACCGGTTCATTGGTTACCAGTTTTGTCTAATATTGTCCCTCCCCATATTCGCAGACAGACTGCAGCTCTGAATTCTTGGAATAAATATCATTCTTTTCCCAATTTATTCCCAATTATTTCATATTTTCCACAAAATAGAATTTCCAGATTGAAGTCACGTAAACCATTATGGCATAATTTCTTCAATATGAACATAAGTGATAAAGCATTATGGAAGACTGTGTGGAACTCTTACGAAATGTTCAATAAGTATCTCGTTTCTGATCCTTCTGAAAAAGTTCCTGGTTTTGATCTTCCAAGAAAAATTTGGACAGTTCCTAATCGTTTGAAAACAGGTCATGGTCGTACCAATGGCATGCTATTTAAATGGAACTCAGTTCCTAGCGCAAGTTGTGAATGTGGAGAAGCAGAAGAAACAATACCTCATCTCATTAATAGTTGTCCCATATATAAATTTCAAGATGGTTTTAGGGCTATTCATGATGTTTCCAACTCTTTCTTGGAATGGGTTATAAATTTCAAACGAATATGATACGTATTTTTGTTATTCAGTTCTTTTTTCTGCTTTTGTTTTTTTATTTCCAGATTCAATGTGAGCACCTTGAAGAAGTCTTTTTCTCCATCAATAGAAGATCACTCTTGAAGAAAGAAGTCCCTGAAATATATTTCAGCTTATTTTTGTATTTTCACACTTAGACGGGAGCCAGGGTTTTTTTTACTGGGGTTTTTTCCCTAGGCTTTTATGTCATACGCCAAATTGTATGACAACCCGTCACTAACCCGTGATCTATATGCTTTATTGTTTGCTAACTAAATATTGTCAGCCAAAAGTTCAAAAGAATATATATATAGTTGCCATGATTATTAATTCTTGTTACATTATTGAAGTTGCCATATTTACCATGCTTATTATTCTCTTTGTATTATGGAAGTTGCTCTGATTATTATGATTACTATCTGTTTTGTACTGTTATAGTTTTCTCAGAATTGTTATACTTGCCTTTGCTAGCTGTTAATGATTAACTATTTAGTTTTAAACAAGTGCCCTAACATCACCTAACATAAGGGGTTTTCTGCCTTAAGCTTTCCCCTAAATTTTTTTAGACCCTGAATAAAAAGTTGATTGTTTGGGTCTAAGTGTTGTGTTTTATTTACCATCTTTATTTCCCAATCATTTTCACTAATCTCAATTATCACGAACTTGAATTATTACGTAAACATAACGTAGAGTCCTACCCTTGCTAGACGATCACGTTAAATGGCCAAGTCTTTGTATCTGGAGCCATTCAGACTCGTGTCGTAGTTAGATTTAAAAATAATATTTGTCATCCTTTTTTAAAGAAAAAGTGGCAAATGTTACAACCATAAGCATTTAGTACCATTTGGTGTATTCGAATTACTACTACTTCGTACTTCCTTCGTCTGGCACTGTCATATAGCTCCAACATATGTTACGCGTCCATAGTGAAAGAAATGAACATACGTGGGCCGCACGAAACGAGCAAGCATTTTGGAACAGAAAATAAATGAACTTAACTAACAATAACGAGTTGCAGTAACATAACCGCCCACCTAAAATAGAATATTTTATGAAACAAAGCAAATAAAAAATTGAGAAGATATCGAACATAAAGCGAAAAAAAATATATACATATATACATCAACATATGTCATAACTATTGAAGAGGTAATGGACATAATTTAACCACTGATCTCTGCAGTACACCTTGAGTAGTCCGAACAGTAGCTACTCTAGCTATTTTATCAGCGCCAGGATGCAATTTCTCAATGCGTCCAAGTCGCCAGCGCAATGGAGGGAGTTGATCATCTTTTATCAAGACGAGTGCACCTATTGAATAAGGAGGCGAGTCACTATTGAACCACCTTTTTCGTTGTTGCAGTGTGTTCAGATATTCTAAATTCCATCTTTTCCAAAAATCCTGATGGATACGAATTAAAAGCTGCCAACGCGATAATCGACCGATAGATAGGTGTGATAAATCTGGTTCAGGAATAGCAGTTAATGGAGCCAAAGTAAGAAAATGTCCTGGTGTCAGCGCAGATATGTCATTCGGACCATTACCAAGCGGACATAGAGGGCGAGAATTGAGCACAGATTCAATCTGCAAGTGGACTGTATAAAACTCCTGTATGACCTGTTGAGTCTGGGCACCTGGATGCAGATATATCTTGTGGAAATGCTGAATAAGGAGCTCAGTAAGACGATGAAATGAAGGAAGCAAAGCTGGGTGTTTGTGATCAAGAGCCAGACCAGAAAAAGACAGACGACCGCCCACCCTGAGAACACCATCTTCTCCAATAAATGGATTCAATTTTCGAAGTAATTTAGATATGGGATTTCCCGAGATGAGATTATCGATCTGTTCCTTGAACACAACCCGTTGAACCTGTTTTATAATGAAGAAAAGTGCATCTTTGAGATGAACTGCGGAAAATCTATATATCCTAGGAGCTTTAGAGTTTTTATGAAGTTAACGAATCTGAAAATGTAAGCTACCACCCTTTGAACCTTGGACAGGGATGAATACCTGGAGAGCAAATCATCAACAAACGATAGAGAAATGAAAGTTGACAAAGAGAGGTGACGCTCTTCTGTTTGTACAAGATGAAGAGAATTCTCTATTTCATCATTTGCGAAGGTGAGATGTTTGGAACGAAGCCAGTCAGGGCCTGTCCACCACAAAGAGCAGTTCAACAGTTCGGTTGGCGTTAAGCCGCGTGAAGCACAATCAGCTGGATTGTCTTTCGATTGAACATGATACCAATTTTCTGTTGAAACTAAGTCCTGAATTTGAGTAGTACGATTGCTTACAAATGTCTTCCATCGATGAGGAGAAGACTTAATCCATGTTAGAGCTACCATTGAATCAGACCAAGCAAAAATGTCATCTATTGTAAAGGCTGATTGGTAAACAGAGGAAACCATATTAATGAGTTTTGATAATAAGAGACAAGCACACAATTCCAGTCGTGGAAGTGAAATTCTCTTCAATGGGGAGACCTTTGATTTACCACCTACGAAAGAGATGTCAATGGAGCCGTCATAATTGAAAAACCTGAAATATACCGCGGCTGCGCAACCACGCTCACTACTATCTCCGAAACCATGAAGTTCGCAACGATAAAATGGTTTCGATGCAAGTTTCCGAGGTATCTTTAATTTACCCAATTCGGTTAATTCGGATTTACACTGATTCCAGCGACGGCTGACATCGTCTGGAAGTGTATCATCCCACTGCAAACCTAATGTCCAAAGATGCTGGATCAAATGTTTAGCAAGAAAAGCAAATGGAGAAAGGAACCCCAAAGGGTCGAAAATTCGAGAAAGTTCTGAAAGTATGGCACGTCTGGTACATACCTGCACAGTAGTTTCCGCAAAATAAGAAAATTCGTCCGACGAAGGAAACCACTTCAAACCGAGAATTTTGACTAATATTTGACGATACAGTTGTTTGATATCAACTGTGAAAACGAACCGATGAACACGAAAGTTCATCAAAATGGCAATAATATCCTTTTGTAATTTAGGACCTATCAATAGAGCATCATTTAAAGATAAATGACCAGGTACATGAGCTGATGCATCGAAAACAACCCTCAACTTTGTGGATGGACTGTTTGGTTTGATTATACAATGGTGAGGGATATAAAAGGTATTTTCATAATCCGAACTAGTAGAAATCAATGACATATGATCTTTTTCTAAATATTCCTGCATGAAAGTAGAGTATTCCCTGTATATAGTCTGATTTTTAATAAGTTTACGTTCAAGGGATAAAAAACGACGTAGTGCTAGAGAATATGTGTCACCGAATGAAAGAGTTGACTGATCAGGTTTAAACGGTAATGCCACAGTGTACCGTCCAGATGTATTTCTAGAATAGTTCTGAGTGTATAAGTTTTCACAAAATTGATCTTCTGGTGATACAATGACATTCTCTGAAACTTCTTCAAGTTCCCAAAATCTTTTCAACGAGGAGTTCAAACCTGACTCAGACAATGACAAATGAAAATTGTTAACTGATATGTTAGGTGATTGAATCTTTCCCATGAAAACCCAACCAAATACTGTCTCAAGTACTGTTGGTTCCAAACCGTTACCCTCGATACGACCCGGTCGAATTATTAAAGAGAATATATCCGCTCCGAGGAGAAGGTCTATTGATTTTGGAATGGAAAAGTTCGGATCTGCTAACTTCTTGTTATGGACACAATTCCAAAACGAATAATTTACGAAAGAACTCGGCATTTCCGCACAAATCTTCGGAATCACGACGGCATCGAATGTAAATGATGGATTTATTTGACCTGATGGGCGAATAGTACATTCAGTGCTGCAATTAGCAGAAGATGAGCTTTCACAAATTCCATTTATCGAAAATGAAGCATCACAAATTTTCAAGCCTAATCTATTTACACACGATTGAGTTATAATATTTATTTGAGAGCCTCCATCCAACAGAACTCGGACCTTCCGATATCTACCCCAAGCATCACGAATTTCGACCTCAGCGGTTGCTAAGAGAACGGTAGCATTTGAAGAAACATTGGTTAAAACCTGAGCTGAGCCTGAATCCGATGAATTTGCAGCATTGAAATGAAACGTCTCTGATGAAGAATCATTCTCCGCATTATTGCGCATGTGCAACAGGGTATGATGCTTTCCGTGGCAAGTACGACAATTTGACCTTGAAGAACAATTGTTAATCTTATGTCCAGAATGGAGGCAATTGATACACCAATTTTTGTTCTTCACAATCTTGAACCGATCTTGAACAGTTTGTTCCAAAAATGATGGACATTTGTAAATATTATGAGCTAACTTGCAATAATTACAGGTTATACGTTTCTTGAATGATTCAGTTTCCGTTTGAACGAGAAGAGTCGAATTTCTTTTATTCGTTGAGAGAGAACTAGATTTCAAAACTTGAGAATTCGAAACTGAATGAGTTTTCGACGGAAGAGAAAGAGCTACTGCCTCCAAGGCTATACACTGATTTGTCAGGAAATTTCGCAAATTGACAAACGACGGAATATCTGTTGAACATTCTTGTAATTCAAAACGTTTGATCGTTGCTGAATCTAATTTCTGAATGAGAATGTGAAATAAAACAAAGTCCCACTGGTCAACGAGTAAACCTAAATTCCTGAATTTAGCTGAATCACCCTGTAGCTTTGGAACATTACAGATTTCCTTCCAACACGTATTAGCGAGAAGTCTTTTATTTTGATATCTTTCCGCCAATGTCTGAAAAGCGCTTTCATAATTTTCAGCAATCAATGGAAATCCTTTAACTAAATTTAAAGCATGAGAAGAAAGTGAACTAAGGAGGTATTGAAACTTTTCTATTTGACTCAAGTTAGAATTTTCATGTACCAAACTTTGGAACATATCGAAAAAGTAGGCCACTCTTTATAATTCCCATTGAAAATGGGCAATACTATCTTTGGAAGTTTAACATTTGGCGAACTAATAGAGCAACTGTCTTGGTTTTTTACTGGAATGTTTACTACAGGAAAATAAATTAACATAAGTTGTTCTGATGGTGTAATAATTATCCATAAAGGCTGTTCGAATAACCTTCTCAGTGTTCAATTCGGGTTCTTCGGAAGATACTATCATAGAGACAATAGACGTATGTAAATTTTGAAAGTCCACGAGAATATCGTCAAGTATTTCACATCTTAATTTGAATCTTACGTGCAAACTTTCATCAGTGACAGCGAATTGTGCTAAATTGAGAATTTCCTCGAGATCATCAATAACAATTTGACGACGAGCTTTGAGTTGTTTCAATTTTGTCGCCATTATTATTATTCAAGGTATACTGCAGAAAACAATATGAATTTTGTTTTGAGTAATTTCGAAAAAGAGTAATTAGACTAACCGATTGAAAAGAACTAAATTAATTAATAAAGCAAATAATTAAGATTGAATCTATTAAATTGAAAATCGAGTTGAAAATAAACAAATGAAAATAATGAAATGTAAACAAACAAAAACAAGAATGTCTATCCTTGTTTACGTTTTGAATCAAGGTTATGAGCATAGATGAGAAAAACAAACGAAGAGTTGTCTATGTTCCGAAAATGAAAGCCAAATTCTCCAACATGCGCAGAAATATCAGCAATTAAAGAATTTATGAATGTGTTCGATATCTTGTCAAGTTTTTGAGGTTAGATGAACATTGACCGAATGAAATAAATGCAAATGAAAAAAACGAAATGAAAAAATTCCAAAATGCTTGATCGCAATAATTTTGAAAACGCGGTTCGAAAATATGCGGCTCAAGAAGGACCAAAATGGCACGACACGGCCTTTGAAATCAAATGAAAAAGAAAGAGAAATTAATAATGAAATTCCGGTGAGAAAAAATGACTGAATACGAAATGTTGGAGTATCGACGATTGCCTACCTGGTTTACAGCACGGCTGAACGTGTCACTCACGAGCCAGAACAGTCACCTTTTCACCAGAGTTCTAATTTGTAGAAATTAACGAGAAAAATTGCGAAGAAACGAAGAAAAGTCTTGCACTGCATCGAACGAGCGTCGACGTGTGTATTCGAATTACTACTACTTCGTACTTCCTTCGTCTGGCACTGTCATATAGCTCCAACATATGTTACGCGTCCATAGTGAAAGAAATGAACATACGTGGGCCGCACGAAACGAGCAAGCATTTTGGAACAGAAAATAAATGAACTTAACTAACAATAACGAGTTGCAGTAACAGATGGCACTATTGGTACAAGTTCGGTTTGAATATTAAAAATATGAATAATATCGAAATGTTTATTCAATTACGAGTTAAAATACAAATTTGAGTATTGTTAAACTTTTTTTTAAATTTATTCTCAAGCATATCCATGAAGGAAATCATAACACAAACAAAATAGGAAAAATTCACCTAAGTCTATGTCTTTTCATGTTTCTAAGACTATCTACCAGCAACAGAAACAAAAGAAAGACTCTTGAAACGACTAATTTTCTTTGTTGTAACATTTAAAATAAAAACAATAAGGATCGATTGCGACCTTAAACAACTTCACTTTCATCATCATAAAAAAAATTTTTGATTAACCAGTTGCATCAAACATTAAAATAAATAACTGAAAACATCGAATTGCTCGTGGTTATAATTCTATAAATAAAATCCAACTAACATTCAAAACTCACCTTATGAAAAAACATTTAACATTACGTTACTTATCACAGACTGAAAGTATAAAAAACGTGACAAAACGGTACAAGAACATGATTAATGTGTGCTAAACTAGTAACGAATCTATATTGAAACGTCTCCATATTGCAAAGACCATTTTTCATATGCAACTAGACTATGCGGCGAAACACTCTTTCTAATACGTTTCAACGACTCTAGAAAATCATTCACTGTAAGACTTCTTACTGCGTTCGGGTCCATCTGCTTCACCTGCTCTGGCTGCAGCTCTGAAAAGGACAAATTTTATGGGATCATGTTTTCATACCACCCCAACAATAAATTGAGAAATCCATAAATGGCTGGTGGAATCGTAGCTTTTTATATTTCCAAACACCAATATACTTCACCTTAAGTCCGAGGGTTGCATTTTATATTTCGGGATTAGAGAACAAAAACAAATATTAATAACCGAAAATCGCATTATTCCGATATATAAAAGGCAATCCTCATATTACTTGACTTTCTTTTGGTCCAATTACCGGACGTAACAATTTTTTTTTTAGATTTCTCCTGAGGGTATCCAAAAATACACAATGTAGTTTCTCTATTTCAGTGCCCTAATGAGTTCATTACAGTACTAAAAACAGTGCTGTAATGAACTCATTACAGCATTGTTTTTAGTTATATTTTTCGTTTTGTGGTTGGCAACACTGACATCCTATCCTTTCGAATGTCAACACCAGAGATATAGAGTGGGGAGAATACGCTTCGACCACTGCGCATCCAAAATTCGTGACTAAATTCTTATGTCAAATTTCGGCCATTTTTATACTTTGGAAGTCAGCTGTTCCAGGTTGACATACTTGTCAGATGAGTTAGAAATTGGTCGAATTTTACATTGTGCTGATAGATACTTCGATACTTTCAATATGTCTTGTATTGTTAAAACGTGTAAAAACTATAAAACAAAGAAGTTCGAGGGAATATCATTTTATACGTAAGTTTTTATTGAAATTATCCGACTGATCATACCGCATGGCATTGGTTATTTGCTCAGTGGCGTGTTGTTTACTTTTCAAAGTAATATGATTCTTTTTAGTTTCCCAAAATCAGTTGATATGAGGACATTTTGGACTGATATACTGAGTATAGATTGTGAAGCTATAGATTTATCTAAAAAATTGATATGCTCTATACATTTCACTGACAAAGATATTATTTTCCAAAGATTTAAAAGTAAGCGAAAAGGTCGAAGTATATTGAGACCAGATGCTGTTCCTAGCTTATTTTTGGGTAAAAATGAATCAGATGAGCCATCGGCAGACGCTGGACCATCATGCACTTTTGAGGAAACAACTCAATCTTCAACTGTACGTCGTATTCAACAAGGTGCCAAAAAGAAATTATGGTAAGAGTTTGTTTCCTTCATAAGTGTTGAACTAAAGATATTTTAAAACTGACCTTCATAAATCTATGATTTTAGCCATACACCTAGTCGAAAACTGGAGAGCTCTGGAACTAGCACTAGTATTGATGGTAGTAAAAAACGGAGACGTGTCAATCAACAAATAAAATTGTTTCATAGCTATAGGTATATTGAATTTTACATAATTTGAATTTTCTTAATCTGAATCTTTAATTTTGATGAATTCTTGAAATGGTGAATGTTATATATTTAATTAAAGACAGGTAATTTTTACAGCATGTCCCCAAAAACTTTGAAATCTAAATACTCGGAGTTCCAAAGACGCTATAGGTTATTACAACAAAAACTATATGGTGCAAATAAAAAAGTTAAACGCCTCCATAGGAATGTAACCTCCCTAAATGTTGTTTTGGATCATTTAAAGAAAGAGCAGTATTATTCAAATGATCAATGTGAACATATAGAGAAGAGTTGTACCCAGTATTTTGATGTCCAGATATTTGAAAAATATAAGGAACCAGACAGTCACACATGAAAATTATCCTCCAACCCTAAGAAAGTTTGCTGCCATGCTACAATTTTATTCCCCGAAGGCATATGAACATGTGCGTTCAGAATTTGCACTGGCACTTCCTCACCAATCAACAATTAGAAAATGGACCAGTAATATTAATTGTGAACCAGGTTATATCGATCCAGCTTTTAACGCCTTGAAATTGAAAGTTGAAGAAGCAGTCTTGAATGGTCATCAAGTTTTGTGTTCACTTCTATTAGATGAGATGTCTATTAAAAAACAAGTAGAATTTGATGGAGAGAGAACATGGGGATATGAAGATGAAAATTCTTCATTGTGTGGAATGTTTCAATGCCTTTACATCAGATATGAAGTCAGTATAGGAAGAATTTCAATATTCGTTAGTGCATAGACGAAACAAGGGTAAATATACTATGTGCTATATGAAATTAATATTATTTTTATCTGTTTCTATTTGCAGGTGGTTTACAAATTCCTTCTACAGGAGTAATTTTGATTTGCAAGAAAACTGAAATTTCTATAAGAAATTTACTATCTGCAAATAATGAAAAACTTCCCAAGGAAAAGGATTTTTTGAAAAAATTTGTTTTGGTCATCTCACAAAAGTTTCTAGGCGACGCATACAATTTATTTCCTGATTTGAAAGATCACGAAGAAGATTGCTCACCATTTTCAGAAAAACACATTTTTTTCTTGATGAAAGAAATAATTAGGGCTTACACTAAAATCAGATTGTACAATTTAGGAAAACGTTATACATCCATCGTGCAGGGGCCGACGATTCGAAATGAGCTCACAAAACTTATTTTATTCAGCAATCAATGATTGAGGAATATTTACTTATAATAGAATGGTCATATTTTTATGTTGAGTTTATATTATGTATGATAATATGATTTATATGAATTATATGTGTTCATTATACAATATACATTTTATTCTACATAGGTGTAACTTATTTGGAGCCACTTCCTCTTTAGTATCCAAGATGATATATTGAACATATTCATTTTGAATTAAATTGTTTCCTGCTTACTTGGTGTAGCAAAATTTTAATGAGGTAATTAAAAGATCTGACACATTTCTCAGGAATTGAAGCACTACCTATGTTACTCTTTATTAACCAATTTATGTACAGATTCTACTTCTATTTTTAAGACTTTTGAATAAATAGTAAAATGAGCATTCCAATTATCCACTAATAGTCATTTTCATGTTGCTATAAGGTATTCATATGAACTCGTAAAATACATCTTACAATTAAATAAAATACTCAATCTGTTTTCTCTGATTCAGCTACACAGCAAGTTGATGGATTCTTTATACTAATAAGAGATTGAATCAGAATAAAATCTAATTGTTTATCAAAAAAATTTATCATAATAATGATGGGAAAATAAGCAAACGTTCATGAAAAGGAAGCATTCATTTATCAATACTTTTTGCGCAGTAAGATATCACAAATCCAAAACATCATGATTACAAATTCGAAATTGGATAATTTTCATTTTATACCAACTATCCCTCAGATACACAGATTTCTACGCCAATGAACCCAAAGTATAAAAATGCGGACGAAAAATTAGCCACTTCGCGCATCTCGAAGATCATTCTCCCCACTCTTATCTCTGGTCAACACGCGTCCATTGCATGTCAATTGTCAATATTAAACCATGTAGAGATTTAAATGCACTATTCAAATTTTATAATCTGTCAATTTTAGTATCAGTTACAACAACTGCGAAAATAAAATACAAAAGGCACTAGGAGGCACGAATGAAACAAGTACTTAACAACAGGGTGGACCACAATCATCAATGTATTACAGAATGTCGTCTACGAGCGATGAAGAATTTCGAGGTTTCAGCAACGAGCCTGAGGGCGGCTATTGTCACTCCTGGCAGAATGTAAAACGAACAACGAAAAAACGGAAAATAAGCAACGCTAACAAAAATGAAATTGTAACAGCCAACAGGTACAGCCACTTAGGTGAAGAGAAAGATGAAAGCCTCGAAAAAACAGCCGACGCCGCTGTCAAAACCCTGAAACCGCCACCAATTTTTGTATTCGGAGTGATAGATTACAAAGAAATGATCACCAACTTGAACCAGGTCATAAAGACAGACCAATTCACAACAAAAACGCTAACAGACAATACAATAAAAATGAACAGCCACACACCAGAAGATTATCGCAAATTAATCCACCACATGAGAAACACAAATATAATCCATCATACATATCAACGAAAGGAGAACCGAGCATTCAGAGTAGTGATTAAGAACCTACACCACTCAACACCTGTTAAAGATATAAAGGAGGATCTCACCAAATTAGGACACACTGTAAGAAATATTCATAATGGAAGAAGTCGACTGACAAAAGAGCCACTCAACCTTTTTTTCGTCGACTTTGAACCAGCAGATAACAATAAGGAGATATACAAGTTACGTGGTATGCAAAACAGAGTGGTGATTATCGAACCTCCGAAAAAAATAAAAGGTCTTTCCCAATGCATGAGATGCCAGCAGTATGGACACACTAAGGCCTACTGTAATAGGCCATATGTCTGCATCAAATGTGGAGAATCACATAAAACAGAAGATTGCAAAAAAAGCGCTAACACGCCAGCAAAGTGTGCACTATGTAATGGCCCCCATCGTGCTAACTGTAGGGGCTGTGAATTCTACCACACCCTACTAAAGAAACCCAACAACGCGAACAACAGACTGAATCTACAACAAAAAACAGTACCTAGCACTCTCAATCAGAACATTAGACCAGAACAAGAACCACATAAGCGAAGATACTCAGATATACTACGAGGATCAAACATCGTGCCTACACAACATAATGAAGACAGCCCAACTACCTTGAGTGCATTCTTGCAGGAGTTTAAAGGAATGTTTCAACAATTAGTACAACAGAACAACATGATACTAAACATGCTATCCACGCTAATCACCAAAATTCACTAAATGCATCAGAATAGCCGAATGGAACGCCAATGGCCTCCTGCAGCACAAAAATGAAGTAGAAATTTTCCTTCGCCACAACGCAATAGACATCTTATTGGTAAGTGAAACGCACTTCACTGACAAATCCTATTTTAAAATCCCAGATTACATAACTTATTGCACCAACCATCCAGATAACACTGCACATGCCGGAACTGCTGTACTCATCAAAAAAACGATAAACCACTATGAAATGCACCGATATAAAGAAAAACACCTTCAGGCCACTACTCTGAAGGTAAAAATGGCCTCATACGATCTGTCAATTTCAGCAGTGTACTGTCCGCTTAAGCATAATCTAAAAATGGATCAATACAAAGATTTCTTCGAAACATTGGGATGCAAATTTGTAGTGGGAGGAGACTTTAACAGCAAAAACACACTTTGGGGTTCCTGCTTAACAACTACGAAGGGTAGAGCATAAGCTAAATTTCTGCAAGAAAAAAATTACATGACTCTATCCACTGGAAGTCCAACATACTGGTCCACTGATCCCAACAAAACACCTGACCTATTAGACTTCTTCATTACAAATGGGATATCAGGCACATATATGGATGTGACACCGAGCTATGACCTGTCTTCAGACCACTCCCCTATAATAGCAACAATAAGCACATACGCAATAAACAGAAAAATCCCACAAAAACTTCATAACAGCAGAACCAATTGGGACGAGTATCGCAGACTATTGGATAAACAAATAAATCTATCGATGAGATCGAGAGAAGTCGATGAAGCAGTAGAAACTTTTGCTAATATCTTGAAGCAGGCAGCCATTCAAAGTACCCCACCGATTAGGAAAGAAGAAGACAAATCTAGATCTATACCCATAGAGATCAAACAGTTGATAGCCGCAAAACGAAAAGCTAAATCCAGATGGCAACTGACACATGCACCATCTGACAAAACTGACCTGAACTACCATAGCAATAGGCTCAAGAGGAGACTTAAAGAACTACAAGACAAATCATTTGAACAATACATAACTGGGTTGAAAAGATCTGATTATTCTATATGGAGGCCTAAAATCCAAGAGTAAACCTAAAGAACACATCCCACCAATCAAAAACCCAGTATTACCCAATGCTGAATGGGCCAGAAGCGAACAGGAAAAGGCAAACTTATTTGCAGAATACCTTGCTGGTGTATTCACTCCAAACGATGTAATGGTAGATGACGACATAGAGGCCAGCATTTTAAACACACCACAAGATATACCAAACATAAAATACTTAACACCAAAAGAGATATATGCGGAAATCAAACTGCTGAACACTAAAAAAGCTTCTGGCTTTGATGGTATAACTTCAAGAATGGTAAAAGAACTATCCAGAAAAGGAGTAGTCCTCTTAACCAACATATTCAACGCCATACTAAGATTGAAGCACTGGCCCGAAGCACTAAAAACAGCAGAGATCCTCATGATACTAAAACCAGGAAAAAATCCCAACGATACATCATCATACCGACCAATAAGCCTGCTTCCCATAACCTCCAAAGTACTTGAAAGACTTATCCTGATAAGAATCAACACCGACATCCCCAACAACCAATGGATTCAGTTCCGATTCAGACAAGGACACTCAACAATCCAGCAAACTCACACAAGCCATCAACCAAGCCTTCGAAGAGAAGAAATACTGTACTTCAGTCTTTCTCGATGTAAGTCAAGCTTTTGACAAAGTTTGGCACGCAGGACTACTATACAAAAAGTATCCTCCCCCCAAAGTACTTCCATCTTCTAAAATCCCATCTCACGATTAGAATGTTTAGAATCAGAGTTGGACAAGAAATATCTGGAAGTTACCCCATCCGTGCTGGAGTTCCTCAAGGTAGCGTCCTGGGCCCTGTACTATACCTATTATTATCCACTTGGATTCCAAGCTTACCTGGAGAGAACACATATAAAAAAAAGGAAGCAGATGGAATTGAAAACCAGAGAACTACTGTGGCTGATAGGTAGAAAGTCTAAATTATCTATGGAAAACAAAATTCTCCTTTACAAGACAATTATCACTCCGATATGGACATTTGGTATAGAAATTTGGGGTTGTGCAAGCAAATCCAATATTGCTCTGTTACAAAGATGTCAGTCCTAAATATTGAGGATGATAGCCAACGCACCATGGTATGTCACCAACCAAACCCTACATGATGATCTCTCAGTCCCATACATTGTTGAAGTAATAAAGCGGAGAACCCAACAACACCATGCAAAGCTGGAAGGGCATTCAAATGATCTGCTACAGCCGCTGCTAGAGAAGCACGAATCAAGAAGATTACGAAGGCAGTGACCAGCTGATTTAATATAATATGATTTTTTTCTTTTTTACGAGAGCTCCTCAGTGGAGGAAGCCTTCTCAAGCTGTATATGTATAACCCACTCTACTTATAGAGCATATATGACAGTTCTCTGAAATGCATTATAAATCAATAGACATAGCCTTCTTGAAAAGTTCTATCCTAATAAATCTATGGTTAGACTAAGAAACCTTGAATCAATTCTGAAATTCGAATTTTATTCAATAACGGCAAAAATACTGATTTTAGAGGCATGAAATGTTCGGGACACCCTAACTGGTTTTTGACGAGCCATCGATTGAAATTACAAAGTTATAGGATGCCATTTGAAAAAAGTGAGATTTTATAGTTTTATTGAGGCTCACTTTGGGGCCCTTTTTCAGACATCTTGTATAATATTTCCTCATAAGTTATACAAGAAACAGTATCAGCGTACTTTCTTTTGTTCCACTTTCGCAAAAAGAAATTCTTGTAATGATGGATTTTGAAGATATGGACACTAATTTGTGACAACCTTTTTTTCAAAAAATTTGATAATCAGGCTATAACTCAAGAACCGCTTGAGTGGTCGCACATCTCATACATCAAATCAGTGTAGAATTGAACGAAGGATTCGAATATGTATGAATATACAGAGTGTTGCATTTGAAATAACGAAGTTACATGCGTTTCCGGTGAAACCGGAAGTAGATTCCTCTTGAAAATATTTTACAATTAAAGTTCATGTGCTCTTACACAAAAATCCAAAATCTTGAATCTATATTACAATTCCTTCCTCGAAAACTTCTAATGAAACACTTTAAAAAAATCACCCTGTATATGTTGGCTACTACGAGCATTTAGGCGCCATCTAACTTTTAAATTTTTCAAGTTTGATTTCTCTATTTCAGTGTCGTAATGAGTTCATTACAATACTAAAAACAGTGCTGCAATGAACTCATTACAGCATTGTGTTTAGTTATATTTTTCGATTTGTGGTTGACAACACTGATATTCTATCCTTTCGAATGTCAACACGAGTCCGTTGTATGTCAATTGTCAATATTGAACCATGTAGAGATTTGAACGCACTATTCAAATTCTATAATCTGTCAATTTTCGTATCAGTCACACCAACTGCAAAAATAAAATACAAAAGGAGGTATTATCTGAATTTTTCATTGAATTCCAATAAATTTCTCACAATTCTTCACTGAAATATACAGAATTGCCTTCTGCAACGAGTATTAGACGATATTTTCTACAGGGTGTTTCAAGTTCGAGTGCCTATTAGACGTTTCTGGAGAACTAGACATATTTGAAATCTGGAAATTGGGATTATGATATTGTTCGAAGTTCTCTACAGAGCTAAAATATTTTCGAAGCCCAAACACTTCCGGTTATACAGGGAGTGAAAATAAATTCGACGAAAAAATTTTTTTTCAAGTTTTCCATTTCTGGTGTGATCGAGTATTTAATAGTGAATACATTTCTGTTGAAACCATTGTATTAAATCGAATAGTTTTTAAAATATCCAAAAAAAACTGGAAAAAAAGTCAAATATGTTCAGTCAGTAATATGTTCATTATTCTTATTTTAAATATCCTGAGCGTAAACCGTTTTAACAACTTCGAAGATGTGTGAAGGTCATGCATCTTTTGGATTTCAAAAATATCATCACAGGGTGTTTCAAATTGTTACGTTATTAATTTTTATAAAGGTTGTATCTCAGGGTTGAGAGATATTTGGAGCGTTATCGGGGATATCGCGAAAGGGTTGATATTTTGTTCGAGTTATTTCTGGCGAATCTTAATTTTGGCGCGCAGTTTATTTAATATCGCCTCCGTCTTCAGATCAATTAGGCAACCAACATTTCACGCTTCCGGAAACACCGTTTCTTGTCATATGGAAAAGAAGAGAAATGATTATTATTAATTCTCGAGTGTCCATAATTGGAATATTTTTCTATCGACCATTGTGTCGGATATATTGGAGAAAGTCAACCAATTGAATTTCGCTGTGTATTTTGTCATTTTTTTGAGTTTGTTGAAACTCTGTGAAATTTCCGTCTTGTACGGGATAAACTTCTGCACTCTGGTAGAATATTCTGGAATACGCCAACCACCATCTTGGGCTTGTGTTTACATCCATAACGACGATATTCTCTGGACATTTCAATGTCAAGATGACATTAATTGTTCGATAAAAAATTTTAATTCTGATGGAAATTTCTTCAAATTTACCCAAACATATAAGTGTATAAACACTTTTCTTTTTGTTACTAAAAATGTTCGTTGAGAGAGACAGCATGGCACCAGTAGACTTGTTTTCGAAACTCCCAGAAGTTATATAAGAAGACGTTTTCATTCTTTGAGTTTCATCTACTTAAAAAAGCTGCTTTGCTTCAGATTGACTCCATTTGACTCTACATGGAGGAGAAAGGACACCCACGTTAGTCTATTCTATCAATGATCATGCATTTAATTTTCCGTATTAGCAAATTTATAGCATAATTCATCTCTTGATTGTCACGCACAAGTACCCATATACCTCAGTGATGTAAGTGGTTTGTTCAAGAAATAAACTCATTATTATTATTAGTCACACAGTTCTTCAATCTATAATCTGAGGTTTGATTCTTCTACACACCTGGAAATCCACTGGAATAGAACCACCTTCATATCAGGATAAAACTACCCTCCTATCATACCTGCTGTAGGCCCTTGACTGCCGGGAGGAAGGTTGAATTGTGACCTGTCCTTTGGAGGCCACCCTTAGTTGACACCACCGGACATCGTTTTGGATGAGTACAATCTTTTTCATGTTTTCTGTCTTTTGGAATTAACTGAATTAACTGTGCTATTTTGCATCTATTATATCACCTATATTTTAAGATATGCCAGTGAATGTATGGCATTGTTGAGTTGGACCATATATATATAGAGCTTATATAGTATTGTTACCGTTGTGGTTAAGACTTTTAGGAAATTTATACATTAACTGTGTTCATATATTTGTGAGTGAAAGCCGGCCTTCATCCCTGAGAAACGATAATTTGTATGACTACTCAAACATTCATGATATATTTCCATCAACTTCGTGTAAATAATTTATATAGATCTAGTATTTGAATTAAATCATCAAAAATCTTTAGATTACTTTTCTGTTTCTAGCTAATAATATTATTTTGGTAGTTTTGGTGAAATTTTAGAAAGGTAACCCTGAAATATTTAAATAATTAAAACTATCTGGCGCCCATTCATTTTATAAAGTAGTTTCATTAATAAGTAGAATCCACCCCTTCTCCACTAGAGCATAGCCGAGAGCTCAGTATCTTTAATATATGTTACTATTATTTGTATATTATCTTGAGATATTTTTCTATTATTTAGTGAAAGGAAAATTAGGCAACAAAATTTTGTGTTGAAAATTGTGATCTTAAATTGGCCATAACTTCTGTTTTTCAAATTAGAACCCTATTTTTTTTTAATTGTGTTGGATTCTGTGGTAAAAAATAATGATAGTTTTCTCACATGATTATGCTCCTAAATTCAATAATTTCTGAGTTATTTGAGATTTTCTTAATTTATGGTGTATGTAGTCAAATTGATTGCATCTAAAAAATTCAATGAATATTCTTTCGAAACCATGGGAACACTCTGTACCCATAGAAGATAAATTATCTGTTAATAATTCACAAGTGTCAGGTGTTATTGTTATTCGTTATCTTCATTTCTCGATTTAACAAAATGAACCGTTATTCTAATTACGAAATTCTGGATCTATTTTATAGAGAGAGAGAGAGAGAGAGAAAATGACTTTATTGAAACTAATCAAAGGGCTAACGACCGAGGTCTTCCTGCCCATGTACAATTTGTATTTATAACATTAGTGGTATATGATATGTATGCAAGTCTGTGTTCTATAAAATGTTTGGAAATTTAAAGTAAGTTAAGTAGATATTGAATTATAGTTTGTTCCGGTAGTTTCCTTTTGGGTCTTTCAAGATGAGATGTCCTATGTATTAGTGGTTCCATTGTATCAATGTTATGCTGTTGACTGATGAATTTCTTGTTTAGTTTCAGTATTCTGCTGCTTATTGGTTCTATTCCTGTCTTTTCGTAAAGATATTCGTTGGCCGGGTTATGCAGTGTATTGTTTGGATGTCTCATTTTAGTGACCTTTCGCAGACTGGTTCGTTCGGCCACCTCAATCGTTTTAGTCACACTTTTGTTGCATTGTCCAAGGATTTGATGCCCATATTCCAGGAGAGGTCTGCTGATAATCATGTATATTTGGCTGGCTGTCTTTATGCTAATACCTTCGTTCTTGTATGTTAATTTTCTGAATTGGATAGCTCTGTTGATAGTAGCCTGTTTAGTCGATTTAACATGCATTTTGAAGTTCATTTTATGATCAATTGTCATCCCAAGATATCTGCAATTTGTACTCGGTTTCAGGATGGTGTTGTCCAAGGATATAGTCGGTGAGTTTTGGTTGCTTCTATGATGGAATAGCAAAAAGTTTGATTTTTTTGGGTTGATTTTTATTCTCCACTTTTTCATCCATATAACTATTATGTTCTTCAATAGTTCTAATCTGTTCATTGTATCTTGTGTACTTTTACCATGCGCCATGAGTGTGGTGTCATCTGCAAACTGTAATATATAACTCATCTTGTTTGTAGGATCTTCTGGTAAGATATCCGAGCAATGTAAATTGTATAGAAATGGCGATAGAGGTGAGCCCTGAGGAAGTCCTTGTTTGGGGGTGAATTTGCCAGAGAGTGAGTTCTTGACTTTTACCTGAATTTCCCTGTCTGCGAGAAAATCACCAATCAACCTAGTGAGATATATGGAACAACCCAGTCCATGCAGCTTGTAGATTAGTCCAGCATGCCAGACACTGTCAAATGCTTTCTGTATGTCCATAAATATTGCTGCAGTATGATTTCCCTCTTTTCTTTCAAATTGTACATTCTGGGTGAGTATGACTAATGGATGGATAGTTGATGTTTTATATTTGAAACCAAATTGGAACTTGGGAATTTTGTCGTTTAGCACTTTCATCATCCAGGATTTGATTATCTTCTTGAGGTTCTTTCCAATTACTGGAAGTACAGTAATTGGTCTATAGTGTTCTAGCTTCCTGGTATCGGCTCTTGATTTAGGAATTGTGATTAATAGACCTCTTTTCCAACTCTCGTGGAAACTTGACTCCCTGACACAATAGTTAAAGATTCGAATTATTTCGAGATGTATTGGTAGATCCAACCGTTTTAGAATGCTTCTGGGAATATTGTCATGTCCAGGAGCCGTGTTCTTACCATGATTGAGGGCTTCAAAATATTCATTTTGGTCAATGGGTACGATATCAACTTTATTTCTTAATGTAGGAAACTTTTTCCTGTACCAATCTTCAATAAGTTCCTTGTGTTGGACATCGAAGGATGGATCCTCACTCACTTAAAAAATCTTCTGAAAGTATGCTGAGAAGCCATCGGCTATTTCCTGGTCGTTGGTAACTGATTTTCCATTCACTTCAATTGGTTCCGTGATGTTGTGAGAGTTATATTTTGAGAGCTTTTTGATCGTTTTCCAGTAAGTTTTTCCCTTCAGGTTTTCAATTTCCTTGCAAGCTTGTAAGTATTTATGGGATCGATAGTCGCCTATTAGCTTATGGATATCCTTATTAAGCACATTGTATTTCTTCTTTAGGTTGGGGTCGCTGTTTCCTCGGATTTCTCGATATAACTGTTTTTTGATCTTTATGAGTTTCAATATGTATGGTGGAATTTTCTGGTTGTGATATCCAACTGAGATTTTTGGTGTTTGTTTTAGTATTGTGTCCGAGAGTTTTTCTGTGAACCATGTGATATAATCAGGGGTTATAGGTGTTTCTGGTTTTATAATTTCACACATTTTTGCATTCACCGTCTTCACTCTGCATAATGTGAAGTCATATTTAGTTTCCATCGGGTATAACATGGGGATACGGTCAAGATCTAGGGAAAATTCTATTGCCAGGTGGTTGGATCCCAAGTCTGGAGTCAATTCAATATTTTTTATGTTTTTTAATATGTTCTTGGTACAGAATAATCTATCGGGAGTACTGTCTTGATTATATTCCATCAGAAAGGTAGGTGGAGTTCTTATTTCTACAAAGTCAGAGTTTCTGGAAAAATTTCTGAGTTGTTTTTTCCTTTGATTGTTAATGTTGAAATCTCCTATTATGATGGAATACTTGAATTGAGACGCCTTCACTAACAGATTTTCTTCAATACCATTACTCGAATGATGGATGTACACCAGAAATACATGTACTTTTTCGTTTTTGAATGGTATTGTGAAATGTAAAACTTAATTCCAGGGGTTGATGAGATGTGGTGGGTTTGATTTTCCTATTGAGATTTCTTTAGCTGCCTGAACCATGCTACCTCCTCTTGTATTTTCATTTAAAATATTGCCATGTCTGATTATCATATCCCAGTTCCTATATTTCAGATTTTGATTCTCTTCTGTTTTAGTTTCAAACATCATCAAACATTGGACGCCATTTCTCTCCACATAGTGCCTAACTAACTCTTTTTGGCGCTCTTGTTCACCCGAACAGAGTGCCTATCATTTTGCCCGAATGTCTGTAATTTTGGAATATCGAGCCGAAAATAGTCTCAATCGATTGGGTTCGACTCCTGTTGAAGAATTCGTGGCGAAAGTTGAGTCTGTCCGGCCGGCCGGCCGTATCCTCTCTAGCATCCAAAAGGAATCAGCTAGAGTTTTCATATTTTCAGAATAGGTTAATTGTCCAAATATCTCGGTCAAGTTCGTTATTGGGCCAAATCCGTCGGATGGTTCAGTAGTTATGAGCATCTGAAATTTTGTTTCCTCAATAACTACTAGAATATCCATCCGATCAAGTTGATACTTGGAATGTTATTGAGGGACGCTGAAACGAAACGGCTTGCAAAATTTCGCAGACATCGTCAAGCTAGAAAATTTTTTAAAAATTTCAAAAAAAAAAATGTTCAATACTCAATATCTCCTAAGACTTTATTTAGATTCAGATAAAAATCCGTATATTAATTGAGGTTACCGATATCTTACTTATCCTCAAATTTCATTGTCGTAGCTTTTCCCCTTCTGAAGATATGATCATTTTTTTCATTTACTCAAGAGAAAAATAGAAATGTCATGAAGTCCGAGCTTTGTCATTGAAAGATTTGCCATCACAGATCGATATTCGTTTGACAACTTGCGGACCTAGATATCAGTGTCAGTTGGCGTAATATCAATCAAAATTTTCATAGAATTCATAGAGGTAGAATTCGATGTCGATGACGTTGTCAAAATTCAGAAAAGCACAGTCGTAATATTAATCAAAAAAAATTTTTTATCATAGAGAAAGAATTAGATGGCGTTGTCAAAACTCAGAAAAGCACTCGATCAGAGAGCTTATAGATTTGTTAAGGTTTGAATATTTACTCGCAAGTAGCTCAACAAGAGCGTCAAAGCAATCTGACCTCACGTCAGTGCTTTCTAAATTTTTTATTATTTAGGCTATTGATATTGGCGTATAAGCATTTAATCATGGACTGTTCTGTCTAATTGGACCCCCTCCGAAGGCTCTGTATCCACTGTTTTGGATTCCAGTTCTAAATCTATCATTAAAATGTAGACCTGGTTACCTACAAATGTGGGAATAAATCGCTTTTGTAATTTCAATATTAATTGCTGTCTATCTGTGCTTTTTGGTTTGTTGAGCTTATTTATGAAAGTTTCTATAATGTGGTCATGTATGGTGAAGTTTGTGTGTATCCTGCTGTTTTTGGTCTTATTTTTATCGATTTCTGCACTTCTCTTGTTTATTGATCGTATTTTGACATTTGGGATTTCTTCGATGGGTTTGGTGGGCCGTTTTGGGCATTTTAATGACCATGGTACATGTTCTGTCGAGCCGCATGCACTACATTTTGGTGGTAGACTTGTCTTGCAGTCCTGGTCTCTATGTTCTTCATTACACTTGGTGCCTTTGATAGGTGTATTACAATCTTCTGTTTTATTAGTGAACTGAGAACATTTCTTACATGGAATGGGTAGTGGATCAGGTGGATAGCTTGGGTTTGCCTTATAATGTTTGCACTTATAGTATATGTCCTCATTGATCAATCTTTCATAAGCATGAATATCACCAGTTATAATTGTAATGAATAATGATGGGCTGGACGTTTTTCTTGATATAATGCGCCTGCAATAACGATGGACAATGTTAAGTTGGTTGAGCAGTTGACTTATTTCATCTTCATTTATTTCTGTCTCAACATAAGAAATTACAGCAGAATAAGACTCAGCTGTCTTCCTTTGTTTTTCTTCCATTGTGTTGGTTGTGGTTTCTGTGAATGTCTCTATTTGTTTGTTGGTTTTTAGGTATTCCAATCCCTGTAGTAAGTTTTTTTTTTGTGTTATTAGATTTTATGAGGAATCCCTGTGTTGTTTGGATGATGATATCCTGATTATTAGGAAAGACAGAAGTCCAGACATCCGCGAGTTGAATTCTTGTTATTTTAGTTTTTAATGTAACAAAATAAAGATTTTTATAAATCTTGCGGTGTGTGGAAGCCTTTACGCTGGTTTGTGTATTTTTCCTGTTTATTTCGTCAGTTTCCATATTCTCGGTGTTTATTTGTGGCGTATTTTGTTTCGTTATCGGCGGAAAGATTGGCTCCATATGTGTTAAATCGGCTTGACGCGGTTCTGGAGACGGTTTATCATCTATTTTTTTGTTGTCTGATAACTTTTTGTTTGTCCTTTTTCGTTTCTTCTTGCCTTCATTTAATTGAAATTTCGATTATTCGTCTTCTGGATCATCGGTCGTTGTTTCGCTGGCTTGAAACATTTTCGAGGAGCAGAACGCCTCAAAATCCGACTCCCGTACTGTTAGTGTTGGACGCGGAATTTTTACGCTGATTTATTCACTCTTTCTAGCAACCCTCAATAACATACGTGTGTTCCCAATCGCGATTGAACACAGACTGTCTATTTTATATACATGATGAATGTGACAGAATTATTAGTAGAACCTGCCAGTCCTTTAACGAGAAGTATCCCCATTTACCTTCCATGACGGAGAAGATCTTTAGAAAATATGTTTTTAACTTTCGAAGTTTTGGATGCGTAAGAGCCCCTAAAGAATACAAAAGAAGGGTAGTTGATGATGAGGAAAATGAAATTAGTGTTTTGACTTATTTCGAAGCGAATGAAAATGCATCTATTCGAAGTGCAGCTCATGAAATCGATTTATACAGAAATTCAGTCCACCGAATTTTGAAAAAACACAACATGCATGACTACAAATACGAGAAAGTTCATGCTTTAGAAACAGGTGACTACATAAATAGTTTAAATTTTTGTAGGGGAATATTAGAAAAACTTTTAAATGATGATAAATTTTTGAAAAAGATCATTTCGACAGACGAAGCAAAATTCAATAATGAAGGACTATTAAATAGAAAGAATTACCACATTTGGAGAAGTGAAAATCCTCATAGAAAAAGACAAAGAGACCCCCAGAACAAATTTAGTTTCAATGTGTTTGCTCTTTTGATAAACAATAAAGTGCGGTACTACATTTATGAAGAAAATTTAAATACAGAAAAATTTTTGGAAATCCTGAGAAATTTTGTTTCTGAGTTTTCGGATGAACTGCCGTTGAGTATGTCGACTACCGCATATTATCAATTGGATGGGGCTCCGGCACATAGTTCGAACGAGGTGTTTGAAGAACTGAATGCAATGTTTGGTAATCGGTGGATCGGACGCAGTTCGTCACTGTTTTGGCCCCCACGATCTCCCGACCTTACTCCCTCAGATTTTTATTTATGGGGTAGAATAAAAAACATAGTCTATGAATCTCGTATTGAAAGCAAATAAGATTTGAAACGGCGTGTGGAGGATGCTTTCCACTCACTAAAGGGGGAGGAAATTGAGCGAGCGACTAACCGAGGTGTTTCAAGACGTCTTCGAAAGTGTGTGGAACAAAATAGTTACCATATTGAAACTCTTACCTGATCATTTATTTTGTTAACTTGAGTTTTGAAACGTATTTTTATTTTTATTATCATAATTTATCTATAATCATAATTCGGTGTACTGAAGTAGCGAATCTATTTAATGTGTTTCCTATTGAAGAGATGAATTCTCATTCGCTTCGAAATAAGTCGAAATACTAATTTCATCAACTGCCCTTTCTTTGTATTCTTTAGGAGCTCTTACATTTCAAAATTCGAAAACTTTGAAACATTTCTGCAGATATTGTAGAAAAAATGGGGATACCTCTCATTGGATACTCAACATTTTGAGTCATCCACCATGGATTTGAAATAAACAATATCATTGAGTGCATTTTAATGTGTATTGCGTATACAATTGAAAAAATACAATATAAGAAATAAATCCAAAATCTCATTATTAGAATAGCAAAGATTCATTTTGTGAAATCAAAAAATTTCATTGCGACTAACAATAAGATCTGTCTGACACTTGTGAATTATAAATGGGATGATTTATCTTCTATGCTCACAGAATATCCTTATGAATCAGATTCGAAGAATTTGACTCTATGTACTACATAGATCCAGAAAATTTCAAATAACTCAGAAATTATTGAATTTAGGAGCATAATCATTTGAGAAAACTATCATTATTTTTGACCGCAGAATCCAACACAATTATAAAAAAATAGGGTTCTAATTTGAAAAACAGAAGTTATGGCCAATTTAAGATCACAATTTTTAACACAAAATTTGAAACACCCTGTGATGATATTTTTGAAATCCAAAAGATGCATGACCTTTTCACATCCTTCCTCTTCGATGTTGTAAAAACGGTTTACGATCCTAAAATAAGAATAATGTGACTGAACAATTTGACTTTTTGGCGCTCTTGTTATCATTTTGCCCGAATGTCTGTAATTTTGGAATATCAGGATGGTTCAATCGATTGGGTTCGACTCCTGATGAATAAGAAATAATGTATCCTCTCTAGCATCCAAAAGGAATCAGCTAGAGTTTTCAAATTTCAGAATAGGTTAATTGTCCAAATATTTGATTAAAAAAAAATTTTCAATACTTAATATCTCCTAAGACTTCATTTAGATTTAAATAAAAATCCGTATATATATTGAGGTTACCGATATCTTACTCATCCTCAAATTTCATTGTCGTAGCTTTTCCCCTTCTGAAGATATGATCATTTTTTTCATTTACTCAAGAGAAAAATAGAAATGTCATGAAGTCCGAGCTTTGTCATTGAAAGATTTGCCATCACAGATCGATATTCGCTTGACAACTTTCGGACCTAGATATCAGTGTCAGTTGGCGTAATATCAATCAAAATTTTCATAGAATTCATAGAGGTAGAATTCGATGTCGATGACGTTGTCAAAATTTTGAAAAGCACAGACGTAATATTAATCAAAAAATTTTTTATCATAGAGAAAGAATTTGATGGCGTTGTCAAAACTCAGAAAAGCAATGACGTAAGTTTTTAGGAGAAGCATAGAACAAAATTTGGTGAAAATTATGAGTAGTTATTTTCAAATTGAGATAAAGGCAGTGCTTTCTAAATTTTTTTTAGATATTTTAAAAACTATTCGAATTAATTCAATGGTTTCAACAGAAATGTATTCACTATTGAATACTTGATCATATCAGGAATGGAAAACTTGAAAAAAAAAATGTTTTCGTTAAATTTATTTTCACTCCCTGTATAACCGGAAGCTTTTGGGCTTCGAAAATATTTTAGCTCTGTAGAGAACTTCGAACAATATCATAATCCCAATTTTCAGATTTCAAATATCTCTAGTTCTCCAGAAACGTCTAATAGGCACTCGAACTTGAGACACCCTGTAGAAAATATCGTCTAATACTCATTGCAGAAGGCAATTCCAACACTCGTGCGTTCAAAATTTCGCATTCGTGTTGGATTAGTTGCCCATTCTGCAACTTGTTTTAGAATATACTATTACAACACTTTTCTTAGTTTTGAGGTAATAATTTTTCTTGTATATTTTTAATGAACACCTCCAAGTGAATATTTCAATTTTCATCACGGTAGCGTGTCTTCCTGAACAGTTTGAACATTGTTTGAAATAATAATCACCTCTTATGGGTCCCAAGGCAGCATCTTTTGCCAGTGCTGTGAGATCGCTACCAGAGTATCCTTCGGTAAGAGTGCCCAATCTCTTCAACTCCTGTTGGGTGAAAGAACAACCTTGCTTAGCCAGCAATTTTCTCAGCAATTCCATCCTGGTTTCCATGTCGGGCAGCGTCACATAAACTCTTTTGGGAAACCTCCGAAGCGCCGCTTCATCCAGTTCTTGGGGCCTGTTAGTGGCCGCCATCACAAGAACCTTCCAATTAAATAAAAATAAGTTTGTAACATTCCCGGATTTTATTATGACAAAAATCATTTCACTTTGCATCCATGCAAGTTCAATGTTAAAGCTACATCTTGTAATCTTTTATTATTATTGTCTAATTCAGTGTTTTTCCATCTCCATTTTAGACCCGAAAGAAGAAATAGTTAATCGTTTGAGTCTAACCTATGTGTTTTATTTACCAAATCATTTTTCACTAATTTCATGAGTCCGAATTATTACTTAAACGTCCTAGCCTTGCTAGACGATCACATTAAATGGCAAAATCTTTGAATTTGGAGTCTGTAACATCCTAGGTTTTTTTCAATACAAAAAAATCGTAGTCTCATTACACCCTATGCTGATACGCCACTGGCGGTTACCAAACCGTGGAAATAAATTCCATGGTCAGAATAAAAGACAGAAGAAGAAGGACACGTCTGTCACTGCCTAGTGACCGCGTCGATCTGCGCGAGTGCGTGAGAGACCAAAAGAAAGAAAGAATGCAAGCTGGTGGGACCAATATCGATGGAGTTGTGAGAGAAGTAAGAGAGACCCAAAAAGTTCTAGTTAGTGCCTTTGTGCGAGTTCGAAAATGAAGCCATCTTACGTACAGTGACTCTAGAATCTATTTTGAAAGTACAAGACTATTTTAAATACTATTAGTTGTTTGCCCATTTTATTAACCCTTGTTGACGAATAGCATTAGAAACTTGATTGGTTCAGTGAAATTATTATTTCTCTATTATGTTTGTAAATTAATACTGTTATTATGCAATATTATTAGATTTCATGGTGTATTAGGTGATGTTCGGGCCCTTGTCATTGATTCTACTTTCTTGGTGAATGTAATGCTTTGTTGTTTTGGATAACTCTACTTTCTTTGTTAATGTAATGATTTGTTTATTTAGATAACCCTGCGTTCTTGGTGCATGTAATGCTTGTATTACTTTGCTTGTTACCTAGGACCTGAATTATATTACCTAGCCATGTAGTTTCATCAATTTTTCAGACTACAAATCTTGGAGTTCGCATGTCAACTGTAACAAAGAAGGCTCTACCTTCAGCTTACTGCAAAATCTACGTAATTGTACCCAAATCAATTATATTTATCGTACGCTATTCTGCAGCATGAATTGCCAAGGCCTTCATGGACCAGGATCTGTGGTTAAACTACAGGAACATGTGATAACGTCTGAGATCATCGACTAGTAATGTTACTAGTATGTTTGATACCAAGTAGTGGACGTAACCCTTTGAGTGTAGCACCATAATATTGTATCGAGTGGTGAAAAAGCTTTTGTTCAATTACTTCTGTTTTCTTGCTACCTTTATGTATATCTCTTATTGTTGATTATGTGTATTTTTTACTGTCGATTATGTATAGTTCTTAGTATCATTCTGATTTTATTCACTTATGGTTACTATTGTATTAAGTGATGAGAGATCCTTTGTTTATTTAATTGTATGTTTCTTGTAATCTTTGTAGAAATTATCTTATTATTATTGATGTTGTTCTCGCGCTGCTATTTATGTCTGTTTCCTTTCTACTGATTTATATGTTTTATATTTATATGTTTTACTGTTTTATCAAGTGGTGAGAGCACTTTCGTTTGTTTATTTCTATGATCTCATACTGCTATCTATTTATCTCTATGCTTGTATTACATGATATTTTATTTAGGGGTCTCGAGATTGTAGATCATTCCTATATTGTTGTATGAGATTTCTTAGCTACCTGGATCGAAGGCCTTGAAGGGCCGATTCCAAGGCCTTAAGGCAGGAACCGTTACTAACATGTGCTATAAAGCGTGAGAGAATATACTTTTTTTATTAATTACTAAGGTCCAAATAGGAACGTATGATGATTGGGGAAGTCAAATTCAATAATTCCTAATAGTGTTTATTAAGCATGGTGACCGGTTTCGCATTAGTAACACCAATGCATCCTCAGACCTAATCTGCACACTACAAGAAATACAACCTCATAAATTACAAAATCAAAAGGACAAAACAATACAACCCACCGCTTATACTATTCTCAACAGGGTCGTCAAATCTAAAATGAGATAAAAAACACTCAAACTTGAGTATGAATACATTAATTTAAACTCCAAAACAAACTGCCAACGCAACATAAACACATTTCGATATAGGTTAGTTCAAGAGCATAGAGCACAAATTAAATCGTACCGTCAACCACAAAATTCATAAACTATTCTATAACTTTCCATCATAAACAAATCAAGAAAAGAGAAAATACGTGTACACATTTTTATAAAATAGCATTCATAATATGCATCTCCATCAAGTCCACTTGAGAATTCAAAACTAAGGATGGATATGATTTCCTATGTTTAATAATTTCAAATTTTTCCAAATGATCCACTAACAAGCAGTTGGTGCCTGTGTGTAATATTTTGAAACCTGTTTCCGGTACAAATTGATGACCTTCCTTAAATAGGTGGTTACCAAAATGAGAATCATCGTAATGTGGACCCAGTCTCAAAATTCTCAAATGTTCCTTGATTCTTTGATTAAACGTTCTATTAGTCTTCCCAATATACATAGCACCGCACGTGTCACAAGTGAGTTTATAAACACCACTTTTCTCCAATGGAGGAACTGGATCTTTATTATTGAAGAATAAATTTCCCAGATTGTTTGTTGGTCTGAAGGCTATCTTTATAGTACTGTCATTCTCCAAAAACCTCGCAACCTTACTCGACAGAGTTCCCACGTAGCTCAGAGGGAAGTATCTTCTATCCTCTATTCTAGGTTGGCTCATTGGAAAGTGACACCTCAATAAGCGTTGATGCAATTTCTTATTTCAAATTCTATCAATGATATGATCGTCAAAAATAGTAATAGACAATAGGTGGAGAAGGGGCATTACCCTCGTTGAAAATGTAGGTTTTTTCAAAATAGTCCATGTATCTATCTGCTAAATATGAAGCCACGGGGTTTCCCATTGCCAATCCTAGTATCTGTTCAAATATTTTGTTATTGAACTGGAAAAAATTTTGTGTCAGACATAAACTTAAAACCTGGCATTCTGTTTCCACTATATTATCTGGTAGATTAGATTGAATGAGATCTTCTTCTATAATTTTCTTTACGTCCAAGGTCGGCACATTGGTGTATAGGTTCTCTATGTTTAATGTTCTAATTTTGTGTTGATCTTCCACTTTTATATCTTTAATTTTATTAACCAAATCTAGGGTGTTCTTTATTGTATATGATGGTGAAAAATTAGTTTTCTCTTTTAGGAAAATGTTTAACTAAACTAAATACCTTATCGGTATTTCGTCTAAAATTGTACTCTTGTGAATCTTCATGAGGCCATATAATCTTGGAATTCTAGTGTTGTCAATTTTAATACTTTTTATGTTTTTTAACTCTGGGGTGTCAGGAATCCTTTTTATAACTTCTTTAATCCTCTGTATGATAGTTGATATAGATATCTTATTTTCTTTTATATTATTTGTTGATAAGAAACTCATCACTTTTTTTTTTTGTAATCTTCTGTTTTGATAATTATCATGCAGTTACCTTTGTCTGCCTTAGTTATTATGAGCTTATTCATTTCAATTTTTCTTCTGATTGACTTAATAATTTGGTCATTGAAATGCCCTTTTACCTAATTTACTTTTTTTTATCAACCGCGAAACTTTCTGTAATTTTTTCAGAGTCGCCGCTGGAACTCCATGACCTTCCCCGTGTTCCCAATTCCTTAGCTCATACAATATTATAGTTATGGCTCACATACCCAGGGGCCGTGATCATGACGATGGTCATAATTAGTCGTTTACATATTTGCCATGATTATCATCCTGTTGCATTATTGAAGTATACATTTGCCATGATTATTATCCTTGTTGTATTATTGAAGTTGCCATATCAATCATGCTTATTATGCTCTTTGTATTATGGAAGTTGCTCTGATTATTATGATTCCTATCTGTTTTGTTTTGTTATAGTTTTCTCAGAATCGTTAGTTATACTTGACTTTTCTAGCTGTTAATGATTAACCATTTAGTTTTAAACAAGTGCCCTAACATCACCTAACATGCTTTCCCCTAAATTTTTTTAGACCCTGAATAAAGAGTTGATTGCTTGGGTCCAAGTGTTGTGTTTTATTTACCATCTTTGTTTCCCAATCATTTTCACTAATCTCAATTATCACGAACTTGAATTATTACGTAAACATAACGTAGAGTCCTACCCTTGCTAGACGATCACATTAAATGGCCAAATCTTTGAGTCTGGAGTCATTCAGACTCCAGTGTCGTAGTTAGTTTTAAAAATATTTGTCATCCTTTTTGAAAGAAAAGTGGAGAATGTTACAAAGTACTGAGAAAAGATTTCTGCACAACCTAAATACCTTTTCACTCTCAGGGTTGGACGGCAGTCCATCGAATTCAACGAGAAACTCCGTCTTCAACCTCCTGCTAGCCTCATGTTCGTTATTGGTACGTTCCGACAGCAAGGAATCAACCTCATCAATGAATATTATAGAAGGTTGCAATTCTCTAGCGATGGCGAATAAAGCTCTAACCATTTTCTCACCGTCTCCGACATACTTTGATGTCAAACTTGCCGCACTTATCGAGAAGAAAGTGGCCTAAAAAAAATTCCAAATCATTCTGATAGTCTGCTTTCAATAAGGACGACGCACCTGGCATTCCGTAGCTACCGCTCTGGCCAACAGAGTCTTACCATTACCCGGAGGTCCGAACAGGAGCAATCCACGAGCCGGAGTTCTCAATCCTGTGAATAATTCTGGACGTAGAGACGGAAGAATGACCATTTCTTGAAGGGCCTGTTTGGCAGTTTCTTGTCCCACTATATCTTCCCATTGAACGGCAGGACCTCCTTCCACGATCTCGTCCAGGATGCTCTGCGCCAGTTTGGGATCCACCCCTCTGAGCTGAGTCGGAGATTTTCCTCTGGTAGGTTGTTTGTTGGTAACTGTTGAAACATTCACTTTATAACTTTCAACTTGTTTGACAGTCCTAATGTCAAATGATTACCTCATGACAGATCTAAAGTTGACAGATGGAATTTAGTCGAAATGGAGCATTACACAGCATATCAAAAATTATTATTAAACAGTGAAATTGTACATAAAGGGCGTTCAATATTTGGTTGGAATTACAAACAGAATCAACAGTAGGGAACCGGAGTATAACTAAGCATTTTCTTTTATTACTTTTTTTTGCATGTGTATTTAGAGAAATCAAAGAAATAATGAATTAAAGACAACCTGTGGAAAAAGACCCTACAAAAACTTTCATAAGGAATAAATTCCTTCATTACTAATATTTCCGCGGGTTTCGCGGAAATATTATTTCGAATCAACAATAAATCAAAACAATTATTTACAATCTTTATCATATTAAGCATATGGATCAGTGATAACGACTCACAAGTGTTTTTAAATTATCGGACCCAATAATGCTGCCAGCTGGGAATACCCCACAGATTAACACGAATGAAACAAGTACTTAACAACAGGGTGGTCCACAATCATCAATGTATTACAGAATGTCGTCTACGAGCGATGAAGAATTTCGAGGTTTCAGCAACGAGCCTGAGGGCTGCTATTGTCACTCCTGGCAGAATGTAAAAATGAAATTGTAACAGCCAACAGGTACAGCCACTTAAGTGAAGAGAAAGATGAAAGCCTCGAAAAAACAGCCGACGCCGCTGTCAAAATCCTGAAACCGCCACCAATTTTTGTATACGGAGTGATAAATTACAAAGAATTGATCACCAACTTGAACCAGGTCATAAAGACAGACCAATTCACAACAAAAACGCTAACAGACAATACAATAAAAATAACAGCCACAAACACCAGAAGATTATCGCAAATTAATCCACCACATGAGAAACACAAATATAATCCATCATACATATCAACGAAAGGAGAACCGAGCATTCAGAGTAGTGATTAAGAACCTACACCACTCAACACCTGTTAAAGATATAAAGGAGGATCTCACCAAATTAGGACACACTGTAAGAAATATTCATAATGGAAGAAGTCGACTGACAAAAGAGCCACTCAACCTTTTTTTCGTCGACCTTGAACCAGCGATAACAATAAGGAGATATACAAGTTGCGTGGTATACAAAACAGAGTGGTGATTATCGAACCTCCGAAAAAAATAAAAGGTCTTTCCCAATGCATGAGATGCCAGCAGTATGGACACACTAAGGCCTACTGTAATAGGCCATATGTCTGCGTCAAATGTGGAGAATCACATAAAACAGAAGATTGCAAAAAAAGCGCTAACACGCCAGTAAAGTGTGCACTATGTAATGGCCCCCATCCTGCTAACTGTAGGGGCTGTGAATTCTACCACACCCTACTAAAGAAACCCAACAACGCGAACATCAGACTGAATCTACAACAACAAACAGTACCTAGCACTCTCAATCAGAACATTAGACCAGAACAAGAACCACATAAGCGAAGATACTCAGATATACTACGAGGATCAAACATCGTGCCTACACAACATAATGAAGACAGCCCAACTACCTTGAGTGCATTCTTGCAGGAGTTTAAAGGAATGTTTCAACAATTAGTACAACAGAACAACATGATACTAAACATGCTATCCACGCTAATCACCAAAATTCACTAAATGCATCAGAATAGCCGAATGGAACGCCAATGGCCTCCTGCAGCACAAAAATGAAGTAGAAATTTTCCTTCGCCACAACGCAATAGACATCTTATTGGTAAGTGAAACGCACTTCACTGACAAATCCTATTTTAAAATCCCAGATTACATAACTTATTGCACCAACCATCCAGATAACACTGCACATGCCGGAACTGCTGTACTCATCAAAAAAACGATAAACCACTATGAAATGCACCGATATAAAGAAAAACACCTTCAGGCCACTACTCTGAAGGTAAAAATGGCCTCATACGATCTGTCAATTTCAGCAGTGTACTGTCCGCTTAAGCATAATCTAAAAATGGATCAATACAAAGATTTCTTCGAAACATTGGGATGCAAATTTGTAGTGGGAGGAGACTTTAACAGCAAAAACACACTTTGGGGTTCCTGCTTAACAACTACGAAGGGTAGAGCATTAGCTAAACTTCTGCAAGAAAAAAATTACATGACTCTATCCACTGGAAGTCCAACATACTGGTCCACTGATCACAACAAAACACCTGACCTATTAGACTTCTTCATTACAAATGGGATATCAGGCACATATATGGATGTGACACCGAGCTATGACCTGTCTTCAGACCACTCCCCTATAATAGCAACAATAAGCACATACGCAATAAACAGAAAAATCCCACAAAAACTTCATAACAGCAGAACCAATTGGGACGAGTATCGCAGACTATTGGACAAACAAATAAATCTGTCGATGAGATTGAAAGAACCAAGAGAAGTCGATGAAGCAGTAGAAACTTTTGCTAATATCTTGAAGCAGGCAGCCATTCAAAGTACCCCACCGATTAGGAAAGAAGAAGACAAATCTAGATCTATACCCATAGAGATCAAACAGTTGATAGCCGCAAAACGAAAAGCTAAATCCAGATGGCAACTGACACATGCACCTTCTGACAAAACTCACCTGAACTACCATAGCAATAGGCTCAAGAGTAGACTTAAAGAACTACAAGACAAATCATTTGAACAATACATAACTGGGTTGAAAAGATCTGATTATTCTATATGGAGGCCTATAAAATCCAAGAGTAAACCGAAAGAACACATCCCACCAATCAAAAACCCAGTATTACCCAATGCTGAATGGGCCAGAAGCGAACAGGAAAAGGCAAACTTATTTGCAGAATACCTTGCTGATGTATTCACTCCAAACGATGTAATGGTAGATGACGACATAGAGGCCAGCATTTTAAACACACCACAAGATATACCAAACATAAAATACTTAAATTCAAAGTGAAGATAATGCGGTGAAATAAGATATTGGAGAAGGATAATGGGTTAAACCGCAGGAATGCAGAAAATATGGGAAATGGATGGAAGGTACTTGCCGACACGTGTTTGCTTATTGGCTTCTTCAGGGCAAGGCAACCAAGAAACCTGGATATGGATGGAAATGAATAATAAAATAAAACATAAATGACAACAGGTGACCACAACAGGAGCGAGCATCCAATTTGTGGCTTCAACCCAAGATACCTCTGGTTTGGAGGCTAAACCGAGCATCGCCACGATGGAAGCATAAGCAACCTGTGTGATGCGACCAAAACCCAAGGATACAATTAAATTCAAAGTGAAGATAATGCGGTTTAACCCATTATCCTTCTCCAATATAAAATACTTAACACCAAAAGAGATATATGCGGAAATCAAACTGCTGAACACTAAAAAAGCTTCTGGCTTTGATGGTATAAGTTCAAGAATGGTAAAAGAACTATCCAGAAAGGAGTAGTCCTCTTAACCAACATATTCAACGCCATACTAAGATTGAAGCACTGGCCCGAAGCACTAAAAACAGCAGAGATCCTCATGATACTAAAACCAGGAAAAAATCCCAACAATACATCATCATACCGACCAATAAGCCTGCTTCCCATAACCTCCAAAGTACTTGAAAGACTTATCCTGATAAGAATCAACACCGACATCCCCAACAACCAATGGATTCAGTTCTGATTCAGACAAGGACACTCAACAATCCAGCAAACTCACACAAGCCATCAACCAAGCCTTCGAAGAGAAGAAATACTGTACTTCAGTCTTTCTCGATGTAAGTCAAGCTTTTGACAAAGTTTAGCACGCTGGACTACTATACAAAATAAAAAGTATCCTCCCCCCAAAGTACTTCCATCTTCTGAAATCCTATCTGACGAATAGAATGTTTAGAATCAGAGTTGGACAGGAAATCTCTGGAAATTACCCCATCCGTGCTGGAGTTCCTCAAGGTAGCGTCCTGGGCCCTGTACTATACACGTCAGATCTGCCCACTTCCACCAAAACTATACTAGGAACATTTGCAGACGATACAACTATTCTGGCCATAGATGAAGATCCATCAATTGCCGCAGACCTCGCCCAGAAGCACCTGGACGAAGTACAACTCTGGATGAACAAATGGAAGATCAAGATGAACGAGACCAAACTCAAGCAAGTAGACTTCACACTAAGGAAAGAACGTTGTCCACAAATTCGAATTAACAACACAACAATACCCCAAACTACAAGCGCAAAATACCTTGGATTCCACTTGGACTCCAAGCTTACCTGGAGAGAACACATATTAAAAAAAAAAAGGAAGCAGATGGAATTGAAAACCAGAGAACTACTGTGGCTGATAGGTAGAAAGTCTAAATTATCTATGGAAAACAAAATTCTCCTTTACAAGACAATTATCACTCCGATATGGACATTTGGTATAGAAATTTGGGGTTGTGCAAGCAAATCCAATATTGCTCTGTTACAAAGATGTCAGTCCAAAATATTGAGGATGATAGCCAGCGCACCATGGTATGTCACCAACCAAACCCTACATGATGATCTCTCAGTCCCATACATTGTGGATGTAATAAAGCGGAGAACCCAACAACACCATACAAAGCTGGAAGGGCATTCAAATGATCTGCTACAGCCGCTGCTAGAGAAGCACGAATCAAGAAGATTACGAAGGCAGTGACCAGCTGATTTAATATAATATGATTTTTTTCTTTTTTACGAGAGCTCCTCAGTGGAGGAAGCCTTCTCAAGCTGTATATGTATAACCCACTCTACTTATAGACAACAAATTGGCCCATAGAATTGTATATTTCTGATTGCTGATGAATAAAGAAGAAAAAAAAATTACTTTTTTTGTTTAATTTACATATAAGTTTCAACATTTTTCTTTTTGTAAACACTTGTAATTTCCCATTCTGTAATAGGCCGCGGCTGTCGAATGGTGTATTGCTAAATAAATAAAAAATAGATAAATAAAAAAAAATTACATTCATTTGCGAATTAATTTTCAATGAATCCTGACTTTGCGTTGGGGAATGTTGCACGATAATTACCTTGAGTACTGACAAATTTTCTGGCAGGAGAACCACTTCCAGGTACAGACAACTGTTTTTTTATTGCGGGAGGAGTCTGCGTGGGCTTGTTGAAAGGACGGACTGGCTGAACTGGCGTCGTACGAGACCCCATGGATCTTGGCAATGTTTGGCTTTTCGATAAAGGCGAGTTACCAGCTCTTCTGGTTGCTACCGTTAGTTTTTTGCCTGAAGCTGTAGAAAATTGAGATAATAACAAACAATATTTTTAAATTTTTAATTTATTGTACTATATTGACAGATCAATTAAAGTTTTAATAGAAAAGATAATATTTTTTCAATAACTGGCTCTAGTTATCATTGTTATTGATCACTGCATTAATTTTGACTACCGATTCGTGAAGAGAAAAGACACGCTTTACCATTTTTGAAATTCAGCTCCGTCTATAAGATATGGGTGCTAAAATTTCATTAAAAAGGTTTGTTTATTTTTGCCTATATATTCATAGTCCTTTGACTTTGAGAATCGGTACTTAAAATTTACAGTGGTCAAAGACCCACCCTGTATATCTAAATTCAAAATAATTTACTACACATTTTTCATTCAATTTTGTTTGAAGTCCAAACTTTCTTCTTTCGAAAACTCCATTAAAATAGTATATTCTAATATAATAATTGTTGGAATTGCCTTCTGCAACAGAGTATTAGACGATATTCTCTCTATTTCAGTCAAGAATTGTGAGAAATTTATTGGAATTCAATGAAAAATTCAGATTATACTTCCTAGTGCCTTTTATTTTCGCAGTTGGTGTGACTGATACTAAAATTGACAGATTATAGATTTTGACTAATTGACAATTGACATACAATGGACTCGTGTTGACATTCGAGAGGATAGGATGTCAGTGTTGACAACCACAAAACAAAAAATATAACTAGAAAAAATGCTGTAATGAGCTCCTTACAGCACTGTTTTTAGTACTGTAATGAACTCATTACAACACTGAAATAGAAAAGAAAATATAAATTATGATGTATTGAGAATCATATCTTAATTGATATTGATATTGCAAATTACAAAAGTATCATCTTAAAAAATTGACAAAAAGTTATTGAGTGAAAAAACAAACATATGAACTAAATTAAAATATTCTAACTATTGTTTCACCTTTTTAATTTCATGCAGAAAAAACAGGTGTCATTGCAGCAACGCTTTTCAGCAACAGATTTCGAAAGCTGGTTTATATTTACGATTGCGTGTCATTTGTAATCGGTTGAATGAAATGACCTGATTTTTTTCGGGAAGTATTATATCTTTTGTACTTCATTAGTGGGGGGAACCATCTACATAAAAAAGACCCCCCAATAACCCCCCACAAAACCTCCAACATCAAAAAATAATTTATTTTGCGTTATAATTATGTTAGTTTATTCAATATAATCTACTGAATCCAGCACATATAATGAAATAATTTGTGACCCCCCGCTTACCACCGCATGGCCCCCTCGAATTCAAAAATTCGGCGGTCAGTGAAACTAAGCATTGCTGGCGATTTTTCGATGAAAATAGTATATTTGTAAAACGTCGAATATAATCTGTTGGATGAAATAATTTGTGACCCCCCGTAATCCCCCTAAAGCACGACAGAAAAAATTCCCCAAAGCTGACGATCGCAAAAACTAGATGGAAACGGCCGTTGCTGGATATTTTTTTTTCCAAAATGAGTCAACCTTAACTTATTCAATAAGCCCCATGTAATGAAATAATTTGTGACCCCCCGCTTCAATCAGAATTGCCTCCCTGTAGAATAAAAAAATTCCAAATTCCGTAGCACGAGGAACTGTGCGTTGCTGGCGATTTTTTGATGGAAATGGCATCCTTGTATAACGTTGAATACCATTTATATGTTGAAATAATTTGTGACCCCCCGCGTACCCCGGAATAGCCCTCACGAATTCAAAAATTCGACGGACACTGAAACTGCGCATTGCTGGCGATTTTGCGTTGAAAATAGTATATTTGTATAAAGTCGAATATAATCTATGGGATGAAATAATTTGTGAGCCCCCGTAATCCCCCAAAGCACGACAGAAACAAGCCCCCAAAGCTGACGATCGCAAAAACTAGATGGAAACGGCCGTTGCTGGATATTTTTTTTGCAAAATGAGTCTACCTTAACTTATTCAATAAGCCCCATATAATGAAATAATTTGTGACCCCGCGCTTCAATCAGAATTGCCCCCTGTAGAATAAAAAAATTCCAAATTCCGTAGCACGAGGAACTGTGCGTTGCTGGTGATTTTTTGATGGAAATGGCATCCTTGTATATCGTTGAATACCATCTATATGTTGAAATAATTTGTGAACCCCCGCCTACCCCGGAATAGCCCTCTCGAATTCAAAAATTCGGCGGACACTGAAACTGCGCATTGCTGGCGATTTTTCGATGAAAATAGTATATTTGTAAAACGCGAATATAATCTATTGGATGAAATAACTTGTGACCCCCCGTAATCCCCCTAAAGCACGACAGAAAAAATCCCCCAAAGCTGACGATGGCAAAAACGGCCGTTGCTGGATATTTTTTTTGCAAAATGAGTTTACCTTAACTTATTCAATAAGCCCCATGTAATGAAATAATTTGTGACCCCACGCTTCAATCAGAATTGCCCCCCCTCTAGACTTCAAAAATTCCGTAGTACAAGGAACTTCGCATTGCTGGCGAATTTTCGACAAATATTTTATGCTTGTATATCGTTCAATAAAATCTATTTAACTCGTTTAATTCGTCCAGTATCATGAAAAAATTTGTGACCTCTTGTTTACCTCCATATAAATTTCTTCGACGTCTTTTAACATCCGTATACTCAAAGACACCGAAAATAATCATGAAATTTCTGTATCTATTGTAATTAATTGTTTTCTGGTCTAACGATCGATATACAAGTATGCCATTTCCATCAAAAAATCGCCAGCAACGCACAGTTCCTCGTGCTACCGAATTTGGAATTTTCTTATTCTACAGGGGGCAATTCTGATTGAAGCGCGGGGTCACAAATTATTTCATTATATGGGGCTTATTGAATAAGTTAAGGTAGACTCATTTTGCAAAAAAAATATCCAGCAACGGCCGTTTCCATCTAGTTTTTGCCATCGTCAGCTTTGGGGGATTTTTTCTGTCGTGCTTTAGGGGGATTAAGAGGGGTCATAAATTATTTCATCCTATAGATTATATTCGACGTTTTACAAATATACCATTTTCATCGAAAAATCGCCAGCAATGCGCAGTTTCACTGTCCGCCGAATTTTTGAATTCGAGGGGGCTATGCGGTGATAAGTGGGGGGTCACAAATTATTTCATTATATGTGCTGGATTCAATAGATTATATTGAATAAACTAACATAATTATAACGCAAAATAAATTATTTTTTGATGTTGGAGGTTTTGTGGGGGGTTGTTGGGGGGTCTTTTTTATGTAGGTGGTTCCCCCCCACTAATGAAGTACAAAAGATATAATACTTCCCGAAAAAATCAGGTCATTTCATTCAACCGATTACAAATGACACGCAATCGTAAATATAAACCAGCTTTCGAAATCCGTTGCTGAAAAGCGTTGCTGCAATGACACCCGTGCAGAAAAAATGCTTTTCTTCTTACTCAACCTTATAAATCAATTAAAAAAAAGTAAGAATTTGAAAAGAGCTTCTACAAGTTTGATATTTCTGGTTACCTCGTAACACCCTTAACTATTTCTTTCCTAACATGTTGAAGGAATAGAAACTGGATTAAAAAAAAAAATATAAGAGATGTGTACCTGTTTTTGTGAGATTAGGTTTCAAAGTTGGGATATGGGTGGTGACTAATGAATGTTCATTTTCTACACTCATTTCCTGTAATTTACCCATGCTCTCTACAAACAAAAAAAGAAACCAAATAAAAAAACTAGTTCATCCCTAGAAAGTAATAGTGCTACAAATCACTCATAACTCCTAATGGAATATAAAAAATTCATGAATTACCTAAAAATTGAAGTCTATCTTTTGCCATGGAAAGATTGGTTTTCATTTTTTCGTGGAGCCTTTGAGCTCTTTCCCACACTTCCCCGCGACCTCCCCAACAATGAACGGCAATGCCCAATTCTAGTTCCGTTATTCCTTTTTTATATAATTCAATGGCAGTTTCTTTTTGACCTTGAAAAAAAATAATAATAAGTGTTCACTTCGACTAATTTGGACAAATAATAACTACCTTCATTTTCTTCATCGATTTTCAAAGCCCTGGAAATATATTCAAAGGCTCTTCTGTGATGATGTTTTTGTTTGGCCAGCAAAGGGTCTCCGGGGCCGGGACCCGAAATTTTTTGGATATTATGTGACATCTGTATCTCCTCAATTACACAACTGTTCTCTACACTTCCATTTTGTAATTTACGAGGTTTAACCAAATAAGTCGATGAACGGCAATATAAAAATCTAAGAATGACGAAAATTTGGTATAACAAAGTTCTTAATATACTGAAAAGAAAAATAATGGGAAAAGAAACAATACACAAATTTCTTTTGTGAACAGAAGTATCTCCATACGTCATGTACATGACATCTTTTTCGGCTTCAGGGTCAACTTTTCTGGATTTCTTAGGTGATTTTCCGCTTTGAGTTTTGCGAACCATTAAGAAACTATTAATACATTTTTAGGAAACTTCCGCCTATTGTTTAATAGAAATATGCAATCATATGGAATAATAATAACAAACGTCAGATTCTTGATTTGTTTACAATTTCAACCACAGAATATCAATACTAACTGAAATATGCATATGAAACATGTCATTGTAAAAAAATAATAAAAAAAATTAAAATTGAGAAAAATAAATAATGAAAGGAGTTAATCAAATAAATGGAGCACATAAATGAAGTGGGAACAGGAAGAAATTACCATGACAAGTTATAAATTGCCATGTTATGTTGCCGATATCCTGCATTCTCGAGTACAGAACATATATTAGAGAGCGCTTTTTCCTCAGATGATGTGATTTTTTTTTTAAATAACAAACTAAGTAAACATGCCGATAACACAAGTAACAAGTGAGATGTTTCAAACGTTACGTCAAATTGGTAGCTGCGTTGCCGGATCGAAATATTTTTCGTTCATTTCAAGAATGTCAAAGAATTTGTCCTTGACATCCATGGGCGTATTCACGGGGGGGTACTGGGTCAGGATAGATTAGTTGGGCTATCATTGCTATTTATACATAGAGATATTTCAATAAAGGTGGACAATATTATAAGTAGATTTGCTAATAATAAAAAGAGGCGGATTGATTTCGTTTTGTAATTTTTGAATCATGTTTGATGCTAAAAGGAGCGGGTATGTTTTAATTAATATAATATTCACTAATATTTCTGATATTTTTCCCTTCAAATTTCGAATGATTTATTTCTTGAGTTTTTATATATTTTTTTTACCTATATATATTTTATTTCTTGACTTTTATATACCTATATTTTATTTCTTCAAATTTTATGATGATTATTGTATGCACTGTTCTCGCAATTGTTTGTTTTATATGTTCTCAATGTAGAATAAAAACTGTCAAATTATAGATGAGCTACAATAAATCCCCCCTCCTAGCGCGCTTTCGCTCAAGCTCCTTATCTTATTATTGATAGTTCAGGTCAACTCCCAAAAACTTGCCACTACCCCCCCAAACTCAATCTCTGGATACGCCACTGTTGACATCTGAAGTTAATATACATTCATATTTTCATTAAATTGTATTATAGTATCATTAAATTGATTTTAAAATGAATATTGTTGAAAACTGTAGGGAAGGATTCATAGAGATCTGCAATAAAATTGTTGTCAACTTGTTAATTGTATGAAGTGCCAAGAGATGGCAATAAGTGTAAAAGTACAAGTTGACTGTTCAGAGAAATAACTTCAGTTTATAATATGTAGTCGATGACGCTGTGTGTGTGTGATTCTTATTAAACTATATTTAAAAATTATTGTGGATTTAATGAAAATATCTTCAAATATGTAATTTTGTTTGGATTTATGAAATTAATTCAATCAAAAAATATATCTTTCTAAATAAAAAAGACTTGTTTTTGGTAAATATGAAAACTTTGAATTGAAGGGTCTCAGTAACCTGACGTACAAAATACAGAATTAAGTAAAAAAACAATTGGCAATAGTACTCGCAAAAAAGCTATCAAACTGAAAAAACCTCTATAAATTGATTTTGTAAAAGTTGAAAAAGGTACAGCGGTGGCCATAAATTCATTCGAAAAAAGACAAATTTGACTCGGTAAAACATTTCAAATTCGTCAAACCACTATGACAATGTTTTATCTTTTATATAACTTAATCATAAAGCTCAGGATGTATTATTTTAAATATTTTGTAATAAATACATTTTATGCCGAACAATTAAAAGTTTTATTGAAAAACCATAATACATCTGTTGCGATATTCTCGCAACAAAGGACAGTTCTTGGAGTTTAGGGCAGCGGCCGTTACTTCCAAGAATGCCTTCTATCGGACGGAATTTTGGGAATCCCTAAGCTCAGCTACCTGTACTTTGGATACTTTCTCCGAACTTTCTCAATTATTCAAGAACACTCTCTCAGAAAGTTCTAGTTTGACCACCAGCGTGGTCAGTTCTACTTTACCAGTAAGTTCATTTTTCACCTGTAATACATCATTCTAACTTCTAAAAATTCCTCGTCGAAACATAATCTCTCTCACATACATTTTATCCAGTTAGGTCAGTTAGTTACCCTAGTTTATTGTGAATCTGAGTTATTCAGCTGCAATTCTCCCAAGTGAAACAACAAAGTTGTGATTTGTGAATCTGTGAAGCAATTGCATATCGACAAGCCACAATTTGTTAGTGAAAATCTCATCCGAAGCATGGTATAAGTAAACATGGTATGCTCACGCGCATCTTTCTTGCCGCACTTTTTCCATGGTACAAAAATTGTGTCTTTGGCGCTGAAAGAAGAAAAAGAACACAGACGAATTTGATGGTCTAACTCTTATCGAGAAACCATGTTGCCAAAATTATCAAATTTTACTAGAAATTATGCAAAAATTTCAAATCTATACATTTTTCTTGAAGCAAACAATATAGCTTGTGTAGTAATTAATAATTAAAGTTCTTATCGTTGGATTCTACCTAATAATGACTAGTAAATGAACGAAGGAGGTTGAACAAAATTTTTATTGAATTAATGAAAACGAACAAGAACAAAATGAGCTATTCTTTTTTCACTCCGAGTTTTTGTGGATTTGTCTTCTAGTGAGTCCTTTTCAGTTAGAATTAGACAACTTAAAACTATGAATAATTGTGAAACTGTTCTCAAAAATTTTCATTTTTGAAAATTATAATAAAATCTGATAATTAAGTACTAATTGGCAAAATTGTGACAAAACACCTTTTTCCACTGAAAGCTTCAATTATGATAATTCTCAAATATTTTCCAATATTTTACCATTGTCCTTATAATATATTTCAAATTGGTAATAAATAACTTGGGTAAAATATATATTTGAATATAATAATGTCGTTAATAAAGCTGGAGCAAGCTATAAGATAAAAAGAATAAGTCAGAAATTATAACATTTTATTTCTTTCTATTTGTTAATTCTTCTTATATTCCGCAAAAATATTAATAGTCCTAATTTCAAACATAAACAGCGGCAACGTTGCGGTGTTCGCTTCTCTCCATTAAGCGGGTGATTATTATTACGCCTAATTTTGTACCCGCACAACATCTGTAACTGTTGATTTACGTAACGCAATCATTAATTCAAAATTCTATGGATTCTGCAGATCCGATGTATGCACAATCTGGCAACAAAATCGTAAATGATATAGCACTGCGCATGAGTCAGAATATATTTTTAGTTTACATGTGCATTCCGCAGGTTTACCCCAAGCCCCAAGCCGAGATACTCTGACATTTTGACTATCAGGAATGTTTTGGAACTTTCGCTTATCTATTTAAAAATACTTGCGTAGATGGAGGGTTTGACATACTGAACGTGGACTTCGGATTCCACATCATAAAGTTCAAGACAATACAATGGGATCAAGTGCGCAAAAGATTAATTTATTGCGGGCTTGTTCAACATTAGAAAACTAGTGGAACGGTGTGCAATCGGTTTGACCAAGTGTCTGTAATTTTCGAGTCGAAAATGGTTCGACTTTCTGATGAAGAATCCTTGCTCTTACTCGAATATATCGTGCAGGCCGGTTCAGAACAAGCGCCCAAACGCTTCTGGCTCACGTCAGTGCATATCTGCATTTTTCCTAACTTTTTGGCGCTCTTGTTCACCCGAACAGAGTGCCTATCATTTTGCCCGAATGTCTGTAATTTTGGAATATCGAGCCGAAAACGGTCTCAATCGATTGGGTTCGACTCCCCGATGAAGAATTCGGCCGTATCCTCTCTAGCATCTAAACGAGATGAGCTAGAGTTTTCATATTTTCAGAATAGGTTAATTATCCAAATATCTCGGTCAAGTTCGTTATTGGTCCAAATCCGTCGGATGGTTCAGTAGTTATGAGCATCTGAAATTTTGTTTCCTCAATAACTACTAGAATATCCATCCGATCAAATTGATACTTGAAATATTGTTGAGGGAGGCTGCAACAAAACAGCTCGCAAAATTTCGCAGAAATCGTCAAGCTAGAAAATTTTTTGAAAATTCCCAAAAAAAATTTTTAATCCTCACTATCTCATAAGATATTTTTCGGATTTCAATAAAAATTCGTGAATATATTGAGGTAATCGATATCTTACTTATCCCCAAATTTCATTGTCGTAGCTCTTTTCCATCTAAAGATATAATCATTTTTTTAATTTACTCAAGATAAAAAAGAGAAATGACATACGTCCCGATGATTTTCTTTGAACGATGGCCGTCACAGATCGATATTCGATTGACAAATGCCGTGCTCATTAATCAGTGTCAGTTGGCGTAATATTAATCAAAATTTTTCATAACGGGAAATCATAGAGATAGAATTCAATCTCGGTGGCTGAAATAATATACGTTGTCAAAATTCAGAAAAGCACTGACATAAGTTTTTTTCTTCTTCTAATGCATATTCACTAATGAATGTTTGCGACCACACGATTCATTTCTATCCCGTCTCTAGCTGTATGTATTAGGCTTTCCATTGTTCGCAAGCCCGCCCACTGTCTTATGTTACTTAGCCATGACATCCTCTTTCTTCCCATTCCTCTCCTTCCTTCAATCTTTCCCTCGATAATCAATTGTAGAAGCTGGTATTTCGGGTTTCGCATTATATGCCCTAAGTATGCAGTTTTTCTTTTTTTGATCGTCAGCAGCAATTCACGTTCTTTATTTATTCTTAAAAAGTTTTTAGGAAAAGGGAATTATAGCATCGAACAAAACTTGGGGAAAATTATGAGTAGTTATTTTTAATTTGAGATATAGGTTTATTCCAAAGATATTGAATAACAATATCTTTGGTTTATTCATTCATTAGACGTTCATATGCATCACATTGTCTCATAGTACGGGAAAAGACTATTGTTTACGTGATCAGAGCGCTTATAGATTTGTTATGGTTTGAATATTTACTCGCAAGTAGCTCAACAAGAGTACCAAAGCAATCTGACCTCACGTCAGTGCTTTCTAATTTTTTTTTCAAATACTCAGAATAAGGTTAGATATCAACGCAGCGCTTCATTTTTGTCCATCCATTGTCGATGTTGCCAGATGTTGCGCAGTTCATGATGTGCAAGTCAAAACTTAACCATAGAAAAACAAAATAAACGTAAATGACGTAACCAATAGACAAACAATCTTTGTCTATGACCTAACCAAACATAACCTATTTTATTCCAAACAACTTGGGTTTTTCGAAAATTATTCTGAATTCGAAGTTAATATGGGTACTGCAAAGCCAATTTTTCCAGAACTGAATGCAGAAGACCAGGAAACTACTGAAATTGAATCACTATGTATGAATTGCCATTCCAACGTGAGTCGGTTCAATTCCATCCTGTAATAAATTATAATTCTAAATAATTCAATACGCAGGGAGTCACTAGGCTGTTATTGACGAAAATTCCCTTTTTCAAAGATGTGATAGTAATGTCTTTTTCCTGCCTGGAATGTGGTTATCAAAATAATGAATTACAATCTGGAGCACCAGTCTCCGAGAAAGGAATACGAATTACTCTAAAAGTTGACCAATCCGGAGATCTGAATCGTCAAGTTGTTAAAAGCGACTATGCAAGTGTTAAAATTCCAGAGCTTGAATTTGAAATTCCTGCTCAGAGTCAAAAAGGAGGTAGGACAACTATTCTCTCCCACTTTTTACTCATTGTTTTGTGAACTTCCTCAAAGTTTTTGGTATTGTTTGTTCTAGAAATCACAACTGTTGAAGGAGTTATCAATAGGGTTATATTGGGTTTGGAACAAGATCAAGTTTTAAGAAGAGAAGTTCATCCAGAAGATGCTAAAAAAATCGATGATTTTATCGAAAGACTAAAAGCTCTTAGATCTCTGAAGGAACCGTTTTCACTCGTAATTCTGATTTCTAACATCCTAAAACAAAATAAGTTATGTTTAACAATTGTAGATCGTAGAAGATGTCACTGGAAACAGTTTTATCGAAAACCCTTCAGCTCCTCAAATAGACAAAAACTGTAAAATTGAGTATTTTAGTAGAAACAAAGAGCAGAATCATGAAGTTGGGATCTTTACACAGGATGAGGTCCAGGATTCTGCGATCCTTAAGCCTATTAAGGAGGGAGATTACCCGTTAGAAGATTTCCAGGGGGAGGTACTTCAATTTCCTACGAATTGTCCAGGTTGCAATGCTCCTTGTGAAACTAACATGAAAATGACCAGTATCCTTTGCTAATCAATACTTTCGATTCAGATAAAGCAATTAAACTTATATTTTCCTTATTGAAATATTTAGACATCCCACATTTCAAGGAAGTTGTAATTATGGCTACAGTATGCGATGTATGTGGTCTACGAACTAATGAGGTTAAATCTGGAGGGGGGATTGAACCCAGAGGACTCCACATAGAGATTGATGTCAAAAATAAAGATGATTTTTCCAGGGATGTTTTAAAAGTGAGTTTTTATCGTGTTATAACTTCTTTTTCCATACTGAATTTTTTTGCAGTCTGAAACTTGCGATTTAAGCATTCCACAGCTTGAATTGGAAGTTGGTCCAAATGCGTTAGGAGGTCGTTTCACTACTGTGGAAGGACTGATTACTGCTGTTAGAGATCAATTATCTGATTCAAGCAAATCTCACATGTTTGGCGATTCCATAGATAAGAAATCCAAAGAAAAATTTGAAGAATTCTTGAAGAGATTTGATGAAATATTGGAAGGCAAAATGAGCATCACCATTGTTTTAGATGATCCTGCTGGCAACAGTTACATTCAAGTAATTTAATTAATATTTTGATTTTTTTTAAATAATTTATGATTTTTCAGAGCCTTTCTGATGGGGAACAACTGGACGATTCTTTAAGGATAACACATTACGAGAGAACTTTTGAACAAAACGAAGAGTTAGGTTTAAATGATATAAAAACTGAAAACTACCAATAAAAGGTTATTAGAAATATATTTTTCACATTTTTATCACATTTTATTCAGCTTCCTCTCTCAATATTGGTTCTCCATCTAGTTTCTTAAGATGTGGTAACCTCTTTGATACTTCTTTTACCCAAGCTTCCCCTTCTCCAAAAGATTCATGTAAAGGATTACCTAAAAAAATATACATGAAATATTATCACATTTTCAGAAAATTAAAAAATAATACAGACAAATTAATAATCTACTCTTTTTTTGGAAGAGTGAATAAATAGTTCTAAAATATGATTTGTAGAGATGACGAAACCGAATCACTCGATATTTTATAAAATAAGTTTACCAACAAATAATAAGTCTTCTAAAAGAGGTAACTCCTGCAATTTCATGAATTCTCCCCAGTCTTTAACCAAGTTATTGCTCATATATAGCACCTTCAGTTTTTTCAGAGCTCCAAGTCCTTTTATTTTGTCTATAAAATTATACGAGATCCAAAGTTCCTCCAGTGTATCACCAACTCCTTCCTGCAACAAAAAGACCTTCAGCTAGTGGTCTCGAACGTCAAAAGAGCAATTGGAATTTTTGAAGAAAATTGGTACAGGAAAAAAAACGGTGTCAAATAAACTTTAATAGTTCAAAAATGTTGAAATATGAAGAATATGAAATGAAATAAAAATGAGGATTAGATATTTTATGGCACAAAATGTTGTATATCCTTTTTTAAAGATTATATCATTGCTTACAATTAATATTACAATATAACAAACATAAGTTGATACAGGCCCAGATCTACGATTTTTTCTGATCGGGTCAAAAATTGATAATGGCGCCCCCCCCTAAGGTTGAATATGGTAATTGAAAGCTTTAAAAATGTATATATATATATATATATATAATTTCTTCATTTGTGTAATATATGAACTATTCATAAAAAATAACAAGAAATAAATACTAATAATGAAAAAAATATCACAAGGAAAGAATGAATTCATGAATTAATCATAAAAAATAATATAAAATAAAAATGAGTAATGAAAACAAATACTAATAAAATATCACAAGGAAAGAAATTAGATTTTTTTCCTTCACGCGGCGCTCTTTTCTTTCAGCGAATGCATCTATCAGCTCCTCGAAATCGAAACGTTTGTAACCCCATCTTTATGGAACTTTTTTTTCTTCAACTTACTCAAAGAATCTCCCCTTTTCGTTAGTACGTTCAATTTAGGAACACCCTGCATATTCTATTGATATTCAATGATTGACTCTCTATTATAATTGAAAATTGATTGAAGAAAAGAATGTGTATATCTATGTTTATTTTCTTCTTGTATTCACAAAAATAGAATGAAAATATTTCAGCTTTTATTCTTTTAGCATGATTCATCGACGTGAATGGAAGGAGTAATTGAAGTTTAAGTAATTTAAGAAAAATTTAAATCAAGGTTATACAGGGTCTTTCACGAGGAACCAAACCCATATTTATACGGGAAACTACTGAACGTATTTTCATGAAATTCAGCACTTATAAGTATTTCACGATGCTGATGAAATCTAAAATATTTTCAAGGCATGAGCACCTCCGGTTTTTCCGGAAATGACGTCAACTTCCGTTTTTCAAATTACAACACCATTTTTTTATTGCAGAAATAGATTCCTTAGAAAATTTCAAGTTATTTTGATGTAACATTTTTCAGTTTTGGTTGCAAAATTCTCTCTGAGCGGGAAAATTCGAATGCATTGAAAATATTTTAGATTTCATCAGCATCGTGAAATACTTATAAGTGTTGAATTTCATGAAAATACGTTCAGTAGTTTCCCGTATAAATATGGGTGAGGTTCCTCGTGAAAGACCCTGTATACCACATTCTAAGTCAACATGGCTGAGCAATCCTGAAAGGTTTTCAAAAAATCCCTGAAAAGATTTGTGACTACTTACTTTCCACGAAAATGCTATTAAAAAAATGTTTTCAGTACCCTATATCTTACGTTATTATCAATTCAATAATGACAAATTATCTCATAATAATATATGATGCCCTGTCTCTTTTCAACACCCTATATATTTTACCTTGAAGTCAATTTTACTTCCAGTAATTCAGTAGAACACTCTTATGACATCAATTCATACGAAATACATTGAATACTGCTTGTAAAATTAAAATAATTTAATTTTTAATATGTTATCTTCCTATTCTTCCTTACGTGTTTTACGTCATTTGTAGATGACTGAATGGTATGCAGTTAATAATTGATCGATTGAATCCTCATTTATTTTAAAGATTTTTAGCATAGTGATGGTTTATCATGTTTCCATTTTACAGTTTCGATTATAGCATTAGAAAATTAATTTTTTTCGAGATAATAAAAAAAAATATCCTTTGGTTAATTTTGGCGCTCCCTTAAGCTGGCGTTTGCACCCCCCCCCCCTAGATCCGGGCCTGAGTTGATAAACCACCCTTTTAAAGTATTTTCAACAAACAGAAATTGTAATCAACTTGAACTGAATCAATTTTAAAATTATATCAATCTGTTTTAACCATAACTCTTCTTTACATAATAATTTTAGTTCAAAATACCAATTGGTTATTTTTAAGCCCGATGTCTCTAGAGCATTTTTTTATGACCCGCTAATTTCAGTATTACTTGTTATTTCCTTCGGCATAAATTTGTTGGTTATTTGAAGTATTTGTGGAATGTTTAATTGTAAAATCTGAAAGTTAAGGCAGACCACGAAAATCAACTCACTATTAATTTTTGTTAAGTATGATCTTTAAATTTTTTATCTTCGTCCGTATCTGCTCATCTCATGTGTGACTTCATCCCAGTCACAGAAACAATACTTGGTTTAGAGGTTAATATCATGGCGAAAAATTATTAATTTTCCAACATGATTAATTTTAAGGAATAAATTAACCTTGCTTGGTAAGAAGAATACGTCATTACCTTTATTCACAGCCAAAATCCCTAATCTAACGAAATCCTTCGTTTTGCGACTCAGATAACGTCAGAATTTCAGAGAGACTTCCGAGTTTTCTATCTCTCTCCAATGGGCAAGATCATACCTGTATTTTTCTACCATGCTACCGAATTATAAATCCACAGCATAGGGACCACGCAGTAGTCGCACTCGGCGGATTTTTTTACACCTTTTCGGACCCGCTCCGAATTCAGTGAGCAGAAAATCAAAGTTAGCTATGGATATATTATATTATAATATTATATGACTACTTTTATTTTTTATTATTATGTTAATATATTATTATATTTTATCATATTATATTATGATTTATATTTAATTTTAAAATCTATTTTCTGATCTATGATCATATTGAATCCATAATCTGTGGTCCAATTTATAAATAACCTAACCTAATAATAACTAAAATATTTCAATATTTCATTCCATTATGAATTATAGTTTTCCCATAGATGATTATTTGAAATTATGAAATATGGTTGTATTCGAAATATTCCTGACAAGGGATTATCATATTTAACCTCAATTCTGATCAGTTCATCTCGTCAAATAGCAATTCGAATTCAAATTTATCCAAGAACATCGTTTCCGCTAGAATATCATTTCCGGTTGCTTATTGAAATATGCGCGTGGCCGCCATGGTGTAAAGAATTCAGTTCAAAATCTCTTGAGTGCGACTACTGGTTGGTATCTATACTGTGATAAATCTTAATTATTCCTCTTACCAATCCAGAAAAAGATTTGATGTAGTTCCTGCCTAAAGACAGAATTTTAAGATTCTTCAAAGAACTGAGGCCCGCAATTTTTTCAATCATATTCGTTGAGAGGCTCAATTTCCTGCAATTGACCAATGCCGATAAGGAATTGTCCATTTTTTCAATTGGTGGCCATTGCAGTTGGAAACCAATCTCTTCTGATTCTCCTATATTTTTATCCGGGTGTTTCTCTTCCCATCTTTTTATCGCATCTCTTATCGTTGTTGCTTTTGCCATTTAGCGAATATCACTTTATTTCTTATGACGAGAAATGATGACATCTTGACAAGGCATCGATTAAACATTCCATTAGTAACGTCAAAAAATATAATCGATAATCGTAAATTGAAATAATCTGAATTTGGAATCATATTTCTCATACTGAGTGTCAAGTTTGTATCCTTAGATGTAGTAAGAATAGCAATTTACGTAACAAGTCCGGAAAAATAGGCTTTTTTTTGGACGAATAGACAAATATCTGTGAGTGCAAAATAGTATATACTGACACAAGTTGCAGAATGGGCACCTATTCCAATACGAATGCGAAATTCGAAAACGAGCGACGAAGGAGCATGAGTGTTGGAATTGCCATCTGCAACGAGTATTAGACGATTTTTTCTCTATTTCAGTCAAGAATTGTGAGAAATTTATTGGAATTCAATGAAAAATTCAGATTATACCTCCTAGTGCCTTTTCTATTTTATTTTCGCAGTTGGTGTGACTGATACTAAAATTGACAGTTTATAGAATTTGAATAGTGCGTTCAATCTCTACGTGGTTTAATATTGACAATTGACATGCAATGGACGCGTGTTGACATTCGAAAGGATAGGATGTCAGTGTTGTCAACCACAAAACGAAAAATATAACTAAAAAGAATACTGTAATGAGTTCATTAAAGCATTGTTTTTAGTACTGTCAAGAACGCATTACGACACTGAAATAGAGAAAAATAGTTATGATACGAGCGTTAAAATGACATTTTATTTTGTGAGTGAAAAAGTTTTCACGATCACTTTTAAAGGCAGTTGTCCAAAAAAAATATTTGTGTTTTAATATCAACTTTTAACCTGAAGAACAAAATCCCCAAGTCCTCAGCTGCCTATTACAAATATTTATATGAACGGAGAAAGTTATGGAAAAGTTCAATACGAGGAAACTATTTTATATTCCCGGTTATTTCAAAATGTATTGAATGAAAAGTCAAATTCTTGGCATTGTGGACAATGAACTGTAGCTTTGAAAAAAAAATTGCATGTGATTTAATAAATGATTTCTGTAAGTGAATTTATTCAACCGAATTGTTGGGTAAAATATCTGAAAACCTGGTTCTACTTTGCGAAGAATTGTAAATGTAATTACGATTTGTGCTGCAAGATTTCAACTAAAAACTCATATTTCATTCGTTATGGAAAAACCAGTAAATTTTTGTATAAAATCCCGCCTGGTTATGTCAGAAATTCTCTGGTCAGCGACACTTCAGGAGAAAAATACAAACTTCTCCGAAATCTGTAAACCTAATCAGGGCGGTGTTGCCGTGGGAACGAGTTTCCAGGAATATCCTGATTTTACTATTTTTCACCTCTTGAAGGGAAATTTTATTATTTCTGAAGATAATGCAAGCATAATATTGTACAGTTCGTGTTGTTGAGAAAAAAAAATGGAAAAGATATTTGGAATATTCTCTATATTATCGAAATTCGAGGTGAAAAATCAGAATATTCCTAGGAAAGTCGACTCCATGGCATCACCGCAACATCATATTTCAGGTGTTCGTCGAAGACAGTGAGTTCCAACCATGTTCCAACACATCTTTGACATTCTGCAGACTGGTCTGAATCAAGTAGCATTGTTTCAATATTTATGAAGGATGTTTTGATATATAGATTAGAAATATTTCTAGAGTGATTTCGTACAGTTTTTGTTGATGAAAAAAATTGTATTTTTCAGTAATGAGAGTAACTGTAGAGATAATTGAAAATTCTGGAGCTCGTCAACTTTGTGGAGTAAATTTTCTATGATTTAATCAAGCACCCATGTTAAAAATAGTTTAGAAAATTTTTTTTTATTATCGAATCGCTCGATAAGATTTGCGTTAGATCTCAGTGAAAATCTGTAAAAAATTAATGGGGTTTATTGATATTTCGCATATTCGGAAATTTCATCCTCAAAGTTATTCTGCTCTCAAACAGTATAGTTTTTCATGTGATAATATCACCGAAGTTCAATTTCAATTGAAATTATTATTTTAAAATATAGTAAGTACTATTTTAAGATATAGTAAAATGTTTTCGTCATCATCAAATGTTTTGTGAGGGCAAAACAGGTATTTTCAAAAAATTTAAAAGTTAGATATTTAATTTTGATACTTGTTTCGTCCTCCTACAAGGCCACTTGAAAAAAAGAATAGAAACCAAATATTGAGACTTCATTATGAATCGATTCATTATTGTTTGATTTGATGTAACGTTTCAATTCTAATTTGTTTCTCGAGAAGATAAACATTGAAAATTCCGTCGGTTGTCAGATCTACCTTTGAATTTTCTTACAATTATGCCTCCTTTACTAAATGAATAGGAATTTTAAAATATTGCTCTTACTTTCACATTTTCAGCTTTGAGAACATTAAAGTTACTTTTAGGTTTTACTCCATTGACAATTCTAAGAACAATATGTTAATAATCAATCTGTCTCATTTGATTGGTTGTTTATTTTTCTTTGAATGCAAGGATATGTCAGTGATTGAGGCAACCAGGCTTAAGTTTGAAGTCTTCGATAAACAACTTTGAGAAAACACCGACAGATGTCTCCAGTGTAAACTGTGTAGTAAACTCCTCAAAATGGTATGAATATCAAGTTGATGCCGTGGCTAATACATGTTTTCGGCTTATTTTTATAAAATTTTTGAAGGACGAATTAACGTTACATTTGTGGTCAATTATTTGTTGGAATACCTCTTGTAAAAATGGTAAGAGTGCTTTGGAAGTAATTTACAGCGAATTAGAATGACTAGTTATTATGTCAAACGTCAGAGAGGTTAAGATTGAATAAAATAGGCTTGCAAGGAATTAATAAATTGATGCTTAATATTCAATAAATTTTCAGGATTCTATTACGAAAACAAAAAATGAAGCTCAACGCAATGCAGATAACTCAGAGGAGGTAAGTCTTAACCGCTTGATAAGTACCTATCAAATATTTGTTTTCGCCTGTACATCTTCGAGGAATATCTATTTTTGTACCTATTGCCTTGATGTTCGATTTTCTGATTAATCCGTTATAAGTTTCATAATTTCCTATTATTCACTAACGTAATTATATTTGATAGTTAGTTGGGTAAGTGAATTATTCTAATGGAAAGTGACGATAATTTATTGAATTATTTATACCAAGATCCAAAAATTTTTTTTCGCAGCAACGAATTGTTCCTGCTATTTACAATTCAATGTTTTATTTGTTACGATACTGGTTCCTTTGAATTTGCATAACTTGGTACTAAAACGAATAATTTAGTTCAGCTCAGGTTAAAAGAGATTTCTTGCTCATTTATTTTATTCATTAAGTGATTTTATATCATTTATAAAGTTCTTTATTAATTTTGACTGAGGTGGTTCACATTCGAAACTTTATGAGCCTTTTAGATGATAGTGTTAACTTCGATTTGTATTATGCTTACCTGTAATAACTGGTTGAAAAAGACTGAAATCTGCTTCAACAAAATTCAGCTACTAAATCTTCAGTTACTCTACTTGAGGGAGATCGACGAATTAGATTGTGGGTCCGACAAGACCTTATACAAAATATGATGTCAATCTTCGAAATTTAAATGCAAATTTATCTTTTTCATTGCAGATTAAGCGCAAAATATTACATCTGAAAAAATGTTTCCATTCATTTAATGCAAAAGAAAACATGTCAGTGTTCAAACATAATTAGTGTGATGTCTAATTTCCTACTAAATCCGATTATGCATTAAAAAAATGTAGAAAAGACCGTGAGGTCAGGAGTGATTCTAATACAAAAACCACATTGAATAAAAAATCCACAGTTTTTCTTCAGTTTTGATCCAAACTCAAATTTTCTTCTCCTACAACCTAACCAAAGTAGGTATATCAACTGTATGGAAAACCAATTAAAATATTTTTCTTCCAGTAAGCACTTGTCCTCTGAAATCTCTTATTTTAATCCCTGCGGGATTCTAACGAGCGGTAAATTACACTTTTAAAAAGCACGATTTCAAACCAACACAACATTTCAGTTCGGCATTTCCGAACACTACTTTTGACCAAATTTTCAAATCGTGAATAAATTGGTATTAAGTTAAATGATTGTAAATTAATATTATAAAAGGTTTACGGGGGCAGGATTATGAGTTTTCTTTATTTCCTTCAGTTGTCCAATTCAAATTGCAAGAACTAATACAACTTTATTTATTACAATGATTCAAATTTTCTAAATAATCATTTCGAATTCCTTAACTATTTTTAAGTAGGTATGTGAAAAATAGCTTCATTAAAATGAATTTTTTTCAGCTCTCGTCAACAAATCGGCAATATTAAAAATGTGCATTATGATTCATTATTGACGTATTCATTAATCTATTTGCTTTTCTTTGAATTTATGGCTTATATGAACAGGAGAAATAAATTGAAATTTTCTGCTGTAACCGATTCAAATAGTCCTACGAGTTTGCGCATTTTGCCAAATTCAACTTGTTCGGTTTTTCTCTGACAAACTTTGGACCAAATTTTCAAATTGGTTCGCTGTTCGGGTTTTTTCAGTACAGTCCCAGTACAGTTCCAGTACAGTCAAAATCGGTACCTACTCGAGAGCAGGTATCAGTTCAGGATATTTTGCGGACTAGAAATGCTACCAACCCTTAAACATCGATCACTTGAAAACGCAATTTGTGGTAAATTCGTAATTTTAGACGAGAAATAAATCAAGATTTCCCTTTACATCAAAGTTTACTACCAATTGCATTTACGAATACTACTTTTGACCAAATTTTTGAGTTAATTTGAGAGCACCATATTCAGCTGAACAAAAGAGTCAAAATTTTCACTCGAAAACTACAGATATTAGGACAGATTTAAAATCACTCATGAGAAACGAACATCCATTATTTTATTTGCGTCTTGTTCACATAAAAAACTCCTATATCTTCTCGATGAAATTTTGGAATATGATTTTATAAATAACCTTTATATCTGTAATTTTTGTTGAAATCTGTGGAATATCTTATGAGAACTCGAATATTTTCAAAACAGTTTTCGGAGTTGTTTAGAATTTTCCTATAACAACGATTTTCATGAATATATTTCAAATTAAACAATCCCTTTGGTTCATAAACGAGATTTGTTTTTGGCGTATGGACACCAGGTAGTTTTAGCGTCGTTAAATTAATTATAATAAGAAGCCGTTACCTAATTGACTTAATAGATAGACGGCTTGATGGTAACGTGAAACTGCACACGTTTCATGCTACGTTGCCGCTTCACCGAGTTCGTTTTCAATCGCATCAAAATTCAAATTTGTTCGATACTCATTCTCACTTTTAATATCATACGTGTTCATTCTTAAGATGTCACAAGTAGAACGATCATAAATTATAATTTCAATAATTTTTTCGTATAATACAGAAAGCACATTTTTGGAGGAGTGTTTTAAATAATATTTCTCTATTTCAGTGTTGTAATGAGTGTTCATTGCAGTACTAAAAACAGTGCTGTAATGAGCTCATTACAGCATTGTTTCTAGTTATATTTTTCGTTTTGTGGTTGACAACACTGACATCCTATCCTTTCGAATGTCAACACGCGTCCATTGCATGTCGATTGTCAATATTAAACCATGCAAAGATTTGAACACACTATTCAAATTCTATGATCTGTCAGTTTTCGTATCAGTCATACCAAGTGCGGAAATAAAATACAAAAGGCACTAGGAAGTATAATCTGAATTTTTCATTGAGTTCCAATAAATTTCTCATAATTCTTGACTGAAATAGAGAAAATATATAGTCTAATACTCATTGCAGAAGGCAATTCCAACACTCATGCGTTCAAAATTTCGCTTTTCGCTTTAGGCCCGGTTGTACAGTGACAACTCAATTCGAAGCTCAACTGAGCTCGGTTCACTCTTGAGCCAGGTTCAGATATGTCATCCGGTTGTACAGGTTATGTTTGAGGCGAGTTCAAGTGAACTTTGCTTGAAGTACAATTTGGTACAATAGGTGATCTAGAATGTGTTTTTACCCATTAAAAAAGTTGTTTTTTTTTATTTTAAAGGGCATATTGGCAATTTTACAAATCACCCACACTATTGACATGTCCTATATATATAAAAATAAATTTTTTTGAAAATTAAAAATGTTCACTTTTGCTACAAATTGATTTAATTTCTGCGTTAAACTTAATCAAATGTGTCATTGTTAAAGTTTAATAGGCTTTGAGTTATTAAGGCATTTGAAACATTTTTAAACATACTATATTGTAAACTTTGCAGGTTTTTTATTTAATATTTGTTTTGTAAAATCTACAATTGTCACATATACAAGTGTATTTACAGGACATTTTGCTTCACGTTTTTATTTCTCAATCCAAGTGATTAGTAAGAAGCACACTTATTTCTTCAGAAAGATTTTGGGGAATGGAATAAGATCTTCCTGTTGCAGTAGTAAGCTCTAGAACAGAGAGTTTTCTGAGCACATTCTTCAAAGATATCCAAACTCGGTCATTGTTCGATTTCTTGAATGATGTTCTCGGTCCAGCAGGGTGATAAAAGTGCACAAATACATCTGCATTTTCTAAACTTATACTTTCAACTTCTGCAAGCCACCATTGATTATCGTACACACAAGCTACTATGTCCCTCACATTCAATGTCAAAGATGTAATTTTATTAACACAGTGATCTTCAAAATGTTGGTTTCTGATGTTGTGTAGCACCGAATTAAGTTTTCTGTGATCCCATGGAACTTGTGAAACTGCCTTGTTCCTTTTACTGGTACAGAGTTTTCAAATCTACTTTTGAGTGTTTCAATATGTTCAATAATTTCTTCTTTCTTAATGAGAAAATAGGTAATACCTTTAATGTTGTCTTTGCAAAAAGTGTACATATCCTCTACTGTAAGAATTTGGTTTGTAATTGTTCTTTGTAGACTAGCTTTGCTTACTTCACGCTTTGTAGTGCCACCTACTCCATCACATGCATTTTTGCCATGACAAGAGGCAAAAAAATGCCATTCAGCTTCTAAATCAAAATCTGTTTTGTGGTTACAAAGGTTTGAGAAATTTTTTCTATTCTTGTATTGACTTCCACTTCCATCTGAAAAGTACATGATCTTCTCAACTTTTGGCATTGTTTCTTTAATATATCCTGTTACAAGTTTTTGGAATGCATGAACAACTGCAGTGTTGTGCTCTAAGTAGTCACTGAGGATGCAAAGTGAGCGGGTGCAAAGTTTATCGTCTTCATTTTTGAAATACAACACAAATGGATGCACAGTTGCTTGATCATTCACCCAGTGGTAGCCTTGTATTTCATCTTGGACCATAAATGTAAAATTTTCTGCAAAATCAGCCAGAACTATGCATTTAGTATCAGTAAGTATTTCTTTTTGTTCCTTTAGAAACTTGCTTTGAATTTTAGAGATATAGTGATGACTTTTGAGATTTTCTAGCTTCTCTATTAATGTCTCAAAATACTCCTCCTGAGGCATTCCAATGTTAACATTTCAGCTCTGTCAGTAGTAACCCACTGCTTGAATGTCACATTGTCTGGCATTTCCTCCTCAGATTCTTTTTAACATTTCAAGGGCGGTTTCTTTCCCAGGACATTCTTTGCACAAACTCATCATACAATTATAGTTATTGATATCACATACCAACAAATCAAGCAATTCTTTATAATCAATGTTGAGCTTAGCACCGCCAATCATCAGTTTTATATTTTGATGATATAAGCAAACGCACACAGAATGTGTTCCAGATGATCCAGCTAAAACACACCATTTAGGCCGCAATTCACAAAACTTAGACCTCCCAACTTTACATTCAGGGTGAGCATTTTTGAAAGCTACATACAGCTCATTCAGGTTTGACAGGACTAAACATTTTTGCTTAACTATTTTATTACCATTTACAATTACTTTTGTACAATCTTTTTGCCTGGGCACATCCTACTGTTTGCATCATTCTCAAAAACTGCTGAACTTTCTGTATAGTTTCCTCGCTAACACCTACGCCTTTCTTTTTCCTAGTACAGGTAAGATACCTTGTTCTCTAACCAAATTTCAGGTTAGCCTAACCAAACGCTCGGAAACGTTGAACTCTTTTACTATTTTTCTCTTGACCATGACTCTGGGAGTAAGCTTATTATTTTTACTTTGTCCTCTCTTGAAGTTGTTGAACATTTGTATTTAAGTTTTTCAATCAAATCACAATATTCTGTGCCTGACGTTTCTGCCTGTCCTTTTTCTGAAGATGTACTACTAACTTCATTAGTAGCAAAGTAAAATTCTAAGTTTCTTCTAAGTCTTTCTGATATTTTTTCACTTTTCCCTCAATGGCTGCTTGCCTTTTTCCACTACTCAATTTTCTAATTTTAGAAGCAGGAGACACTTCTAAATTGATACAGGCTGAATCTAATTTCTGTATTACTTCTTCAATTGGAACATAAAGCTCATGAGCAGGACTTGTACATGTGTGTGATTCCGTAGTAGTAACAAACAATTTTGAGTAGCAATTAGAGCATAGGGATTTACCAGGAATTACATTCTGTCTTATTTGAGAATCACTGCTACTTAACAAGGACAAATGGTCAAGTTTAATTTCTCTTAAACCCTTGGCAATAGGTTTTTTATGAACTTTCAATGGGTCAGAGCAATGTTTCCCAAAGATATGGTTGTACTTAAGGATGTATTTTTTTCATGGTACTCACAGATTGTTGAAACTAAAGAACTTACTCTAAGTTTGAATAACTTTTGTACATCTCCTTCAAAGTCATTTAAATGTTTTAAGTTTTTACAAACTGATCCATAAAAAGTTTTGTGGCATACTTCACTTATTGTCTGGCCAATAGAACACTGTTCATCCATTACAAAAACAAACACTAAACTAGTCTTAAATAAAATAAAAATTAATTTTCACATGTACCGCACTTGCTATAATAACTTGATAAAAGACACTAAATAAAGTAAATGTATCTACAATTCACCATCCTCACTACTACAAGTCTGTAAACACACTGAGCCAGAGCTTTCAGTGCAGCAGTGGGAGTGGCCCACTGACAACTCCCACTGACTTGTCTGCCAAGCGCCTGTTCAGACCTGTCTTGTTGGGACTCATGTCCACAGCTGTTACTGTATACATATAGAGCTTGTGAAATAGTCCAAAAATATGTTATAAAATAATGTTTTAGTTAATTAAAACTAATTGATTATTAAATGATAAAATTTTAGTACTGAATCTCATGTACTTTTAATTATTGTTTTTATTTTCAGGTTTATCTATAAATACATATATATATATAGGGCATGTTAATAGTGGAGGTGTTTTTAAAATGTACATTATACATTTTAAAACTAAAAACCAACATTTTAATGGGTGAAAACACATTCTAGATCACCTATTGTACCAAACATTTCAGTATAATTAATCATTTTTTCCTTAAATATAAAAATTCAAACTTGCTTAATAGTCAGATATCAAAGTTAAAATTTTAAACTTTGCATCACATAGGTCTACATAATTTGCAAAAATGGGGACTTTTACTGAAGTCTACAAAGATATTGAACTCAAAATTCCAAAAATTTTCAAAAATGAAATTTTAAAAATTCATAAGCAAATAAGGACAACATTGCTGAAGCTCAAACTCAATTCTCAGTAAGTACATATGTTATCTAGCTACAAAAAAATTGTAACTCATGATAAATCATTCCTTCATGGTTTTGTAGTCTTAAAATTGAATTTCTGATTATAATCACTATACTTTGAAGAATATTTTGAGGTGTAAATAATGAATATATGGTTTGATGTGTAGGAACCAATGTTGTAGAGCAGAAAATTCTGAAAAAATGGTACAATTTGCAATGTTGTAGCACTAACCCAGCCTGAGATAATCAATTTATCGCTAATGCTTTCAAAGCCAAAAACGTTGCACGCTCCAGAACAAAATGGCCGCCACACATAAACAATGTGAGATAAAATTTTTTTACTGTTTTGAACTTCTGTTATGTTTGGTAAAAACATATAAAAATGTTAATCTTTTAAAACATTCAAGCAACCAACTTATTTTTTTTTGGATCACTTCATATGGATTGACCCCTTCAGAAAATGGCAACGTCGCTTCCTTTGAGACATGCGTTTTTGATACGAATAGTAACAAATTTTGGACAAATGGAAAAAAGAAGAAGAATTAAAATTCTTCTATGATAAGAGCGCAAATATAATTTTAAAAATTTGAATTGTTCTATTTGAACAAGATTAGTTGATGAGTGCTGTTGTGGTTGTGATTGCAAAAAATGTGTCAGTAATAATGTCAGACGTAAAGCGAAACGCAAATTTCACGTGCTCCGAAGGGAACATTTTAATAAATCTTATTAAAAAATACAGCAATATAATTGAAAATAAACAAAATCCATTTCTATTAATTTCATATTAAAAATTTCTGTTTTTGAGTGAAACAAGAACACAACTCATTCACGAAAATACTACCTTAGCAAGCCTTTCAACTACAACTATTTGACATATAACCTATAAATTGTAAATTGAACTCTATGATTGAACTGAAATTTCTGTTGAACCAGGCTTGAGCGCCCGATTTTGGAAGTTCAACTTGAGGGTCGGTTTGAGTGAAGTTCAGCCTTGAACTCGCACTGTACAACAGATATTTCTTATTTGAGTTGGGTTCAGTCTTGAACTAGGCTTGAACTCGGACTGTACAACCGGGCCTTAGTGTTGGAATAGGTTCCCATTCTGCAACTTGTTTTAGAATATACTATTACAATTATTTAGTCACTGTTGCCTTCAATGTCACTTTTCGACAATTTCATCAAAACGTATGAATGTAAAGACAGATTGGAGAGTTCGTGCTGACTTTTCTGTGGTTCGAACAATTTTTTTTTCTGTGAGTCATTGCTGGTCATATTCTCTGGTCTGCACATTAGAAGTTTGGAATTTTTATGTCTGCATCTGTCAGACTAGGCATTATGGTTTAGGGATGGGACATCGATAGATTTTCGTCGATGTTTAACATCGATGATAACATCGAACTGTACCATCGATGTTAACTGAACATCGCTAATTGAACATCGATGTTTGTGAACATCGGTGTTTTTACACTTTAATTATACTTAAGGCTCGTTTACACTGGCTGGTACCTTATGCCGTAAGCCCTTACCTTATTCCCTATGCCATAAGAGTTTCAGTAGGCGTTTATACTGGCTGTTAACTTAACCTTAAGCAGAACATAGAGTTTATGGATTTTGCAGTATGCTTGTTAATAATTGTCATTTTGAATTTGAGTTTCAATGTTTTGAAACGTACTGACCATCTTGAATTATAATTTATTATATTATTTGAAATTACCGCTATTAAAACAGAGATCGATTCTGTATTCAATACTCTGATATAAATATTTGACGCTCTATAGAATGCGCATGTGTCAAAAAAACTCGCCCACTATTACATTTCCTTAATTTGTCCTACTTATAAGATAGTCTTATACACTTATAAGATAATCTAATCTAATTATCTAATATATATATATATATATGTCATTTGTCCAAATTATTTATGAATATATATTTCTATGAATTTGTCCCTAGAAGTTGAACATTTTACAGGTAAGGGAAAAGGTTAGGGAATGAGTATGAACGAAAGCATTGAATTCCTATGGTTCAACTTTTAAGGTTAAGATTACGGCATAAGGTACCAGCCAGTATAAACGAGCCCTTAGGTATATCAATCATTCATAATGATTTAACGATAAATTCCCAATATATCAAAAAAAATGTCTACTGAGAATTCTTATATTAGAAAAAAGATACAGGTAACTATAACATAAATTTGGAAAAGCATAAAATAAAAATTGATTCAATAAATGGATAGAACTCTGGACACTGAAATAAATTAAAGGTCCCAAATACTCCTATCTATTGACTGGAGAAACAAAATTTGTGAAAGTCGCTTTCCTTTCGGTCTGTTTCCTATTTCCGGATGGCCGTTATATTCGAATTGATGTCATGTACGGATTAGGAAGTGTCCAACCTTTCTGCCGAAAATAATGGTTTCAGGAATCATGAGTTTAAGATGATTCGAAATAATGGTGGCTGCTAAATGAAATAGTATACTTTAAAACAAATCGCACAATAGGTATTCAATTTTACATAAAAAGGTGCTCCTAGTATTTGCCGCTTGAAGCAGCCGTTTTGGATGAAACTATTTTTTCAAGTTGGACCATTTCCGAGTTTTTCAAAAATAAACGAAAAAAAAACTGTGGCACGACAAGGGCCTTTGAAAAGTAAAAGAAAACGAAAGAGAAATTAATAATGAAATTCTGAAAATATGAAATAATGACTCGAAAGAAAATGCGAATGCTGGAGTATCGACTTCTGCCTACCTGGTTTCACAGTACGGCTGAATGAACTTGTCCAGGCACTCACGGGCGAGAATAGTCACTTTTTCACTAGAGTTCGAATTTGTAGATTTAACGAGAAAGTTATTTATTTCCAAGAAAACTGTTTTGTACTTCATCGGATGAACGCCGTTTCAGTACTCTCTCTGTTCGACATAGGTCATATGCTCCAACATATGTTACGCGTTAATCGGAAAATGAAATGAACATATACAGAGTGTATCACTATTGAATCGAGTAAGCAACTCGGAACAGAAATGAATGAAACTAACAAATTTAACTAATAATAAGTTGCAGTAACAAACTGGAAAGCACAAAATCAAGTAAAATTAATTTTTAGACGCCCTCTACATCAGAAATCAAGTCGTTCATATGAACTATTTATTTTAAAATTACGCAAAGTTTAACCCCTTAAAGTTTGTACAAGTAATTAATTGACACCCTGTATAGTAAACGACCGATTCCAAAATTATCATAACACAAAATTGGGGTAAAACCCGAATATAACTTTCTCCTGACGTCAACCAGAACTGTGACGACTAATTTCACCCATCTGTCTATACAGGGTGACAATAAAATATGGAATCATGCTCATGTCTGTATATCAATGAGGAAATGAAATTCGATTTTTTGCAGTGTGGAATATTTTTGGTTTTACCAAAGAAGGGTCACAAATATTTCCAGTTAAACAGAAAATGGACTATTATTTGAATATTTGATGGCAAAATGGTATATTTTCTCATACTTTCATTGTACACTTCATTCTGAGTACGACGCTGTTTTCTTCTACAATTTTTGACAAGTCATATCCATGATTTTGAATAATATATAAATCAACCATATAAAAAAAAACCTAGTTGACTGAAAAATGATTCAATAGCTGAATTTCCATAAATATATATAAAACATCGAGTAACCGATGTTTAATATTCTATCCGCAACATCGATGTCAGCATCGATGTTGAAAATCAGTTAACATCGATGGTAAAAACATCGACATCGATACTCAAAAATCGATGTTTGAAAAACATCGATGATGATGTCCCATCCCTATGTGGTTGAAATAATCAGTCATAAGGATTTGTGAACTTCAATAATTGATATGTTGTGTTTCCTGTACTGATGTTTGGATATCAATTGGTGAACAATATGTGATATGATTTTACGTTTAGCCATTACACAAGTAGTCAAACGTGAGTTTTCTCATTATTTTATCAACTCTGACAGAATCTCTGTTCTTTAATTGAAGGGTGTTTCAACTTTGTTTTTTAATTGTGGCCACACCTACCACATGACAGCATTGACTGTTAGTTTTTTGACATATTCGTAGTTGATGTTTTATCAATTGTTGAATTAAATTTCGCTCGGAAATCGCATTAAAATATCAGCTTCATTCGGGTTCAAATTCTGACTGTTCCAGAACCATCAGAATCATGCGCATTTCAGTGTTCAGTGTTCGGGTTTTCTCTGACTAATTTCGAATCGAGTAGTCCGGTGTTCGGGTTATATCAGGATTTTTTTCTGATTATTTTCTGACGGTTCTGGGACTATCCTCAGAACCATTTTAGGATTTTACCGTAGAACCTCCTTTGGAGGGAGGAGTTAACCAATTTCTTTCGTAATTTGAAATGTTTGAATTTTATCCGCATCCGTTAACAGATATAAACAAATCTAAACTTGATGGTTTCAAATCGTGAATTAATTGGTATTAAGTTAAATGATTATAAATTAATATTATAAAGGGTTTACGGGGGCAGGATTATGAGTTTTCTTTATTTCCTTGAGTTGTCAAATTCAAATTGCAAGAACTAGTACAACTTTATTTATTACAATGATTCAAGTTTTCTAAATAATCATTTCGAATTCCTTAACTATTTTTGAATAGGTATGTGAAAAATAGCTTCATTAAAATGAATTTTTTTCAGCTCTCGTCAACAAATCGGCAATATTAAAAATGTTCATTCTGATTCATTATTGACGTATTCATTAATCTATTTGCTTTTCTTTTAATTTATGGCTTATATGAACAGGAGAAATAAATTGAAATTTTCTGCTGTAATCGATTCAAATAGTCCTACGAGTTTGCGCATTTTGCCAAATTCAACTTGTTCGGGTTTTTCTCTGACAAACTTTGGACCAAATCTTCAAATTGGTTCGCTGTTCGGGTTTTTTCAGTACAATCCCAGTACAGTCAAAATCGGTACCTACTCGAGAGCAGGTATCAGTTGAGGATATTTTGCGGACTACAAATGCTACCAACCCTTAAACAACGATCACTTGAAAACGCAATTTGTGGTAAATTCGTAATTTTAGACGAGAAATAAATCAAGATTTCCCTTTTCATCAAAGTTTACTACCAATTGCATTAAAAGCTCTTTTTAAATTAACAATTGAAAACTATTATATTCTAAAAGGTAATGTGCGCATGTATCTAGGTATATTTCAAGAATTCAAATTTTTGATGAAACGAAATGAGAATCTCAGTTTATTTATCAGCAACCTGATTATCTATGAAATTACTAGCGAACTTTATCTGTTTGACATTTTCGTCTGCATGAAATTGTTTTCCATAGTTAGAATAATGTTTTATCAAATTTTCATCGACAAACCAAAAATTTAATGTTCTTAGAAACAGTTGAGTACGATAATAGCGCAATTCAAATTACTCATCATTATTAAAATTCTCAAAATATATATAATCCCATCTGATAAATACTGAACAGTGAATCTGTATCAAACAAAACATTTCGATAGATCTAGTTTCTGTGCTTTGTTGCATCACCCATATTCAGACAGTGGTTGCATTAACACATGTATATTATTGACAGTATAAACTGAAATATAAACTACTTCAGAATTCAGAGTAATCCCTTACTTATATAGGTAAATTGTATGGTTAACTGATTTATCAATTTTACTTTGCGTTCAATATTCTTTTGGAAATATTTTCAGGTTCAGATCTGTATAACTAGTTTTTATCGCATCATTGAATTAATTTAGATTTTAGGTATAAATTGCTTTGATATAGTGGGTATGAAATAAGATTTCCTGCAGAGATGAAGCTTTTTTATTTATGGGTAATACAACAAATTTAAATGTCACGAGATTCATCTTGAAATATATAAATCCAATGAACTGATTTCATGAGGCTGAATACAATGCAAAATTATTCATTGATTCTTTATCAAACAGAACACAATTATATATAGACTAATATTCACAATAACAAATTAATTCTAGGAAATATAGATTCAGTATCAGCTCGACTGAATTTTTAACAACACATATCTTAGTTTCAAAGAAAACCAACTCTGTGATGATATATAGGGGTCTCTAGTGTACCCATGCCAAAACAAAACAGATATTAGTTCTATAAACAATTTTTCTTATATAAGGCACCAAGAAACTATCAGAATAATCAACAAGGAAGATCATATAAACAAGAATATTTCTTCCGATACACAAACTGTAGAGCAATGCTTGATTTGAAGCACTGATGCCAAATAGATAACAGATTCATATAAACACATACACATACAAAAAAGAATTTGAATAATCAATTTCAGCACTCCCCCATAGGTCTGGACAAGGTCAAACACTCACATGAAAAGCTAAAAACTTCACAGATGATCAAACACAATCCCTTTACCAGCTTGATATACCAATTGTTTACATCTAATAAATACAAACAACCAGTTTTTTCAAAATCCATTACATTAGTGTTCGATCCCTTGTGTAATTTATCAAACATATTTCATGGTTGAAATGAGTTGTCTTTCAACCATCTTTCAACATACATTATATGTTGAGATATATTCACCCACTTTACTATTATTGTCAACCTTCAATACTTTTGTCGATTGAAATAATCATTCTTTCGTTTTGAATCCAATTCTTGAAAATTAGGTATACCCCAATAAACATATTTTAGGAATCGACAATCCTGAAACTGCAAGTATGACAAATCAAAATTCTCTTATAATGTAATGAAATGAGCATTTGAAACTTTTAAATTAGTTGATTAAATAGAATCACAAAAATAAACACATATATTGCTATACATGCTGTCTACTATTTCTAACATCAAAATTGATTTGCTGAAATATACTTTGCAATCATTATTTTATGTTTAATAAGTTCCAATATCTTACAAAAAATAGCTCTAAAAAAAAATTGGAAAGGTTTGATTATTGCAAAAAGTAGCACTACGGAGTAAAATGACTAGATTTTACACATGGATACACTTGGCGATATTTTGGCATTATGAATTTTGAGTAACTGTTCAACCTCTCTGCATATTTTTCTGTACACTCTGCACTGTATCTAAAACTCTGTAAAATTCGTGATATTTTCGGACAATGTAATCGACCTTCTGAGACTGCTATTAAGGAATTGGTCGGTAAATAACATCAAATATATTGAAAACGGTACATTTTAGGAAGATAAATGTGGAATGATAAATTTTTCTTAAATGTTCAAGCATGCAGAAAATGCTAGGATGTGTTTAGCAAGTACTTATTTTATAGCGAATTCTCGTGGTTTCACTAGTTGATGATGTATAAACTCGAAGATCTTACGGCATAATGCAAATGTGTTTAATCAGAAATGTGTGTCTCGTTTGTGTGAAACAACTTACAAAATTTGAATTCATTCAGATCGTCCATTATGAAAATATAAGTAAAAATCAATTTTCCTAACGAAATTCAACACCTTGTATCTTTTTAACGGAGCAAATTTAAAAAAATAACTTAGAAAAAGTGTTTCTTTTCCTTCACGAATCGGTAGTTAACATTAATGTGGTAGTCAAAGACTCACCCTGCATATTAAATAAATACAGGGTGTCTCAAGTTCGAGTGCCTATTAGACGTTTCTGGAGAACTAGACATATTTGAAATCTGAAAATTGGGATTATGATATTGTTCGAAGTTCTCTACAGAGCTAAAATATTTTCGAAGCCCAACAACTTGCAGTTATACAGGGAGTGAAAATAAATTCGACGAAAAATTTTTTTCAAGTTTTCCATTCCTGGTATGATCGAGTATTCAATAGTAAATACATTTCTGTTAAAACCATTGTATTAAATCGAATAGTTTTCAAAATGTCCAAAAAAACTGGAAAAAAGTCAAATATGTTCAGTCAGTAATATGTTCATTATTCTTATTTTAAATATCCTGAGCGTAAACCGTTTTTACCACATCGAAGAGGAAGGATGTGAAAAGGTCATGCATCTTTTGGATTTCAAAAATATTATCACAGGGTGTTTCAAATTTTGCGTTGAAAATTGTGATCTTAAATTGGCCATACTTCTGTTTTTCAAATTAGAACCCTATTTTTTTATGATTGTGTTGGATTCTGTGGTAAAAAATAATGATAGTTTTCTCACATCATTATGCTCCTTAATTCAATAATTTCTGAGTTATTTGAGAATTTCTGGATTTATGTAGTACGTAGAGTCAAATTCATAAGGATATTCTGTGAGCATAGAAGATAAATCATTCCATTTATAATTCACAAGTCAGACAGGTCTCTTATTGTTTGACGTTATGAAAATTTTTGATTTCACAAAATGAATCGTTGCTATTCTAATAATGAGATTTTGGATTTATTTCTTATTATTATCCAATGAGAAGTATCCCCATTTTTTTACAATTTCTGAAAAGATGTTTCAAACTTTCCAAATTTTGGAATGTAAGAGCCCCTAAAGAATACAAAAAAGGGCAGTTGATGAAATTAGTATTTCGACTTATTTCGAAGCGAACGAGAATTCATCTCTTCAATAGGAAACACATTAAATAGATTCGCTACTTCAGTACACCGAATTATGATTATAAATAAATTATGACAATAAAAATACGTTTCAAAACTCAAATTATAAAAATAAATGATCAGGTAAGAGTTTCAATATGGTAACCATTTTATTCCACAAACTTTCGAGTACGTCTTGAAACACCTCGGATAGTCGCTTGCTCAATTTCCTCTCCCTTTAGTGAGTGGAAAGCATCTTTCACTAAATATTGTAAGCCAAAAGTTCAAAAGAATATATATATATATATATATATCTTCCACACGCCGTTTCAAATATTCTTTGCTTTCAATAGATATTCATGGACTATGTTTTTTATTTTACCCCATAAATAAAAATCTAAGGGAGTAAGATCGGGAGATTCTGTGGACCAAAATAGTGAAGAACGGCGCCCGATCCACCGATTACCAAACATTGCATTCAGTTCCTCAGACACCTCGTGCGAACTATGTGCCGCAGCCCCATCCAATTGATAATATGCGGTAGTCGACATACTCAACAGCAGTTCATCCGAAAACTCAGAAACAAAATTTCTCAGGATTTCCAAAAATTTTCTGTATTTAAATTTTCTTCATAAATGTAGTACCGTACTTTATTGTTCATCAAAAGAGCAAACACATTAAAACTGAATTTGTCCTGGGGGTTTCTTTGTCTTTATCTTTGAGGATTTTCACTTCTCCAAATGTGGCAATTCTTTCTATTAAATAGTCCTTCTTTATTGAATTTTGCTTTATCTGTCCAAATGATCTTTTTCAAAAAATTTTCATCATTTTCAAGTTTTTCTAATATTCCTCTACAAAAATTTAACCTTTTTATGTAGTCACCTGGTTCTAATGCATGAACTTTCTCATATTTGTAGTCATGCATGTTGTTTTTTTTTCAAAATTCGCTGCACTGAATTTCTGTCTAAATCGATTTCATGAGCTGCACTTCGAATAGATGCATTTAATTCGCTTCGAAATAAGTCAAAACACTAATTTCATTTTCCTCATCATCAACTACCCTTCTTTTGTATTCTTTAGGGGCTCTTACACATCCAAAACTTTGAAAGTTTGAAACATATTTTCTAAAGATCTTCTCCGTCATGGAAGGTAAATGGGGATACTTCTCGTTGAAGACCTGGCAGGTTCTACTAATAATTCTGTCACATTCACTATGTATATAAAATAGATCCAGAATTTCGTAATTAGAATAACGGTTCATTTTGTTGAATCGAGAAATGAAGATAACGAATAACAATAACACCTGACACTTGTGAATTATTAACAGATAAATTATCTTCTCTGGGTACAGAGTGTTCCCATGGTTTCGAAAGAATATTCATTGAATTTTTTTAGATGCAATAAATTTGACTCTACGTACTACATAAATCCAGAAAATCTCAAATAACTCAGAAATTATTGAATTTAGGACCATAATCATGTGAGAAAATTATCATTATTTTTTACCACACAATTATAAAAGAATAGGGCTCTAATTTGAAAAACAGAAGTTATGGCCAATTTAAGATTACAATTTTCAACACAAAATTTGAAACACCCTGTGATGATATTTTTGAAATCCAAAAGATGCATGCCCTTTTCACATCCTTCCTCTTCGATGTTGTAAAAACGATTTACGCTCAGGATATTTAAAATAAGAATAATGAACATATTACTTACTGAACATATTTGACTTTTTTCCAGTTTTTTTTAGATATTTTGAAAACTATTTGATTTAATACAATGGTTTTAACAGAAATTTATTTACTATTGAATACTCGATCATACCAGGAATGGAAAACTTGAAAAAAATTTTTTCGTCGAATTTATTTTCACACCCTGTATAACCGGAAGTTTTTGTGCTTCGAAAATATTTTAGCTCTGTAGAGAACTTCGAACAATATCATAATCCCAATTTTCAGATTTCAAATATCTCTAGTTCTCCAGAAACGTCTAATAGGCTCTCGAACATGAGACACCCTGTATTAAAAAAATTGTGCTTTTCATTTGTAAATCTTTTCAGCTCTTTTAGATTTTGATCACTCCGTATAATTTGTTTCATAAAACTAATATATTTCACAAATACTCTCCTATTTCTAAATTTTCATTTAATTCGATCGAGTGATTTTGGAGATCGTCTTGAAACACCCTGTATAGTATTTCCTCTTGACTTACTCGTAACACCGTAGACAGTCGTTTTCGGAAAACAAAAGGAAACGCGAGTAGATCCGACAATACCGCGACCTCGGGCAAGAAGTGGGAGGACCAGCACAAGGTAGAGAGTATCGCACGCTTTCGTTCCCCATCTATTTACCGACCGATTCCGTCTGTCCGTCTACAGAATCTTTTTTTTTTCACTTCCTTTTTCTAACACTTCTTTCGCTTCCGAAGCAAGAGATAGGTCAGTGCTGGACGTGCCGCCGCCACTGTCTCTTTATCTCTCTTTCGTCGATTTCGGAATTTTGTTTATGTTGTGGTAGACGTGTTATTATTTTCGTATTGTCACAACCAAGGTCTTGTTGTAGATTGTGTGCATCGCGTGCTCGAAATCTCCGTGTGTTGTTTTTCGACGTAGTCTCTGGTTTGTGAATGTGTCCGGTTTATTTTTGCTCTTGGATTTCTTTATAAGGAGCAGGATATTGGATTGCCGACTTGCGATGGCGATCTGTTGAGAATGGCACTCGGCGGGATCTTCAGGAGGCGCAAAAGGAGTACTGGCGATACTGGGGTAGGTTTGACAACATCTCTTTAAATCAGAAGAAATTCTGATCCGTGTTTGGAAAGAAACATTTCGCCGCAATTTCAGGCCCCTCTGGATAAGACCAGAACGCAGAAATGTTCATCATCCAGTAAGCTACATGTGGGTATTTCAAGCGAATAACCCAGAGTAACCAGGTTATTATTTTGGTCCATCTAGCGGTTATTGCTGGTTCTTCTTGGTTATTCCTTCGAAATCCAGAAAGAAAACCAGAAATTATCGCTTGAATGCTCGGGTTTGGTTATCCGTGCTGTCATTCTTTTGCTACCTGTTTATTTATGCTATTTATTAGGTTATCTGATTCAGATAAAAAAGGCCCATTCCCGAAGCTTATACAGGGTGAGTCTTTGACCACTGCGTTAATTTTAACCATAGGTTCTTGAGATCAAAAGAAACACTTTTTCCATTACGGTTTTTCTATAGTCAGCTGCGTTGAAAAGTTATAAGCATTTTAAGTTTTCACATTGGACAAATACCCCTCTGTAGTCCAGTTTAGTTTGAATGGAAAATATCTTCCACAACATCCAATATTGAATCTGAATTGTTTAAAACATTATTTTCCTTCTACGAAATGATTCACTCACTCATGTTTCATCCGATGAGGTCTATATCCAGAAGAAAGATACAAAATACTAATTTTTTGGTAAAAAAATTCAACACCATAAACATAGATTTTTGTAGTTCTACTATAATTTCTTTCTACTTCAAGGTTATAGACAATCCCTTTCTAGTGAGAAATTCCAAAAAAACCTCAGAATTATTGGGTGTTATCATCATACATTTATAATTTTCTTCTTAAAATTTCCAAATCATGAAAACCATCATTTCTATGAAAACTTCCAAGGCAAGAGGTTGTCACTGTACTTTTTTTTCACTTAAAGCCAGAAAAAATACTCTATGGTTTTCCAAACACTGATATTTCTGAAGTTTCTTCTCCTTGACAGAGACCAGTGAACAGGTCTATGAGGTCTCTTGATATACTGTTAAAAATATGAAAATCTTTTTCGAAATCTTCAACAACAATGAATGATGTCACTACGAATAATCATTTTAAAGTGATGTTACTTTGCTTGATGATTATTTTCTGTACTGAATCCCAATAACAATTTACCTGGATAGATTACAAGTATTTCCAGATTTAGGTGTGCAATTATACTTTCTTGAAGAAATACCTAAATTTGATTTTGAAAAATCAACTAGGTGTTCTTTAATAAAAAAATTTTTTTGTTAAATCATTAGTATGAATCTATTCAGTTTACACTATAATTACTGATTACTGAACATGCGTAAATTATTGGTTTTTATAATCGGAGTATCTGTTTTGATTACGTAAACAAGAACATAAATATTGAATAATGCTTATTCATAGATTATGTCAAATTTTAATACCTTACCATAGAATATCAATTTATTACCGAACCCCAGGAGAGAAAAAATTAATAATTGCAATGTTTTTTTTAAATGAAAGATAATATCCATAACCATTATTGATCTTTAGTTATAATTTTCCTCAGAATAGCTAGAGTGAATTATTATCACATTAAAATATTATAACGTCTCTGTGGTGGGTAGTTCCCAATAAAAAAGTGTTCTGTGGTTCCTTGTTGTTTTGATTCTGTTTGAAACTGTCAACAGTTACTTGTAGCTTGCTTTCAAAAAAATGTGGAAAATATTGGAAGGATAATATCGATTGTTTGAAATTATTTAATTCAGCATGAAATGATTATGGTCAGAAAATACATTTCTATTCTAATCTTTCTTGTTTATGAACCTATAGCTTCCAGTTTCAATATTGATTGAATTTTAATTAATCATGCATCATAACAAACATTCAGAAATATTAAAACTAAGTCAAATTCTATTATCTCCTAAGTTTGTAAACCAGGTTGAATTGGTGTATGAAATAAAGATAATAAAGATACAAAATAAATCTAGGAGACTGGGTTGTAAGTCTTTAAAACTCATATGACCTTAATTTGAAGCATTCCTACGTTAGAATACATATAACTTGATGAACCCTGAAAGTCTGAAGCTATAAAGAATCAACTCTTCCTAAAGACAAGTCTTCAATTTAACAGGTCCTGATAGAAAATACATTACCTATTTCAACGCTTATTACGACAATATACCGAAGTACCTATGTGAGTGATGGAAAACTTTTTCTCTATTTATTATGGAATATAACTCTGGATTAAATATTAAACAAGGTGCTAGACACCATTAACAATGAATACAGCAAATGGCAATTTAGATTTTGTGGTGAATGTAAGACAAAAATTGTTCAATGGTTAATTTCATCTATAGTGTTTAGTGGTGGAACCATAGACTGGAGAGATTTCCCCAACCTTTTGTAGAAATTTTTAATAAAGACATAAAATATGGCAACATTGAACAAATCTGATTATTGAATCTTTTCAGCACAGAGTTGGATTTGGGAAAATCAGAAAATTTGGACAAAATTATATCAATTCAATTCCTTTCAACTTCAAATATCTCAAGTATGGTGCAATTTAGGAGGAAAGATGAGGAATGATTTTATCTGCAAAAATGACTAATGATTCCAGGAATTACAAGATACGGACCTTTAGTTCAAGCGATATTTGTTTTTAATGCAATTTAACCAATCTGTAGAGTAGTAGTGAGAAACCCACAAGAAATGGAATGAATCTAACGATGCCAAAATATGCATGACTGTTATCAAAAACCTTCTACAGGAGATCATTTCAATTGATATTATCGTTTGAATATTACAGGTGAAAATGCAATTTTTTTATGAAATTTCAACACCCTATATCTTTTGAACGGGGCCAAATTTGGAAAAATGTTATAGGAAAAAAATGTTTCTTTTGACGTCAAGAATCTATGGTTAAAATTAACGCAGTGGTCAAAGACTCACCCTGTATATGTTAAACCTGGTATAAAATATGAGTTGCAGCAGTAGAGTGCCAAATAGGAAGCGAGAATATTCTGGTAATAACTATCTATAGAACAAGTACATCATAAAATTTTACATCATTTTTTGAACAGTTGGATAAAGTTCTCACAATCATCTTTAATGCAAATAAAACAGTGGTCATTGCAGGGGATTTCAACATGGACCTTTTAATTGGTAATGAGAATAAAACAAAAACTGAATTCATTTCAATGTTTCAGTCATACTACTTAAAACCAACAATACTGGAACCTACTAGAATAACAACGAGCACAAGAGTTGTATTGACAACTTATTTACAAACATGAAGGATTACAAGACTGAAGTAGTGAACAGCAATATATCAGATCATTCCATTAAAAAGTTTATGTTTCATATAAATGAGTCTACAAAAATTACAACATCATATACCAGATTTTTTGATATGAATTCAATTGATGATTTCAAGGTACAAATTAAAGAAGAAAAATGGTTATCAGTCCATAATACAGAAGCTCATAAGGTAAATGAGCAATGGCAAGAGTTTATGGCTACCTTCGGACTAATTTTTAATGAATGTTTTCCAAAGAAGTTAATACGAACACCTAATAAAACTTATTCACCCTTCACTGGTGAGGAACTAGAGGAATGCAAGAGGAAACTGGATATTCTGCTAACATTGAAACAATGCGATCCAAAATATAAGACCCACTATGATACAGAGAAGAGGAAATATGATTATCTACTTATGAAGGCAAAGTCTACTTCATATGAAAAAAGAATAACTAATTCTGACAACAAACAAAGGACGATGTGGGCAATCTGTAATGAGGTTAGAGGGACAAAAACGAGCACAAGAGATTTCCCTAAGAAAGGTAATCCTCTTGAACTAGCAAATGCATACAACAACTATATGTCAAAGATGATTCCAAAGCTTCTTGAGGATGTTCAGGATGTTGAGTTTGAATGCCATATGCAGGACAATGTGGCTTCGGCCAACAACTAAAGAAGAAATATCTCAGATAATAAATAAATTGAAAAACAAATATTCATGTGGAGATGATGAAATACCAACAAAAATTATAAAAGAATGCACCGAGGAGCTGAAGGGTATTATCTATAATATAAAAATGAATCGCAAAATGTGTTGGTAAGCGCATAACTCAACAACGCCTGGACCAATTTGGCCAAATCTTTTTTTAAAATGTTCGTTGAAGTTCAAGGATGGTTTTTACGGCGAGAAAAAATAGAATTATTGCTGGAAAAACCCTAAAAATAGCCATTTTCTTTTTCCCATACAAATGATTTGTAAAATAAATAAAATAAATAAAAAATAATTAAATAAAACATAAATAAGGATTTAAAAGTAAGTAATTGCTTTATTGTTAATCATGTGAATCATAATTATTATTATTATCATTGTAGTGCTTTGTGGTATACGATGTTTTTTGTTTGATTACCTGGCGCATAGATAAACAAATCTGATGGTTTTCCAACACGGGAACAGGCAACATACAATTGACCATGTGAGAAACATGGGTTTTCTATATTAATACCACAAACACTTAATGATTGCCCCTGGGACTTGTTTATAATCATAGCAAAAGCAAGCCGCACTGTAAACTGTAGTCGTTTAAACTCAAATGGCACATCAGTCGGAATCATTGGGATGCGCGGTATGAAAACATCTTCTCCTTTATAATTTCCTTCGAGTAGAGTTGCTTCTATCACATTGTTCAGTAATTTTTTTATCGCTAACCGTATACCGTTGCAAAGACGCGGTTGGTTGATATTTTGCAACATTATAACCACCGATCCAACCTTTAATTGAAGATTGTGAGGTGGCAATCCTGGCAAATCCAGCGAGTTTAAAAATTCCGATGGGTAGTTGACTACATCATCTTGATTAGTAGCCGAATCAACTGATTTAAATATCCTCAATTCGCCTGTAATTTGTTCTTGAATTTTGAAATTTAATTCATTTACATCTACATTTTTTGCAGCCAGTATAGCTCGTTCGCTCAACCAATCATGGTTTCTGTAATTTTGAGAAACATCTGGAAACACCTTCTGAATAAGTTCATCTTTTCATTGAGTTAACTGACAAAAACTTTGAGGAAAGTTAATGCAGCCAGTCAACATGTCTATAGGAAATTTGCCATTACCAATGTCAATGAGTTGTTTAGAGAATATGTTTCCAGATTGGTCATTTTGCAACTCGACACGCATATTCTTGCTTAAATGAAGTACTTTGACATGTTTCCACAAATTGGAGGACTTTAGACATGCATTAAGTTCATCAGCTGGCGTTGATCGTGGAATCACTGGCAATGTTTGACGAAAATCTCCTGCTAATAAAATCACTGCACCACCAAATCGGTTATTATTGCTCCGTAGATCTTTTAAGGTTTTGTCTAAAGCCTCCAAAGATGTGCAATCGTGCATTCATCCCAAACAATCAATTTACATTGCTGCAAAACCTTTGCCATTGCAAAGTTCTTCGAAACGATGCAGGTTGGAGTTTCATTGCTTTGCATATTTAATGGCAATTTTAGTGCTGAATGGGCTGTTCGACCACCTTCAAGCAAAGTTGCTGCGATTCCCGACGAAGCGAGTGCAAGTGCAATTTTATTTTGTGAGCGAATTGTTGCTAATATTAATGAAATCAAAGAAGTTTTTCCTGTACCACCATGTGCATCTAAGAAGTAAATCCCTCCAGTTTCATCATTTGTTACTTTCATAAGAGTTTCAAATACATACTTCTGTTATTCATTTAACAGTGGAATATTTGTTTGAATTAATTCCTTCAAAGCGTTGAGATCATACAGATTTTCTCGATGCAACTCTTGGTTAAAAGCGTCATGCATTGGACAATTGGGCGCGGTCAGGCCTAATTGAATTAATAGTTTGTTTGACATTATCTAGCTTATGTCCTCAATTGAAATCAATGCTTCATTGTAAATTTCTTCACTGATTTGTATATTTGAATTTCCCATTCTATTCCGTATTTGATACAAAATATAATCACACATATAATCTTTGTACTTGATCCACAAATCAATTGGGTTTGATGGGAAGCATGTAGATACGATTATAAAAAACAATGTTCGTATTTGATTTAGCGTGTGATGATATTACAGCATCACTGAGAGTTTGATCCCAATGAGCTTCATTTTCAAGCAATTGCAAACGTTGACAGGCTTCTCTGTAGGATCCACACAATTCACCATCAACAGTTCGTAACTATTGGAATGATGTTGGGCCACGTACATTCACTAATAGCAGTCGTAAATAAAAACATTCATCATTGCTTGGATGTACTGAATAAATCCGGCCAATCGCATCGGTGGAATATACATCTGTATATCCTGGAATTGGTTTTCCTTGTTTCCGTCGTATAAATCTCCTTGAGGATTGATTCCAGGTATAATATTTTGGCATTTCAGAATATAGCAATGTTTGTGCGAAATCATCGTTTTGGCATGTCACAAAAAAACTGGTTAATGTAGTAGATAGTGGCTGAGCAGCTCTTTGTACTGCGTTCTGTGCTGTAAAATACACTCTTCGTCCATTTTCTAAATGCACAGTTAAGTGAACAACAGAAGGGTGTCTCTCATGAATAGGAAAAGAAAATATTCGCCAAACTGCTTCATTACTACTGACATAGCGGCCCATTTGGTATTGGGTAACTTCATCATTGGAATTCTCTGCACCAATTCCAATCACACCAGCAATAATTCTAATTTTTCTCGCCGTAAAAACCATCCTTGAACTTCAACGAACATTTAAAAAAAGATTTGGCCAAATTGGTCCAGGCGTTGTTGAGTTATGCGCTTACCAACACATTTTGCGATTCATTTTCATATTATAGATAATTAAACACTCGCTCGAAATGAAAAACTCGTTATCAATAAGAAGAAGACTACAGGGATATTATTCTCAACGGAAAGATCAAGGAAGGAGAAGATTGAAGAACTTACTATTGAAAATGAGAACATCGTTCTACAGCACTCGACAAAATTTTTGGGACTGTATATAGATGAATTTCTCAGATGGTCCCATCATCTGGATTGGCTCAGTAAGAAGCTAAGTAGTATTTGTTTCGGAGTAAGGGCTAATTACTTGGAAAAAGAATGTTGCAAGTGTATCTACTTTGCAAATTTTGAATCGATTGCAAGATATGGAATTATATTCTGGGGAGCCAGCTCAGGTGTTAGTGATATATTTCTAATACAGAAGAGAATTGTAAGAATAATTTTCAAAATGTCATATCGGAAGTCATGTAGAGGAGTCTTCAGGAGGAATTCTTTATTAACTTTGAGTGGTCTATATATTCTTGACTGTTTGAAATTTTTGCACAAGAATAGATCTCGTTTCGAAACCTATGAAAGTGATAGATATCCTGCAAGGTATATAAATATGCAATATCCAAAACAAAACAGAGAAGCACCCTGATTACATGTGTAGAAAACTGTTCAATAATTTACCACCACGATTAAAGGTTTTTGAGCCTTATAAACTATATGTAAAAAATATAAGAAAATTTTTAATAGAATTAGAACCTTATTCTTTGGATGAATATTTTTGCAGAAATAAGTAGAATTTTTACTTTGTTCTTTGACGTCATTCTTTTGCATATCCTTATGATTGTACGATTACATATAAGGTTTTTGCTACGAGAAATAAAGATTTATTTATTTATTTATTTGATGCCTCCGACAATTGTGAAGTACGGGCCGTTATACGATTTCTTAGTGCTAAAGACGTAAAACCGATCGATATTCATCGTGAGATCTGTTTACGGACAAAACATTATGAGTGAGGGAATGGTAAGGAAATGGGTGAGAGCATTTAAAGATGGCCGCGCTAATGTGCATGATGAACAACGGAGTGGGCGTCCTTCGGTCGTTAATGAAGATTTGGTGCAGAAAGTGCCCTGATCTGGCAGCCATCGACTACCATTTGTTCCTGCACTTGAAGAAACGCCTGGGCGGTCAGCGTCTGAAAGACGAGGTCAAAACATTTGTGACACAGTGGTTAACAAGCCAGGCGGCAGAATTTTATGAGGAGGGTATCCAAAAACTGGTGACACGTTATGACAAGTGCGTCAATATTCACGGAAATGATGTTGAAAAGTAGATTAAGATAAAGGCTTTCATGTAAAAATAAAATTATTGCGATATCTTTACACGTCTTTTTTTAATTCCAAAACGGTACTTGCTTAAAAAACATGCCTCGTATTATAATATCCATCCGATTCAGTTGTTACTTGTTTGAATGTGGTAACCTGGTGGTGCCCTCTGAAAGACGAGGTCAAAACATTTGTGACACAGTGGTTAACAAGTCAGGCGGCAACAGAGGAGGGTATCCAAAAACTGGTGCCACGTTATGACAAGTGCGTCCAATATTCACGGAAATTATGTTGAAAAGTAGATTAAGATACATGTAAAAATAATATTATTGCGATATCTTCACACGTCTTTTTTGGCGCTCTTGTTCACCCGAACAAGAAGTGGCGTGAAGGGAAAAGAAATAACTGAAAATTCAAGACGAAAAACAGTTTTTTGTGAATAACTCAGAAAATATCCACTTTAGGGCAAGGGTATGTGCCTACACTCACATTATTTTTTAACGTAGATTCAATATCTGCCATAAAAAATGGGGTTCTAATTTGAAAAAATTTAGAAAGCACTGACGTGAGGTCAGTTGGCTTAGGCGCTCTTGTAAACCACTTACAATTATTTAAATTTTGAAAAATCATATCTCCAGAACTATTAGCTTGTCGAAGTCGAGAGTGGTATTTTTGTATACGTCCGATAAAACTGCACCATAAAAAAATTTTTATTTGAACAGTGTCATTTGAAAAAAAATTTTTTTTTGTTACTCCGAACCTATTCGGCCGATTTGACCGAATAACGAACTTAGCCGAGATATTTATACCTCAAACCTATTCTGAAAGTTTCAACTCTCTAACTTCATCCGTTCGAGAGTTATCGTGTTCACGGAACGGACGGACGGACGGACAGAATCGATTTTGACTACGGATTATTCATCAGTAGGTCCAAACAAAACGATTGATACCACTTTTGCCCAAAAATTCGAAAGTCACAGACATTTGGGCAAATTGATAAGCACTCTGTTCAGGTGAACAAGAGCGCCAAAAATTGATTTTTCACGATTTGGTCATCCCTAACTTTGAAAGTGATTTTTTCACCCCCTGTATCATGAATCGCGATTTAGATCTTTGAAGTGGACACATCAATCTTACATCTTGAAAAATCCCAAAAATGAAAATTTTCCATCCAAAAACCTCGAAGTTATTCTTGTTTCAGCGGAGCTCTATTTTCGATTTTTTTTCGAATTTTCCCGCTCAGAGAGAATTTTCCAACCAAAACTGAAAAATGTTACATCAAAATAACTTGAAATTTTCTAAGGAATCTATTTCTGCAATAAAAAAATGGTGTTCTAATTTGAAAAACGGATGTTGACTTCATTTCCGGAAAAACCGGAGGTGCTCATGCCTTGAAAATATTTTAGATTTCATCAGCATCGTGAAATACTTATAGGTGCTGAATTTCATGAAAATACGTTCAGTAGTTTCCCGTATAAATATGGGTGAGGTTCCTCGTGAAAGACCATGTATATTTTGAACCTTATATCAAAACCGAAGAATTTCTGTTAATGTTAATGAATATTGAAAACGAATAAACCTTGGGTTGTTTTTTAAGTGTTCACCTAGGAGTCGTTAAAAACGTCGATATAGTTAATTGTTTAGATATCTTAATCTCACACCACCTTTCAGGTACTTAATTATCTTCCGATGTTGCGTAGTTTATCGATTGACCGCCATGATAACAAATGAACCTCATTAACAGATGGAGAGACTCTTAAATAAATATCCAATTTTCGGCGAGTTCAAATTCCATAATTAACCGATTGAATGAATTTTCGAAAATAAGTTTTTAATCGGAACGAAATGATTTCGCATTCTGTTATATATTTGGAAAACCTTGAATGTGTTTGTTGATTCTATTCGCATTCCTACAAGTGACTTGAATTCGTTTTTATGATGAGGCGATATTTCGAAAATGTTCCAACATTCTTAAAATAGTTTTTTCCTAAATTATTATTACATCCGTCTGTTACACTCACGTACACAGGGTGACTCCCACTCCGACCTATCATCTTTAATTTTCGAATAACTAGCCGAAAATGGTCTTCACCGATTTGGTTTGACTTCTTGATGAAGGATACAGGTTCAAACTTGAGGGTGTCAATCCGACCGTATATTCTTTATACGCATTCCAAAAGAAAGAAAGTTGTAGCCATCTCAATAGCCTCAATCGTTGCTTGCTACTTTCCTTTCATCGCCAAATGCAGTTTAGGAAACAGATACAAGTCGCACGGACCCAAATCTGGTGTATAGGCCGAATGATGCAGAGGAATAACGTGATTTTTGATCGTTACAAGTCGCGAACGATGTGATGGTTTATTATCATCCAAAAGAATCCAACGGCCGATTTCTCGATATTCAGCAAAAACGCTGCATGACGCCCAAGTAAAACTATACAGTGACTGTCTGACTGTGTGGAACAAATTCTTTTGATAATTCTTTTTGAATCGTAAAATCAAATCAGCATAAACTTAATTTTTGACTTCATACAGTTACTTTTCTCTGGGTTTTCCTTCATCCGACGCTCTCCATTCCGCACTTTGACGCTTTGTTTCGGGGTCATATTCAAGATACCACGTCTCGTCACCAGTTACAATCGAGAGGAGTGTCCAAAACGTCCAGACCTTATCTACATTTTTCTAATTGAATTTCGCTTACAGGCGAAAACAAATTCGTTGGCGACGGGACCCCCGCCACCTACGCCTCTGAACAAAACGAAACTAACAGCGGGTACTGTCCAGGGACCGATCATCAAAAAAGACAAGCGTCATTCCAGTTCCAGATTCAACATCAGCAAAAATTGCGAATTGGAAGTTTTGCCCAACTTGAAAGGTAAGTTTACGTTTATCTTCTTTCAATATTTTTAATTTTTTTATTTTTGAATTATTAACTAGTAGAGATGCCGGATATTGCTCTAATAATAATTCCATCGAAACACACTAATCAAATTCTTTGATCTGTCAGTTTTCGTATCAGTCATACCAACTGCGAAAATAAAATACAAAAGGCACTAGGAAGTATAATCTGAATTTTTCATTGAATTCCAATAAATTTCTCACAATTCTTGACTGAAATAGAAAAAATATCGTCTAATACTCGTTGCAGAAGGGAATTCCAACACTCATGCGTTTAAAAACTCGCTCCTTCGTCGCTCTTTTTCGAATTTCGCATTCGTGTTGGAATAGGTGCCCATTCTGCAACTTGTATTAGAATATACTATTATTAATTTAAAAAAATATTAACACTGTTATTGCCTTACAATTCATCTATTTAGTATAAACAAAATGAGTCTTTAATTACTCCAATAATTTCAACCATAAATTTTAGAAGTGAAACGAATCATTTTTTTTCTATTCCTTTTTTCTAAATTTGGCCCCCTTCAAAAGATATAGGATGTTGAAATTAAATATTTAAAATCATTTTTCATAATTTTTCTATATTGCACCATTTTTGAGATATTCGAAGTTAAAAAGAAAATTTAAATGTGTGTGAAGTTGGCCCCGCACTTTTTGATTTTCGAACAATTTTTTAATGTGCTAAATTGTGCTAGGTTTGTGCTGCTTTGTGCTGTTTGGATTTTCTCGTTATTTCAAGTAGTTTTCGAGATATGGGCCAGCCCCGCACTTTTTGAAAATTTGAGTTTTAACCACTGAAATGAATTGTGCTAGACGTACACTGAGTTGTGCCGTTCGAATTTTTGAGATGGATCTCTTAATTTCCCAGAAAATGGAAAATCAACAAAAAAGTTAGCCCCGTACTTTTGTTTTTTCTAATCGGAAATGAGTGTAAAAAGTTGTGCTAGGTTTGTGCTGAGTTGTGCCGTAAACATTTTCATGGAAATACCTCACATTTTCCGGAAAATTCCGAAAATCCATTACAAGGCTAGCCCCGCACTTTCGTTTTTTTTTCAATCGGAATATGTGGAGAAAATTGTGTTACGCGTGTATGAAGTTGTGCCGTTAATATTCTTGAAAAATCGCTCGGGTGTTTTCGACAAGCGGTCTGCTAGAAACGGTCTGCCAGGTTTTTTTTTTCGAAAAAACTGGAAAATTCGAAAAAAGATAGCCCCGCACTTTCTCTTTTTTTCCAAAAAAATCATCTCATAGAGTTGTGCTACATTTGTGCTGACTTGTGCTGATAATTTTTTCAGAAAAAACTTCAAGTTGTCTTTTTAAACGGTGAAAAATCAAAATATCAGTAGACTGAATGATAAATTGTGTGAATGGCAACGCTGTTGTGAAGTTAGCCCGCACTTTTTGATTTTCGATAAAATATTTGCGGTGCTGAATTGTGCAAGGTTTGTGCTGCGTTGTGCCGTAAAAGTTTTTTTTTCAAATGGTACGATTAATAAGATATTTCACTAAGTAAGTAAAAGCGAATAATGTACATTTTCATTCTTTCTTTCCTTTTAACGGAAATGAAACTTTAGTATCAATATTTTCTTCTCAAAATCACAATCTGGCAACTTCACCTATCCACTGCTATCCACCTGGAAGTAATAAAATTCTAGATGAGTCATACGATTTTGTTTACACGGTCGCACCACGGGGTAGCATCTAATTCCATGAACTGCTACTACGTTGCCTTCTATCAAGATTTTTCACGAATATAGATACTGATTTCTCCAATTTTTCACCTTTTGAGAAAAAATTTCATGTGAATTTTAATAATTAGGTTTGAACGAGTTTGTACGAAAGTAGCACAAGTTTTGGTGATTTCGATTCGGAAGAAAGAACACAAAAAGAATATTGAAAATTTTTTAAACTCGATTTTCCGGTATATCAGAGTTTTTTTCGAGGAAGTTCGAGAAGCACAAATCAGTGTATTCACTGTTGAATGAGATTCAGTTATCAAATGACCATTAAACGGAAAGAAAAAATGAAAATGTACATTATTCGCTTTTACTTACTTAGTTAAATATCTTATTAATCGTACCATTTGAAAAAAAAACTTTTACGGCACAACGCAGCACAAACCTTGCACAATTCAGCACCGCAAATATTATATCGAAAATCAAAAAGTGCGGGCTAACTTCACAACAGCGTTGCCATTCACACAATTTATCATTCAGTCTACTGATATTTTGATTTTTCACCGTTTAAAAAGACAACTTGAAGTTTTTTCTGAAAAAATTATCAGCACAAGTCAGCACAAATGTAGCACAACTCTATAAGATGATTTTCATGGGAAAAAACAGAAAGTGCGGGGCTATCTTTAGTCGAATTTTCCAGTTTTTTCGGAAAAAAAACTCGATTTTTCAAAAATATTAACGGCACAACTTCATACACGCGTAGCACAATTTTTTCCACATATTCCGATTAAAAAAAAACGAAAGTGCGGGGCTAGCCTTGTAATGGATTTTCGGAATTTTCCGGAAAGTGTGAGGTATTTCCATGAACGTTTTTACGGCACAACTCAGCACAAACCTAGCACAACTTTTTACACTCATTTCCGATTATAAAAAACAAAAGTACGGGGCTAACTTTTTTTTTTGGTTTTCCATTTTCTGGGAAATTAAGAGATCCATCTCAAAAATTCGAACGGCACAACTCAGTGTACGTCTAGCACAATTCATTTCAGTGGTTAAAACTCAAATCTTCAAAAAGTGCGGGGCTGGCCCATTTTATGCATTTAGTGAAATATCTCGAAAACTACTTGAAATAACGAGAAAATTAGAACAGCACAAAGCAGCACAAACCTAGCACAATTCAGCACAACAAAAATGTGTTCGGAAATCAAAAAGTGCGGGGCCAACTTCACACACATAAAATTTTATGCAAATTTTCTAATTTCCCTAAATCCAACTCTGTGCTGAAATGACCCAATAAATAGATTCGTTCAATGTTGCCATACTTTATGACTTTCAGAATAAAATATTATTTCTACAAAAGGTTGGGGAAATCTCTTTAATCTATGGTTCCACAACTTAAAACTATGGATGAAATTAACCACTGAACAATTTTTGGCTTACAAAGGGATGACTTATAATTTCGTGTTTGTCAAATGGTGAGATGTGTCAAGAATTTCATTCCTCCCTGTTTTTATATGAAAATGTTTTATGATTCAGACATAGAGAATGATAAAAATGTTTAGATATCTGTTTTGAAGTTTCATTGAATGACACGTGCCAATCTAATTCACTAAGTTCGTATAGTACAGTAAGTACTGTGACTGAAACGAATCTGAGTTAATTTCACATATTTGACCCATTAAATATGGAATAAAATACTGCTTTTCAAGATACTATACTTTGCTTCTATTTATTCAATTAACAACTAACACGGATTTACATCTAGATGATATTAAATGCAGTGGCGGCTTGTCCTATGAGGCAGGTGAGGCAGTGCCTCATGAAAAAAATTCTGAACCGTATATTTCTTCATTCCCTTTCATCATCACTTTTTTACGGCTTTGAAGGCGGCTTCTCGAGGAATTAGAGGCTGGCCTCAGGTTTTTATTCGAGTTAATCGGGAAGCGGGAAATAGAGAAATAGGGTTAGTTCACTTTCTCGTTATTTAGAGGTATCGCGTTTGCTGTGTATCGCGTATGATTATAATCATTTTTAGGTGATTTTTTTTTGAAATATAAATCTTTTTGATCGAAAGTGACTACCAGATCGCGAAATGGATTCAGCGGGACCTAGTAATAGTAAATCTTTTGAAATTCCTAAGGAACATGTTCAGTGTACTTTTGATATTGTTAATTTTTTAATAAATAAGCAACATTTTTCGACTCATTCGTATGATGATAAATTATATTTAATTAAGGAAATTAAGCGACCTGTTCCAGATTTGAGGAAATCTCTAGTGTCTAGTGGTGGGGTCGGTAAATCAAATCGGGGATTCCAAAATACGTGGTATGACAAGTACGACTGGCTTACTGGAAGTGTTACTTTGAAAAAAATATTTTGTTTCCGTGTATTTTATTCTCAGCAACTAAGGAAAATTCCGACAGAGTTTGGTCGAAAAGTGGTTTTAGTGATTTGAAAAATTTATCTCGGGGTCTATCGTTACACAATAAAAGTGCTCAGCATATTTCATCTAATTGCAAGCTTACCGTTATGAGAAAGCAAAAACAAAATATCGCCACAGCAATAGACAATGCGCCTCAAATAGAAATTGAAAATTTCAATGCTAAAGTCAAAAAAAATAGACAAATACTAAGAAGTTTAATAGATATTACGATGCACCTCTGTATGGAAGAGTTACCTTTTAGGGAGCACGATGAATCGAATGAGTCTTTAAATCGCGGAAATTCCAAAGAATTGGTAGTTCTTGTTAGTAAATTTGAAACGAATTTAAAAACTTTTTTAGAAAATGACACCAACAGTAAATCAGTATTTTCTGGTACATCTGAAACCATTCAAACTGAATTAATTGATTCCGTTGCTTTTTTTGTGGATAAACAAATCGAGGACGAAATTTCACAATCATTGTTTTTTTCTTGGCAAGTTGATGAAACAACTGGCATAAGCTGTCATTCCCAGTTATCAGTCATTTTTCGTTATGTAATAGATGACCAACTTGTTGAGCGCTTCATGGGATTTTATGATGTTAGTTCTGGGCGTTCTGCTGATGATCTATTTTAATTTTTATCTTCAAAATTCGGAAAATTTGACAACTGCTTCCACAGAAAGAATTTTCTCTGCGTTGAAGAGGATTAAAAATTATATTAGGAATACAACTGGTCAGGCGCGGCTTAGTAATATGGCTAAAATTTCGATCGAAAAAGGATTCATAAAATCACATGACGAAAATATTTTAATTGCTTTACAAAGAATTTTAATATTGAGAACTCAATTTGGAATAATTTTCATTTATAACTTTCAGAATAAATCCTATTTTACACTGCCTTTTTAATTTTTTTATTCAGTGTTAATTTTTTTCAGAGTTTATTTTATTTATTTAGAGTTTATTTCGTTATTTTGAAAATTTCCAACTTCATCTGATCCGATTTCCTTCATTCCCATCCCACTCGTGGCAGGAATGCTCTACACCTCCACGTTGGTTCTTGCTGTACAGGTGCATAATAATGGTTTTCATATTTTTGAGCAATTTAGTATATCGAAAAATAAGCTCATAATATATTGGGACAATTAAATTGAAGCCTTTTTTCGCAGAATAAAATAAAATAATATGTATATAAATAATTTGAGGATTCATCAAAAATTCCAAGCATTAGTGAAGAAAATGTTTTTAATATATTTATTATGCAACTGACAAAGTAGAGTTCACTATATAAACTTTGCTCGCCACGTAAACCCTATTATATATATATATATTACATTATTAAATTTTTTTTCATATGTGCCTCACCATATTATATTGTCACGAGCCGCCACTGATTAAATGATTTTTTCTCGATAAATTCGTATACTGAGCTGAAACATCATATCATAATAAATTGAAGAAAGGAATAAATCGATCCAGTGGCATCCCCTCGATACGAATTTTGACAAACCTGTTCATTTCCCATGTCGTCTTCTTCACGTCAAACGCGCCCGCGCATTTACGCGCCGTTGCCAGATCTCTCGCAATTGTCGGATGAAATATATCATCGATGAGTTTGATCAATTGTTACCACGTTTCGGTGATAATTTGCATGTTGGTTTCAATAAATGGAAACATTTCTTGTAACTTCGCTATTGAAAATCGCTTCAAATCCTTTTGCGGCATAGAACAATAGTTAGATTATTTCTAGACCCATATCTTTGGGTTAGAAAAATTTCAAAAACTTTTTGATAATGCTCTTATCACATATTAATCAGCCAATGATATATACATATATATAATAAAATAAGTTCAACTATATAATGGCCTTATGAATTTTTTAGTTCTGTTAGGTAAGGGATAGTGGGCCTAGGTGATGAAATCAAAAGGAAATCTCTTTATTCTATTGCCAAGCTTTCGAAATAATTTATTTCTTCTTCAGGGCTACTGTAAAATAAAATAAAATTTGAGTATTAGCATTTCTACATGAATAATTTTTTGTGTATTACCGAATGTGAGGTTAATGTGCATTTAGTTTGAGCTTGTGGCTCATCATCTTGGAAGGTGTAGAAACAAACTTCATCCAGTATTTTTACATTCAGCTATCATGAATTAATATATCTTAAATATCTGCTAATTAATAACTCTCTTAAAACAACTTTTTTATAAATCACCGACGCTTTCAAAAACTACTCGATAACAAATGACAAATCATGACACAACCGATCGAACATAGAAGAGCACCAAGAGTGCCGTCCCACCACCGAACGACCATTGATCACCGTACTGCACTGTTGCCACATTGATCTCTGAGTCTCCTCATATTATTCGTCTAGTGGTCCATCATAAAATCGAGACTTAGTGGGATATGTCAGCAAGTAACTATAAGTGTCACTCAACTTTCGGGTGTCATTTTTTTTATTCATACAATCTTTTTCTGTGTGGATGTGGATCATCTCTAGTATGAGTCTTTTGTTATAATTGTTATTACTATCTAAGATCTTAACATCTTGTAGGTTGATTGTATGGTTCAAAGTGTTGTCATGTATTGATACAGCACATCTAGTATTTCCCTTTTTTATGTCACTTTTATGAAGTGCCATTCTATTCTTCACCCATTGGGAGGTTTGGCCTATGTATGTTTTTGTGCAATCGGTGCATTCAATTTGATAGATCACGTTTGTTCTTAGTTCTGTTGGGATAGGGTCTTTTATCCTCGAATATAGTGAAGCCACCGTCTTTGTATTATATTGTACTATTTTTATGTGCTCTTGTTCTTTGAAGCAACTTTTTATTTTATTAGTAAGGTGATGAACATTTGGCAAGGTGAAGTATGTTATTTCTGTATTTAGGTTGTTGTCGTTGTTCTGGCTCTCCACTGGTGGACTTTGGTTGGTTGATGATGAGTACAGTAACTTTGTTATCATTGTTCTCGGGTATAAATTCTCCTCTAATATAGTTGACAACTTCCTAATGCTCCTCCTGATAAATGTAGGATGGAAGATTCTTGTGATTCTGGTTTTCATTGCCTTGATGCAATTTATTTTCGTTATCATTGGATGGTTTGACAAATAGTTTATAAATTTATCTGATGATGATCCTTTTCTGTACCAATCTAGTTTGACGGTGCTATCTACTCTGTAAACTTTTGTATCTAAAAATGGTACGCTGTGGTCTGCATCTTCACTCTCAAAGGTGAATTGTATGTGTTGTTGAAGTAAAGTATTTCATCTCCAAACACAGATTTTAAATTAAATATACAGTTAATCGAATTTAATTTCTATTCTATTCTCAAATCAGGAAAAAATAATTCAAAACCGCAAGTCGTCGACGCCTTCTGAGGCGCGTAACATTGAAAGGAAGGCGATTTTGAAAAAAATTTAAAGGAAACACCCCCATTAGTTTTCACTGAAGAATCGTTCCCCTAAGTTTTTCGCATCTATTCACCAACTCTCAAATTGAATTAAAAGTTGTCCCTTTTGGAAAATCTCTTATTTGTCCCCATCATCGATGATAACAAACGACCTTCGAAAGATGCGACGCGGCAACGTCGCATCTCGGCTGACGTCCGTCGCGATCCATACGAACGCCGCCTCCGTAGTAGCGTCCGCAAGACGAGCTCGGTGTGGACGTCGTCGACGTCACGGTGCTGTTACCGGTGGCGTCGAAAGAACAATCTCGTATGTCGCCCTCCGCGTTCAGGGTGTCTTCGGTGCTTTCGGAGATCGTGTTGGTGAAGAAAAAGGAATATGGTTCATTCAACTTTCGGGCAAGGAGCGTGCGGGGGCATTCCTAAATCGCCCTCTTTTCATTTCGGCCTCGATCTCGTGGCCTCCGCCAGCGTTGATTCTCTGAACGCCCATTATTGGCCCAACGGGGAGAACTGCCGAGAGGTTAGGACCAGGTTGAGCTTCGTTCTTTTCCGCGGAAAATATATTGGCGATGAAGCAAATTTTTATTAAGTTTTCTTACGGCACTATTCCGAATCGTACGGGTAAACCGTTCATTCATGCAAAATCTGTTGTATTTGTTGAATGAAACATGTATTTCGTTTAAATTTCATCTCAATTAAACAGGGTCTTTCACGAGGAACCTCACCCATATTTATACGGGAAACTACTGAACGTATTTTCATGAAATGCAGCACTTATAAGTATTTCACGATGCTGATGAAATCTAGAATATTTTCAAGGCAAGAGCACCTCCGATTTTTCCGGAAATGACTTCAACTTCCGTTTTTCAAATTAGAAAACCATTTTTTTATTGCAGAAATAGATTCCTTAGAAAATTTCAAGTTATTTTGATGTAACATTTTTCAGTTTTGGTTGGAAAAGTCTCTCTGAGCGGGAAAATTCGAAAAAAAAAATCGAAAATAGAGCTCCGCTGAAACAAGAATAACTTCGAGGTTTTTGGATAGAAAATTTTCATTTTTGGGATTTTTCAAGATGTAAGATTGATGTATCCACTTTAAATATCGAAATCGCTATTCATGATACAGGGGGTGAAAAAATCGCTTTCAAAGTTAGGGATGACAAAATCGTGAAAAATCAATTTTTTCTAATTAGAACCCCATTATTTTTTGGCAGATATTGAATCTACGTTAAAAAATAATGTGAGTGTATGCATCACACCCTTGCCCTAAAGTGGATATTTTCTGAGTTATTCACAAAAAACTGTTTTTCGTCTTGAATTTTCAGCTATTTCTTTTCCCTTCACGCCAAAAAAAAGAAATTTTCAGGAACCATTATAAACAAAATGGAATCCCAAAAACCACTGTTTATAAAAAGCCAATGAACACAGGACAATATCTACATTTTGATTCAAATCACCAACTAAACACTAAATTGGGAGTAGCAAAATGTTTATTTGATAGAGCAATAAATATTTGTTGCACTGAAGAAGACCCAAATGAAGAAATAAATAACATGTGAGAATGTCAACCTGAACCAACAGATATAAATCAGACCATTAAAACCGTAATTCCTTATGTAAAAGGTTTGTCGGATAAAATGAGAAGAATTGGAAATAGATACAACATAACGACTGCATTCAAAACTCAAGACACTATCAGAGCTAAACTTACAAAAGTTAAGCCTAATAATGAGACACAAAGGACAAAGAACTGCATATATGAGTTACCTTGCGAGTGCGGAAGATCTTACATCGGAGAAACTAAACGCCCTCTGAATCTACGAATAAAAGATCATCAGAAGCTTCTACGAGTACTAGACAGCGACAAATCCAAGTTGGTCCAACATGCTGTAGATGAGAATCATCGTATAAAATGGGATGAAGCATCAATAATATCCAAAGAAGAAAAACTTGCAAGAAGAAAAATCAAAGAAGCAGCATTTATGAAAATAACACCTGATTCCATAAGTGCTCCATCTATAGATCTGCCAGAAGTTTGGACGCCGATAGTTCGATCCAACTTAAAAAGATCATCATATCACAGATGAGTATATAATTCATGACTTCTGTCATATTGACTTTTTGAAAATTGATAATTTTCAAAAGATTTTTTACTTTTCCTCCTTGATAAAGATAGAAGATGTCTATCGAAACGTCGGAAAACATTACATCCACAATAGATGATGGTAATAGCCCAAACAATCATTCAACACGAGCTCCATCATCAACAATATCTCGTCATCAAGTAGGGTTCTAATTGGAAAAACAGAAGTTATGGCCAATTTAAGATCACAATTTTCAACACAAAATTTGAAACATCCCGTGATGATATTTTTGAAATCCAAAAGATGCATGACCTTTTCACATCCTTCCTCTTCGATGTTGTAAAAACGGTTTACGATCGATCATACCAGGAATGGAAAACTTGAAAAAAAAATTTTCGACGAATTTATTTTCACTCCCTGTATAACCGGAAGTTGTTGGGCTTCGAAAATATTTTAGCTCTGTAGAGAACTTCGAACAATATCATAATCCCAATTTTCAGATTTCAAATATCTCTAGTTCTCCAGAAACGTCTAATAAGCACTCGAACTAGAGACATCCTGTATTTTATTTTAATAGTCATCTACTGAAGTCATCGGCACAGTATCTTCGCTAGACATGAAATATTTCATTTTATGTTTCAAGAACTCAAGCTGCTAACATATAAGTATCGAAACTAGCTCAGTACTGACCCCCGAGGACCACCTATGGATCCCGCTAATCTCAAAATTCCTCCAAGACTTGACACTTGTTAATAGTAAAATATTCTCTACTATTTAATGTCGCATAGTTTTAAGAAGCAAAAGAAATTAGTGTGTACAATCACCTGAAGATGGTTCATCAAGCAAAACCGGTTTATATCAATCAGGTGACAATTGGACGGAACACATGTTCTATTTAACATTTACGATCATTATATTGTGTAAATAATTCACCGGATGACCTTGTTTATCGTTGGTACTCTTCCCTTCTTAGATGGGCTCTTTGCAATCGTTAAAAATCGATTATTTTATTATATTTAAATGGCTCATTGTGTTTTGTCATTATATATCGTGACTATTTTCATGAATATGGAATTCTACATACTGTTTTTCATGTTTGTTGATCTTTCATCAGCTGTTGCTTTTTACATTTTTTTTTGTGTGCACTCTTTCGATGTTCTCTTCCCATAATCCGGTTCTGGGACGGCCTAATCTTTCGCCATCATCCAGCGTCTCTCTACCCGATTTGAATCGTCTGCAAAAACTCGTAAACTTGCGTACGGGATAGTCAATCATCACCATATTCATTTTATAGCATTTGGAGCGTTTCAGTAAGAGTTTTATCAAGTTAGACACAAAAAACAATTGCAGCTTTTTGAAACTCACTTTCCGACCGATGTACAAAACACACTGACTTGAAATGCAATAACTTTAGTTGTTTGCATCCAATTGTCATGAAATGTCAATAATGTACTAAGCCGTCTGCGGGTAAAATATTACAGTACATGGCACTAGTGGTACTATTTTTTTTTTAAGTTTTGTTTCATTTGGAATAGATGGTGTAGTATAAGACCATAGAAAAAGGATTTGAATTCACATAAACGGTGAAATGATCTAATGAAATATCGTAATAATATATTGCTTATAGTTGATGAAGTAAAAAATGAAGGTTCGACCAAATTGATCCCAACCTCTCGGGTTCACACTTGACAGGGTCAATTCCTGAAGATGGACGGCGGCAGTGCGGGTTTTTACGGGAAAGACGGTTTCACGAAAATACCGGATATGGCCGGTAAAAACGGGTACGTGTCTTATGGCTCTCTTCAACGCAACAAGAACGCAAACGCCGTCATCATACTGCAGTCCATAGGACCTTTACCTCCTTTACAAGGTATGCTTTATACGAATTCAGATAATGTTCCGAAAAATGGGGATTCAGAGGAGGGAATTTGAGCTTCGAAGGATGGCACTTAAAGATAGTATACAGAAATTTTTTCTACAGTTCTTTCTGATGTAGAACACGGGTACTTATCAGTTTAACCTCGTAGGTTTGTATTGGATTTTTGTGGGATGTTTTAGTTATTCATACTGAGCCGAGGGTAGTAAAACACGAATAGGTCTTAATCGTTTAATTAAAACCTTTACTCTGCACTCTACAAACTTTAATAATTATTTATGTTATACAGGGTGTTCGGCACATGGACCGTCAAATTTTTTTGGGGCTTTCGTTGGGTCATTTGCTACCTTTTCAGTCTTGGAACCTGGGCCCTTAGTATTACGGTTACGGAGTTATGATTTTTTTATTAGGTTTTTCTAAATTACCCAAAATATACCCTTCGAAGCACCATAACTTTTTTGCGTGTGCTTTTACATGCATTTTTTTTATTGTATTAAGTCTACATGAGTGTGTGTTTAAAAAAAATCGTATTTATTGTTACAGATAACACAACAAAATTAACACGTGGGCCTTTTATTAAAAAAAAATTATGAAAGTATGAAAACATCTCCACTCCTATTGAAATTTTAAAAAAAAGTTACAGCTATTACAAACTTAGTTTTATTTTAAAATCTTCTTTGGTTTATAACGTTGCTAACCATATGCTATTAACGTAAGTCAATAAAAAAATAATACTGCAAATAAGGTTTTAGTCAGAAGAGTGAAGAAAGTCGCACCTAAATAAAAGTACGGAGCGAGCAAGGAAATTTTACCTGCCCGTTTTAGACGCGTGTGAATTATTATTACTATTTCTATCCTTAGGTTGGATTGGGTTAGTCGCCGCTGACTTGAACCTACCGTCATTCGAGATTCAACTTTCTCTGCTGTTGGAAGTGTCTGTGCCGCGTTGTTCAGTTTTTTAAATTTGTATTTTTTTTTGTTTTGTACATTTATCGACTTTTTGCTACTGTTGTTTTAATTTTGGTTGTTGATATGCCTAATTTCACCAACGCTGAGTATGCTGATATGGTGATGGCATATGGCAAGGCCGATGGTGTTGTTCGTGCAGCTCAAAGGATTTATCAAGCCAAATATCCTGATCGAAGATTACCCCACCACGAAAGATTCTCGACGACTTATCGATGATTAAGAGAGACTGGAAACTCAAAGAGCAACGACACGAATGCATGTAGTTGGATCTTCTTCAAAGGCTTGAAGTATTTGATCGTCAACTGCTACATGGTGTTGCCTCACATTGGCCCGAGGCTCTTGAAAATTTAAGTTTCCAGTCTCTCTTAATCGTCGATAAGTCGTCGAGAATGTTTCGTGGTGGGGTAATCTTCGATCAGGATATTTGGCTTGATAAATCCTTTGAGCTGCACGAGCAACATCATCGGCCTTGCCATATGCCATCACCATATCAGCATACTCAGCGTTGGTGAAATTAGGCATATCCACAACCAAAATTAAAACAACAGTAGCAAAATGTCGATAAAAGTATAAAAACAAAAAAAAATACAAATTTAAAAAACTGAACAACGCAGCACAGACACTTCCAACAGCAGAGACAGTTAAATCTCGAATGACCATAGGGTCAAGTCAGCGGCGACTAACCCAATCCAACCTAAGGACAGAAATAGTAATAATAATTCACACGCGTCTAAAACGGGCAGGTGCTCTATACATTTCATTTTCTTTTTAATTTTATACCAACTATCTCTCAGATATACTGCTTTCTACGCCAATGAACCGAAAGTATAAAAATGGCGGACGAAAAATTAGCCACTTCGCGCATCTCGAAGATCATTCTCTCCACTCTTTATCTTTGTATAAATGGTACTACTGTCAGGCGCAGGCCTTTCACGCATCACGAGGGAATCTATCTACGTGCAACGATGCCAGATTCATCGTTTGCAGTAGAGTAGGCCGTGTACAAAATCCCGCAAAAATAGGTTTTTCTTCGAGCATTTCAATCATCATCGTCGATTTTTTTTCAGATGCATCGCCTTCCGACAGAGAAGAACTGTTCGTACAGAAATTACGGCAATGCTGCGTCCTATTCGACTTCGTCTCTGATCCGCTCTCGGATCTCAAATGGAAAGAGGTCAAACGTACCGCGCTTCAGGAGATGGTCGAGTATGTGACCCAACAGAAAGGTGTCATCACCGAGGCTATCTACCCCGAAGCTGTCCATATGGTAATTATTTCATTAAGTTGCTCACATTTAGTTCTTTTATTAACGTTCCACTCAATAAGCCTATACGAGGGTAACTCACTATTGGTCATGATTTCGTTCTATTTGCTGAAATGGATCTCATTCTAGAAATGATGGGCTAGCTTACATTTTTCTATTTCTTTCAGTAAAAACGTTTTTTATGTTTTCACGACGCTTTTACCTTTTTCATTAAAGTAGTAGAACAGCGTGCTGTCGTGTTGCCAAAATGTCTGTAATTTTAGAAAATAGTCTCAACCGATTGGACCTTTCTTTCAGATAAATATTTCGGGGCCAAACTTGTGTATGTCCAATCTCCCAAAGGATACAAGCTCTGTGAAATTTTCACATTTTCAGAATAGCATAAATATAAAGAATATATGAACAACAAAAACAAATCCAAAAAAGGAAAATGGAGAAACTTATGAAGGAGTCAAGAAAATATGAACCCTTAGATCATTCAAAAACCGTGATCAATTTATCTAATAAGAACTTAAGTGAAGATCAGATATCTCTCCTCAACAAGGGTCTCAAGTTCTCTATAGCCCCTAAGACGATACCAAAAATTGAAATCATGTTGGCGGCAGAAGAAACTGCACAAAAAATTCGAGAACCTGAAAAAGCCGAAGAGTACAGATGGAAAATCAGAACCTTGTTAGACAGGAATAACAAAACACCTCTACCCAATATAAATAAAGCTGAACAGAGGGCATTAAAATATCTTAACTCGGATAGTTCCATAAAAATACTTCCAGCAGACAAAGGAAACGCCACTGTAATTCTAGATGTTGGCTCTTATAATCAAAAAATCAATGAATTATTAGAAGCAGGAAAATATAAAGACTAAAAAGGACCCTACCACCACAGTTGAAAACAAGATTTACAAAATCCTTTATAAATATCGAAATGAATTTCCAGATCAATTCCTTAGATCAAGACTTACACCTCACTTCAGTAAACCACCACATTTATATGGTCTACCAAAAATACACAAAGCAAATATTCCTCTAAGACCAATTGTGAGTTCAAGAAATTCAGCATGCCACCAATTAGCTAAATTTCTGCTGAAAATTATATCACCATTAAAAAGTAATTCAACATCGATGATAAGAAACACGAAACACTTCATAGAAATAATGAAACATCAAGAAATCATGGAAGAAGACGTTATGGTCAGCTTCGACATTACCAGTTTGTTCACTAATATTCCAACAGATAAAACACTTATCATAGTTAGGAAAAAGCTTGAAGAAGATCAAACCCTTAGTGAAAGAACTACACTAAGCGTGAATGCAATTATGGAAATGCTTTCTATTTGTATTGAAACAACATATTTCCAATTTGAAGACATCTTTTATCAACAAGAATTTGGAATGGCCATGGGTTCACCACTATCACCAATTTTAGCTGATTTATATATGGAAATTTTCGAACAGAAGGCATTAGAAAAATATGCACTTAAACCCAAACTGTGGAAAAGATATGTAGATGATACTTTCATTATTTGGCAACATGGAAGAGACACTATAGATGGATTCCTTCAATATCTAAACAATCAAGAGGAATAAATTAAATTCACAATTGAAATCGAGAAAGACAGACAACTTCCATTCTTAGATGTACTCGTACATAAACAAAATGGAATCCCAAGAACCACTGTGTATAAAAAGCCAACGAACACAGGACAATATCTACATTTTGATTCAAACCACCAACTAAACACTAAATTGGGAGTAGCAAAATGTTTATTTGATAGAGCAATAAATATTTGTTGCGCTGAAGAAGACCAAAATGAAGAAATAAATAACATCTCGAAAACTCTTAGAAGCAATGGCTACCCCAAAAAGATATTAGAAAAAGCTAGACGAACAAGAGAAAGTCAACCAGAACCAACAGATATAAATCAGACCATTAAAACCGTAATTCCTTATGTAAAAGGTTTGTCGGATAAAATGAGAAGAATTGGAAATAGATACAACATAACGACTGCATTCAAAACTCAAGACACTATCAGAGCTAAACTTACAAAAGTTAAGCCTAATAATGAGACACAAAGGACAAAGAACTGCATATATGAGTTACCTTGCGAGTGCGGAAGATCTTACATCGGAGAAACTAAACGCCCTCTGAATCTACGAATAACAGATCATCAGAAGCTTCTACGAGTACTAGACAGCGACAAATCCAAGTTGGTCCAACATGCTGTAGATGAGAATCATCGTATAAAATGGGATGAAGCATCAATAATATCCAAAGAAGAAAAACTTGCAAGAAGAAAAATCAAAGAAGCAGCATTTATGAAAATAACACCTGATTCCATAAGTGCTCCATCTATAGATCTGCCAGAAGTTTGGACGCCGATAGTTCGATCCAACTTAAAAAGATCATCATATCACAGATGAGTATATAACATCGTTCATTTTTCTTTCATGACTTCTGTCATATTGACTTTTTGAAAATTGATAATTCTCAAAAGGTTTCTTACTTTTCTCCTTGATAAAGATAGAAGATGTCTATCGAAACGTCGGAAATCATTACATCCACAATAGATGATGGTAATAGCCCAAACAATCATTCAACAATAGCATAATTGTCTAAATATTTCGGTCAAGTTCGTTATTGTGCAAAATCAGACGGTTTTGTAGTTATGAGCTTCTGAAATTAGATTTCCTCAATAACTACGAGGCATGTTCTTTAAGTAAGTACCGTTTTGCGATTTCGCCGCCGTAGAGCTACGGTCGTCGTTCCGCGAATGTGCGCTGGTTACCTACATCTCTTGTCTACGCACTGACGCCATTACAGTCTGATTCTTCATTGTATACGTTGTTTACTGAGTGTTTAAGATGCCTCCGACAATCGTGTGTCCCGCTGATTGTGAAGTACGGGCTGTTATACGATTTCTTAGTGCTAAAGGAGTAAAACCGATCGATATTCATCGTGAGATCTGTTTACGGACAAAACATTATGAGTGAGGGAATGGTAAGGAAATGGGTGAGAGCATTTAAAGATGGCCGCGCTAATGTGCATGATGAACAACGGAGTGGGCGTCCTTCGGTCGAAGATTTGGTGCAGAAAGTGCCCGATCTGGCACCCAGCGACTACCATTTGTTCCTGCACTTGAAGAAACGCCTGGGCGGTCAGCGTCTGAAAGACGAGGTCAAAACATTTGTGACACAGTGGTTAACAAGCCAGGCGGCAGAATTTTATGAGGAGGGGATCCAAAACTGGTGACACGTTATGACAAGTGCGTCAATATTCACGGAAATTATATTGAAAAGTAGATTAAGATAAAGGCTTTCATGTAAAAATAAAATTATTGCGATATCTTTACACGTCTTTTTTTAATTCCAAAACGGTACTTGCTTAAAAAACATGCCTCGTATTATAATATCCATCCGATTCAGTTGTTACTTGTTTGAATGTGGTGGTGCCCGCTGTGGGTTTTATTGAGTGAAATGCGGATGTTACTAAAGTTTCTATTCATTTTATGTTGAAGTGTTTATTTCCAGTTCGCTGTGAATCTTTTTCGTACGTTGCCTCCTTCTTCTAATCCTAATGGGGCCGAATTCGACCCCGAAGAAGACGAACCCACATTGGAAGCTGCGTGGCCCCATCTGCAACTGGTCTACGAACTTTTCCTACGCGTGCTGGAGGCACAAGATTTTCAACCCAACGTAGCGAAAAGGTGGTAATCGATCAATTAAAACGAATACGCGATGACGGGTTCAATTTTCAGATATATTGACCAGAAGTTTGTGCTTCAGCTGTTAGAACTGTTTGATTCGGAAGATCCAAGAGAAAGAGACTTACTTAAAACTACCTTACATAGGATATATGGAAAATTTCTAGGACTGAGAGCTTTCATAAGAAAACAAATCAATAATATTTTTTACCGATTCATATACGAAACCGAACATCACAACGGGATTGCGGAACTCCTGGAAATCTTGGGATCGATTATTAACGGCTTTGCTCTACCTTTAAAGGATGAACATAAGGTAAATTGATTCGATTCTTTCCTTATATTATAACATTTGCCACTTTTTCTTTCAAATAGGATGACAAATATTATTTTTAAAACTAACTACGTCACTGGAGTTTAATGTGATCGTCTAGCAAGGATAGGACTCTACGTTATGTTTACGTAATAATTCAAGTTCGTGATAATTGAGATTAGAGAAAATAATTGGGAAGTAAAGATGGTAAATAAAACACAACACTTAGACCCAAACAATCAACTCTTTATTAGGGGTCAAAAAATGTAGGGGAAAGCCTCGGGCAGAAAATCCCTTATGTTAGGTGATGTTAGGGCACTTATTTAAAATTAAATAGTTAATCACTAACAGCTAACAAAAGCAAGTATAACAATTCTGAGAAAACTGTAACAACACAAAACAGAATCATAATAATCAGAGCAACTTTCATAATACAAAGCGAATAATAAGCATGGTGAATATGACAACTTCAATAATACAACAATGATAATAATCATGGCAAATGTGGAAAATTATTTGCCCAAATAATTTTCCACATACTACTGAATGCACGGCTAATCTCCTCCTACATTGACAATCATGGCAAATGTATACTTCAATAATGCAACAGGATAATAATCATGGCAAGTATGTAAACGACTAATTATGACCATCGTCATGGTCTCAGCCCCAGGGTATGTGAGCCATAACTATAATATTTTTTTTTTTGTTGCTCGAAAACGCGATCTTATGTTTATTTATTTACACAGTTAGGAATACAAATAGGTGGCAATCACCCAACACAGTATCCACTATTAAGAATTACAAGTGTGCCAAAATTATCAATCAACTTTCATCGGCATAATATACAGTGCTAGTCAAAAATCCCCTCCCCCCCTCGTATCTTTTGAACGGGTATACTTATAATAATGAAATTTGGAGGGTGGAAATAAACGGATGTAGGCTTCTCAACTGGTCATAACAGGTGACGCAATAGTCATAAATGACGTCACAAGGCCACTGTGACCAATAATTTTAAATGGGACCCTATGGCAAGTGACAGCTCGTTTGAAAGGTATTGAAAATACCTATTCAGTCATACCAATTTTGTTTGGGTTTCGGCTGATTTTAATTGATAAATTGAAGAAATACGCAAATTATAGTTTCGCATTTAATTAATAAAGATTTTAAAGTACGCCTCTATTTAATTGTCAAAAAGGTTGACGTGTTTGAATTCTCTACTTGTCAAAAGTGTTTATACTTTGAAAATTTACCTAAGCTATTGTTTAACGAGACGTTTAAGTGTTTACATAGGCAAAATGGTACGTACTGTAGCCGACAAAGTAGCAGCTATCTTAATAATTGGTGAATGTAGAAACAATTTCCATGCAGCGGAACGACTGTTTAATGAGAGGTACCCCGATCGCCCTATATCGAGAGTTTATTTGAGGGAGCTTCTTCGGAAGTTTGAAGCATCAGGTAGTGTTCAAGATGCCAAACGATCTGGTCGACCAACAATTAGTGATGACAAAAAAATTGACATAATTGGAGAAATGGTAGTAAACCCTACTTCTTCCACAGCCCAAGTTGCGTCTATCTGTGAAGTCAGTCAAAGGACAGTACATAGGGTGTTGGCTAAAAACAAATTTCATCCATACAAATGAAAAATGGTGCACCAACTTTCAGATGATGACCCCGACCGAAGACTAGAATTCTGTGAAACTATGTCCAATAAAATGAACCAACAACCAGGCTACATACAGACAATTTGTTTTAGTGACGAAAGTACTTTCTTTCTCAATGGAAATGTTAACACTCAAAATGTGAGGTATTGGAGTGACACAAATCCTCACATCTTTCGTGAAAAACATACTCAATTTCCAGACAAAGTAAATGTTTGGGCAGGTATTTTGGGAAACCACATAGTTGGGCCTCTTTTTCTCAATGATAACTTAACCGGTGAATTGTATCTGGAGATGTTACAATATGATATTGAGGCGTTAATTCTTGAAATTCTAGAAGATAATCCAAATGAATTCGACAACTTGGAAATAACGATTCAACAAGATGGTGCTCCTGCACACTATTACGGTGCAATAAGACTTTACCTAGATGAAGAATATCGTGGTAGATGGATTGGACGACGAGGTTCGATCGAATGGCCAGCTCGGTCACCGGATCTTACACCATTAGATTTTTTTCTATGTGGGTACTTGAAATCTAAGGTTTACGCTACAGCACATGACAGTATTGCCATTCTGAAACAACGAATTGTTGAAGAATGTAGGGCAATTTCCGCTGACACACTGGGACGAGTACGACAAGAGTTTAGCAAAAGGATGCATTACTGCCAGGAAGTAGATGGAGCACATTTTGAACACTTATTATAAGAACTGGTTCTTAAATTTTTATTAATTAAATGCGAAACTATAATTTTCGTATTTCTTCAATTTATCAATCAAAATCAGCCGAAACCCAAACAAAATTGGTATGACTGAATAGGTATTTTCAATACCTTTCAAACGAGCTGTCACTTGCCATAGGGTCCCATTTAAAATTATTGGTCGCAGTGGCCTTGTGACGTCATTTATGACTATTGCGTCACCTGTTATGACCAGTTGAGAAGCCTACATCCGTTTATTTCCACCCTCCAAATTTCATTATTATAAGTATACCCGTTCAAAAGATACGAGGGGGGGAGGGAACTTCTGACTAGCACTGTATATACAAGCATAGTACAAGGAAAAAAGAAAAAACTAGAATTTAACAATACATTAAAAACCAAAGTAATCATGAAATATCCTAACGATACAAATACATTTTTTTGAGTTTCTGTTTAATTGAATTCTGAACAAGATGAAACAAATCCAAATCATTCAAAGAGTTACAGTATCGCATCATCCTGCATAGAGGGGAATTCATCGCACTATTGGTATGGCGAAAGGGAATATGGAACATTTCATTATTTCTAAGAGCTCTGCACGGAACATGGAAACCTATTGGCGATAGGAGGCCAGGGGAATTATAAACATTGTTCAGAAGCTTATACAAGAAATTGATTTTTCTCCTATTTTCAAGAGGGATGAAACCAAATTGGATCAACCGAAGACGATAGTTTTCAGGTTTTCTAGGTGTCAATCGAAAGTTGAATTTAAATGAGATGAACTTCAAGAATCTGTTCTGAATTCTCTCGAGCCTAGCAATGTATATTGAGTACCCTGGGCTCCAAACAACTGACGCAAAGTTGAGTTTACTGTAGACATAAGAGTTATATAATATAGTGAATGATTTCAAATTTGAGAAGTGCCTACTTTTTCTCATGATAAAGCCCAGAGTTTCATAACAGGAATAAGCTAGCTGATCCACGTGAAGATCAGAAACAAGTTTCGAATCAAAAATAATCCCCAAATCTTTGATATCTTCCACTCTAGACAAGGGAGTATCGCCAATATTGTAAGGAAAGATAATCTTGTTGACATTACGGGTGAATGTGATGACCCGGCACTTATCCGAATTCAAGTACAATTGATGGTCGCGGCAGTAAGAAAAAAGGGCTCCCAGTTCACACTGCATATCCAAGTAATTCTGTTCGGCGGCGATACTTTTCATTATCTTGAGATCATCCGCGAAGAGAAGGAATCTACATTTCGTAAAGCATGTTGCAATCTTATTGATATAAATTAAAAACAACAAGGGTCCCAAGTGGGAGCCCTGGGCCACCCCAGAACATACCTCAAATGAATCAGAAAAGTGTCCCTCCACTGAAACGTATTGACACCTTTCAGACAGGTATGACTCAAACCACTCAAGCATCGTACCACCAACACCAACCTCAGCAAGACTAGAAATATGAATATTAATATTGGTTTTATCAAATGCCTTGCCGAAGTCAGTATACACAACATCGACCTGAACACGTTGATCGAGTTCGCTCTGTAAAAATTCGACAAATGTTACCAAGTTACTTTCGACCGAACGTCCCTTCAGGAAACCGTGCTGTTCAACAACAATCGTCGATGCAACCAAATCTGAAAGATAAGTATACACCAACTTTTCAAAAACTTTCTTGAAATTAGAAAGTTTGCTTATGGGCCTATAATTACCCACTAAGCTCTTATCTCCTGATTTGAAAATAGGTGTGATGGATGCAGTTTTCCACCTTGCTGGAAAACAGGCTGACTTGAGGGATTTATTAAAAATTATCATTAGTGGTCTAACTAAAGAAGAACTGCAATTTTTTATGAATGAGGATGGAATACCATCAGGCCCGGCACCCTTTCTCCCATCAATACCCTCCAGCGCTCTACGTATTTCGTGAGATGAAAATTGAATATAATTCAGTTGATTTGGAATATTAACCTTGGGGTAACTAGATAAAAGACGAGCTGCTGTGCGAGTTCTGGTTCCCTTGACGTACACGCTACGGAAATAATCCGCGAACAACTCAGATATATCCTTCCCGGACGTCGCTGATCTGTCCCCATAAGACATCAATTGTGTAAAACCTCGACCTCGTTCTTTTCTGGATGCAAATTTGAAAAAACTCCCAGGATTTTCAGTAACCTTCTGTTCAATCTCCGAAACATATCTTCTATAATCAGATTCGATTAGTTTTTTAGATGTTTCACGGAAATTTTTGAATTCAGCTAAATCAGGTTATTGTAAATTTTCCATTTGGCATGAATTGCATTTTTTTTAAACCATTTGATTGCTGTTTTAGAGAAATATACAGAAAAATGTTTACGAATTTTTTGTACTGGCACATGAGCCTGGATAACCCTGAAATGTTGATCATAAAAAATATCCAGGTCGGAATCAACGTCATTATTAATCAATGAATAAATATTGTAGGAGCTAAGAAATTGGGAACACGGGGAAGGTCATGGAGTTCCAGCGGCGGCTCTGAAAAAATGACAGAAAGTTTCGCGGTTGATAAAAAAGTATATCTCATGCCTTATAGCACATGATGGTAACGGTCCCTGCCTTAAGGCTTTGGAATCGGCCCTTCAAGGCCTTCGATCCAGAAATCTCATACAACAATTTACGAGGTCTGTCAATTTAATTCCCGGAAAGTGACAACACTGCGGCTCACGTTATGCTACGGCGTTCGTGTTGGTGTCATTCGAAAGAGGATTCATTTCTGCGTCAGTCTGTGCAAGTTTCGTCTCGATCGGTTGTTCAGCTCGTGTTTTATAGTACTTTTATCATCGACGGGTTTGGACTCCTTGTCGCGAAAATGAAATTTTTGGTCAAACGTGGTGTAAGTTCCGCGGAAATTATGAAACAGTTAACCGACGTGTACAAGGATCATTGCCTAAAAAAACAGCTGTCTACGAGTGGGCTAAGCAGTTCAGGGAAGGCAGGGAGTCGGTGGAGGACGATCCACAATGGACTTGTACACCACGAATACGTTCCAGCAGGTCAGACAGTAAATGGGAAGTTCATCATTGAAGTTTTGAAACGTCTGAAGGCCGCCCGTGTGTTTTGCGCACGGCCGGAATTGGCCGAACGTGGATAGGTGCTGCATCACGACAACGCTCCAGCCCACTCCTCATTCGCAGTTCCCGATTTTTTGACCATCCCCCGCTACAGCCCGGACCTGGCCCCTTGCGACTTTCATCTCTTCCCACAATTGAAGTCCTACCTCGAGGGCAACCGATACGACGGCGTAGAGGAAGTGCAAAGTGTCACGGCACAGGTGCTGAGGAACCTATCTTCGGGGGGCTTCAGGGAGTGCTTCCAATCGTGGATCCAACGGTGGCGCCGGTGCATCGAGCTAGAGGGAGACTACTGCGAAGGATTATAACTTAATTTTAAGAATTTATGTATATTCCGGACCGTCCGAGCACTTTTCCGGTAATATAATTGACAGACCTCGTAGGAATGGTCCACAATCTCGAGACCCCTAAATGAAATATCATGTAATACGAGCATAAAGATTAAAAGATAGCAGTACGAGATCATAGAAATGAAAAACGAAAGTGCTCTCACCACTTGATAAAACAGTAAAACATATAAATATAAAACGTATAAATCAACAGAAAGGAAACATAGACATAAATAGCAGCAAGAGAACAACATGAATAATAATAAGACAATTTCTACAAAGATTACAAGAAACATACAATTAAATAAACAAAGGATCTCTCATCACTTAATAGAATAATAACCATAAGTTAATAAAATCAGAATAACTGTAAGAAACATGAGCACAACATGATACTAAGAACTATACATAATCGACAGTAAGAAATACACATAATCAACAATAAGAGATATACATAAAGGTAGCAAGAAAACAGAAGGAATTGAACAAAAGCTTTTTCACCACTCGGTACAATATTATGGTGCTACACTCAAAGGGTTACGTCCACTACGTGGTATCAAACATACTAGTAACACTACTAGTCGATGATCTCAGACGTTATCATATGTTCCTGTAGTTTAACCACAGATCCTGGTCCATGGAGGTCTTGGCAATTCATGCTGTAAAATAGCGTACCATGAACATAATTGCTTTGGGTACATTTACGTAATTTTTGCGGTAAGCTGAAGGTAGAGCCTTCTTTGTTATAGTTGTCATGCGAACTCCAAGATTTGTAGTCTGAAAAATTGATGAAACTACATGGCTAGGTAATATAATTAATGTCCTAGGTAACAAGCAGTGTAATACAACTTGAACAAAGCATTACATGCACAAAGAATGCAGGGTTATCCAAATAAACAAATCATTAAATTAACAAAGAAAGTAGGGTTATCCAAAACAACAAAGCATTACATTCACCAAGAAAGTAGAATCAATGACAAGGGCCCAAACATCACCTAATACACCATGAAACCTAATAAATATTGCATAATAACAGTATTAATTTACAAACATAATAGAAAAATAATAAATTCACTGAACCAATCAAGTTCCCAATGCTACTCGTCAACAAACGTTGATAAAAAGGACAACAACTAATAGCATTTAAAATAGTCTGGATTATACTTGCAAAATAGATTCTAGAGTCACTCAATGTAAGATGGCTTCGTTTTCGAACTCACCCAAAGGCACTAACTTTTAGGTCCTCTAACTTCTCTCTCAACCCAATCCACCATCTTGCATTCTTTCTTTCTTTTGTTCTCTCACGCACTCGCGCAGATCGACGCGGGCACTTGACAGTGGGGCACGATCTTCATTTTTTTCTCCTATTCTAAACATGGAATTTATTTCCACGGTTTGGTAACAGCAAGTGGCGTATCAGCATAGGGTGAAATGAGACTACGATTTTTTTGTATTGAAAAAAACCTAGGATATTAGAAAATATCGTCGAAAATATCTTGGATATTTTTACTTATTTCAAAAAAAAAAGTTTGGGATCTTCTCTTTTTATGGATTTCGTTCATTTTCATGTATCACGTGGTTGGGTCCTAGAAAAAGCAGCCTTACCCCAGCCGGCTGGGATTATTACAATTAAGTGTGGTTTCAGGTGTTCCTGTTAAGAGTTCTCATGCCCTTACACAAAGTAAAATCCCTGTCCGTATACCATCCGCAATTGGCCTACTGCGTGGTCCAATTCCTGGAGAAAGACCCGTCTCTGACGCAACCCGTCATCCGTAGCTTATTGAAATACTGGCCTAAGACGCACAGTCCCAAAGAGGTGATGTTCTTGAACGAACTGGAAGAGATATTGGACGTGATCGAACCTGCGGAATTTCAAAAGGTACATAACATTCCCGGCGTTTCGGAAGTGTGTGAAATTTGCAGGTCGGTTGCAGGTGATGGTACCGCTGTTCAGGCAGCTCGCGAAGTGCGTCAGCTCGCCGCATTTCCAGGTGGCCGAGCGCGCCCTCTACTATTGGAATAACGAATACGTGATGTCTCTGGTGTCGGAGAACGCGGCCGAGATCCTGCCTCTGATGTTTCACAGTCTGTACAAGAACTCCAAGACGCATTGGAACAAAACCATTCACGGATTGATCTACAACGCCCTCAAACTCTTCATGGAGATGAATCAGAAGCTGTTCGACGAGTGCACGCAGCAATACAGGCAGGAACGACAAAAGTGAGTCGAAATTCTGTCTATCAAAAATATAGGTTAGGTATGTAACATATTCAGGCTGTCTTTGTCCGCTGCGTTGATTTCAATCGGGGATTCCTGAAGGCTGAAGAAACTAAATCTTCGTTGTTTGAATCACACAACAATGGCGTCTAACAACCTTTTTTCTTTAACCTGTTTGCAACAGCCTACTTAGAGGAACATCAAAACATGACTTTGTTCATGGTATAAAGGAATGTTATCTAAATGAGGCAGAGACGTATCAATCGTGGGTTGAAATTGAATTTCATTTTTGGTGCTTCAAAATCCCGGGATGTTACAATTTTACGATAGTACTGCCAGATTAAATGAATGATGAGCTAAAGGGTGTCCCATGGAAAATTTCGAATTTAAAAAGGGTATAAAAAAGAACATGATTAAGCATTTATTTTAAAGCATAATTCATGACACTATTTGTGAAAAATTATTTCGGTCAAATGTCCACCGCGGCTCACTTGGCAGTACCCCATTCGATCACTATTGAAGAAAGAAGTCCCTAAAATATATTTAAGCTCATTTTTGTATTTTCACACTTAGACGGGGAGCCAGGGTTTTTTTTACTGGGGTTTTTTCCCTACGCTTTTATGTCATACGCCGAATTGTATGACACCCCGTCACTAACCCCTGATCTATATGCTTTATTGTTTGCTAACTAAATATTGTCAGCCAAAAGTTCAAAAGAATATACAGGGTGTCTCAAGCAATACATTTCTGTTAAAACCATTGTATTAAATCGAATAGTTTTCAAAATATCCAAAAAAAAAAACTGGAAAAAAAGCCAAATATGTTCGGTCAGTAATATGTTCATTATTCTTATTTTAAATATCCTGAGCGTAAACCGTTTTTACAACATTGAAGAGGAAGGATGTGAAAAGGTCATGCATCTTTTTGATTTCAAAAATATCATCACAGGGCGTTTCAAATTTTGTGTTGAAAATTGTGATCTTAAATTGGCCATAAATTCTGTTTTTCAAATTAGAACCCTATTTTTTTATAATTGTGTTGGATTCTGCGGTCAAAAATAATGATAGTTTTCTTACATAATTATGATCCTAAATTCAATAATTTCTGAGTTATTTGAGTTTTTCTGGATTTATGGTGTACGTAGAGTCAAATTCATTGCATCTAAAATAATTCATTGAATATTCTTTCGAAACCATGGAAACACTCAGTACCCATAGAAGATAAATTATCTGTTAATAATTCACAAGTGTCAGGTGTTATTGTGATTCGTTATCTTCATTTCTCGATTTAACAAAATGAACCGTTATTCTAATTACCAAATTCTGGATCTATTTTATATACATGGTGAATGTGACAGAATTATTAGTAGAACCTGCCAAGCCTTCAATGAGAAGTATCCCCCTTTACCTTCCATGACGGAGAAGATCTTTAGAAAATATGTTTCAAACTTTCAAAGTTTTGGATGTGTAAGAGCCCCTAAAGAATACAAAAGAAGGGTAGTTGATGATGAGGAAAATTAAATTAGTGTTTTGACTTATTTCGAAGCGAATGAAAATGCATCTAAACGAAGTGCAGCTCATGAAAACGATTTAGACAGAAATTCAGTGCACCGAATTTTGAAAAAAAAAAAAAACATGCATGACCACAAATATGAGAAAGTTCATGCATTAGAACCAGGTGACAACATAAAAAGGTTAAATTTTTGTAGAGGAATATTAGAAAAACTTGAAAATGAAAATTTTTTGAAAAAGATCATTTGGACAGACGAAGCAAAATTCAATAATGAAGGACTATTTAATAGAAAGAATTGCCACATTTGGAGAAGTGAAAATCCTCATAGAAAAAGACAAAGAAACCCCCAGAAAAAATTTAGTTTTTATGTGTTTGCTCTTTTGATGTACAATAAAGTGCGGTACTACATTTATGAAGATAATTTAGATACAGAAAAATTTTTGGAAATCCTGAGAAATTTTGTTTCTGAGTTTTTTTTTCGACATTTTGTGTCATCCACCATGGATTAGAAATAAACAATATCATTAAGTGCATTTGAATGTGTATTGCGTATACAATTGAAAAAACACAATATAAGAAATAAATCCAAAATCTCATTATTAGAATAGCAACGATTCATTTTGTGAAATCAAAAAATTTCATAACGAGTAACAATAAGACCTTCTGATACTTGTGAATTATAAATGGGATGATTTATCTTCTTGCTCACAGAATATCCTTATGAATTTGACTCTACGTACTATATAAATCCAGAAAATCTCAAATAACTCAGAAATTATTGAATTTAGGAGCATAATCATGTGAGAAAACTATCATTATTTCTGACCGCATAATCCAACACAATTATAAAAAAATAGGGTTCTAATTTGAAAAACAGAAGTTATGGCCAATTTAAGATCACAATTTTCAACACAAAATTTGAAACACCCTGTGATAATATTTTTGAAATCCAAAAGATGCATGACCTTTTCACATCCTTCCTCTTCGATGTGGTAAAAACGGTTTACGCTCAGGATATTTAAAATAAGAATAATGAACACATTACTGACTGAACATATTTTTTCCAGTTTTTTTTTTAGATATTTTGAAAACTATTCGATTTAATACAATAGTTTTAACAGAAATGTATTCACTATTGAATACTCGTTCATACCAGGAATGGAAAACTTGACAAAAATTTTTTCGTCGAATTTATTTTCACACATTTCACACATTTTCACAACCGGAAGTTTTTGGACTTCGAAAATATTTTAGCTCTGTAGAGAACTTCGAACAATATCATAATCCCAATTTTCAGGTTTCAAATATGTCAAGTTCTCCAGAAACGTCTAATAGGCACTCGAACTTGAGACACCCTGTATATATCTTCGATCAGTCCAATTTTTCAGTACCTTTTCGATTGTTTCTGGCCTTATGGCAACTTTAATTTCATGTTTCAAGTCATCAATCGTGCTTGGCATGTTGGCGTAACAAACTTCTTTGACCGCTCCCCAAAGGTAATAGTCTTAACTGTCAAATGAGCCTCGTCGGAAAAGATGATTTTTGGATAAAATTCACCATTTTCGGCCAAACGATCTTTCGTCCAATATGCGAACCGTAGACGGTTCGGATGATCAATTAGCTTTAGCTGTTGGGCCAATTGAACTTTATATGGTTTCAGCTCAAAATTCGGTGCGTAGTTGACCAAGAAAGGTCCAACTCGATGACGAATCGATGTGGATGGCCGTTCACGAACACTTTGTTCCACCACAGCGATGTTTTCGGTTGATCTTGCTGGAAATGGACGTTTACATGTTGTTTTATCCTTAGACTATATAAGATAGACAAAGCATTCCTTTGTAAAATGTCAATTTGTTTTGACTCCCCCATTGAAAGTCTTAGGGCTCGTTTATACTGACCGGTACCTAATGCCGTAAGCCGTTACCGTATTCCGTAAGAATTTCAGTAGGCGTTTATACTGGCCGTTTACTTAACCGTAAACAGAGATTTTGCTCTATGCTTGTGAATAATTGTCATTTTGAATTTGAGTTTCAATGTTTTGAAACGTGATTACCATCTTGAATTATAATTTATTATATTATTTGAAATTACCGCTATTAAAACAGAGATCGATTCTGTATTGGATACTCTGATATAAATAATTGAAGCTCTATGGAATGCGCAGGTGTTACAAAAACTCGCCCACTATTACATTCCCTTAATTTGTCTTACTTATAAGATAGTCTTATACACTTATAAGATAATCTAATCTAATTATCTAATATAAATATGTAATTTGTCCAAATAATTTATGAATATATATTTCTATGAATTTGTCCCTAGAAGTTCAACATTTTACCGGTAGCGGAAAAGGTTACGGAACGAGTATAAACGAAAGCATTGAATTCCTATGGTTCAACTTTTACGGTACCGGTTACGGCCAGTATAAACGAGCCCTTAACCTCATTGAAAGTCTCTTGTGAAAACCTCACCCGGCAACACCGCATAAATTCTTTTTCCATTTACTCGGATCACATTATCTTCAGGGTAAAATGATCTGAACAAATGAAAATTGCTCTCTTTGGGCAAATACTTGACCATCCAAACAGCGAAGCCCAAATTCTCCTTTTTTCATCGCCATCTGGGAACCTTAATTCAAGAAAACCTCATTTTATCTTATAATAATAATTAAAATAAATATAATATTGAAAATTTCCCTTATTAAAACTTTCTACGCTACTGAACTTGTAAATAACTAAATACTTCGTTTCTAACAATACACTTACCTATGGAAAGATAAATTCGGATTGAAATTCCTGTCTTTACTACAACTTTTCCGAACCATTTTTAGTGCGATGTCTGACTGTCTTCAATCAAATCAAATCAATGCGTATTTATTTTCGATAAAGAGGCGGCAACGTGTGTCTTCTAAACATCATGTGATCTTCAAACTGTCAAGCAGAGAATACGGCAGCGTTGTCTTGACTTTCATCTGAATTTCTTTCCGTCTGTGGTCTCTGACACAAAATAGCAGAATCAACTAAAGTTTTTCTTTCACTTTTTGCTAATATATCCGATAAGACAGTTTCAATTCAAAATAGAAAATTTTATACAATGTTTCGAATGCAAATTGGAGAAAAAGTTTATATTCACAATTATAGGGGAATAGAGAAACCTACTATTTGCTCAGTTTGGCAACATGAAAAGTTTTTGTGACCTGAGTGGACTAGCTCAATACGTTACAATCGAGCAGCTCTAAGTTTCAGATGCGTCACTTTTCAATGTAAATGAAGGGGTCTATTCTTATGTTATAGCAAAGAGTAGAAACAAGAGGGTGCACTCTGTCAAATTAGTACTGAAAATTTTGTTCACGTATTTCGAAGCGAAAGCACAGAATCGCATAAAACGATTCCTCCCTTGACTCAAAATCCCATAAGAGCAATGTAAATCGAGGCAACACCAATGAAATCGTTATCACGTGCAATAAGATAGCCAATCGGCTCCTACTTCCTTAGCAAGAATCTTAACAGAAAAGGATTTTAATCGACATGAAGATGAATTTGGAAAAATCATTTTTTATTTATTAGGAAATATGAAAGCACTTTTCTTTCATCACAAGTGTTTCTGAACGATTTACTTCAGGAACCAATACGCAATTTCGTGAGTAGCAATATTTCCACTGTTAATTTGTATTTTGATCATTTGCAATCTATTTTAATTTATTACTAAAATATCTTATAATTTAAAGCTACAACAATTCAACTGAGAAAATTGTAAAAGTTCACAACTTTTAAAATTTTACGTCATTGCCATACAACTTTGAGGAAGAGTTCAATAACAGAACATTTATTTCCTGTGGAATATGTGTGAAGACCAGAGAGAATTCATAAGAAACAAGAAAATATCATTTGACACAATGGATGAATTAATAATAGTAATGTTACCCACATATAGTTCAACTAATACTGCAGTTTTGTAAACAAACGAATAAGAAATATCCATTTTCAAAATCATATGGGAAGAAGAAATTTTCTTTTAATTGATCTTATTATATGTGGATGAAAATTATTTGATAAGCATTTCTTAAAAATTTTGAAGTATGTCCTAATACAAGAATGTAAGAATAATGTATAATATTGTAACCTATGGTTGCACGTATGCCTATCGGCTGCACAGATTGTTACAGTGAGGGGTGAGTTTCAAAGATCAACCTCACAGAACTCAACTTTTGTTGGGCGCCAGGTTTAACAAGTAAACCGAAAGAAATCTTGCTTATACTCAATATAAAGGAAATTATTGAATTTAATCAAACTAGAAATTTACAAAAAAATGTAGTTAACAATTATTGCTGAAGGCTGATTTATAATAAAAAATATATATACAGATACAAATTTGGCTTTATGAAAAAGGTAATGGACTCCAGACAGAATTTGGATATGTTCAAGTTAGAAACAGGAATTTTGAGGCCTCACTTGTGTATATTCCGAGTGTTTCAATCCAAGTGCCAAAGATTTTGAATATTTAGAGTTGAGTGTCGTAGAAGCTCGCTGGGGGATTATTTTGGATGGCCCGATACTTAATTAAGTTTGGTGGAGGCTCGTTCAGTTTGGTGGAGACTTGTTCAAATTGGTGGAGGCTCGTTGGTTGGATACTAGCCAAAAATATTCTGATCTTCTTAAGAGTCAGTTGCTTAGATGATGTGGATTTCCTCCATTGTCGACTGATACTCCAGCATGCAGTGCAGAATAAATGAAAATTAGTTTAGGTCAAAATGGTAATCAACTTACTTTCTGTTCTAACCCTTCTGGCAATATGATGATAAAAACCAGTAAATATATCACAAATTCTCAGCCCAAACAATTTCAAAAGAGATATGACAAATATAAGCAATATAAATAATATGAACAAAAGTTAAATATATTTTTAATCATGTATTGTAATCTACTTTCCGGAAAGAGAAATAAAATCAAGTTCGATATATCTTCTGAATTAATAATCAATATAATGAGTTTTAGAATTGAAATTTAGATAAATGATCCGAAAGAACCATACAAAATGAATATAAAAATGAGGATAAAAAAAGGGAGCATGTACTCTCTGGCAACTGAAGAAGTGAAAGAAAAAATAAATGTTAATAAAACCCCAATCTCTCTGAATGTGAGCAAGGATTAAATAAAGAAATTTGTTAAATGAAATTCCTGAACAAGGAAAAAATAAATTTAATTGAATCAATTAATAAAGATAAAATCATTCACCAGAAATCACACTCACTTCTTATCACCTCTTCACAACGTCTTCTCAAATCTAAGTGACCTTCAAAATCGTTCATAAAATGAAAATTAAAAATGACCTCCTCCCTCCACGCGACAATCGGGTTTCATTCTTCCGTGAAGTACGGAAGCATTGGCGGCACGGCGATAGGGAATACGGGATGTAACGAAAAATCGTTACAATATATTTTCATCAAAATTTTAATGGAACCATTATATTATGTTTGCAAGTTAGAAGTCCTTCGATTATTGATGACAATATATGATGACGAATATTACTTAACCGAACATCTTCTCTTGGTTTCACTCATTTTATCTACAAACCAGACTTCTCTGCAGAGCTATGAAAAAGCTTAATCCAAATTATGCGTGTCGCATAGCTTAGTGGAATAAAGTCTTGACCTTTGACGTGGAAACCCGTCGTGTCGTAGGTTCAAGTCCGGGGCTAGGAAAGAAATTTTCTAGCTTTCGGTATGCGGCCACCATTCACTGTTGGGTCTAAAATTAACAGTAATGTGCCTAAGGTGGCGTAAGGACACAGTAACAAAGCCTACACAGAACACACACTGGTTAACCTAACTCGCACAAGGTTTAATTAGCTTCTGGGGGGTGTACATTGATATATGTATTCCTAGGTAAACCAGTATAAATATAAACATAAACATAAATATGAAAACCGTGCGGAATGAAATTCTAGATTTCCTATACAAAATCAGCGATAATTTTTACTCCATATATCACACTATCATTAAAAATTTTCGAATGGAGGGAAAAGAATTCATAGACAAGTTATATAAAATATGCCATTTAATTCAAAGGTTTTGATTAAATTAAGGATCTGCTATGATTTTCAGAAATACCCGGGGAATTGTTTCGCGGTTTAAATTCAAATTTGGAGAAGAGAGAGATATATCCTTCTCTTATTAGTCCCGCCCCTTATTTCAACGATAGAATTCTCAAGGTCATTGAATCGTTGACGAGAAAAAGGACGGATTGCTTCATCTTTGTAAGTTAATCTTTGGTTATAGTCTAAGGCAGGGGTGCTCAAACTTGAACTGCTGGCGATCTCCCTCAATATTTTTAGACTACTTACGATCGACTCTGAGAGACTGCAAGTATGTGTGATGCAGGAGTGCGTTCAGAATCAACGTCGGGTAAAGAATGTACGTCCGGCGTAGAACGCACTTGGTTGTCAAAATCTTGTCGAACGTTTTAGAACGATTTGGGGCGACATCTCTCCTCTCTTTCTATGTTAGTCTCTGTCTATTTGAAGTGTGCACGTGCAGTTCATTTATTTATTTGATATCTGAGGTTAAGTTGCGTTTGTGGAATAATTTCATTATTTGATTTCTTCGAACATAATATTACGGTTTTCTGAATTAGAATTTTGAACATACAAAAATGGTAAATGAAGGAGTCAATCGTACGTAAATGGATCTTTATTGATAAAATTTGCTCTACATGTTTCGCCTTGTTAGGGCATCTTCAGGAGCTCTGTAAAATGGAGAAAATATGAAAACATGAAACATGAACACGAAAACATGAAATAAAATACTACAACACTGTGACATTTTCAAGAACTTACTCGTCAAGATTATACAGGTTGACATAAACATAAACCTTTCCGGTTATTATAAAATTCAGATTTAGGAGAACAAGCACACTTTTCAGACAAAGCTGATTCTTAGTAAAACTTTTCCAATGGTGAATTTCAATCGTTCAAATGACAGCGTCAGTTTCATTTTATGGTTAACATTGACAATTGACATTATTGACAAAGACGTGAGGTGAGAAGTGACGCAAGTAATGGGTGCGTTCGGAAATTTCATAAACGCAGTAATCAAATTAAACTTTCAAATATAGGATGATAGCTGAGGTGTGATTCCGTTTGAGTGTTTAAACATTTGTTTTGGTGTGTTTTCAAATTTTTGGCTATCTCATAAATTTCCATAAGGTCAAGTTTGTTGCCCTTATCTAAATTGTGCAAAAGAGTAACATTTTCTGACTCATCAAATTCATGTTCGTTTATTCTTAAGTGTCGTCCAAAAGAACTCTTGTCTTTGTAGTTCCTTATATGTTCAGATATTCTAGTCCCCAGAGCTCTAAACGTCTTTCCTATATAAAATTTGTCACAGGTTTTACAGTTTAATTTGTATACGCCATTCTTCTCCAGTATGGGTGTTTTATCCTTGCAATTAAGTAGATGGCTATGGAGACAATTATTAGCTTTAAAGACTATTTCAATATTGTGTTTTTCAAAAATTTTTTTAATTGGGTAGCACATATTTCCGTAAAATGGCAATGAGAATCTTCCAATTACTTGTTTTTTAGCATCTGGGGACTGATCATTTCGGTGTGACTCATTGTGCAATTTCAAAAACTTCCTCATCAGCAGTCTGTCCACCACATCTGAGGTGTAACCATTTTTGTAAGCTACATATTTGATTATCTGTAATTCCCTGTTGAAACTGTCTCTGCTCAACGGTAAATGTAACATTCTGTGGACATAAGAGTTTAGAGCAGCAAACTTATGGCATGCTGGGTGGTTTGAGCTCTCATTGATGGTTGCTACAGTTTGGGATTCCTTTCTGTGTACATCCACAGATACTCTGTTATGGTCCAAGGTAAGAGTTAAATCCAGGAAATTAATCTGGTTGAAACCAATTTCCAAGGTGAAGTGGATGTTTTCATGCAGAGTGTTAAACAAATTCAACAATACCCAAGCTAGATCTGTGCTGCCCGTGAATATTATTAGGATGTCATCAACATATCTGTAGTATTTGAAAATGTGTTTTATTATGGGTGTTTTCAAACTAAATAAGACCTTTTCCAAATTATCCATGAAAATTTCTGCCATGAGAGAAGATGGAGGTGCTCCCATAGGCAAGCCCATCTCCAATTTATATATTTCATTGTTGAACTGGCAAAAGTTCTGTTCCAAAGATAGCTTGAGTAGACCTAGGATGTCCTTTCTCAGTTCAGGGTTGACGTTTTTCTTAAGTAGCTCTTTCTCGATCAGTGAAATACATTCAACAGGGGATTGAAGTGAATAGGTTTTTAGCATCAAGTGATATTAACTTGCCCCCTCTGGGATCTGTAAGTCTTTCAATGATTCTGCTAATTTAATACTATTCTTTATGCTGTATGTGGGTATGAACTCCGTTAATTCCTTCAACTCTTCATTTAGAAACTGGCTTATTTTGTATACAGGTGTGTTTACGTAACTTACTACTGGTCTTATGGGTGCGTTAACCTTATGCAGTTTTGGGAGGCCATATAACTTAGGGACCTTTGGGTTTGGGTGGATCAACTTTCTGTATTTACCGTAGTTATTCTCAAACTCTTCTGATAATTTGAAGTTTTTACTTTATTAATAAGAATTGAAGTGGGGTTGTTGTTCAATCTGGTGAAGCCGTTATCATTCAAGAATTCCTCCACTTTACTGACATAAAGGCTCCTCTCTAACACCACTAAGCATGCACCTTTGTCGGCTCTCACTACTGTTAAATTATTCTCTCTGATTTTCTTCTTGATGTTGTTAATGTCTTTCATCATTTCTTTTGTTCTACTGTTATGTTTCGATATTCTTCTCTTTTCGTTGAGGAAATGGCTTTTACAGTTGGCACGGATTTCATTTTTGTTGTCTGCGTCCAAACATGATCTCTCCAACACAGCATCCACACTTACGGCAAGTGTATCCAATTGATGTTTAGAATGGTTAGGTATAGAGTGTTTAAGTCCCATATTCAAGATTTTCATTTCTCCTTCCGAAAATTGTACAGTTGACATATTTATTAAGTTAGGGTGGAAGTTGAAAGGTGGGTCTGGTTCATTCACACTTCTTCCATTCTTTTTGTTTGCTTTTTCTGTTCGTAGGTGTTCCAATTTTTTCTTTAGAATGTCGGTTTTCCATATTCTCAGGGTTTCCACCTCACATTTTGTCTCGTCTATGACCTGTCTACGTTCTAGGTTATTCAGGCTGTTCAAATGTTTAACCATGTTTCCCAACATTAAGTTTGTGTTTCTCAGTTGGGTGTAATGTATTTTTATCTCCTTTTTCAGAAATTTCTTCCTAATTCTCCAGTCCTCTTCATCATTTAGTTTTTTCGACAATTTGAAGTTACAGAATCTAGGTGTCAACTCTTCCAAAATGCAAGTTCTAACAAACCAGATGCTCAGTTTTATGTTGCAGGCTTTGATGGAAGCTCTCCTGTATTTAATGGCCAAGTTTGACGTACCATCTTCATATAATAAACTACTAACCAAGTGGCCATAATCCATTTTGAATACTATGGTAAATGAAGGAGTCAATCGTACGTAAATGGATCTTTATTGATAAAATTTGCTCTACATGTTTCGCCTAAATGATGAAGAGGACTGGAGAATTAGGAAGAAATTTCTGAAAAAGGAGATAAAAATACATTACACCCAACTGAGAAACACAAACTTAATGTTGGGAAACATGGTTAAACATTTGAACAGCCTGAATAACCTAGAACGTAGACAGGTCATAGACGAGACAAAATGTGAGGTGGAAACCCTGAGAATATGGAAAACCGACATTCTAAAGAAAGAAAAAAATTGGAACACCTACGAACAGAAAAAGCAAACAAAAAGAATGGAAGAAGTGTGAATGAACCAGACCCACCTTTCAACTTCCACCCTAACTTAATAAATATGTCAACTGTACAATTTTCGGAAGGAGAAATGAAAATCTTGAATATGGGACTTAAACACTCTATACCTAACCATTCTAAACATCAATTGGATACACTTGCCGTAAGTGTGGATGCTGTGTTGAGAGATCATATTTGGACGCAGACAACAAAATGAAATCCGTGCCAACTGTAAAAGCCATTTCCTCAACGAAAAGAGAAGAATATCGAAACATAACAGTAGAACAAAAGAAATGATGAAAGACATTAACAACATCAAGAAGAAAATCAGAGAGAATAATTTAACAGTAGTGAAAGCCGACAAAGGTGCATGCTTAGTGGTGTTAGAGAGGAGCCTTTATGTCAGTAAAGTGGAGGAATTTTGAATGATAACGGCTTCACCAGATTGAACAACAACCCCACTTCAATTCTTATTAATAAAGTAAAAACTTCAAATTATCAGAAGAGTTTGAGAATAACTACGGTAAATACAGAAAGTTGATCCACCCAAACCCAAAGGTCCCTAAGTTATATGGCCTCCCAAAACTGCATAAGGTTAACGCACCCATAAGACCAGTAGTAAGTTACGTAAACACACCTGTATACAAAATAAGCCAGTTTCTAAATGAAGAGTTGAAGGAATTAACGGAGTTCATACCCACATACAGCATAAAGAATAGTATTAAATTAGCAGAATCATTGAAAGACTTACAGATCCCAGAGGGGGCCAAGTTAATATCACTTGATGCTAAAAACCTATTCACTTCAATCCCCTGTTGAATGTGTTTCACTGATCGAGAAAGAGCTACTTAAGAAAAACGTCAACCCTGAACTGAGAAAGGACATCCTAGGTCTACTCAAGCTATCTTTGGAACAGAACTTTGCCAGTTCAACAATGAAATATATAAATTGGAGATGGGCTTGCCTATGGGAGCACCTCCATCTTCTCTCATGGCAGAAATTTTCATGGATAATTTGAAAAGGTCTTATTTAGTTTGAAAACACCCATAATAAAACACATTTTCAAATACTACAGATATGTTGATGACATCCTAATAATATTCACGGGCAGCACAGATCTAGCTTGGGTATTGTTGAATTTGTTTAACACTCTGCATGAAAACATCCACTTCACCTTGGAAATTGGTTTCAACCAGATTAATTTCCTGGATTTAACTCTTACCTTGGACCATAACAGAGTATCTGTGGATGTACACAGAAAGGAATCCCAAACTGTAGCAACCATCAATGAGAGCTCAAACCACCCAGCATGCCATAAGTTTGCTGCTCTAAACTCTTATGTCCACAAAATGTTACATTTACCGTTGAGCAGAGACAGTTTCAACAGGGAATTACAGATAATCAAATATGTAGCTTACAAAAATGGTTACACCTCAGATGTGGTGGACAGACTGCTGATGAGGAAGTTTTTGAAATTGCACAATGAGTCACACCTGAAATGATCAGTCCCCAGATGCTAAAAACAAGTAATTGGAAGATTCTCATTGCCATTTTACGGAAATATGTGCTACCCAATTAAAAAAATTTTTGAAAACACAATATTGAAATAGTCTTTAAAGCTAATAATTGTCTCCATAGCCATCTACTTAATTGCAAGGATAAAACACCCATACTGGAGAAGAATGGCGTATACAAATTAAACTGTAAAACCTGTGACAAATTTTATATAGGAAAGACGTTTAGAGCTCTGGGGACTAGAATATCTGAACATATAAGGAACTACAAAGACAAGAGTTCTTTTGGACGACACTTAAGAATAAACGAACATGAATTTGATGAGTCAGAAAATGTTACTCTTTGCACAATTTAGATAAGGGCAACAAACTTGACCTTATGGAAATTTATGAGATAGCCAAAAATTTGAAAACACACCAAAACAAATGTTTAAACACTCAAACGGAATCACACCTCAGCTATCATCCTATATTTGAAAGTTTAATTTGATTACTGCGTTTATGAAATTTCCGAACGCACCCATTACTTGCGTCACTTCTCACCTCACGTCTTTGTCAATAATGTCAATTGTCAATGTTAACCATAAAATGAAACTGACGCTGTCATTTGAACGATTGAAATTCACCATTGAAAAGTTTTACTAAGAATCAGCTTTGTCTGAAAAGTGTGCTTGTTCTCCTAAATCTGAATTTTATAATAACCGGAAAGGTTTATGTTTATGTCAACCTGTATAATCTTGACGAGTAAGTTCTTGAAAATGTCACAGTGTTGTAGTATTTTATTTCATGTTTTCGTGTTCATGTTTCATGTTTTCATATTTTCTCCATTTTACAGAGCTCCTGAAGATGCCCTAACAAGGCGAAACATGTAGAGCAAATTTTATCAATAAAGATCCATTTACGTACGATTGACTCCTTCATTTACCATAGTATTCAAAATGGATTATGGCCACTTGGTTAGTAGTTTATTATACAAAAATGGATAGTGTATTAAAATTGCGATGAATTGAATATTAATATTCTGTCTTATATGTTGAATGTCGTTATTCACTGTATAAATGAAATTTTTGATGAGTATCCGAGTAGCGAGGAGGATGAAGAAAATACAATAGTAGAAGTAATACAAAATTCCCGAGAAACCCCACTACGAGTGCAGAATTATTTTGAAAATATCATTCCTAATATAAGTGATGAACAATTCAGGGAACATTTCAGATTGAAAAGAATTTCATGACCTCTATTCGAAATGGAAAGTGTAGCCATTTTCATTAAATATAATATACGAGCACTATAACGATCCTATCAATAAGTTTACTTATACACAAATGCAACAGAAAGAAGCTTCATCCCCAACTTTAAAGTACTTTCGTAATTGGGAATTCCCTTAGACTAGTGAAGGAACTTTCTATTATAGTCTAAGGCCTAAGGGAATTTCAATTTGAAATTTTCGTCACTGCGCCGGACGAGCATATCTTTCCGATGTATTTTGCAAGATGCAAAGTTTAACACCCGGGCAAACGTTCCGATTCATTACGAACGGGGGTATTTTATATCCGACGTCGATTCCGAACGGCCAGGGTGCACTCCGAGCGACGTCTGACGATGATTCTGAACTCACTCCAGGGTTGTCGTACATACACGATACACCCTACCTACCTAAGTAGAGCGTACCGTAGCATATATAGATATTAGCTTTCTGTACAATATAGATACATTATTTTAGTCAAGGTTTTGGTTAGGTTTAGTTAGGTTCTTCTCTACAATATCAATGAAAAAACACAAACGCGCCGCCCGAAACCAGACTGTACTTTCTCTCGTTGTTTCTAGATTAGACTGTACTGTGTCTGTCTATTTTAGAAACATTTTCTTTGAAAAGTGCCGCGCGTTCCTTTGATAAAGCCATCTTTTGCTGCAAGCAGTGTTATTTTATTACGTAATACATTTTTGTGGTTTAGTTACCTACCTACTTATTAAAAATTCCCTCACATTATTCCGCACATATGCCTCCGATGGCAAATCTTTTTTGGCAAATATTTGTTTCAAATTTCGCACAGTTTGCGTTGGCGCGTTGGCCACTTCGGAAATATTTTTTTAATAATTCCCAGCTTTTCTCAAGCGAATGGCGACCTATTTCGTAAATGTCAGACTTATTACCATAGATAAATGAGCCGCTCAGTGCACACATCGATTAACTCCACTTTTTGAAAAATATTAAATTTAAGTGTCAAAGCCCTTCGTATAGTCATAACTTTTTGTATTTATAATAACTTTCCTGAATAATAAAGATTAGCACCGTTAAATGGCAAAATTTTTTTGGCCATTGAATAATAAGTAATTTATTTCAGAAGCCATTTCGATTAACTCCATAATCTAATGTAAACCGTTTCAGTAACGCTGTATCTGTTCTGGCCGTGCATCGACGCTTATTTATTTTTAAACAGCCGAAAATGCTCCCTCCCTGTTAATAATTATCGTAACAAAATCACATCGGTAACCAGATAAAAAGAAGTGCAATGCTAACGGTAGTTTGCTGAATCATCTCAAAGAATAATGCCGCTAGCATAAAGCTGCTATGAATTAATTACAAAAATTATATTATAACAGAACTGCCAACATCAATTTTTATGGAAAAGCTGTGATAAAATTGTATGATAACTAACTTTTTTTGTAATAAAAAACTAAAAAATGTAAAAGCTAAATTTAACTCCATTACTTTTTTCAGTTGCCAAATCGATTAACTCTAACAGTCACATAGAAACTGTAACATTACCGAGGATTGTTTGTTGGCTATTCTTTTTTATTAATTTTATATACCGTTAGATGAAAGCTTTATCTGCAATTCTGCATTCTACATTATTTATTTGAATTCATATTATCACAGGAATTTTAAGAAACAATATACATTACATCATCGCGTTTCTCAACTTTTCGTATTATGGAGTTAATCGATGTGTGCACTGAACGGCTCAAATAAAAGTATATAGATCGGCAACTCTAGCAGATTTTTGTGAATGCGCAAATGAACGCGACACTAGCGGTTGATGTTGTAGTGAAGCGAACTAAAAGGGCAGGGGAGGTAGAAATTGTGGTGGGGGTAAAAGAGGGGGTATTGGCGGGCTATTCGAAATTGAGAAATTTTAATCGCATTTTTCGCTGAAATTGGACTGATAGAAACCAAGTCATTTCCAACCTGATTTGAATCAAGTTGGAAATGAAAGAGTTTCTATCAATTCAAATTCAGAGAAAATGCAATTAAAATTATATTTTATCGTGAAAAGAAGACAAATTAAAGCTATATTCTGAATTTTATTAACATTAGCGTAATTTCTGGGCTTACAATCAATTACAATGCGATTATAGCAAAATAAATTGAAAATATGGATAAAACACAATTAATTCAAAACATAGTGAACGTTATCGATTCCAAAAATTATGTGTGATATTTTCATTAAGACATGGTTATATTACAATTAATAAGATAAGAAAAATAATTTGGCATCTACAAACATACTAGAAAAAATTCATTTAACAAAATAATTATGTTTTCTTAATTAATCGAACACAGTTTCAAGGATATTATAAAGAGACCAAAAACCTGGTACTTGAAACACGAAGTGTTAATAATCAATTTTACCTCAGAGAATTAGAATTGTGAAGAATTCACATATAAATAAGGAAAAAAATTAAATCAACGAAAACAAATATTGGTAGGCCTGAGATCATACAATACGATTACAGCAAATAAATAGTGAAAATTTTTTTGGCAAAGTATGTATACGAAAGCTTCGTTCAAGCTTGAGAAATTTCAAAATTTCTTCGATGAGCCAAAACAGTTTCACTTCTTAAATAATACATAATTAATATTATAGACAAATTGCTACAACAATATCAATGGCATAAAATTTCAACATACTTCTTACTACCAGATCTTCCACAGGAGACAGCTGACCTACTGCCTCGGTTTCTATTTCCAAAGTACCTGGCTCTTCCACACTGGGTATTTCTATCTCTGAGGCCACTATAATGAGAAATCGAAATATGAATAGTGAAAATTTTATTGGCAAAGTATGTATACGAAAGCTTTGTGCAAGCTTGAGAAATTTCAAAATTTCAGGCTAAAATAGCTTCACTTTTTAAATAAGGCATAATACTAAACTTATTTGGTGGTACTTCTTCTTCCATTAAGTCAATTGATTCCAGTCCCCCTGATTCGACTGCCATCTCATAGTCTACATAAAAAAGTTAAATTAGTGCATTTCTTGGACATGCTAAAATAGATCTTAAATGTAACAAGTATAATGTAAAACTTACTTGGTGATGCTTCTTCCATATAAGAAACCCTAGGTTCCAATATTTGTTCAGTGGCTTCTGAAAAGAGTAGACTTATGAAATATTGTGTACGTTTCACGAATCCATATTAATTCATCTATAAAAGATTCTCAAATAATGTCTTGTTTATAATATAGCCAAGTAAGACTTTTATGTATGAAAATTGCAATTAATAAAACAAGAAACAAACCTGAGTTTCTATCAGCAAGATTTAGAAATAATGAGGGTTCAGCATCTAGTTTAAGGATACTTCCTGCTTTGTTATTAGCAGGAATATAATCGTCAGGCGTAAAATGCTTATCACAAACCCTGTAATTGTCATAAAGTTCTCTTGAAGATTTTGCCTTCAAGTCTTCTCTCCCAATTTTTGTTAACCACTTCTCCAATACCTAAAAAGTTTTAAATATAAATATACGAGGATAAATAATTTGTAATCATTTGTTACACTCACCTCTCTACTTTGTGGAAATCTACGGAAATGGTATCCACGCATTTTACCATATTCGGTTGAACATCTTTTAACACAACAATTGAAACCCATTTTAAAATTCACGATTCGATACTGAAAGTCCAAAAGATTCACTCTACAATATCGCCAAAGCCAGAAAGAACGGAAATTTGAGAGAGTCCGTAATTATAGCCATGCGACGAATTATTGAAAATGACTTTTATTGTCCATGCTTTCTTTTCTTGTCCGCCATTACGGTAGGAAATTCCCAGAAATTCCTTCGATCCCTTCCACAATTTTCATTCTATTTTCTGATTGGTCGATCCAGATTGACAATCGTGTAGTGAATCCAACTTGACCAAAATAAGCCCAAAACGAGGTACAGTCGTTTTGAACTGACTTTCCACCCCCTGCTTATTACTGAATATGTGACATTTCTCCGATCACAGTTGACGTCTCCAATGTAAAATGATCGTTAGTTCGAATTCTAAACGCTAGATGGGACACGCTTTAGTAATAAAATCGTGATCAGCATAAAAAAATGTTTACAGAGAAAGGGAACGGCAACATCAACGACAAGAATTATGGGGACGAGTGGAAAACCTGGCAGCGTCAAGACCCGAATATGAACAGCTGAAGAACGAGATGGAAAACTTGAGCCTTAACAACGTGATTACCAGTCCGGATCAAGACGACGAAGTGCATCTGGAGAATATCGAACAGGAAGCCATAGACGTAAGTGTTTCTTCCGCATTCGCATTCTCGTAACCATTTTTATCCGGTTATTCAGGTGAAAAAGGGCGGTCGTAACCTGACCAGACCGCTGGTGCGTCGCAAATCCGAACTGCCGGTGGACCAAACCACCATGAAAGCGCTGAACGATCACAAAAGGGCCGACGAATATTTGACGACTCCACCCGACGTGAACAAGTGCTAGTTTATGATTTCTTGGCTGGTTTCAGTTAATCATCATTGTAGCCTATCGGCACTCGGTGCCAATGTTGAACATATATATATATTATACATATATTTATATTATCCATTCTTGTTTTTCCTTCGTTGTTGATTTGTGGTGAAGTCCTTACGCATGAGTCCAATCATTCCTGTGTTGCGATCATTTCGAAATTGAAAATTCCTACCATTCGATAGATTCATAGTTGAACTTGTGATTGAAAGAATGAATATTAAGTATTATTAAAACGGTAGTCGCGATTATTTTTCCAAGTGCCACATTTTATTTTAGAAGAAACGTTTTTTTCCGATCATTGTTTGTTTTCACTCGATGTAAAATAGAATGACTTTTCATTTTATATTTTTAGATATGTTGTATTCGAGACATTTACTTTTGTTTGACAATATATTATTAGTCCAATGAAATTCCTGTCTTTTATTTTTTTCCTTCTTTCAAATCTTGGAGGTAGTGAAATGGTTACAGGCCAATCGAAGAGTCCTTGGCCTACTACACCCTCCTTTCCAAAAATGACCGAACAAATTTGCATGCTCCAACAAGTTGTCAAACGACTTCTCCATGTCGCCTCCAATGAGTGTCTGTCGGGGTGGATCAAATTCTTTGTGGATAATTCTTTTTGAATCGTAAAAACAACTCGACATAACCTGAAATTATGACTTCTCCAGGCGACTTTTTTTGGGTGTTCCCTACCACGTCTCGTCGCCAGTTACAATCGATTTCAAGGAGTTTTGATCGTTCTGTTCACTTTTAACGGTTTCTTTGGAATGCTCAATTCGAACAACTATTTGGTCTTTGGTAAGTTTGTGTAGTACAATCCGCGAATTAACCTTCTTAAGGCCCAAAACTTCAGTCAAAATGGGGTATGTGGTTATTTAAGGAATGACTAATTCTATTTCAATACTTTCACCGATGATTTTTGTTATTTTTGATGAATTCACGCACTATTTCGATATTTTCTTCCCATAATCCACTCGTAAACTTGCATACGGGATAGACCATTATCAATTTATGAATTTTTCAGTCGTATAATTTTGATTTTATATTGGCCTATATCGTGTTAGGAAATAGATATTATAGTGTTTTTTTCATATTTGTGGGGTGCGAAATCCTTTTTTATATTTCAATTTTGTCACATTAACAAAAGTAGCTTCACTCAAAATGCTGAAATTCACAAAATAATGATTCGACAGCTGTCAAATTTATACACTCACGTAATCTAACCCAAAAACGTGGATTTAACATTAGTAGCGCCATCTGTGTTAGGCTGAAGACCTTTCTATGGACCTAATGGTGTTGTTGCTCAATTAAGCACATAATAATTCTTTCCACTGGATCAATTTCGCACTAAAAGTCTATCGAATGGAGGAATGAGATGAAAACTTGTTTTTAGCATCCAAGGGTTGGTATTAAAATTTCTAGATATGCTATTTCTATTTTTTCAACGAGCCTTAAGTCTCTGAATAGATTGATCCTTAACTTTGATATTTATATTGGAAATATTTATAAAACGTTAGTAATTACAGTTTTTAGTCAGAGGCCTTCGAATAAAGTTTAGTGGTGTTTTTGTAAGTAAGTAGCCTTTCATAAACCAGATAATGTTAGATGTAGCCTTTTATATTGATATGATCGGTTATAGATCTAGCCAGTTTGGGACTGTAAATTTTATTTTGTAATTAGACGCGGTAGCTTCTAATAATGAACATATTATTCTCTCAGTATATTTCAAATATGAAAAATTAACCACAAGAAAGTTGGGGAGCTCCAAAAATCGTTGAAAACCTCTTGTAACGATGCACAGGGCGATTCACGCAAGTGTTATACTCTGAACCTCTTTTTAAGCAATTCTATATATTTGTTGATATTTCAGAATACACTGATTTCAACAAACTGTATTAAATGGTCCATCATGAATTATGTGAGGTAAAATTTTGGAATGAATTTCCTTTAAAATATTTTTTCATTAGCTAAAATCAAAAAAACCAGACGTATTTCGGAAAATTTCAAAATTAAATTAATCCTGGTTCTTCCATGTATTTTGTCACAAATGCCAAAAAAATTCTTCCTGTATTATCTAAATGGACCATTCAATATAGATCATCGAAATCATTTATCATTATTTTCAAAAATTCACAGATTGTCCCATAAAAAATCATCTAGTACGTACTAGACTTGCGCGAATCAGCCTGTACATTTGAATACCACACACCTAAATTCAAAAGTTGACTTGTCTCATCGCGTTTTTCATAATTTTCAAAAATTACGATATGAAGAAATTTATTTCATGAATGGTCTCTATATTAGTTCTTTGAACATTTTTGAAAATGTTTTTCAGAGTATACCAATAACCGATTATGTTAATTTGTAATTAGTAAACAACTCAACGTATTATCGTTGAATAAATCAAGGGCAGCGCTGGAGCAACCTGCAGTTTTGTACTTTATTGAAAATTCAAAAACCATATTAAAAAATATGTGAAGAAGGAACTGAAACGTAAATTAATAAGCATTCTACAGTGTGTGTTCTCCTTATTGAATTGGTGTGATATATTTCAATGATGGCTGAAAGAGGTGTATTGATCTTCGGAAGGAAAAACAAAATAAAAAATTGATAAAGGATGTTACATACCATCCTTCTTTGTAATATTTAAAAAACAAGCATTTATTTGTGTATTACCAAGCTGCATTTTTGAACAATGGATTGGTGCTCAATGTATATTTGTAGTCTTTCACTTACATAATTTTAGTGAATAAAAAATTCCAATGCTTTTAATCTGTAAGGTTGAATGTTTTGCGATATTAAAGCTGATGACTTTTTGATAGTAAAATCAAATGTTTTGAAAAAACCTTATGTTTCTGGTTCACTATGATATGTATTATATTTTATGAATTCTTTATTTTCATTTTTTTTTTTTGAATATTTAACTACGTTTATTTGAGTTGGCGATGCATTACGAAATGAAATAAACTGTGTGTGTTGATCTTAAAATTTTCAAAAATGGATTATCATAAAATGAATTATCACTACCTCGTTGGATTTCGAAATGCTCCAGATGTTTGAATAAATCAAAATTTGTACTCTTGAGTTATTGTTCAGCTGGATTTTTATTTTACATTTACTGATTGAAGTGAATAAGAATTCAAATTATTGTTCATGCTCTGATGTATTTTCAAACCTGTAATTATGTATTATGACAAATCTGTATCCAAAATTACGAGATAATATTGAACCGAAAAAATCAAATTTTTTCTTCTATTTAAAGTACCAAATTTATATTGAGTAATGAAGTGATGAATAATGGAAGACTAAGCAACATTTATAAATAATTGTGTATATACCAAAGTACATTTAATATTAAGAGACTGTGTTTTGTAACGGTATTTTTTTAAATGTACAGCTTTGCTTCCTTTAAATTTTCGAAAATAAACATACACTATTAGGATTATATTGTTGTTACTTTCATAAAGATTTTTGTTGTTTGTTGGTATTTATTTCACCTTGCATTTCTGAATGAAGAAAAAAATCTAGTTGAATTCATTTGCAGGAGATCTTATACAGTGGGAAAACCATTTATGGAACAAAATTCTTTACATCATTATTTTATAATTTGCTTTATTGAACAAATTGTTGAAACAAGACAACTTTTTAATCCAGGAGTGCTTTATTTAAAGAATAATTTGAATTTACTGGGCGATTCGTGCAAATCTGCTATACTCGGTGCTTGTTTTTAGAGTAGACACAGGGCCGGATTAACCATGGGGGGGCCCTAGGCAGTGCAATTTTCGGGACCCCTTTTCAACCATCCTCAGATTTTATCAAGTTGATTAGTGGATAGGGGTAACATACATACCTTATATACAGGTTATCCCATCGGGAATGCTCATTAGAATTTTCAATTTTTTCAAATGGAAACAGTAGTTTTTTTCATTCAAATAAAGATTTGCAATAAAAAAATAAGTGGAATATTACAAGAATTTTCTATATCTAAAATGCACCATTTTCAAGATATTCAGGAATAACTGTTAGCTACGAGCATAATAAAACAGTGAATAACTTGAAAACGGTTGAAGATGGCTATAGGGAATGATACATAACATGAATGTGGAATTCGAAGATATATCCGAAAAAGTCGTAATATACAGGGTGTTCCATTATAAATAAGAAATTTGATACCATTTCCGGTGCAACCGGAAGTCACTGAAATTTAAAAATTTCATGAATATGTCTTATTGACTTATATCTTCACAAAAAATTTGGAAGTATTCGAATTAATGTTAGTCATAAATTTCTGATGGACATTCCCGGTGGGACACCCTGTATACATCAATATTATCATTTCTCTGATTTCTTACTCACATAAATTTTATGTTTCGACTATCAGAAAAGTTTTAAATGGATAGGTTATAAGATATGATTAAGGTTTTTATTCGTGTAGTGTGTATGATGTAATATGGATACAGACATACAGTAAGAATAAAAAAGAAAGTACTATCTAATTTCAGCTTTAATCAAGAGTATATAGTTTCCACTTTGGCGTTTTCACTTTAACTATGTTATTAAGTGCAAAAAAATTAATAAGGAGATAAGTAATTGTTTCATTGATTATGATTTATGATCAATTTTGAAATCAACTCTGCTAACTTTTTAGGATACAAAATCATTCACCACATCTTGAAAATTGATCTTTTCCAAAATATCATTTCCGATCGCCATTGTCGATAAAGAATTCAAACGCTTCTGAGTCATTGATGAACGAATACAATTTTGTATTAATTTTAAGAAGTTCCGTTTCCCTCTTGTATTTGATATCATTGAACTTCTATATATTTGTAATGCTATCATTACGTTAGGGAAAGTTGATTGAACCATAATATCAAATATTAATTTGTATGATTCTTCGGCAGGCATAATTTTATCGTTTCCCGTACTCCCAGCATCGTTTACTTGCAATACGAAATATTTGAATTGCACCATCTCGTTCTTAAGCTTGGGCTCAATGTCATCAGAATAGTATTTCCTGAATTTTTTAGAAGCACTTTTGATTTCTTCGTTGGTTCTTTTCAAGAAATCTGTAAGAAATCCGGGTAATTTTGCATATGGCAATGTCGCCTTCGATGGTTGCGCGAATGATTGTGTTAGTTTTACGAGGCGCCGTTGAGCAGAGGAATGCTTGATATCAGGTCTGTACTGAGTGCGAATTAATTTGATGTGTCGATTTCTATGAAAAATTCAATTTCAATTTTTTCGGAAACTATTCATTTGTGTGTGATGATTTTGATACAGTAGTATGAAAACATCATGTAGAATCGATTGCAAGTATAAAAATTTGTATATCTATGTCGGGTCCCTAAACTGCAAATTAACCGAAATCCGAACAGACAATCAATATCTCTATAAGATTCTATTCGACGCATCAATTCTGAATAAAGCATATCTACTACAGGTAAATATGTTTCCAACTTAAACTTATCATTTCCTCTGTTCCCAATTTCTTCTGCTGATCCTTTATCTTGCTGCCTCTTTCTTTCTCGAAAACGCTGATTTCATCACTATAAATCAAAAAATTTCATAACGATTAACAATAAGACCTGTCTGACACTTGTGTATTATGTAGTGTGCCTATACGATTATTTATAGCATACGCTAAAAAGACTTGCTTTTATTTATTAACCTTTGAAAAGCTGAGGGTGCATTACATAAACCAAATGGTAGGCGAAGAAACTCATATTGTCCATCAGGAGTTATAAATGCAGTTTTTTCTATCGAATCTTTTGCTAATAGAATTTGGTAATAACCTTGTGTTATAGTTATTATGGGATATTGGATATTTACAAGGCTAATGAGCCGCCAAGGATTGAAGTTGATATTATTTTTGACATTTATTGTATTTATGTGTGTTTCTCAAATATTGGTCGGTGATTTACCAGTCTTGTGTAAGCGTGAATAACCGCTGACGAATTCGTCGTTGAAGTTGATATCCTTATTGACATTTATTGTATTTATGCCTGTTTTTCAAATATTGGTCGGTGATTTATCAATCTTATGGAAGCGTGAATAACCGCTGACGAATTAGTCGATATGTGTAGAAAGGGAACGAGTTTTCATTATTATGTTCCGAAGCTCTGTAGCGAAAACCTCGGAGTACTGAGAGAATAAAGGTTTTGCTCACAAAAGTAGTTTTATTACAACCAAGTTGTAACAATTGTTTCATATCTAGACTACAGAAATATTTATTCCCGCCTAATTTGTTAATAAGATCTCAATATTAGGTAGTGGGTATCGGTCCTTTACAGTAATGGCATTTAGTTTTCTATAATCAATACAGAGCCTATAATCCCCGTTTGGTTTTTTAATTAAAATTGCAGGGCTAGCATATGATGAATTTGAGGATTGTATAATACCTGCAGTTAATAATTCATTTACTTTCTCTCTCATGATTGTTTTTTCTCTTTCTGATAATCTATATGGTTTGTAGTAAATTGTTTGTTTAGAATTCAAAGTTATTGAAAATTCAGAATTGTTTATAGCACCTAGTTCTGTAGGAGATTGTGCAAAGCATGATTGTTTTGAATTGAGTAATTGAAATAATTTATTTAAATTTTCTTCGGTTATATCTCCGTATCGTATCAAAGAGGACTGAATGCTATTTAAACCTTTGACTTGAATCTCATTAATACATTTTGATAAAGTAACATGATTGTGCTTTATTTCTAACACCAAACCTGGTTGGTTTATTACAGGTTGTCCTAGAATAATATCGATATCATTCATTGGTGTATCGACTATTAATATTTCTGTAAAAATTTGTATTTCATTTATTGAAACATTAGTTTTAATTGTACCTTCTGGGACAACAAATGATCCGCCAAAACCTTTAATGACCGTGTTAGAGGGCATTAATTTTAAGTTTGTTTTCTTTAAAACCTTCTTATTTGCTACATTCATTGTACTTCCTGTATCTATATACCCTCTAAACGGAAATTCATTAATTATTACTGTTACTTTATATAAATCATTTTGTACTTGCCCTAAAGCATTAACTTCCTCAATGTCTTTTTTCTCAAACCAACATTCGTCTTTGCGGTGTCCCGCTTTCTTGCAAACATCGCATCGCTTCAAATCCGTCCGTTGATTTTGCCCAGCTTTTCGCCTGAAACAATCCTTGGTGGCGTGGTTTGTAAGCCGGCATACTGAGCATCGTTCTGGTCTTCCTTGTTTCGAAGTAGACGGTTTATTGTGGCTCCAGCAGTCCTTTGCAAAATGTCCTGGTTTTCCACAAGCGTAGCACTCAATTTTGGGTTTTTTTCTGAACTGGTGTTGCATCGCTTCTTTTTGAGGACTTTGATAGTTGTCCATAGGGGCGATGAAACCTGCATGCAACTCGTCTGGAGTGGCACATTGAAATGCACGGGCGTTTGGTTGAAGTTCTTGAGGAAGTCCTCGAATAAGGCACGATATGGTGGCTTCGTTATCTAGTCGGCACTGTTGGATGAGGTTCAACTTGGCATGATAGTAGTGTGTCATGCTTTCATCGGGGCTCTTTTTCCGTGCAACCAGTTCTTCCAATATAGTGGCGTAATCAACACATCTGGGAAATGCTCTGGATAAAGCTGTTTTCCACTCTGCCCAAGTTTTATTGTAATCGTCCAAACGAAAAAACCACTCGCGTGCAGGACCCTTTAATTTCATTTGCATATATGTGGATTTTTCATAGTCGTTCCATCCATGTATCAACGAGAGCTGATCAATTTTGTTTAGCCATGAGACAACAGTGTGATGGCGATCATCAGGATCAAAGGGTGGTATTATATCACCTTTAATTGTTGGCTTTCCGGTGCTAATATCCCTAGGAGCGGCGTCATTTTGATTGATGTTCAAATCCCCTAAATTTTCTGAGATCGATGAGACTCTTTCAATTGCATCGAATTTTCTTTTTAGGGCCGACGTGATTCGTTTTTCTATGTGCTGTTCGATCAAATCATCATATACTCGATTTTGACGCACCTCCACTTCACTCACTTCTTCCAAATCACTCATTTTATTTCGTCAAAAATTACTTTAAGCCACGAAAACGAAAAAAAAAACTGTTCTGTCAATCCCACTTCTGAATTGTTACAACTTGGTTGTAATAAAACTACTTTTGTGAGCAAAACCTTTATTCTCTCGGTACTCCGAGGTTTTCGCTACAGAGCTTCGGAACATAATAATGAAAACTCGTTCCCTTTCTACACATATCGACTAATTCGTCAGCGGTTATTCACCCTTCCATAAGATTGATAAATCACCGACCAATATTTGAAAAACAGGCATAAATACAATAAATGTCAATAAGGATATCAACTTCAACGACGAATTCGTCAGCGGTTATTCACGCTTACACAAGACTCGTAAATCACCGACCAATATTTGAGAAACACACATAAATACAATAAATGTCAAAAATAATATCAACTTCAATCCTTGGCGGCTCATTAGCCTTGTAAATATCCAATATCCCATAATAACTATAACACAACAGAAAATTAGATTATCTTACTTTGATTAGGATGAAAACCTGCAAGATATGAAGTAAAGATTACTGTGAATAAATTAATGTAGTGAAGATAATATTTTTTGTAGTTGAATTGTAATATTATAAATTATTATATAGATAATGATTATTTGAACACTTGAGTATAAATAACTATTTTATTCTATAAACAGGAAAGTATCTGCAGATGTTGAATTATCATGTAACTTGATTCTGGCAAAATTTTAGCTTGTATCGTTGCAAGGTCTTTTAATTATCAAGGGTATTATATATGAAAAAGTATATGCTATCCACGCTATTTTTTTTTTCATATATAGTAAAGCTTTGTAGGATTGAAGATTCCATTTAGAGTATAGGGAAGGTCACATGGTCATTTTTGTGGATGTAGATTATCGAAATAATAAGAGGAAATTGCAAAGCGATGGAATCTTGATCAACTGTTCTGCTTGATTATGGGTAGAATGTGATGACGTAAACTGCCAAAGGCAGACTTCTTAGTCTGGAGCCATGAGTCTAATGGCGAAAGAAAGATTTTTCCCTTTTTTAAGATCACAATCATTTCACAGGGTCCTTGCTATGTTTCTTTCTGAAATGACAACTGAAATAACCTGAATGAATTATTATCTGCAAATCCAAGGACTTTAAATTATGAAAATTAGGTATGTGAGTAACTTCAAATCCAGGTAAATGGATTTTTCATGCATATTGAGAATTTGTATGATTCAAGAGTTCATTTGATATGTAAGGAAGTTAAATGTAAATAATGAAATATTACCTTCAGTTTTACAGAATATAAGAGGTCATATTTATCCTTGCAGGTTCATTTTTTTAGAAACCTTAGATAGTAATATAGTTAGTTATAATGACCTTCAATTTTTCTAATATAAGAGACAATATTAATCCTTGGATCTGAAAAAACTTGATGGAAAGTATCTGATGGTGAAAGAAGGATTTTTTGATCAGAAGGCATGATGAATTTTACAGGATCGTTTCTTCGTGGAGTGAAAATTGAAATGTACAACCCGAATAAAATATTATCTGCTATCTGCAAAAAATTTATTTGAATTAGTTTATTGTTTGGTTACGATTACAATCATAAATAAATAAAAGTATGATTACAATACATAAGATTAGAATGTCAACGACAATTGTAATTTAGAGTAGGAATCGACAGGGGTGAAATGAATTGGCTAGGGATTGTAAAACTGATTCTATGCTGGGTAAATTTTTGAATTTCTTAAATACACATCGTAGACTGTTAAACTATAAGAGAATACCTCACCAGGGTTCTTACGAATCGTATGAATTGAAGAATTTTCAAAATATTATACGGAGTATAGATTAAAATTGTAATTGAAAATATGTGACAATGTTCTGTGAACGTCGGACGTGACTGATGATCGGGAAATTTGTGTTTGAGCCGAAGTAAGCTATTTTCAGCAATTAATTTAAAATATTTTTACTTGCGATTGGAAGATATGAATAGCCTTATCCAAAGGTCTGATTCTCGGGGAAGACACATATGAAAACGGCTTTACCTGATCGCGTCAGTGGTAAAAGCCTTTTTCAATTTTACCTGACCATCTTTCGCGAAAAACCGGGAAATCGGTGTTTTAGATAATTTTTTTGAAAATGTTAGCGTGGTCGTAAGGGCATGTGAAATGCACCTAACGAAAGTCCGTCTTATGAACTTTACGGTGCTCGCTTCGCTCGCGAGATAGCCTTCCCCTTTCTACCTTGAAATATCGCATTTCTGAACCCATCGCCGACCCAAAGAAAGTTTTTCGATCTCCTTCTGTGGATTACCACAGAAATATTCCTTATTGTTTTTAATATATTGGGACTAGTAAGCCAGGAGATCCATAGGCCCGTAGATCTATAGGCCAGTAGATCCATAAGCCAGTAGTTCAATAAGCCCATAGATCAATATAGACCATAGATCAATGAAGCGCACAGAAACACGAAATACAGCAAAGAAACCCGTTGAAGGCAAAGAAACTCGAAAGAACGCTAAGCAATACGGAAGAAAGCAAAGAAACACAAAAGAACGCGAAGAAACACGAAAAAAACACGAAAGAACGCCAGTAGATCTATGGACCAATAGATCCATAAGCCAGTAGATCCTTAGGCGAGTAGATCCATAAGCTAGTTGTTCCATGTGCCAGTAGAACCATTGGCAGGTAGCTCAATGTAGCCCATAGATCAATGAAGCTCGCGAATACACGAAACTCAGCAAAAAACACAAGAAACGTAAAAAATCGAAGAGTGCTACGAAACAGTAAAGAAACCATAAAACCTCATAGGAACGTGAAAAAGTTCAAAAGAACATATTAAACCCCGAAGGAACGTAAAAAATCTGAAAGCACGCAAAATATTCCAAAAAAAAAACGCAAAAAAAACCCGAAAGCACGCAAACAATCCCGAAGAAACTCAAAAAGCCCGATGGACGGTAAGAAACCTGAAAGCACGCAAAAAATCTCGAAGAAACTTAACAAACCCTGAAAGAACTCGAAAAATCCCGAGGGAACGCAAAAAATCTGAACGCACACAAAAAAGTCTGAAGAAACTCAACAAAACCTGCAGAAACGCAGAGAAATCTCTAAAAAACGCGAATAAAACCGAAAAAAGTCTAGTATCCACAGAGAGCTATGCTCATAACAAATAATTCAACAAATACTCTTTAGAGTAATGAAAAATTTCGACAGCAATATTTTCTTGCTGAAGAGAATTGAGCGATAGCAAGAGTTCAGTAATTTTTACAGAAAAAAAAAAACAATGAATCACTGTGTTGCTAAAAAAAAATTGTTATTTCAATTTGCCACAACATTTCTAAGAAGCGAGAATGAAAAAAGCAAATAATATTAACTACGTTTTAATTACTAAGGGTTTCCGCAACTTTACCATAAAATCTGCCATTTGGAGGAGTAAGAATTGAAATTCGTGATAATAAACAGAACATTTTTCGAGAAAACCCGTTTCTCAGATAGAAAATTGTAATTGCCAGAAAAAAAAACAAAAATATTCTTCCTAACCCCTGTATATTCACACGGAACGCGACTTGCATAAACTTAACCGTGCATTCTCTTAAATTCGCTTCACTTATCGTTGAAGAATGGATCATATGTGCAGTAGTTCCTACGCAGCATGACGTCACGTAGACAGATGCAGATTTCCCTCCTTTGTTAGAACTTACTTAGCAGTTATTCGTAGATGAGATAAGAGATATAAGTATTCGTGTAAATGTTGAATATACAATAATCCTTCAATTAAACATAAAGTGTTATCTATATAGTGTTTTATTCATAGTGAATCCAGTTCATAAATATACATAATAAACTCAATATTCTAACGTGGTGGAGGTGCCTTGGGCAAGAGAGAATTAAGATAAACCGGTGTGAAAAGCAAGTAGAAAAATATGTCGATAGAAATTAATTAAGGCCAATAATATTGCATGCTAGAAGTTTTAATGTCCAGTAAAACCATTGAGTGTATTAATTAAGTAAGAAAGTCGTTAAAGTAGATAAAGGAGATAAAAGTAGATGAAAAAAAGGGACAAAAAAAGCACAGAACAAACCTGCTGCTAAATTAAGGTAAAAAAATTGGTATTTAGATAATATAAGTCGAATGTTGGTTAAAGGTGAAAACGTAGTTGAAAATGTAATAAGTAAAGTAGTTCTAAGGAGAAAGTATTAACTCAAATGGTAGTAAGTTGGTAAATTAAATGTACATGTACTTATCAAAAAATAAGTAGATATCCTAAGTAGCATTAAGCAGTGTTTGAATAAAGTAGGTTTTAAAAGAAAGTATTAAATTTGAATGAATCAAAGGAATTAAAAAACCATCAAATTAAAATCATTTTGTTGAAGTTTGAATAAGTAGTAATATCTTTCAAAAATAGAAAGTATTAAGTTTGGATGTATTAAAGGAATGAATAAAAACCATCAAATTAAAATCATTTTGTTGAAGTTTGAATAAGTAGTAATATCTTTCAAAAACAGAAAGTATTAAGTTTGGATGAATTCAAGGAATTAAAAACCATCTAATTAAAACCATTTTATTGAAGTTGGAATAAGTAGTAATATCTTTCAGAAAATGGAACCTGATAAATCAGATAATATGCAGCAAGAAGTGGAAAAGTTGCAATCACAAATAAAAGAAAAGAAGTTATAGAAAATTTCCTCATGGCTATTGATAACAGCTATCCTGAGCTAATCAGAAAATATGATGCATCAGGTGAAAAACTGTCTTTTGATGAGCTAAAATCTCTATTAATAAATGAAGAAGGAAGAGAAAAAGAAACGAAAGAAAGAGCTAATGAAGGTCAAGCTCTGAATGCAGACATAAAAAGAAAGAAAGTGGATGTCAGTTCAACAAACAAAAGTAGAGTATGCTACAAGTGTGGCAAACCAAATCACTTCAGCAGAGAGTGCAAAAACACTAAACAGATTTGTTATAATTGTCGAGAGCTGACTGACAACCACGAAGCAGCTACATGTCCTAAACCAGCATACCGTGGTAGAAATAAAGTAGGCTATCGTGGTGGTAGAGGAAGAGCTGCTTATTCAAGAGGAGGAAGAGGTGCATACAGAGGAACAATTACAAAAGATATTCAAATAAATATAAATAAAAACCATATAAAGTTGCAAAATGAAAATACAAAAGATATCATTAAAACTGGTAAATATGATGGTAAATTTTGGTGGTTAAATTTTGACCTAGTCAATCCAAAAATAACGAATAAAGGAGGAATAGAAGGCTTTCATCAGAACGTAGAAGATAAAACAAAAACAGTAAAGGTTATTGAGAAGGAAGGGAGTATTGAAAGTATCAACACATGCAACACTGTAGATGAAAATGTAGTAGAAAATGAAATAGAATATGAAGAAATTGGTAATGAAGATAATGTAGAAAATGAAATAACATATGAAGAAATGGATGAAACGAACTCAGAAAGGCAAATTTCATATGAAGAAATAAATGAGACAGATACTTTACAGAAGTATTTGAAAACTGTGAGTGAAATGGAATTAAATGACATTCAACAATTAAATAGTAGAAAAGTAGAAAGTTTGAAAAATGACATTGGTTTGTTATGGCACTATAGATTGGGGCATGTGTCTAAAAGTTATTTAGAGAAGGCAGCAAAGTTGATCCCAGAACTAAAAGGTGTAAAATTCACAAAAGCAATCACTGATTGTGAAGTCTGTGCCAAAGCAAAAATTACTCGACAACCTAGTAATACAAAAAGGTATCAATACAATGAGCCACTCAAACTTGTTCATACAGATGTCATGGGACCCATATCACCATGTACATATAAATATGGCTCAAGATATATAATAACATTTGTGGGCGATTGTACCAGATATGCTTGGGCATATCCAATGGTAGATAAGAAAGAAGTACATATTGCTCTTAGCAAAATGATGGAGAATGCTAGACTTTTTAAAGGGTGAGAATGTAAAAATAACGTTTTTAAGGCTAGATAGATAACGGTACAGAATATTGTACTGAAAACATGAAGGAATTTCTCCGGAAAGAGAAAATTGTGCTGGAACTCACTCCACCATATACTCCAAATCTTAATGGTACAGCTGAAAGGTTCAACCGAGAACTACAAGAAAAAAATAAGAAGTGTAATCATAGATTCTGGATTTCCACAGCAACTATGGGCTCATGCTCTACAGTTTATTTTAAGTATATATAACAGAACACCTAAAAGTAGAATCAATTTCAAAATACCTTTTGAAATGATTACAGGTAAAGGATGTACCATAAAATACTTTAGAAGATTTGGAAGTGTGGGATTTGTTCTAGACCCAACAATAAAAAAAAAAAATTCTCAGAAAGAGGAAACAGAGCTTTCCTAATAGCATGTGGAGACACATATTATACCCTTATTGAACCAGAAAGTGGAAAATTAATTAAAAGTAAACATGTAAGGTTCATTGAGTCTAAAACGTATGGGGATATTTTAATAAAGACAATAAGCAGAATGTAATCAAAGATCCACAAGTCGATGTAAATGAAATAGGATCGGACTTCTTTCACCGAAGATCTGCATCCAAAAAGAATTACAGAAAAAGTAGTGTGAATGATATTAGAGAATCATTTACTGCTCTAATAGGTGAAAGTATGGAACATATAAGTGGCAATGTTTCTGAAGTTGATGAACCTCTGAACTATGTTCAAGCCATTGACAGTAAAGAAAGAAAAGAACGAATGGTTGTCAGCAATAGAATCTGAGTATAATTCTCATAAGAGAAATGGAACCTGGTCATTGATTGAACGAAATCAAGTACCCAAAAATCAGTCTATAATGACTACAAGGTGGATATTCAAAAAGAAAGAAGAACCTAATAATGAGATACGGTACAAAGCTCGACTGGTAATAAGAGGCTATGCTGACACAAATGATTATGATGTAGGAGAAGTTTATGCTCCTGTGGCAAGACTGTCAGATGTAAGATCTCTTTTAATAATTGCAAATAAATATGATTTAGAATTACATCAGCTAGATGTGAAAACAGCCTTTTAAACGGAGTGCTAGAAAAGGAGGTATTCATGGAAATACCCGAGGGATATGAAGGAGGAGATGATCTCAGACAAAAACATGTCTGTAGGTTAGAAAAAGCGTTATATGGATTAAAAGTAAGTCCAAAAAGATGGTATGAGAGGTTCCAAATGACAATGAGTAAATTACATTTGGAAAAATATCCTCTACAATCATGTTTATTTATATGGAGGAAAAAGGGAAAATTTGTTATTTTGTTATTGTATGTGGATGATATTTTAATTGCCAGTAACTGTAAAAATAAACTTAATCAAATTAAAAATGACCTGCAAAAGAATTTGAAATGACTTACTTGGGATGTCCTGAAAATTTTCTGGGCATAGAAATAAAAAGAGATAGAGAACGCAGAACTATATATTTACATCAAAAAAGGTTTATTATAAAAATGTTGAAAAATTTTAATATGCTCGCTAGTAAACCAGTCAGTACCCCAATGGTGACCAGAGAAACAGAACAGAAGGGAGGAATGGAAAGTGAACATTTGTCCAAAAAGGAATTTCCTTTCAGAGAAGCAATAGGAAGTTTACTATACCTATCAAGTGGAACTAGGCCTGACATAACATACGCTGTTAATGTGTTAAGCAGGAAACAAAATAATTACACCTTTGAAGATTGGATGAAAGTTAAAAGAATATTCAGATATTTGAAAGGAACCATAAACTTTGGCTTAGAGTACAGAGGTATAGGAAGAAACTTAGAATGCTATGTAGATGCATCTTTGGGGACTGGTGATCTGAATGGAAGATCAACAAGTGGAATATTAATAAAACTGTTTGATGATGTAATTTTCTGGCGAACTAAGAAACAAACCCATGTAGCTTTATCATCTGCAGAAGCAGAATATATTGCCATGTCATTGGGGTGTAGAGAAGTAGTTAGTATTAGAGAAATGTGTAAGCGTTTTATTCAGATGGATATTATTCCAATAATGTATGAAGACAATAGAGCTGCAATTAATATTGCAAAGTCAGAGGATTCTCAAACATTGAAACATATAGTGAAGTTGTGTTTTCACTATATTAGATTTGAGGTATCAAAAAGAAACATAATTATTAAGTGGGTCAGTACTAAGAATCAATTAGCAGATGCTTTGACAAAACCCTAGGCAATCTTAAATTTAATGAATTCAAAAATGTAGTCTTGAAGGAAACTAATTCTGAATGATTTTTTCTAGCAGAAAATGAAGATAGCTTTGAATAAACAAAGGACATGGGAAATGAAGTTATTTTTAAGGAGCAATGTAGATTTCTATTACTTAATAATGCAAAGTGGATAATGTTGATTTATAATAATGAAAATATGTTGTTCATTAACAATTAAGAAGATAATGTTGTTAAAGAAGGTTTATTTTATTTATAAAGAAGATAATGTTGTTAAAGAAGGTTTATTTTATTTATAAAGAAGATAATGTTGTTAAAGAAGGTTTATTTTATTTATAAAGAAGATAATGTTGTTAAAAAGAAGGTTTATTTTATTTATAAAGAAGATAATGTTGTTAAAGAAGGTTTATTTTATTTATAAAGAAGATAATGTTGTTAAAGAAGGTTTACTTTATTTATAAAGAAGATAATGTTGTTAAAGAAGGTTTATTTTATTTATAAAGAAGATAATGTTGTTAAAGAAGGTTTATTTTATTTATAAAGAAGATAATGTTGTTAAAGAAGGTTTATTTTATTTATAAAGAAGATAATGTTGTTAAAGAAGGTTTATTTTATTTATAAAGAAGATAATGTTGTTAAAGAAGGTTTATTTTATTTATAAAGAAGATAATGTTGTTAAAGAAGGTTTATTTTGTTAATAAAGAAGATAATGCAGTTAATGTGTTTTTTTAGATAACACAAGGTAAAGTATTTTATGTAGAATTATTTAAGTTGAAGGAATAAAGGAGGTGATGAAACAATATAAGACTCTTATCAAAAGTAAGTTTATTATTTGACAATAAGTAGGTATTTTAAAAGGAAGCATGGAAAGTGATTCGTCAGCAATATTTGAACTGAAGATTCAAATATCACCGACGAGAAGGGAGCGTTGAAGAATGGATCATATGTGCAGTAGTTCCTACGCAGCATGACGTCACGTAGACAGATGCAGATTTCCCTCCTTTGTTAGAACTTACTTAGCAGTTATTCGTAGATATGATAAGAGATATAAGTATTCGAGTAAATGTTGATTATACAATAATCCTTCAATTAAACATAAAGTGTTATCTATATAGTGTTTTATTCATAGTGAATCCAGTTCATAAATATACATAATAAACTCAATATTCTAACGCTTATAGCAAGGGATATAGATAATTACTCTCTTCTATGGCGTGATATGTCATCAGTATCAAAACAATGATCGCTTTTGACAGATTCTATAAAATCGATTTCTTAAGGAAAAGAAGATTCGATCGGTAGAAGGCATAGTGAGTGGTGGTTTTCCATTTCCCCTGTGTTTTCTGTTAATCCTAGGTGGTGAGTTTATCTTTCATACCTGCTGACGTAGTTATTATTGGCTTCTCATCTACTTTTTCATATTGACATCGTACATAGATATAAGGTAATCTTGGAGTGAAATTTTTTTTTTTTTTGCTGTTTTTTTTTTAATTAGAAGTGTTTATCTCTTTATACTTGGGTTTTATCTGACGGGTGGATGTGTTTTTTTTTTCTTTCTAGCAATTAACTTGTTGTTATGAGTACAGTTAGCCCCGGGGTGCCCCCCCCGGGTTTTGAAGTTATTAAGTATTAGATCACAACAGGCATCTGATAGAATTTTGAGATTATCTAACAACAACAGGCTTGATCTTTTCACTGTTAAAGATGACTTAAAAAGTGTCCTTAATGATCCCGACAAAATTATTGATGCTAAGGTACGTGAAGAATGTACTGAATTTCTTAATCTTTTACAGGAGAAATTTGAAGCCATTTTGAATGATAAACTGTCTTATAATAAATATAGGAGCTCCGATAGAGGTCCTTTTCTTGTCCATGTTGAGTCAAGGGAGAAAAATATTGGCAATCTGAACCCCATCAGCTTGGGTAAACTTTTGTACAATTGTCATAATTATTCTAATTATAAGATCACGAAAATTACTAGAAAGGGTCTTAAACGAGTTGGCTTGATTTTTGATAGTTTCGATAGGGCTAATTACTTCGTGTCTAATAATGCACTTGATAAGAACAAGTATAGTGTTTATATCCCTTCTAGGATGGTTTCCACAATGGGTGTAGTTCGGGACATTGGCCTTGACATTGGTGAGGAGGACGTAGTGGAGTTTGGGGCAGGATCTAATCCTGATTGTAAGGTGTTGAAAATGCGAAGATTGAATAGAAGGGTAAGAAATGATGAGGGTATAACATATATGCCCACAACTACCTGCGTCATATCATTTGAAGGTAATATTTTACCTAAAGAATTAACTCTTTTTAACACTATTACCCCCGTTTCTATGTACATCCAACCGGTTATCCAATGTATGAATTGCCTTCGTTATGGGCATGTCAAAAATCTATGCAGAGGATCTTTTCGCTGTCACAAATGGGGTGGCTCTCATTCAGGGGATGAACATTGTAATAAGCCAATAAATTGTGTGTTTTGCAATGAAGATCATTGTTCGAATGACAGGTCATGTAAGGCATATAGTCGCCAAAGGAGTATAAAGGAGTCTATGGCTATGTATAACATTTCATTCTTCGAAGCCAATAAAAATTCAAAAGAACCTTTTCCCCAGAGTTCTTTGGCTTTCCCAAGCTTAAGGGCTTCTCCTCAAAACTCTCAACCAGCATTCCCAAGTAGCCAACAGTCATATTCCTCCATAGCTAGGTCCACTCCATCTCGCACCTATACACAAAAGGCGAGCAGCTCTAATGGTCAGAAGAGAAAAGTACCTCCCTCTAGACAAGGTTATGATAGGAAAGCACATGATAGTTGTCTTTTTACCTACAAACCTTCATATAGTGATCTCAGCTTTCCCTCTTCTCTTCCTCTCCCCCTCTCACCTATAGAGGATACTAATCCCAGCAAAAAATGGGTCGTATCGGCAGAAGTTTATCGCAACGCAAATGATTCCCCAAAAAGTACAAATATCTCTAAAGGTCAATTTACGCAAATTATTGTAGAAACAGAGGAGACAGAAGTAACTATGGAGGAGGTCTTTCCTCCTCTGTAACCTTTTGTCACCTCTGCTCCTACTTATTTTTTTTTACTTCTTATGTTGGTACAAACACAAGGTAATTTGTGTATTCTTCATTGGAACATTAGATCAGTTAACTCCAATTATAACAATTCAAAGATTCTACTAAATGATTTTGATCCTGATGTTGTAGCTCTCTCTGAGACGTTCTTGAAATTCGAGAGCAATTTTTCATTATCAGGGTATAGAATTATTCGCGAGGAAAGGAATGATGGCTTTGGGGGTATTGCATTGGCAATCAAAGCTCATATTCCTGTTCAACCTATGACCATTAACTCATCTCTACTTCCCCATAATTGTCAAGTTTTAGGCGCTTGCCTAGGTGGCAATGTCTCTGTGATTCTGTCCTACCTTCCTCCCAAGGTCAGTATTCCAAGCTCTGTGTGGGATGTATTTGATCAGGCCTGTTCTGGTAAACGTACGATATGGGTTGGGGATTTAAACACCCAACACACTTCTTGGGATCAGGTTTTTGTAACTCAAAAGGTATAAGCTTCTTCAATTTTTTATTGCATAGTGACCTCGTCCTTCTGAATGGGACTACTCCAACAAGAGTTTCAAGACCGGGTACTCTTCCTAGTGCCCCTGATATGACAGTTGCTACTGCCGATATTGCCAGTCACTGCTCCTGGTCTGTGCATTGCGATACAGGCTTTAGTGACCATTTTCCTACCATTGTCACGGTCAATGATCCCTCATTAGTCTTTCCTAAAACCATTATTAGTGGTTCTCATAAGTATGTTATTAAAAAGGCAGATTGGAATAGGTATCAAACTAATCTGATTATATCCCCTAGGAGGAATGCTATTGACTCGGCCGAACATCTTATTGAGGCAATGACTGAGAGTGCTGATGATGCAATCCCTCATTCTAAGGGTATATCCTCAGGGAAATATAGAATTGTCTGGTGGAATGAGGTTATCGAAGATGTTGTTAAGTTGAGAAGAGAAGCCCTTGTTCAATATCTTGCTCATCCGTCTATGGAGAACTGGATTGAGGCTAAGAGGTTGAAAGCCTTAGCTCGCAATAAAATAAGGTATTTTAAGAGAGAATCCTTCAGATCATTTTGTCAGGGACTGGACTTTTCCTCTTCCCAGAAGTCCTGGAAGCAAATTGGGAAGTTTTCTGGTAAGACCAACCATTGCAATATGTCACCTCCTATACCTGATAGTCTTTCGTGTAGTCTATTGGGTAAATCCAGTGGTAGCTGTTGTTTCAATGTCCCATATCAGGGTGCTCTTCCTCCTGACAAGTTTACTATTGGCGAACTGGACCTAATACTCAAATTTTCGAAAAATTCAGCTCCCGGCCTTGACGGCTTGGGTTATCCTATGTACGCTAACCTTCCTAGTTCTTACAAGTCAAGGTTGCTGGTTATTTTCAATGAGATTCTGGAAACAGGTTCAATCCCCAAGGCACTCACAAGCTATAGAATAATTCTCATCCTAAAGCCAGGTAAACAGCCTCTTCTAGCTAGTAGTTATCGTCCCATTTCTTTAGCTCCCTGCATTACAAAAATTTTTGAAAAGATGATAAAGGTTAGAATTGAACCAATAATAGAGAAGAGATTGGGGAATGCAAATGTTTTTGGATTCAGGAGAGGCAGATCCGTCAATGATGCCATCACGCTATTTACGACCCATGTTTATAGAGCTTTTGCAGGCGGAAATTATGTCATGGCAGCGTTCCTGGATATTAAATCAGCCTATGATAATGTTTTGCTGGATGTCCTCATTAATGACATGTTGGCCTTCGGCGTCCAACCGTGTTTTGCAGAGGTCATATCTAGACTTTTTGGGAGTAGGGAGTTGTTCATTAACAGCGCTGTCTCAGGTAATTTACTAGGCCCACATAGACCGGGTAAAGGCCTTCCCCAGGGTTCAGTACTTAGTCCATTGTTGTTCAACCTCTATGCTTTCCTGCCTGACTACCTATTTATTGACGGTGTCCTTTATATTCAGTATGCGGATGACCTGGTTGTTCTTTTGATTGGTAAAAATCTGGAATATATGAGATTTTCCCTCAATGCTGTTCTTAATCGTCTGGCAGCATGGTTAAAGGATCGTAATTTATATATATCCCCTGACAAATCCTCTGCCATGATACTGGCTAAATCGAGATTGCCATTAGATCCAGCTAATTTGGAACTGGGGTCATCTGTGATCCCATGGAAGACTACTGTTAAATATCTGGGTGTAGTTATAGACCGTAAACTTAAGTGGAGGTCCCAGGTCGATGCTGCGTCCTCGAAGGCTATGAGGGCTCTTAACATCCTAAAATCTGTTTCAGGTATTTATTGGGGAGCTCATCCCAATAATCTTTTGCTCCTCTATAAGGCATTGGTTCGTCCCCATCTTGATTATGCCTCGCTGACATTTGGAAGATGTGCCAAGGCTACTCTGTCCAAATTAGACCGTGTCCAATTTGCTTCCTTAAGATTGGTCCTAGGCATGATGAGGTCAACGCCAACGAATATCCTGCTTTCGGAGTCTGCAGAGACCCCTCTTAACATAAGAAGAAAATGGCTGGCTTTAAAATACATCTCGAAAGTCCTACGATTTGAAGACCACCCTCTGTTGGACTTACTTGACGGCGTGAATCAACTTGGTGGTCTGTGGTACAATGATTCGACCCCCCCTTACATAGAGGCCTTCTTAGAGTTGGCCCCTAAAAAAGCAAGTTTATGGAGAGCAAGGTGTCTTCCGTATTTTGAGATGTCAACCCCTATGAGGACTTGCATTGTCCCGGTGTACTTGTCTGGTTTGCCTAAGAGTTCCATTGCCAATAATTCTGACTTCATGGAGCTGGTTGAGAGTAAGTTTCCTGGCCATGCTCTTTTGTTTACAGATGCATCTGTGGGCAGCTCGCTAGTGGGCTATGGTGTTTACTGTCCATCCCTTTCAGTGAACATTTCAGGTAGGCTTCCAGACCACTGGTCTATTTTTCTAGCGGAGATGCATGCTATTAGTGTTGCAGTTGATGTTGTCATTGCAAATAGGATTGGCAGAGCCTTAATTGTGAGTGATTCTCTTAGCTGCTTACAATTTATAAAATCAAGGAAGTTCACCTCCAGCATAGACGTTAATATGGTGGATACGATTGAAAAGTTTATGGTTGCAAAGGACAATTATTTGAAGATTTCATGTCTGTGGGTACCGAGCCATTCCCATATTGTTGGTAATGATAAAGCCGATCAGTTGGCAAATGAGGGTAGATCGATAGCGGTGCCCCAGTTAATTCAGGCGGGGCCGGAGTCACTTTGGCCACTTCTCAAAAGAGATCTTAGGACGAAGTGGTGCTCACTTTTTGAAAGGTTGGGCGCTGTTAAGGGTAGGACATATGCCCAGATGGTTGGTTTCTCCCCATACAATGAGCAATGGTTCCGAGGAGTGGATAAATCAAGAAAATTCATATCAACTATTTGCAGGCTTCGCTCTGGCCATTGCTGTTCTCCTGAGCACTTATTTAGATTGAGGATTGTTGAGTCTCCCTTGTGCGTCTGCGGTGAGGTCTCAAGCTATTTGCATGTGTTTTTTGATTGCCCTAATTTTACCTCCCAATCTAAGATACTTTATGACAGACTTTCCAAGATGAGCTTCAGCTTTTCCATTAATATATACCAGGTTTTATTTTCGGAAAATTTGACTGCCTATGAAGCAATTTTTACTTTTCTATCCACTAGTCAGATGAAAATTTGAGAGTAACACTTTGTTTGATGTATACCGGCTTAAATATTGTCAGCATGTTTGATGTCCCTTTGTGTGTATCCATTTGTTTGCAATCCATCACCTATCACTGCTTTTCATTGAAAATGATTTTTACACAAGTTGAGATAATTAAATACTATTTTATATGGGTTGATATAGGTTCATCCTAGACTCCCCAGTCCCAGGAATCAACCCATTGGAAGCATAAAGCTGGTCCGTTCCTGTTTGGTGTATAATACTGATATTGGGTACATAGCATCACTGCTGAGCCCAGCTACTTCCCCGGTTGTTGCAAGGGGACTGCTTGTATACCGGTGATTGGCAATTAGAAGAAGAAGAAGAAGGAAAAGAATTAAATAGTTTTTGAATGTACGGAATAATGATGATTATTTTCATCAGTTGTTCTCGTATGCATAGGGAACAGGTAAGCTTTATTTTTATCTAATGCTAACATATTCAAAATGTATGTTTTAGACCAAAGGAATTGAAGAACTGTCTTTGTGTTGTGACTCTTAAGGAGAAATGATCCTTCGTGACTTTCAAGGAAACTTACCATACCTTCACTAATTATAAGTAGTCTCTGGGATACTGCCATGAAATTTCATTCATTTGAAATAATGGAAGTAGATGCAAAAAAAACAATGATTTTGATATATCAATAGAAAATTAGATTATCTTACTTTGATTAGGATGAAAACCTGCAAGATATGAAGTAAAGATTACTGTGAATAAATTAATGTAGTGAAAAAAATATTTTTTGTAGTTGAATTGTAATATTATAAATTATTATATAGATAATGATTATTTGAAGACTTGAGTATAAATAACTATTTTATTCTATAAACAGGAAAGTATCTGCAGATGTTGAATTAGCATGTAACTTGATTCTGACAAAATTTTAGCTTGTATCGTTGCAAGGTCTTTTAATTATCAAGGGTATTAATATATGAAAAAGTATATGCTATCCACGCTATTTTTTTTTTTTCATATATAGTAAAGCTTTGTAGGATTGAAGATTCCATTTAGAGTATAGGGAAGGTCACATGGTAATTTTTGTGGATGTAGATTATCGAAATAATAAGAGGAAATTGCAAAGCGATGGAATCTTGATCAACTGTTCTGCTTGATTATGGGTAGAATGTGATGACGTAAACTGCCAAAGGCAGACTTCTTAGTCTGGAGCCATGAGTCTAATGGCGAAAGAAAGATTTTTCCCTTTTTTAAGATCACAATCATTTCACAGGGTCCTTGCTATGTTTCTTTCTGAAATGACAACTGAAATAACCTGAATGAATTATTATCTGCAAATCCAAGGACTTAAAATTATGAAAATTAGGTATGTGAGTAACTTCAAATCCAGGTAAATGGATTTTTCATGCATATTGAGGATTTGTATGATTTGAGAGTTCATTTAATATGTAAGGAAGTTAAATGTAAATAATGAAATATTACCTTCAGTTTTACAGAATATTAGAGGTCATATTTATCCTTGTAGGTTCGTTTTTTTAGAAACCTTAGATAGTAATATAGTTAGTTACAATGACCTTCAGTTTTACAAATATTAGAGACAATATTGATCCTTGGATCTGTAAAAACTTGATGGAAAGTATCTGATGGTGAAAGAAGGATTATTTGATCAGAAGGCATGATGAATTTTACAGGATCGTTCCTATGTTTCTTCGTGGAGTGAAATGTACAACCCGAATAAAATATTATCTGCTATCTGCAAAATATCCATTTGGATTAGTTTATTGTTTGGTTGCGATTACAATCATACATAAATAAAAGTATGATTACAATACATAAGATTAGAATGTCAACGACAATTGTAATTTAGAGTAGGAATCGACAGGGGTGAAATGAATTGGCTAGGGATTGTAAAACTGATTCTATGCTGGGTAAATTTTTGAATTTCTTAAATACACATCGTAGACTGTTAAAATATAAGAGAATACCTCACCAGGGTTCTTACGAATCGTGTGAATTGAAGAATTTTCAAAATATTATACGGAGTATGGATTAAAATTGTAATTGAAAATATGTGACAATGTTCTGTGAACGTCGGACGTGACTGATGATCTGGAAATTTGTGTTTGAGCCGAAGTAAGCTATTTTCAGCAATTAATTTAAAATATTTTTACTTGCGATTGGAATATATGAATAGCCCTATCCAAAGGTCCGATTCTCGGGGAAGACACATATGAAAACGGCTTTTCCTGATCGCGTCAGTGGAAAAAGCCTTTTTCAATTTTACCGGACCATCTTTCGCGAAAAACCAGGAAATCGGTGTTTTAAATAATTTTTTTGAAAATGTTAGCGTGGTCGTAAAGGCATGTGAAATGCACCTAACGAAAGTCCGTCTCGTGAACTTTACGGTGCTCGCTTCGCTCGCGAGATCGCCTTCCCCTTTCTACCTCGAAATATCGCATTTCTGAACCCCTCGCCGACCCAAAGTTTTTCGATCTCCTTCTGTGGATTACCACAGAAATATTCCTTATTGTTTTTAATATATTGGGACTAGTAAGCCAGTGGATCTATAGGCCCGTAGATCTTTAGGCCAGTAGATCCATAAGCCAGTAGTTCAATAAGCCCATAGATCAATATAAACCATAGATCAATGAAGCTCACAGAAACACGAAACAGAGCAGAGAAACCCGTTGAAAGCAAAGAAACTCGAAAGGAAACGAAAGAACGCGAAAAAACACGAAAGAACGTGAGAAAAAATTTAAAAACCTAAAGAACGCAAAAAGCCCAAAGGAATGCAAAAATACCCGAAGGAACGCAAAAAAACCGTTGAGAGCGAAAAAACATGAAAGAACTGGAAGAAACACAAATATACACGAAGAAACGTGAAAAAACGCGATTGAACGCAAAAAACACAAAAGAACGCGAGAAAACACGAGAGGAATCGAAGAAACACGAAAGAACGCGAAGGAACGTGAAGAAATACGATAGATCGCAAAAATCCCGAAGGAACCCGAAAAACCCGTTGAAAGAGAAAAAACATGAAAGAACTGGAAGAAACACGAAGATACGCGAAAAAACACGAAAGAACGCGAAAAAACACAAAAGAACGCGAAAAAACACGAAAGGACCCGAAGAAACACTAAAGAATGCGAAGAAACGCCAAGAAACATGAAAGATCGCAAAGGAACCCGAAAAAAACCGAAGGAACGCAAAAAAACCCCGTTGAAAGCGAAAAAAACATGAACGAAACACGAAAGAACGCAAAAAATTCAAAGGAACCCAAAAAAACCCGAAGGAGCACAAAAAAACGAAAGCGCGCAAAAAAACTCGATAGAAAGCTAAATACCACGAAGGAGCACAAAGAAACCAAAAGAGCGCCAAAAATCCTTGTATATTAATCGATAGTAAATTCATTGTAAATTGCACACCCTGTATGACATTTTATTGAAATTAGCTCCCGTACGCGGAAAAACATGAAAACTTGAAAAAACTCTGGTGAAATTCAGCGCTACGAATGCGCAACTCAGATGTGACACCCTGTGTATGAATCGAAAATATTTCATCGAATTGAGAAGCCGTAAGCAGAAACAGCCGAAATAACTCGGTGGAAGGTAGCTGTTAGAAATAGGCAACGCATATGAGATACCCTGTATATAATTGATTCGCAGTGGGTGCTTTTTCCACCAAAAAATAAAATCAAAAGAATATCGTTTTAACTCCATCGATTAGCGCTTGGTTAATTTTACAAAGGTAAAATAAAAATTTTTCGATAAAGGTGTCTAAAGGTGTAACCATGAACAGAGTGCCTCGCCGATTACTTCGAATTTCGTTCCATTCGTACACGCATAAACTAAGTTTTACGTCTAAAATATGACATATGAATCTACATAAGATTAGAATGTCAACGACAATTGTCATTTACGCCCGGTTTCACAAAGTATAGTTAACCTGTCGGTAATTTGACCAAATACTTTCTAGTTAACTAATAGTAAATTGTGAAAACGTTTCACAACAATTAGTAACGGTGTTGGTCAAATTACCATGGGTTAACTTAGGTTGGCAATGGTTGACATTTTTCAAACCATAGAACCATATTATTTACCAGTTATTTATTCGGAAGAAAAGGGAAAAAGTAGAAAATACCTCATAAAGGTATTTCAAGCGATGAACCAAGAGTAACCAGGTTATGATTTTGGTCCATCTAGCGGTTATTGCTGGTTCTTCTTGGTTATTCCTTCGAAATCCAGAAAGAATAACCAGAAATTATCGCTTGAATGTTCGGGTTTGGTTATCCGTGCTGTCATTCTTTTGCTTCGCTTTATTTATTTATGGGTAGAACTTTACCTTATCCCCAGTGGGAAACGTTTTTCTGTTTGAATTCATGATCTGACATTTCGACAGAAATTGTGAGGTTATATTTATCTCGCAAGAATTTAAATTATACTCGCAAGGTTAAAATTTTGCTGTGATTTATCGTACATTTTCTTTGTGATGACAATCGGAAATTCATTGATGGAAAGATATTCATCACTACTATGTTTCATTTCTTGAATTTATGTGTTTATGTCAACGGAATGAATGGAAATAGATGTACAATGGGTTGTTTACTATAACGCAAAATAGTGAATACTTTTTTCAAGGATGAATTGTGAAGGAAAATCGGATTTGCGATGCTATAGTCGCAAAATCGGCTGCGACCTCTAAAGAAATCTTTGGTTGGCCACCAAGTCGCCTCAATCTTTTGTGTGTGTGTACCATCTGCCGCTGAAATTGATGCCTCGTAATACTGACTAAACCAATCATACTTTGAAAGACTACAAATTCGTCTTTTATACTTATTTCATTCATTCGTCCAAACGAAATATAACACAGAGAGACCGAGAATAGAAGCTATTAGGTCAGGGAAGACGATAACCCAACATGTTGATTTCGATTTTTAAAAATAATTAATTTCTCCGGAACAAGACAGTTATCAGAGACAAAATTGTACTAATCGATTGAATATTGTGGACTGAATCTTTAAAAAAATTCACATAAGTTTTCATCACTGGGGTCATTCTAAAGTTACATCCCATCAAGGAAAATTCGAATTTTCGAAAATTAATTTCTTCAGGATGGTTATCAGAAAAAAGTTTGCACCAATCGATTCGCTATTAGGGACTGAATCTTTAAAAAATATCCACAAGCGTTTGTACCAATCTATTAATCATTGCCAATTTAATTGAAATAAAATATGATACGTATTTTTCATTATATTGCAAAGGGAAAATGGGAAATATACAATAGACAATATTTATTCTTCATTGATCCTAAAAAATTCCATTCTCGATTAATAGAGATGCTCACTATTTGAATAAGCTCTTGCTTAATTATCCTTAATTATCTTCTATTAAAATATGTTATAATGTTCAATATAATGCTATTCATTCTTCTTTAGTACTCGACACATCTGTTCTTCCTCAACTTTTTAATCTAGGCAACCCAAAATACCTTATTTTCGATGTAATATTGTTATAAATGAAAATTTGAGGATATTATACTACGTTATTCTTCCGAATGTTATTTTTGGTGTTAAATTCAGGTATAAAAACTGAAATCAACAATGTTTCTAATTCATTGGATAAGCGAAAATAAACACATTTCTATGACATCTTTCCATTTTTCTGCAGCAATGTCAAAAGTCAACAGAAAATTCTCATCTGTGGGCGCCCACTGGGGATAAGGTAAAGTCCAGCCGCAATATTTTATTAGCCAATATATCCTTATAATGGAATTACTGAAACTACAATAAATTTAACAAGGAAAAAATACTAAATTAGACTCATATAACATGTAAAAAATGATCATAAAAAATTATTTTGTGAGTACCTAACTAGGAATGAAGAAAATGACAAGAAATGATTAAAATGAAAAATATCAATATTAACAGCTAGTAAAACGAAGAAAATTAAATCTATTTTTCCATTATTTCGAGATTATACTTGATGAAAATTTGAAACAAACACAAAAAGGCAATGTAAGAACTTCTTAATCTCTTAACTTTAGGAACAGCAATGACAAATCTCATGATGGTTTTAACAAACAATATTTTGAATTTGTAAATTTCAGTTTATTCCAATTTAAAAAAAAAAGAGTTATTTGGTCACTTCTACTGGTTCTTCTTTCAATTTAATGATCTACCTTAAAATTTCTCCTCATTGCTACCATATTGTGCATTCTCAGAACACCCAAACTATTGATACGATGCTTTGCAGATACTGAGTATTGCACACATGACATAAATTTGAAGCAACTTTTCATAGTTTCATTAACAGAATTCTCAAAGGATTTTTATTGATGTGGCTTTAATTTTTAGGTTTTTCTTGTAATTTTCAAATTATTATCAATATAGATTGCTTCACACAAATGACATTTTCTCTTCGAGCCTTTTATTTCTTCTCTTATAGAGTTATCCTGAAATTTGAAATGGAATTTAATATTATCTTTATAACAAATTCAATAAGAATAGATGGTTTTCCCGTGTTACTTCAACATACTTTCAGTTGATGACTGGTTAAGTTTCTCTCTACATTCAATGTTTGCAGCTGCTGATAAAATTTTTGATTACTGCAGCTAACAAAATACACAAGGAATTCTATTTTTCTCTAATGAAAAGCAAATCTAATCTGTACATTCTACAATGCTTCTAATGGTTTCCAAATAATTTTTTTAACTAGGTGATTTATAGAAATGGAATTTTTCTCCATTGAATGTACAGTTTCTGCTTCCAATTTTATTTTTGAGTTTTCCTAAAATTTAAATTGTGATCAAATACCTACAGCCTTCAAAGTTAAAATTCAAGAAAATCATTGGATTTATAAGTTTCATTTCAACGCACCTTCAGTTGACAGACCAGTTGTATTACTGATCTGTAATTTACAATTTCCACATGATTTTCAGCAACATTATTCAGAAGCACATGATTATATTAAATCCTGAGCATTTTCTTCTTTCAAGAACTGTATTTCATAATTGTGTTTTCATTATGTTAAAAACACTTTTGATGAGTTCTTTCAATCCAAACAACACAACTTTTCAACCACGTTCTTTAAGTTTTCTTTTGAACCTGTGAATTTAGGAAGAGCGTATTATTTTTAATTTTATCTTAAATTGCCTTAGTTCCTACCTGGAGTTGAACTTCCATTTCATTAAATAGAATTCGTGTTGCTGTAGTTTGGATTATTAATTATCTCTGTGAAATATTCAATAGTCTTTCGGTTCTACCAAGATCAGTTTTTCAACTTCCAAATAATTCAAAGTCCTTGCTATTGTTTACTATTTTCATGTTTATACACATCTAACCCTACTTGCTCTAATAATTGATTTGACATTTCTCGATCAAATTGAGGTTAATTCATGACGTCACGGATCTATAACCCAAACCGCTTGAATGCAAAAGGTATGTACCACAAAAGACCAAAGATAACCGGTTACTCTTGGTTCGTCGCTTGAAATACCTTATAATATGAGTCTAATTTGGTATTTTTTCCTTGTTAAATTTATTGTAGTTTCAGTAATTCCATTATAAGGATATATTGGCTAATAAAAAATTGCTTATAAAAATGTCTTTTTGTTTATATAAGCTTCGGGAATGGGCCCTTTTTATCTGAATCAGATAACGTGTTATGCAGATAAACCACAGAACATCAAATATATAACCTACGAGCATAAATAAACGCGAATCAAAAGAATGACAGCAAAGATAACCAAACCCGAGCATTCAAGCGATAATTTCTGGTTATTCTTTCTGGATTTCGAAGGAAGAACCAGCAATAACCGCTAGATGGACCAAAATCATAACCTGGTTACTCTTGGTTCATCGCTTGAAATACCTTAATATCTATACATGTAAAAAAAAATGATCATAAAAAATTATTTTGTGAGTACCTAACTAGGAATGAAGAAAATGACAAGAAATGATTAAAATGAAAAATATCAATATTAACAGCTAGTAAAACGAAGAAAATTAAATCTATTTTTCCATTATTTCAAGATTATACTTGATGAAAATTTGAAACAAACACAAAAAGGCAATGAAAGAACTTCTTAATCTCTTAACTTTAGGAACAGCAATGACAAATCTCATGATGGTTTTAACAAACAATATTTTGAATTTGTAAATTTCAGTTTATTCCAATTAAAAAAAAAAGAGTTATTTGGTCACTTCTACTGGTTCTTCTTTCAATTTAATGATCTACCTTAAAATTTCTCCTCATTGCTACCATATTGTGCATTCTCAGAACATCAGAACACCCAAACTATTGATACGATGCTTTGCAGATACTGAGTATTGCACACATGACATAAATTAGAAGCAACTCTTCATAGTTTCATTAACAGAATTCTCAAAGGATTTTTATTGATGTGGCTTTAATTTTTATGTTTTTCTTGTAATTTTCAAATTATTATCAATATAGATTGCTTCACGCAAATGACAATTTTCTCTTCGAGCCTTTTATTTCTTCTCTTATAGAGTTATCCTGAAATTTGAAATAGAATTGAATATTATCTTTATAACAAATTCAATAAGAATAGATAGTTTTCCTGTGTTACTTCAACATACTTTCAGTTGATGACTGGTTAAGTTTCTCTCTACATTCAATGTTTGCAGCTGCTGATAAAATTTTTTATTACTGCAGCTAACAAAATACACAAGGAATTCTATTTTTCTCTAATGAAAAGCAAATCTAATCTGTACATTCTACAATGCTTCTAATGGTTTCCAAATCATTTTTTTACCTAGGTGATTTATAGAAATGGAATTTTTCTCCATTGAATGTACAGTTTCTGCTTCCAATTTTATTTTTGAGTTTTCCTAAAATTTAAATTGTGATCAAATACCTACAGCCTTCAAAGTTAAAATTCAAGAAAATCATTGGATTTATAAGTTTCATTTCAACGCACCTTCAGTTGACAGACCAGTTGTATTACTGAACTGTAATTTACGAGTTCCACATGATTTTCAGCAACATTATTGAGAAGCACATGATTATATTAGATCCTGAGTATTTCCTTCTTTCAAGAACTGTATTTCATAATTGCTCTGTTAAAGAAATTCTACATTCTGCTACATTGTGGTCCCATTTTTGATGAGTTCTTTCAATCCAAACAACACAACTTTTCACCCACGTTCGTTAAGTTTTCTTTTGAACCTGTGAATTTAGGAAGAGCGTATTATTTTTAATTTTATCTTAAATTGCCATAGTTCCTACCTGGAGTTGAACTTCCATTTCATTAAATAGAATTCGTGTTGCTGTAGTTTGGATTGTTAATTATCTCTGTGAAATATTCAATAGTCTTTCGGTTCTACCAAGATCAGTTTTTCAACTTCCAAATAATTCAAAGTGCTTGCTATTGTTTACTATTTTCATGTTTATACCATCTAACCCTACTTGCTCTAATAACCAGAATCGTAACTCTGCTCTCGAGCAGGGTTACGATTTTGGTTTGATTTGACATTTCTCGATCAAATTGAGGTTAATTCATGACGTCACGGATCTATAACCCAAACCACTTGAATGCAAAAGGTATTTACCACAAAAGACCAAAGATAACCGGTTACTCTTGGTTCATCGCTTGAAATACCTTATTGTGAAACCGGGCGTTAGAGTAGGAATCGACAGGGGTGAAATCAATTGGCTAGGGATTGTAAAACTGATTCTATGCTGGGTAAATTTTTGAATTTCTTAAATACACATCGTAGACTGTTAAACTATAAGAGAATACCTCACCAGGGTTCTTACGAATCGTATGAATTGAAGAATTTTCAAAATATTATACGGAGCATGGATTAAAATTGTAATTGAAAATATGTGACAATGTTCTGTGAACGTCGGACGTGACTGATGATCTGGAAATTTGTGTTTGAGCCGAAGTAAGCTATTTTCAGCAATTAATTTAAAATATTTTTACTTGCTATTGGAAGATATGAATAGCCTTATCCAAAGGTCCGATTCTCGGGGAAGACACATATGAAAACGTGTAAGGGTGGATACTTTCACAATGAATAAAGTGAGAATAGTCTTTATCTATTCGCATTCCCGACAGAACTGACTTCAGCACCGTTAGTAGAGACATGTACCAGTTGCGCTTGCGCATTAGGCCGAACATAATATTAGTTGTCATCAGGTTGTTTTATAGAAGTGGACTGGTCCCAAATCTACTTTGGCCAGCAGTTCTTACTTCAACACCCCTCCCAAACTGAGGACCTGACAACTAATCAACAGAAACCTGAAAGTTCCATTTAACTGACTTCGATAAACTAAGAAATATAGAATATATATAAAGTATACAATAAGGTATTTCAAGCGACGAACCAAGAGTAACCAGGTTATGATTTTGGTCCATCTAGCGGTTATTGCTGGTTCTTCTTGGTTATTCCTTCGAAATCCAGAAAGAATAACCAGAAATTATCGCTTGAATGCTCGGGTTTGGTTATCCGTGCTGTCATTCTTTTGCTTCGCTTTATTATTTATATGCTCATAGGTTATCTGCATAACACGTTATCTGAGCATTTATCTGATTCAGATAAAAAGGGCCCATTCCTGAAGCTTATATAAACAAAAAGACATTTTATAAGCAATATTTTATTAGCCAATATATCCTTATAATGGAATTACTGAAACTACAATAAATTTAACAAGGAAAAAATACTAAATTAGACTCATATAATATCTATACATGTAAAAAAATGATCATAAAAAATTATTTTGTGAGTACCCAACTAGGAATGAAGAAAATGACAAGAAATGATTAAAATGAAAAATATCAATATTAACAGCTAGTAAAACGAAGAAAATTAAATCTATTTTTCCATTATTTCGAGATTATACTTGATGAAAATTTGAAACAAACACAAAAAGGCAATGAAAGAACTTCTTAATCTCTTAACTTTAGGAACAGCAATGACAAATCTCATGATGGTTTTAACCAGTGGCGGCTCGTGACAATAGAGTATGGTGAGGCACATATGAAAAAAAATTTAATAATGTAATATATATATATAGGGCTTACGTGGCGAACAAAGTTTATATAGTGAACTATACTTCGTCAGTTGCATAATAAATATATTGAAAAAATTTTCTTCACTAATGCTTGGAATTTTTAATGAATCCACAAATTATTTATAGACATATCACTTTATTTTATTCAGCAAAAAAAGCCATTAATTTAATTGTCCCAATATGTTATGAGCTTATTTTTCGATATACTAAATTGCTCAAAAATATGAAAACCATTATTATGCAGCTGTACAGCAAGAACCAACGTGGAGGAGTAGAGCATTCCTGCCAGGTGTGGGATGGGAATGATGGGAATCGGAAATCGGATCAGATCAAGTTGGAAATTTTCAAAATAACGAAAAAAACTATTCTATTTCTATTTGACGCGAATTGTCTATTGCTGTGGCGATATTTTGTTTTTGCTTCCTCATAACGGTAAGCTTGCAATTAGATGAAATATGCTGAGCACTTTGATTGTGTAGCGATAGACCCCGAGATAAATTTTTCAAATCACTAAAACCACTTTTCGAATAAACTCTGTCGGAATTTCCATTAGTTTTTGAGAATAAAATACACGGCCAACAAAATATTTTTTTCAAAGTTATACTTCCAGTAAGCCAGTCGTACTTGTCATACCACGTATTTTGGAATCCCTGATTTGATTTACCGACCCCACCATTAGACTCTAGAGATTTACTCAAATCTGGAACAGGTCGCTTAACTTCCTTAATTAAATATAATTTATCATCATACGAATGAGTCGAAAAATGTTGCTTATTTATTAAAAAATTAACAATATCACAAGTAGGTACACCGAATATGTTCCTTAGGCAGTTCAAAAGATTTACTATTAATAGGTCCCGCTGAATCCATTTCGCGATCTGGTAGTCACTTTCGATAAAAAAGATTTATATTTCAGAAAAAATTCACCTGAAAAAGATTATAATCATACGCGATACACAGCAAACGCGATACCACTAAATAACGACAAAGTGAACTAACCCTATTTCCCTGTTTCGCGCTTCCCGATTAACTCGAATAGAAACCTGAGGCCAGCCTCTAATTCCTCGAGAAGCCGCCTTCAGAGCCGTAGATATGTTCTCATCGCTTCGACGCATATAACCCGCTGGACATTGCAGAAACGAAACGATCTCAGATCGGCTAAGATCGCGCAGAGGCTAGCCTCTGATTAATCCCAGAAAGGCTTTCCATTACGTTCTCGTAGGTCATCGAAGTAGATAACACGCTAATTCAGTCAAAGAAGCTTGCGTTAGGCATGCCTCCAACCGTTTATTCAAAGAGGATTTGATTTCTTATGAATATACAAGGAACGTGAGATTGGGAAAATATTGAGGAAAAAAGTGACGATGAAAGGGAATGAAGGAATATACGGTTCACAATTTTTTTGATGAGGCACTGCCTCACCTGCCTCATAGGACAAGCCGCCACTGGTTTTAACAAACAATATTTTGAATTTGTAAATTTCAGTTTATTCCAATTTAAAAAAACGAGTTATTTGGTCACTTCTACTGGTTCTTCTTTCAATTAAATGATCTACCTTAAAATTTCTCCTCATTGCTACCATATTGTGCATTCTCAGAACACCCAAACTATTGATACGATGCTTTGCAGATACTCAGTATTGCACACATGACATAAATTTGAAGCAACTTTTCATATTTTCATTAACAGAATTCTCAAAGGATTTTTATTGATGTGGCTTTAATTTTTAGGTTTTTCTTGTAATTTTCAAATTATTATCAATATAGATTGCTTCACATAAATGACATTTTCTCTTCAAGCCTTTTATTTCTTCTCTTATAGAGTTATCCTGAAATTTGAAATAGAATTGAATATTATCTTTATAACAAATTCAATAAGAATAGATGGTTTTCCTGTGTTACTTCAACATACTTTCAGTTGATGACTGGTTAAGTTTCTCTTTACATTCAATGTTTGCAGCTGCTGATAAAATTTTTGATTACTGCAGCTAACAAAATACACAAGGAATTCTATTTTTCGCTAATGAAAAGCAAATCTGATCTGTACATTCTACAATGCTTCTAATGGTTTCCAAATAATTTTTTTAACTAGGTGATTTATAGAAATGGAATTTTCTCCATTGAAGTTTCTGCTTCCAATTTTATTTTTGAGTTTTCCTAAAATTTAAATTGTGATCAAATACCTACAGCCTTCAAAGTTAAAATTCAAGAAAATCATTGGATTTATAAGTTTCATTTCAACGCACCTTCAGTTGACAGACCAGTTGTATTACTGAACTGTAATTTACGATTTCCACATGATTTTCAGCAACATTATTCAGAAGCACATGATTATATTAGATCCTGAGTATTTCCTTCTTTCAAGAACTGTATTTCATAATTGCTCTGTTTTTTATTATGTTAAAGAAACTCTACATTGTGGTCCCATTTTTGATGAGTTCTTTCCATCCAAACAACACAACTTTTCACCCACGTTCTTTAAGTTTTCTTTTGAACCTGTGAATTTAGGAAGAGCGTATTATTTTTAATTTTATCTTAAATTGCCTTAGTTCCTACCTGGAGTTGAACTTCCATTTCATTAAATAGAATTCGTGTTGCTGTAGTTTGGATTATTAATTATCTCTGTGAAATATTCAATAGTCTTTCGGTTCTACCAAGATCAGTTTTTCAACTTCCAAATAATTCAAAGTCCTTGCTATTGTTTACTATTTTCATGTTTATAGACATCTAACCCTACTTGCTCTAATAACAAAAATCGTAACCCTGCTCTCGAGCAGGGTTACGATTTTGGTTTGATTTGACATTTCTCGATCAAATTGAGGTTAATTCATGACGTCACGGATCTATAACCCAAACCGCTTGAATGCAAAAGGTATGTACCACAAAAGACCAAAGATAACCGGTTACTCTTGGTTCGTCGCTTGAAATACCTTAATATATAGTTTGTTTTTGAATTTATATAAATCAATCCTTAAACCTACAACAGGATTGTCAGTGGAACCGTGAAACAGTGGAGTTATTGCTGTGAGGCAATGGAATAGGGTTCCTTATAGCGAACCGACTGTCCTTAATATTTGTTATGGTATCAATACATTGATTTCAGGGACCGGAGACCCTTCCCACAAGTGATATTATACCATCATATCAACTGAAACTGATCAACAGATACATATACTATAATACATACATATCACATAGTAGATCAACATATAAATGACATGACTGATCACATACATAGTATGTTCCATCATATCGGACTATTATGATTAATTCATTACACACATATGTGGTCAGAATTTTGGATTTCGCATCTATCATTACCAGGGACCGGAGACCCTTACCACATGACTCAAATGAATACTTCAACATGTATATTCATTAAATTATATCTTCCGGGACCGAAGACCCTTCCAATAATAACTCAAATGAACAAATATACAACAAATTTTGAGTATTATCAAATTATGTTTCCAGGAACGAAGAACCTTTCCACAATGTACAGGTAAAATACTCAACAGACATATTACCAAAGTACCTAAGGAATCGAAGATCCTTTCAAGATACTAAGATAAACAACAGAATTCATTATCAGAGTATGTTTGAGATCGAAGATCATTCATAACACTCAGATAAGGTATACTTATACATAATTACTGAAAAAAAAAAAAATTTATATTAATTATGAAATGTTTGATCAAACAGAGCATGTTTTTGAGTTTGTCGTTGACTTTTCTCATTTTCATCCTATAATATTTAATCATTATGACTTATTACTTGGTTATCATCTTATTATATTTTCATGCGAATCAAACCTCATAGAATACAAGGTGATCACGAAACTTAGTGAGCTTTGCTGCATTCAATGGTTTTGTGAGAATGTCAGCAATCTGATCATTAGTATTAATCTTCACAATATTAATTTTCTTTTCACTTACATGTTGACGAATCAACAAATATTTACGTTCCACATGCTTCAAGCGGCTTTTACTTGTGCTAGCCAGACAGTTACGTCTTGCTGCTTCATTGTCTTCATATATATTAACTGGAAATGCTGTGAGATCCACAGTCTCTTCTAATAAATGTGCTAGAAATAGAATTTCATTAGTAGCATGAGTAAGTGCAATGAATTCCGCTTCTGCTGAACTTTGTGCTATTGTTGATTGAAGTTTTGAGCACCATACAACAGGATTGCCAAATGCATAAATCACAAAGCCTGTAGTCGACTTTTGACCATACTTATCACCTGAAAAATCTGCATCACAATAACATGACAAAATTGGAGATCCTGCTGTGAATTTTAGACCTAACTGACTTGTACCTTTCAAATATCTGAAAACTCTTTTAACTAATGTCCAATGATACTGTTGTGGATTAGCTTGGAATCTAGCCAAATAACCTATGGCAAAGGATATATCAGGTCTTGTGAACATACTTAAATACAGTAGGGAACCTATAGCTTTCTTATAAGGAAAATTTGCTTCATTCGTTACTTCCTGAACTTTATGACTTTCTTGAGGAACTAAAGGAGTATCAACTGAATTCGAGTTTTCCATTCGAAATTCTTTCAGTATTTCATTTACAAACTGTGTTTGATGAAGAAACAACTGATTTTCTGATCTAGTGATTTCCAAACCAAGAAATTTAGTAGGAAAGCCAAATTGTTTTACATTAAAACGTGACTTCAACATATTCACATTTTCCTGAATAAGGTTTCTACAACTACCTGTGATTAATAGATCATCAACATATACTAAAATCAAAATGATATTACTATCTTCCTTTTTCTTATATAAACATGGTTCTCTTAAATTTGATTCAAAACCAGAACCCTTCAGAGAATTATCAAGTATCATAAACCAACATTTCGGTGCTATAGATAATCCATAAAGAGCTTTTCGTAATTTCAATATTACCTTTGATTTATCAAGATTGATTCCTTCAGGAACACTTACATATTTTGGTCGATCAATTTCACCATGAAGAAATGCTGTTTTGATATCCAACTGTTCAACATGCCAATTCCTAGAAACTGACAATGCAAATAATAATTTAACAACTGATAAAGCTGGTGTAGGAGATGCAGTTTCCTCAGGAGTATACTTTTCAGTATCTTTGCATCCTACAACAACTAAACGAGCCTTACATACACCATTGTCCTTAACTGTAAATACCCATTTCAACGGAATACTTTTCATACCTTGTTTCCTTTCCACAATTTCCCAAACTTCATGTAGGTTTATAGCTTCGAGTTCGGACTGAATGGCAGTAATCCATTTACTACTTTCTGAACATGTCATTGCTTCCAGATATGTTTGAGGTGTGTTACTTGTCTGATAGATTTTTGTATCATATACAAAACCAAATGGATTCAAAATTGTGGCATTAACTGAAATTTGCGGCATATCAATTCCACTGGTTTCACTGCCATCAAAATCATCTGGCTGTGATATTTCTTCATATTCTATCTCATTATTTATCTGGGAGCTAACTGAAACATTTTCTAACATATAGGGCTTTCCAACCTGCTGTCACGATCAGCTGTTTAATGGCCGCTGTAGGAAAAACAAAGCCTTTGTTTACAAGTAAATAGTTGTGTTATTTGTAAAAATTAGTGAAATACTTTATTGTTTTTTATACAAAATGCCTAATTTTTGTTGTATTGTTGGCTGTGGAAGTGTAGGGACCCGTGACAGTGTTAGATTTTTCCGAATTCCTGTTATTTTGAACTTTAAGCATAAGATTGAAATGAACAAACTGCCGGTTTTAAGACGAGATCGTTGGATAAATGCTATACATCGAAGTGATCTGACACTCACAAAGCTCAAATACTCATTAGTATGCTCAAAGCATTTTATTTCAGGTAAAAACTTGATTGTTTGACTGTTTTATATGCACTGAAAGCTTAATTGATTTAAGGAGCTCCAGCAGATCTAATGGACATGTTAAACCCAGACTGGGTTCCCTCACTGAATTTGGGATATGAAAAACATGGTAGTACATGTTCAGAAGATGCTGAAAAAAGCTTAATCGTTTTAAACGAAGAAAGACCAGAGATATGTTAAAAGATGAGGTAAGGCATTGAATCATTGCATGAATCGAGTAGTGCTAAGGTAAAATAATATGGTTGAAATAAAAGTGTTACCATTGTATATTATAGTATATTACTATAATAATTCTAATCATTTAATCTCTTGTCTTCTGTCCGTAATCAAATTTTCAGAGGTAATTGGGCAGTGTTTATGTATTAATCAATTTGTATTGATAGTTTTTGAATGAATAGGTACATTGTGCTAGCAATAACCAACCTTCAACATCTTGTGAAGAAGATACTTTGAAAGCATTGCCTGATGAAGATTTTAATTTGAGAGCTGTTCAGACAGATATCGATAGTGAAGAGATGATAGGATTGCAACTCTTGAGAAGTCGGCAGCATTATTTGGAAACGAGGTTCATTAAAACATCCTTCACGATGGAAAGTTTCAAAAGTGATGATACTCGTACAAAGTATTATACGGGACTGTTGTCCCGATGTCTCTTTTGAGCACACAAGATGAGCAACCGATTTTGGATGAAATTGTTCATGTTTCATGTGCTTTGAATAATTTATGCCCATCAGTTGTTCCTTTATAAATAAAAACATTTCAATAAATTATGTAGTTTCTTTATGAGATATATCTTCATCAAAATAGTCACAATTAATTAGCATTCAGGTCTTATATTAAAGAACAATGATAAAGAATTACTACTTACTATAAAAAAATATTTATTTTGCACTCATTCCAAGATAAATATAATTAGAATTTTCATAACAGCATTATTGAAGAAATTATAACGATAAATGATCTGGGGTTGTATTCTCTAAATAATGTGCTGCAACATCAGGATACTCTTGCTGAAGTTTATGGAAATATTCACTCATTTTACGTATAACAACAGAAATTATATACGTTAGAAATTAGAGTATTAAGCACTCTATTTCAAATAATTCGCTTTATAAATTATCTATTCAACAATCGTCCACTATTCTTTAACAATCATTTCACCGAAAGAACAAACTTCGAAAGGAATATGAGATCGTTTTATCTTAAATCTTTCATTACAAAAATGATAAAACAACACAGCGTTCAATGCAAACAAACGTTTGTTTTTCCTACAGCGGCCATTTTGACACATTTGAGGTTAGAACGTTGGAAAGCCCTATTTGTAGCACTTGTTTTATCAACAGAATTGTTGGAGCTACTCTGTATTGGACTTGTAGTTCTTACAGAACCAGAATTTTGTTCAACTGATTTCATATCAACAGGATTGTTGGAGCTACTCTGTATTGGACTTGTAGTTCTTACAGAACCAGAATTTTGTTCAACTGATTTCATATCAACAGGATTGTTTGCAACTGATAAATTAGAATTGCCAGCAGGTGGCACAACTGATAGATCCGTAATGGACGCAACAGAATTGCCTACAGAGGGCGTAACAGAAACATTCTCACTAGACTTAACAGATTCAGACGAAACTGTTAAATCATCACATGGGACTGATAACTTTGATTCATATGACTTGTAGGTCAACTCTTCATTTATTAGAACATTACAAGATGTAATAGTCTTACAGGTTTTAGGATCATACAACAAATAGCCAGTATCGGTATATCCTATTAAATACATTGTGCTAGATCTTGCATTCAACTTTTTACCTTTTGGAACATTTTCATTTCTAACTTCTGCCTGTGAACCAAAAATTCTTATATTTTGCAGATCGGCTTGTTTTCCATAGAGTTTTTCATATGGAGTCAAAAAGTCTAAAGATGAATGAGGCGTACGATTGTATAGATAGCAAGCAGTCGAAAATGCAAAACCCCAATAAGTATTTGGGAAGCCTGATTCAAATAATAAGGCTCTAGCCCTTTCTTGAAGTGTCCTATTGAACCTTTCAGCAGTTCCATTATGTTCATGTTGATAAGGTTCTGCTAACTGAATTTGAATACCAAACTGATCGAGAACTTGTTGACAAGATTCACTGATAAACTCTGTTCCGTTATCACAACGTAATTTTCTGAATTGACCGGGACTAGGAAATAATGACTGAAGATAGTTCAAAGCAGACTTCAAAAACTTAAAAGTTTCAGACTTTTGTTTCATCAGGAAAATTTGTGCATATCTTGAATAATCATCAAGAACAATTAAAATATACTTTTTCTTAGTGTAATGTGTTGGTGGATTGACAGTCAATAAATCTGAATGAAGAATTTCACAAGCTCTAGTGGCTCGATCTCTTTCTTTTGCACATGTTTTTCTGGTCATTTTTGCTTTCGAACAAATTGTACAATTACCAGTACTGAGATTATATGTGAGTTCTTTAACTCCTTGAACAACATTAGGTAATTTTCCTAAGTAAGAAGATGATATGTGACCCATTCTACGATGCCACATACTACCTTCCTGAACCAACATTTTTAACTGTTTACGAGTTAGTCTTTTACGTAATTTTCGTGTTTCTCTTCTACTATTATTGACTTTCTTATTGGTTTTGATAACTGAGAGTTTCATTTTAAAACAAGAATTTTCTTTAGAACTAAACTGTTCATTCATACATTCATTTTTATTTATAATTTTGTTGATACTGTTAGTATCACCAGGATTGACTCTTGCTGAGATTCGAAAAACGCCATCCGATACAAAGAGCAGGGAGATTTTTCTTCTCAATTTTCTAGATAAAATAAAACCATTATTAGCATTTAGCACAAGACTTGTCCCAAACTGAATATTAAATGCACGGACACTGAGAATATTGTCCCTTACTTCGGGGACATACTGAACATTAGCTAGATGTACAATGTGCGAACTTTTTCCAAACTGTACTAATAATGGAAGAGTTCCCTGACCCATTGACATAGTGCTTTCAGTTTCCGATGCCAAGACAACAGATATCGGTTCTTTATAAGCCTGATAGTTCAACAAAATATTCTGTACATTCACTACATGGTGAGATGCACCAGAATCAACTAGAAATGTTGCAAACATACTGAAATTATTCAAATCGAACAATGACTTACTTGATTTTTGATCTTTCAGTTTCCTGCAGTCCTTCTTTTCGTGCCCTTTCTTATGGCAGAAAAAGCAGAATCTCTCTGTGTTCACACATGTGTTTGACTTGTGGAACATCAAACCACATTTCCTGCAACTTGCATCACGCTTTTCAGCTGGTGTCATTTTTTTGATTTTCTCCAACTGATCCAGTGTGTAAGGACTCTTTTCTGCCCTTTTCTCTTTAAAATAAGGATACTTCTTATCAGGATACCTCCCTTTTTTTGAAATATCCCTGTTTGATCGATCAGTCTTATTCTTGTTGTCTGTTTCCCTGAAATATTGGCTATTCGCTACCTCCAGAAAGGCATTCTTCACAAATTCATATGACCTCGTTTCCTCTGGTAGTGTAGCCATTGTTGTGAAAAACGCCAAGAAACCATTGGCATCCTTGATCTTATGCAGAAAATATCCCACGATGATCTTCGGATCCAACGGAAAGCCCAGTTCCTTGAATTCTTGAACTCCGTTTTCAAATTGTGAGACGAAGTTCACCGGGTTCATTTTTGGGTAAAATATTGTTTTACCAAAGTTGTCCAATACTTCCACCATTTTTTGGACGTCGTTCTTGCCAAACATTTGTATCAGCTTTTTGAAGGCTTCAGCTGCTGATTCTTCATTTTCTATTACAGCTCTGGGAGCATGCTGTAAAGATGCTTCCAAATATTGTAAGACTTGAGCGTTGTACATACTCTTTTCTTCCAAGCTCATGCTACACTCTGGTCCTCCCATGTCATAATTTAAAAATTGTGATCTTCCTAGGGCCTTAATGTCACGTTCGACTCTTTGTTTCCATGAACGGAAATTGGAATGACCCCTCAGCTTGTCGCTGTTTTCAAATTGTGGTATTATGAAGGTGGGTATATTGACCTTCTCCACAGATGGTTCTGATGATTTGCTTTTGGTTGACGTTGCCGGATTAAAGCTATTTATTTGCTCTGCCAACATCTTCACAAAATCAGTGTTCGTCAGCATCGCAAAAATATTTTCTGGTACTTCCATCATTGATTCTTCAATTACATTGGATTGGTCCATCTTTTCTTGATATTGAATATGCTTTTCTTGATATAACACGTGGTCTTCTTGATTGCTAACACAAACACGTGGTCTTCTTGTTTGCTAACACAAACACGTGGTCAAAGTTTCTTCTGTTAATTAATTAATACACACGCACATACATTCACAAGCTCTACTACCATGTAAGGGTGGATACTTTCACAATGAATAAAGTGAGAATAGTCTTTATCTATTCGCATTCCCGACAGAACTGACTTCAGCACCGTTAGTAGAGACATGTACCAGTTGCGCTTGCGCATTAGGCCGAACATAATATTAGTTGTCATCAGGTTGTTTTATAGAAGTGGACTGGTCCCAAATCTACTTTGGCCAGCAGTTCTTACTTCAACAAAACGGCTTTTCCTGATCGCGTCAGTGGAAAAAGCCTTTTTCAATTTTACCGGACCATCTTTCTCGAAAAACCGGGAAATCGGTGTTTTAGATAATTTTTTTGAAAATGTTAGGGTGGTCGTAAAGGCGTGTGAAATGCACCTAACGAAAGCCCGTCTTATGAACTCTAGGGTGCTCGCTTCGCTCGCGAGATCGCCTTCTCCTTTCTACATCGAAATATCGCATTTCAGAACCCCTCGCCGAACCAAAGTTTTTTGATCTCCTTCGGTGGTTACCTGTATCGAACCATCGATTACCACAGAAATATTCCTTATTGTTTTTAATATATTGGGATGATTTATCTTCTATGTTCACAGAATATCCTTATGAATCAGATTCGAAGAATTTGACTCTACGTACTACATAAATCCAGAAAATCTCAAATAACTCAGAAATTATTGAATTTAAGAGCATAATCATGTGAGAAAACTATCATTATTTTTGACCGCAGAATCCAACACAATTATAAAAAAATATGGTTCTAATTTGAAAAACAGAAGTTATGGCCAATTTAAGATCACAATTTTCAACACAAAATTTGAAACACCCTGTGATAATATTTTTGAAATCCAAAAGATGCACGCCCTTTTCACATCCTTCCTCTTCGATGTTGTAAAAACAATTTACGTTCAGGATATTTAAAATAGGAATAATGAACATATTACTTACTGAACATATTTGACTTTTTTCCAGTTTTTGTTTGGGCTTCGAAAATATTTTAGCTCTGTAGAGAACTTCGAACAATATCATAATCCCAATTTTCAGATTTCAAATATGTCTAGCTCTCCAGAAACGTCTAGTAGGCACTCGAACTTGAGACATCCTGTATATCTCAAATTAAAAATAACTACTCATAATTTTTTTAATTTACTCAAGATAAAGAATTTAGAAAGCACTGACGTGAGGTCAGATTGCTTTGGCGCTCTTGTTGAGCTACTTGCGAGTAAATATTCAAACCATAACAAATCTATAAGCACTCTGATCACGTGAACAATAGTCTTTTCCCGTACTATGGGACAATCTGATGCAAATATGAACGCCTAATGAATGAACAAACCTATATCACAAATTGAAAATAACTACTCATAATTTTCCCCAAGTTTTTTTCGAAGCTATAATTCCCTTTTCCTAAAAGCTTATGTCAGTGCTTTTCTGAATTTTGACAACGTATATTATTTCAGCCACCGAGATTGAAATCTATCTCTATGATTTCCCGTTATGAAAAATTTTGATTAATATAACGCCAACTGACACTGATTAATGAGCCCGGCATTTGTCAATTGAATAACGATCTGTTATTGCCATCGTTCAATGAAAATCATCGGGACGTATGTCATTTCTCTTTATGGCGCTCTTGTTCACCCGAATAGAGTGCCAATCATTTTGCCCGAATGTCTGTAATTTTGGAATATCGAGCCGAAAATGGTCTCAATCGATTGGGTTCGACTCCCCGATGAAGAATCCGTGGCGAAATTTGAGTCTGTCCGGCCGGCTGGCCGTATCCTCTCTAGCATCCAAAAGGAATCAGCTAGAGTTTTCATATTTTCAGAATAGGTAAATTGTCCAAATATCTCGGTCAAGTTCGTTATTGGGCCAAATCCGTCGGATGGTTCAGTAGTTATGAGCATCTGAAATTTTGTTTCCTCAATAACTACTAGAATATCCATCCGATCAAGTTGATACTTGTAATATTGTTGAGGGAGGCTGAAACAAAACGGCTAGCAAAATTTCTCAGAAATCGTCACGCAAGAAAATTTTTAAAAAACTCCCAAACAAAAATTTTTCAATCCGCACTATCTCATAAGATATATTTCGGATTTCAATGAAAATTCGTGAATATATTGAAGTGATCGATATCTTACTTATCCCCAAATGTCATTGTCGTATCTCTTTTCTATCTAAAGATATATGATCATTTTTTTCATTTACTCAAGAGAAAGGAGAAATGACATACGTCACGATGATTTTCTCTGAACGATGGCCAACACAGATCGATATTCGATTGACAAATGCCGGGCTCATTAATCAGTGTCAGTTGGCGTAATATTAATCAAAATTGTTCATAACGGGAAATCATAGAGATAAAATTCAATATCGGTGGCTGAAATAATATACGTTGTCAAAATTCAGAAAAGCACTGACATAAGTTTTTAAGAAACGGGAATTATAGCTTCGAAAAAAACTTGGGGAAAATCATGCGAGTAGTTATTTTCAATTTGAGATATAGGTTTGTTCATTCATTAGGCGTTCATATTTGCATCACATTGTCCCATAGTACGGGAAAAGACTATTGTTCACGTGATCAGAGTGCTTATAGATTTGTTATGGTTTGAATATTTACTCGCAAGTAGCTCAACAAGAGCGCCAAAGCAATCTGACCTCACGTCAGTGCTTTCTAAATTTTTTATCTTGAGTAAATTAAAAAAATTATTATATCTTTAGATAGAAAAGAGATACGACAATGACATTTGGGGATAAGTAAGATATCGATCACTTCAATATATTCACGAATTTTCATTGAAATCCGAAATATATCTTATGAGATAGTGCGGATTGAAAAATTTTTGTTTGGGAGTTTTTTAAAAATTTTCTTGCGTGACGATTTCTGCGAAATTTTGCTAGCCGTTTTGTTTCAGCCTCCCTCAACAATATTTCAAGTATCAACTTGATCGGATGGATATTCTAGTAGTTATTGAGGAAACAAAATTTCAGATGCTCATAACTACTGAACCATCCGACGGATTTGGCCCAATAACGAACTTGACCGAGATATTTGGACAATTTACCTATTCTGAAAATATGAAAACTCTAGCTGATTCCTTTTGGATGCTAGAGAGGATACGGCCGGACAGACTCAACTTTCGCCATGGATTCTTCATCGGGGAGTCAAACCCAATCGATTGAGACCATTTTCGGTTCGATATTCCAAAATTACAGACATTCGGGCAAAATGATAGGCACTCTGTTCGGGTGAACAAGAACGCCAAAAACGCACACCTGAATTCAAAAGTTAACGAATATCTGCAGTTTTTATTAATTTTTAAAATTTTTTTCTTCAAGAGACCTCCACACTGTATATCCATGAATTTGTATGTACCAGAAAACTTCAGAAATATCAACACAAAAATTCGATATTTTATTACAAATTACCAATTTTATGGCACGGTAAATACAAAAATATAAATAAATTATTATCTTCATTTCTAATCTAGAAATTAGTACGGTTGGCTATTTTCTGTATCTACACAACTTGCTCATTATTTCTCATAATCACCGAGATTTTTCTCATCTGCAAATTCTTACATTCTTGATGTAATGTAATCTTCTTTGGTAGCTGCGAGATATTCAGAACAGAGATCTTGTATGACCTCCTCGCTGTCGTCCATTTCATTCAAATTATCCTGGAACATGTCTTCTTTTTTGAATTGGTCCAAAAAAGCTTCCCTTTTTCTCAATTTATGATATTGACCCAATACACGATTGAACAAAGAACTGATATTTGTGTGATTGGCCAGCATCAGACCAGAAACCTTGTACGGAGTCTTCACGTAAGGAGATTTCTTAGAGATTGCCACATTAACACTTGCAGGTCCCCAAGGGATGAAGGGGGCCAATTTTCTTTCTCGGATTCTTTGGATGGATTTGTGAACTTGGGTTGGATCAACTTCTCCTGGAAAACACCCACAATGAATAGAAGATTAAAACATATGTGATTCAGTATTAATATGGCCATTGATTTACAGTTATAATACATAACAAGATCTAATCTAATGTATTTTTGGCCGCTTCTTTTATTAGTACATCAAACGCTAAACACAAACATCAGATTCCAAACATAAAGACAAAATAACAGACACCAAACAGTAAATAATGAATACCAAATACAAACTTCAACATCAAACATGAAAACTAAATAACAAACCTCGAATTAATATTGAGGATGAATTGTAGACTAGTTAGAGTTATAAGACATAAGCATGTTTCGAATAAAAACCCCAATAATACCTTGAATTATATTCAAAATAGAGATGAAACAATGCTGGGCATTTTTATCGGGATTAGTTGATACCATCATGTTTTTCGGTTGAAGGAGTCGTTTCATTACATCCAGAACCGTTGTCTTTCCCACACTTCTCTCGTCTTGGTCTGAAGTTAACGGAGTAAAACCAGTCATAAGAAAGTGCAGTCTTGGCGTAGGGATCAATGGAGCTAGTATACCCATCAAATCATTGTTCATATACGATGGATATCTTAAAGTAGCGGTACTGACTGTCATTATTGTGCTCACTAAGCTATTTATTTGTGCAAACGATGGATTCTGAATGCATAATCTCTCTGTAGCGATTCTATTCAAAGCGGTATTATCTAAAACTACCACAGAATCAGCAGACTCAGTAAGACGTCTTAAAGTAAGTAGAGAGTTATAAGGTTGAACAACAACATCACTTATTTCATCTAAATTTGGAAATACACTATAAGTCTGAACCAACTTTTTAGGAAATCTGTCAGAGAGTTTTTCAAGGATATTAGAACCTAACCCACTTCCCGTTCCTCCTGCAATGGAGTGACATACAACAAAACCCTCTAAGCTATCACTTCCATCAGCTTCTCGATCAATTATATCAAATATCTCCTCATTCAATTTTTCCCCTTGGCTGAAACCAGCTGCCCAATTGTTACCAGCTCCACCTCCATTTTTTGACAAAAATATGTTTTCATGATTGTATAACTTTGAATATGGAGTATTCAATATTGTGTTTATAACTCTAGGCTCTAGATCAACCAGTACGGCTCTAGGTTTATAATGCTCATCGTCAGTTTGATAGAAAAATACGTCCTTTCTATCAATTCCCTCAGTAGAATATTCTCCAAGAATACCTTCTGGGCTAATTGCATGTTCTGCACATAATCTTTTCCAGAACTCGAAACCAATTTGATTACCGCATTGACCTAACTGCAGTGTTATCATTTCACACGGCATTTTTGATGGGGTTTTATTTTCTACTATCAAAATTTAAAAATATTTCGAACTTCATTTAACGAATTTCAAAAAAAGTTTCCATTGGACAGCCATAGAATGAAATTTCATAGCCAGAAACTATCCATTGATTTTCAGCCAAGGTGTATGACGTGAGGAACATCGAAATTAGTGTCTTTCGCTCATAGAATAGTATATTCCAACACGAATGCGAAATTTAAAGGTATTTCAAGCGAAGAACCAAGAGTAACCGGTTATCTTTGGTCTTTTGTGGTAAATACCTTTTGCATTCAACCGGTTTGGGTTATAGATCCGTGACGTCATGAATTAACCTCAATTTGATCGAGAAATGTCAAATCAAACCAAAATCGTAACCCTGCTCGAGAGCAGGGTTACGATTTTGGTTATTAGAGCAAGTGGGGTTAGTAGTGTATAAACATGAAAATAGTAAACAAAGCAAGGACTCTGAATTATTTGGAAGTTGAAAAACTCATCTTGGTAGAACCCATAGACCTTATATACTATATGTATATATATGTATAAATATGTATTTTTCTTGTGCTATATTATATATTATTTATAAGTAATCTTTTTGGGACTAGAGCACGGGATCAAAAATTAGGACTTCATCTATTTTTTCTATATTAATTAACTACATATGTCTCGGCGTATACTAAGCCTTTTTCAAGTCCACGTGCTACAAACACAGTGACAATCACATCTGTCCAACAATTCATCTTAAGCAGCGTCCACACTATGCCGGAGTATGCCGGGCGGGCTGACCCGGGCGGCCTAAGCCGGGCGGGTTCATTCGGGCCGGCACGACGTCCACACCGAAAACGAGGCCGCCCGGGTTATATCTACCTATAAGTTTCAATTCGACACCAAGACTGGTGACTTCGTTGACTACTTTCAAGAAGTTTTTTTAAAGTGTGTTTTTTTAAATAGTGTTGGTGTTAAAATGATTACCGACTATGACGTCGCTATGTCAGCCATGTCTGTGATTATAAAAGCTTTAAGTCAGCCCCCAAAAAGACGTCCAAGAAGATTTTGGATTCGCCCGAGCCTTAGGAGAGGACGGCAGCTGTACAGGACGAGCGAATTGATAAAAGATTTAATTTTGGATGAAGCAGACCCGCTGAATTTGGAATACCGAAATGACGTTGGTTTCACCAACTTTTTTCGAATGCAGCGATCGGACTTTCAAACGCTACTCGACAAGGTTGGACCCAAAATATCGAAACAGAATACCTGTTATAGAGATGCTATTCCAGCAAGCGAACGATTAGCTGCCACTCTACGCTTCATTGCGACTGGTGATTCGTACCACTCACTAATGTATGTTTTGAAGATCTCCAAACAATGTATCTCTAAATTCGTACCTGAAGTTTGTGACGCCATTGTAGAGGCCCTTCAAGATTACATTAAGGTAAGGGAAATTAAACAACATTAATTTAGAATAGTACTTTTAATGACAACATAATAATTAAAAATAATTGATTACAAAATTTGAAAATAATTTATTACAAAAGTTAAAAATAATTGGGTAAAAAGTTGAAAACAATTAATTACAAAAGTTACAAAACTATTGAGGAAGGGGTCCATATTTGAAAGTTCTGAACCAGTGGATGCAGGGGATGGCGATGGCGATGGCGAGTACGAGTAGATTGATGACGGCGTTGAGGAGTATCCAGATGTCGAAAACCAGTTAGATGATTCATTGGTCAATTGAGTGCAGATTGGTGGTTGGAATTGATTGGGCATGTTGGAAGCCTGGGGGAATGGAGGCACCATTGGATTGGCCGGTCCAGGATTTTGTTGCATATTGACTTTTGGCACATTGTACCCATGCTGATGATCAAGGTATCCCATTTCAGCTTCAAATAATAATTGGTTGATTTTGTTTTGCACGACCAACCTGGTTCGGGGTGAAGAAAGATTCCTTAGTTTAATCGCTATTTGTTCTCCGTACAAGGAATATTCATCTTCCATGTTCGCTCTTTTTATATGAAGAGATCTCATAACATCCAGAGCCTCATCCAGTGGACCGGGACTAGCCACTAATCTACGTTTTGCAGATTTGCTTTTCAGTGCCTTCGGAGATTTGAATGTTTTTTGGTTCCTTGGACCTCTGAAGGGAAAGCGTTGATGGTTGGTTTTCTTCAGAGTTTTGGGGATGAACAACTCGGCTGTCATCGTTGATGCCTTCTTCTTGACTGTTTTGTGATTCATCTTCCTGAAAATATAAATACCAAAATAAATACTAAAATAGATAAATATAAGTAAATATACAAAGAAAAAATTCTCTAAAAAGTATGACTAATTAATTTTTCTTTTACTTTCATTTTTCAGATGCCTCAGAGTGAAGCAGAGTGGAATGAAATCGCCCAGGTATTTGAGGAAAAGTGGAACTTTCCAAACTGCATCGGTGCTATCGACGGCAAACATATCGCTTTAATAGCACCTTTTCATTCAGGCTCGGAATTTTTAACTACAAGGGATTTTTTAGCATAGTTTTAATGGCTGTGGTGGACGCCAATTACAATTTTATATATGTTAATGTGGGTTGTCAACGGAGAATCTCCGATGGAGGCGTTTTCAACAATACATTTTTCAAGAAAGCTCTACAAGAAAACTCTCTACATTTACCTCCCCCACGGGCATTGCCAGGAAGGACAACACTAACCCCGTTTGTGTTAGTTGCAGACGACGCGTTCCCTCTTTCACCAAATATTATGAAACCGTACTCTGGAATACATGACAAAGGATCTAAGAAAAGGATATTTGGTTATAGACTTAGCAGGGCTCGAAGAGTTTCTGAGAATGCCTTTGGAGTGCTGTCTGCTTGCTTTCGCGTATTCCGATCTCCAATGGCATTACAACCTGAAGTTGCAACGAAAGTTACTATGGCTGCTGTTTACCTACATAATTTTTTACGCAAAACCTCCTCAAAATCAGTTTATAACCCTAGAGGAATATTCGATAGCGAATCTACGGAAGATGGGGAGCTTACGTTAGGATTATGGAGGCGTGATGCTTCTTCATCCTTACGTTCCCTTTCTGGAGTCCCCAGAAGAAGTACTACTTTGGCTCAATCAGTAAGGGATGAATTTGCCGATTTTTTTATTTCTCCACAGGGTGAAGTGACATTCCAACACAACAAGTAAAACATATTACGTAGGAAAATGAACTTAGTTTTTAGCAAAGTTGTTAAAAAATTTAATAAATAGAATTACAAACTTACCTCTTCTTTTCTTTGTCCGCTATCCTGAGTATTCCTTGGTTTATTTTTATCTCCCAAAAACATCATTGGCTGGTAGGCGAACCATTTACTAGTGTACGGCTCATCAGCGCCACTCCCTGTTGTTTTCGTTTCATTTTCCTTCTTTTTCTCTCTCCAAAAATGGCTTGTTAAATTTTTCCACTTTCGCTCAATTTCCAATCTTTCTATTCCAAAAGACACAGCGATCTCCATGAGACTGTCGTGTCTTTTGTTTTTTAATTTATAATTTGGATCCGAACTGTCCCATAGATGACGTCGTTCTCTGAATAAGTCAATTAACACCAACACTTGTTCGTCGTTCCACTCCATTAATATTAATAATTAAATAATATTAATAAATTAATATTTAAATAATATTAATTTTTAGAGAACCCAGAGAACGTCTAGTTCGTTCGGAGGCTCAATTGTAACTAAAGCCGCCCGGTGCCGCTCGGCACGTCCCCACTACATATTTTCGTTCGGCTCGGGCCGGCATCCTTTGATCTGTACCTACTTTCTGCGGGTTGGGATCGGCTCGGCTCGGGCCGGCTTTTTAAGCCGCCCGGGGCGTCCACACCAACCCGGCTTAGGCCACCCGGGTCAGCCCGCTCGGCCTCGCCCGGCATAGTGTGGACGCTGCTTTACAAATCAGAAAATTAAAATCATGTTCATTGTGTTGACAGCGTTCACAACGAAGAATATGAACGAGAGAGATGCAGCTAGTTGAGTAAACGTCAAAATATTTGATGTTCTGTGATCAAAATCATATGATCAAAACATGAAACGGATGTTTGGAAAATCCTGAAATTTTAATATATTCTGAATGAAACTAATTGTTATTTTGATCGATTCTATTTTTAACAGTGTTGGACACTATAGATAAATAAATTAGCGGTGTGTATATCATGAAATCTTCCTTAAGTTCATGTATATTTGATGAACATTATTTCGATTCGTTTCTTCTCATGAAATGAGAGTTTCATGTTTTATATATTTTAGTTAACTTGAGGTCGTTATATATTTTCAATACGAGAAGTTAGTTACTCTCTGAAATATTGAAATTAGCATAGATTAATTACTGATTATATTATAAATATCTCAAGATTTCAAATTAAAGCAGTATTTTTTAATCACCTGTTTATATTATCCTTATGTTATTAATTTGGCTCCGATAACCAGAATGCCATGTTAAATTTTGATTTTGTCTGGATATTATTGATAGAAAAATATCATTTTTAAAACAATTTTTTTTAGTCCAGAATAATCAGTTGCATATTAGATTTTTTATTTAATTTTGTTCCACTCAATTTGGCTATATTTTATTCACCTATCTATAGTATAATAGTGAATTCAAGCAAAAAATTGAAATTTTCTTTTGTGTTCGTAATTGAAAAAAAAAATTGTTCATTGAATTTTTATTAGTCTTCATTGAGAGAGCTAAAATAATACAAAAATATTGAACATTTTCTCTCGCAACAGTTGAGGAAGTAGATGGAATACTTAAACTTTCTGTCTCTGGTTGCTCATCAATATATGGAGGAAACACCTTGATGAAATAAGAAAAATGTTTACATACTGTAAACCCATAAGAAACAAAATATTGTAACTAATAAAATAATAATTCACCTGCTTCATTATTAGGCACTGCTAGAAAGTTTACATCATTTACTTCACAGGAAGATTTTTTATCTCAACCTAGGAGAACTAAGGAAAATGTATAAATAGTCTAGACCCATAAGAAACTAAATATTGTAGTAAATAATATATTAAGGCACCTGCTTTATCACTACAAACTGGTAGACAGCTTTCATTAATCAGTTTCACAGGACGATGGCCCAAAAAACTTAAAATTGATGGAATAGTACCTTTACTCAGAGTTTTTGTACCATGAACATTAACATAGTAATCATACTTTTGAAAATGTTGGCTACATATTTTAGATGAAGAAGAGGGCTCAAAGTCGATTCTCCCTACAGCTTTTATCCATTGTTTCTTCAATTTTTCATCCCTTGGAAAACTGTGAATAAAATATTTTCAATATTTATGTAAGTCTAGAAATATGAATACTTACGAATGGAATTTTATATTTTGGCCTTTTTTCAATCTGGCCGTACAATTGAACGCTCACAACCGTTAGGCATCTTGAAGACTTTAGAAACTCCAATAAAGGCCCGCAAAAATTTGTTGTTTGTTTATTTATTAAGGCTAAGAATATATGTATATATTATTCCAAGGTAAATTTCATTAAATACTTACCGCTTCTTTCTTTCGATAGTAAGATCAATACTTTTAGAAATCAAATCGATCAAAACAACAAGGAGATCAATTCAGAATAAACTCAAAATAAGATATAAATTGAGGATATCTCGCACGAGAAATAAATGTTTTGAACATATGATTTTGACGTTTACTCAACTAGCCCCATCTCTCTCGTTCATATTCGGCATGCGGGAATTTTGCTCAGAGGGCTAGTCCATTTAGATACTACGTCAATGGGAATGGCATTGAGGTTATATCAAGATAGATACTACGTCAATGGGGAATGGGCCCTTTTTATCTGAATCAGATAAATGCTCAGATAACGTGTTATGCAGATAACCTATGAGCATAAATAAAAGCGAATCAAAAGAATGACAGCACGGATAACCAAACCCGAGCATTCAAGCGATAATTTCTGGTTATTCTTTCTGGACTTCGAAGGAATAACCAAGAAGAACCAGCAATAACCGCTAGATGGACCAAAATCATAACCTGGTTACTCTTGGTTCATCGCTTGAAATACCTTTTAGTGTTGGAATTGCCTTCTGCAACGAGTATTAGACGATATTTTCTCTATTTCAGTCAAGAATTGTGAGAAATTTATTAAAATTCAGATTATACCTCCTAGTGCCTTTTGTATTTTATTTTCGCAGTTGGTGCGACTGATACGAAAATTGACAGATTATAGAATTTAAATACTTTGAATAAAGAACCTCAGGAAGGAGCTCAGAATAAAGAACCACAGGAAGGAGCATAAGATTTGAAATTGGGGACCGGGATGGTTCCCGCATATGACCGACTTCTGTTTCCGTAAGCAGTGGCGTAGTACGTAGAAACTGCATTTTAATGGAAAAGGTATATGAGGATGGGTTGATATAAAGACTTGATTCAGTTCAAAAAAACAGTTTCATATAAAAGAACGCGATTTTGAAGTCGTTTATTCTGATCAAAAATCAATAATATGAATTAAAATAGAACTTGTATACAAGTAGTATGGAAGGGCGATTAGTAAAACTTGTACTTAATTTTTGAAATGAACAAATGATAGTTCATACCTTGTTATTTTTAATGAAATTTCCATTTTTGGGCTGCATAAACCTTAAGGTAATTTATTGTTACAGAAAGTAGTGAACAATAGTTCAATTACCAAATTAATTTCCAATTTTTTGGCATATATTTATCAGCATGCAGAAGAATGCTTTGAACTGGAAAAAATAAAACCAATACCTATCTACAGGTTTTGTATGTGCTTATTACATTTTTGAAAAAAGACTCACTTCTACCAGTAGGTAAAATATTATAAGAATGATTATTCTTTGCAGAAGCATATACTATATACTTTATTTTCATAAATGGAATCATAAGAATTCAGTTAAAATCCAAAAAAAAAATTATTTGATCAGGAAAAGGAAGGGATAAATAAATATTGATGGTGATGATTAGTGAATGAAATATCAAGATACACAACTAACCATTTTGAATTCACTTCTTTCACAACTTTGACAACAAATGTTAGGTTATTTATCAGGAATGTTGAGAGAGAATAACTAACAGATGAGTCACACCTGGTTCCCTAAGATGGCCGTTTCCGTTCACAAGATTTTCAAAGAGAGAACCCGGTGTGCTCCTTCCTGGTATTTTATATTCTATGGGAAGGAGCATACGTATCGAAAATGTGCGTCCAAATGGGATTACCAATATGGCCGACAAAGGTTTCCGGAATCAGTGGCGTAGTGTAAAAAGAATAAGGGCAAATCATAGGCAGTGAAATAATTCAATATTTGAATAGGGCAAAAAAGTTAATTAAAACCGGTTTCAACCTTTTGTTGGTTTTATCATTTTAGATGAGAAGTTAATCTATTACCGAATTAAGAGAAATTTAATTCCTTTGGAATTTTATTCGTAAAATTTAACGGTGCTTAATATTGAAAATGTACCTTCTTCCTTAAAAAATGTAGAAAACACTGACGTAAAGTCATGAGCTATTGCGGAGTTGTTCTCAAGTCTTTTACCCGGCAGTAACTTTAGTGGAAGGTTTATTTGTGAAGAGCATATTCAAAAGTCGTAGATATTCAATCTTTATTTCGGAAAACAATAAAACAAATAAACTTCAGATAATTTTAATAATAGATTAGAATAAACAAAGAGTACACCAAAATTTCATCAACAATTTTGAAGACATATTGATTGATTTAAGAAATTGATATGCGCTATACATTTCATTTTCTTTTTAATTTTATACCAACTATCCCTTAGGTACACGGCTTTCTACGCCAATGAACCGAAAGTATAAAAATGGCGGACGAAAAATTAGCCACTTCGCGCATCTCGAAGATCATTCTCCCCACCTTATATCTCTGATCTCTACATGGTTTAATATTGACAATTGACATGCAATGGACGCGTGTTGACATTCGAAAGGATAGGATGTCAGTGTTGTCAACCACAAAACGAAAAATATAACTTAAAACAATGCTGCTAAAACAACGCTGAAATAGAGAAATATATGAATATTTGAGAATTCGCGGATATTTTACCTTTTTAAAGGTGAAAAAGGATTTTGACTAACTCTATCTGCATTCTGCATCGTAATGAAAACATTTTTTTTCCTCTTTATTCATCAGCAATCAGAAATATACAATTCTATGGGCCAATTTGTTGTCTATAAGTAGAGTGGGTTATACATATACAGCTTGAGAAGGCTTCCTCCACTGAGGAGCTCTCGTAGAAAAAAAAATCATATTATATTAAATCAGCTGGCCACTGCCTTCGTAATCTTCTTGATTCGTGCTTCTCTAGCAGCAGCTGTAGCAGATTATTTGAATGCCCTTCCAGCTTTGTATGGTGTTGTTGGGTTCTCCGCTTTATTACATCCACAATGTATGGGACTGAGAGATCATCATGTAGGGTTTGGCTGGTGACATACCATGGTGCGCTGGCTATCATCCTCAATATTTAGGACTGACATCTTTGTAACAGAGCAATATTGGATTTTCTTGCACAACCCCAAATTTCTATACCGTATGTCCATATCGGAGTGATAATTGTCTTGTAAAGTAAAATAAAGTAAAGTAAATGAAAACATAGTTTTATAATTTGGATCACGTGCTATCATCTAGCGCTAGTAATTTATATTTAAACTATAGTTTTCTATATCTATTCAGCGAAGAAAAACTATTTTTATCATATTTATTGAATCCTATCCTTCTTAATAACCTGCTACTTTCCCAATGATTTACTTTTGGTAGTCCGAATTTCGCAAAACATCCGCCGGAATTATATATGTGTGTATATTTTTGTTTTAGAATACCGTTCTTCTGTTTTTAAATACTTGAATTTCAATTTTTTTTATCTATAAGTGAGTTTATACGCTTTTGCCTCAACTCTTTTCTTTTTGTAATGTCAACAATAATATTCAAAAAACTTTCGTGATTCGAAGGAGGCAATACTTCTACTTATAATGCTGATAATTCCACTTCTCGAAACCAATTAAATTGTTGCATTGCCCTAGCTGCAGTGTCTTCATGGTTTACTTAAAAAAAAATTGTTTAAAAATATCGAATTCTCTTTAGATTATTAGCCTGTTTCCGCCACTGTTCATGACGTGAAGGATATCTACAATGGAATTACTAGAAACCATGGATAACTTCAATTTACATCTATGTTATCTATGATTTACATATTTCGAAGGGGAATCATAGAGTCAAGTGGTTAAGAATTCCTGAAGTTTGAAATTTTAAGATAAAAAATTAAAAATCGTTATCCTTAAATTTGTTTATTTAGATTATTTCATTGTAATAATCATGTTTCAACCAGGTACAATTCGGAGAATACAAGTGAAAAATTTTGTGTAAGTATCAAGAATACATTGCTATTGAATTTCAAGATATGCAAATATAGGGTGGGCACAGTTCCAAATATCAATACTCAATACGGGATGTTCATTTTCACAAATATTTCAAATAACAAGAACATGTCATGAAATTATACAGTTCTTAAACATTAGTTATATATGAGATTTATAATTTCAGAACTTATACTCATGCTGAATTTTATCCAGTTCCGCAGTTGAATATGATTATCGGTCCTAATGGCACCGGTAAATCAACTATGGTAGCTGCTATAATTCTTGGGTTAGGTGGTAACCCAAAAACAGTGGGTAGAGGTACTAGGGTAAGTTTCAATATGAATGTTTGTAATGGATAAAATGACAAAAATTATTAACTTGTAGATCAGTGAATATGTGAAACATGGCTGCAGTGAAGCAACAATCGATATTCATTTACAAGGACGTGATGATAATACTTTATTGAAAATTACCAGAAAATTTGACACATCTGAAAGAAGTGTGTGGGCTATCAATAATATGAAAAAGAACCATCAAGAAGTAATGCAGGCCATTAAGGTTTATAATATTCAAGTAGATAATCTTTGTCAGTTTCTACCACAAGACAGAGTACAAGACTTTGCCAAAATGGATAAACAGGAGTTACTGAAAGCCACTCAGTTGGCCCTTTGTCGAGAGGATTTAGTTGAGAAACAACAGAGGTTGATTGATTTCCAAGGACAATGTACAGAAATGCAAAAATCTCTAGAAAGAAATGAACAGAAACTAATCCAAGCTAAAGAATTGAATTCCAGATTGGAAGTTAAGGTTCGTCTGTAAAAATATAATTGTACTTGTATTTGAACATTTTTTATTGTAGGTAGAAAGTTTCAATAAGAAAAAGAAATTTCTTGAAAAGATCCGGGATATTGATAGAAAAGTAGCTTGGGTAGCATATGAAGAATTAAGAGAGGAATTAGATGAGATAAAAAAAGATAAGGTTAGAGCTACAGAAATGTATGAGAGAGTCAAGCAACAAGCTAAGCCTATCGAAGATGAAATAAATAATGCAAAGAAAAATCTTAAGCAGTTTGAGAGTTCTCATGCTACTACAGTGAGTTATGTTTTAAAAAAATTCAAATTAATTAGAGATTTTTCGATTTTTGACGATTGATATTTATTCTAGATGAAGGTAAAATGGGATACAGAAAAGGCTCTCATGAATAAATATGAAAAACAAGACACATTTAAACAATCTATAAACAGTGTTAATCAAGAATTGAATGTAAAAATGGATGTATTTTTAGAACGTGATGTGGAAATTGAATCATCAGAGAAGAAAATAGAAGAATTAGCAAATATTCAAAAGAAATTAATAGAAAAATGTGAAAACGGTAAGCTCGGAATTCTCCAAATATTTTTCGATATTATAAATTCTTCCTTCAGATCAGCAGATTCATCTCAAAATGGAACAAATCAGTTCGGATATCGGAAAAATAATATCTAAGCGAAGACAATTGGAAGACAAAAGAGAAAATCTACTGTCTTCAAAAATAAATAAGCAATCGGAATTGCGGATGATAGAAAACGAAATAAACAATTTAGAGAACGTGAGAAGCCAAAGGTTGCAGAAATTGTATCAAATGAATAAAGGTGTTCATCAAGCAGTTTTGTGGTTGAGAAACAACAAGCATTTATTCAAAGGAGAAGTGTGTGAGCCAATGATGTTGGAAGTGAGTTTACTCAATTTTATATTCTTTAATTGTGAAAAAAATATTGTAACATTTGCCATTTTTTCTTTCGAAAAGAATGACAAATATCATTTTTAAAACTAACTACAACACTGGAGTCTGAATGACTCCAGATACAAAGACTTGGCCATTTAATGTGATCGTCTAGCAAGGATAGGACTCTATGTAATGTTTACGTAATAATTCAAGTTTGTGATAATTGAGATTAGTGAAAATGATTGGGAAACAAAGATGGTAAATAAAACACAACACTTAGACCCAAACAATCAGCTATTTATTAGGGGTCTAAAAAAATATAGGGGAAAGCCTCAGGCAGAAAACCCCTCATGTTAGGTGATGTTAGGGCACTTGTTTAAAACTAAATAGTTAATCATTAACAACTAGCAAAGGCAAGTATAACAGTTCTGAGAAAACTATAACAATACAAAATAGATAGTAATCATAATAATCAGAGCAACATCCATAATACAAAGATAATAATAAACATGGTAAATATGGCACTTCAATGGTACAACAAGAATTAATAATCATGGCAAATATGTAAACTTCAATAATACAACAAGGATAATAATCATGGCAAATAAATAAACGACTAATTATGACCATCGTCATGATCACGGCCCCAGAGTATGTAAGCCATAACTATAATATTGTATGAGCTAAGGAATTGGGAACACAGGGAAGGTCATGGAGTTCCAGCGGCGGCTCTGAAAAAATGACAGAAAGTTTCGCGGTTTAAAAAAGGTATATTCTCTCCTGCCTTATAGCACATGTTAGTAACGGTCCCTGCCTTAAAGCGTTTGGAACCGGTCCTTCAAGGCCTTCGATCCAGGAACCTAAGAAATCTTATACAACATTAATAATCATGGCAATTATGTAAACTTCAATAATACAACAAGGATAATAATCATGGCGAATGTGTAAACGACTAAACGACTTTGGAACCACCCCTTCAAGGCCTTCGATCCAGGTAGCTAAGAAATCTCATACAACAATATAGGAATGATCCACAATCTCGAGACCCCTAAATGAAATATCATGTATTACGAGCATAATGATAAATAGATAGCAGTATGAGATCATAGAAATAAAAAACGAAAGTGCTCTCACCACTTGATAAAACAGTAAAACACATAAATCAAAAAAAAGGAAACATAGACTTAAATAGCAGCAAGAGAACAACATGAATAATAATAAGACAATTTCTACAAACTTACAAGAAACCTACAATTAAATAAACAAAGGATCTCTCATCACTTAATACAATAGTAACCATAAGTGAATAAAATCAGAATAACTGTAAGAAACATGAGCACAACATGATACTAAGAACTATACATAATCGACAGTAAGAAATACACATAATCAACAGTAAGAGATATACATAAAGGTAGCAAGAAAACAGAAGTAATTGAACAAAAGCTTTTTCACCACTCGGTACAATATTATGGTGCTACACTCAAAGGGTTACGTCCACTACTTTTTATCAAACATACTAGTAACACTACTAGTCGATGATCTTATATGTTATATGTTCCTGTAGTTTAACAACAGATCCTGGTCTATGGAGGTCTTGGCAATTCATGCTGTAAAATAGCGTACCATGAACATAATTGCTTTGAGTACAATTACGTAATTTTGCGGTAAGCTGTAGGTAGAGCCTACTTTGTTATAGTTGACATGCGAACTCCAAGATTTGTAGTCTGGAAAATCGTTGAAACTACATGGCTAGGTAATATAATTCAGGTCCTAGGTAACAAGCAGTGTAATACAACTTGAACAAAGCATTACATGCACAAAGAAAGTAGGGTTATTCAAATAAACAAATCATTACATTAATAGAGAAAGTAGAGTTATCCAAAACAACAAAGCATTACATTCACAAAGAAATCAGAATCAATGACAAGGGCCAAAAACATGACCTAATACACAATGAAATACAGTATTAATTTACAAACATAACAGAAGAATTCTAAATTTACTGAACCAATCAAGTTTCCAATGCTATTCGTCAACAAAGGTCAATAAAATGGACAAACAACTAATAGCATTTAAAATAGTCTGAATTATACTTGCAAAATAGATTGTAGAGTCACTCTACGTGAGATGGCTTCGTTTTCGAACTCACACAGAGGCACCAACTAAAACTTTTGGGTCTCACTTCTCTCACAACTCAATCGATAATGGTCCCACCATTTTGCATTCTTCCTTTTTTTTGGAGAGAGAGAGAGAGAGAAAATGACTTTATTGAAACTAATCAAAGGGCTAACGACCGTGGTCTTCCTGCCCATGTACAATTTGTATTTACAACATTAGTGGTATATGATATGTATGCAAGTCTGTGTTCTATAAAATGTTTGGAAATTTAAAGTAATAATAATAATAATAATAATAATAAGCGATAATGTACATAACTTCTGGTACAAGAAACTTTCTAGTGTACATGATAAACTAACAGACTTCATTAACGACTTCCTAGAACACCCCGAAAAAATACCCCTATTCATCACAAAGGGTAAAACATATTTACTTCCTAAAGGAAAGCTAAGCAGTGATCCCTCAAAGTATAGACCGATCACATGTCTGCAAACTGTATACAAAATTATAACATCATGTATAACTAAAATACTGAACTCTTACATCGAAGATCGCAACATAATGAGCGAAGAACAGAAGGGATGCAGAAAAGGTACCAAAGGGTGTAAAGAACAACTCATTATTGACTCGACAATACTTAGAGAAGTCAAAAAGAAACAAAGAAAATTAACTTGTTGCTATGTTGATTACCAGAAATCATACGACAGCGTTCCGCATTCCTGGCTTATACGAGTCCTCCAAATGTACAAGATTCACCCTAGGGTTTCTGATCTCCTACAACATCTCATGCAATCGTGGAGAACAACAATTCATTTGACAACCAGTGAATCCACCATCATGACACCGAAATCAAAATAAATCGAGGGATCTTCCAAGGAGACTCCTTGAGCCCTTTGTGGTTCTGTTTAGCGCTAAACCCGCTTTCAAAAACACTGAATAGAACAGGAATAGGGTACACCTTGACAAATCATCGAGTAAAACATACCATATCACATCAATTTTATATGGATGACCTTAAATTATATGCCCCATCTAACGACAAACTCAAGGAACTCATTGGGCTAGTCGAGCAATTTTCTGACGATATTAGCATGACATTCGGCCTGGACAAATGCAGAGTTATAAATATAGAAAAAGGAAAATGCAGAGTAGGAGACGTTCAGCTCAATAGTGGCGGCTTGATTGAGTCCATGAATGAAGGAGATACATATAAATACCTGGGATATGAACAAACCAAATCTATAGAACACACTAAGATCAAGGAAACCCTCACAAAAGAATACCTCACGAGAGTAAGAAAAATATGCCATACTGAACTAAATAGTAAAAATCTGTTCAAAGCCATCAACACCCTGGCAATACCTGTGTTGATTTACTCTTTTGGAGTAATATCATGGACCAACACAGACCTCGAGAACATCATGCGGAAAACTAGAACTGAGTTGACTAAGGAACGCAATCACCACCCCAAGTCAAGCACCCTTAGGATGACAATCCTAGGGGGCGAAGGAGGAGAGGTCTCATAGACATAAAAAATCTACACAACAGTCAGATCAAACTCATGAGGACATACTTCCACCAGAGAAGCTCAATATCACCCCTCCATCGGAGCATCTGCTTGACAGATAAGGGATATACACCACTCAACTTATCAAATAGGGCAGTACAGAGAACAGAAGAAGGTCGCAACCAAGAGGACAAACACCGAGAATGGCGACAAAAGACACTTCACGGGAGACACCCACATGACCTCGATCAACCATATGTTGACAAAAATGCGTCGAATGCTTGGCTCAAAAAAGGGGAACTGTTCCCAGAGACAGAAGGATTTACCCTAGCCATACAGGACCAAGTGGTGAATACGAGAAACTACCTGAAACATATTGTTAAAGACCCTAAGGTGACAGATGACAGGTGTAGAAAATGTAAAGAAAAACCCGAAACAATACAACACGTTACATCAGCATGTAGTCTACTTGCCCAAAATGATTATTTACACCGACACAATCAAGTAGCTGCAGTAATTCACCAAAATATATGTAACAGGCTGGGACTCAATACAGACGAACCTAAGATGCCTTACTATAAATACGTTCCTAAGTCAGTCATTGAAACCAACCAATTCACTATTTATTACGACCGATCGATCATTACCGATCGCAGTGTCCCCTTTAACAAACCTGATATCGTTATGAGAGACAAGCAATCGAGCGAAGCTATTATTGTAGACATCGCGATCCCTAACACGCATAACCTGCTGAATACAATTGCAGAAAAAAAAAGAAAGTACACTGAGTTAGCAGATGAGATAAAAAGGATGTGGAATCTCAACAAAGTCACTATCATACCAATTGTACTATCTACTACAGGGGTTATACCATGGGAGTTGCACAATGGCTTGGAGTTCCTGGGACTACACAGAGATATTTACATGCTGCTACAGAAAGTTGTAATTCTGAACACCACTAGAATAGTCCGAAGATTTTTGAGTCAGGATTAAATTATGGAGATGCTTGGCGAAAAACCCGTATCCCATTAAATCAACCAGGACAACCTGAGAAACTAGAAATATAATAATAATAATAATGTATGCGGAGCTGACACTAACTACACTCCGCTACGACTGGCCCTCCAGGATGAAGATAATGATAGAGGACTAACAGATGAACAGCTACTACAAAACTGGAAAGCTAAGAAAATGCATGGTACCTACCCGCATTTGCTCTCTAGCTTGAGCGTGGATTACTCCTCAACCAATAAATGGCTGCAAAGAGGAGAGTTATACGGAGAGACAGAGGGTTTTATAATAGCAATACAAGACCGGGTTATAGCCACACGTAATTACCGGAAGTATATCCTCAAGGAATTGATAGACGACAAATGCAGACTTTGCGGAACACAATCGGAGACAATAGAACATCTTATTGGAGCATGCACCACACTTGCAAATCGAGAATACACAAAAAGACATGATGACATAGCGAAGATTGCTCATCAGCAACTAGCCCGAAACACGTTACTCTTGGAAAATCCCTTGCCTCCATATTACAGGTATCAGCCAGAAGAAGTCCTTGATAATGAAAACACTAGATTATACTGGAATCGACCTGTGCAGACTGACCGAACTATCAGAGCAAACAGACCGGACCTCATCTTGATGGACAAGGAACGAAAAACAATTCATTTGATTGATGTTACTGAACCCCAAGACCACAATATTCAAAATGCATATGGTCAGAAAATTAACAAATACTCTGATCTCGCTGAAGAAATGAAAGAACTGTGGAGATATGACTCAGTTATCATCCATTCGCTAGTCATCACGGCCACAGGCATGGTTCACGACAAGCTGGAACACCATCTGACCCTTCTACACATAGAACGAACATTACCACTCATGCAGAAAGCAGTTATTCTAAACACATGTCACATTACCCGATCATTTTTGTCACAATCGTGAACGCTAATCTACTTGGAAAGCTGTTCTGAACCTGAGTTAGGCGCGTGTAAGGAATATTTACTCTTTTATCTGTCATACTTCTTGTGCTATAGATATTGTTTACGCCTTGTGTGAAAGTAGAGCCAAATTTTTTTTTTACATAGACAGCACAGTGCAAAATAAAGAGAGATGGAACGGTCAAAAAACAGTCCCGAAAATATTCACGGCAGGAGGTCCGTCTACTGAGGCCATATATTGACCGAATAATACGTTTTTGCATCTTGAAAACCATGTTCACATCCGTGCCGTTACCCCAACAAAGAATTCCATACTCGAGTAATGAGCGAATCGAAGAATTATAGTACATTTTAAGCACATCAGTTTCACATGTTCTCTTCAGCTGTCGTATCGCAAAATTCTTCGAGGCTAATTTTCCGCACAGGACCACCACCTGCTCCTTCCAGCACAAATGTCTGTCAAACATGACACCCAGGAACCGAACCTCGTTGGACAATTTCATACTGGAACCATTGGACCAGATTAGAGGGGTCTCATCATGTAATACTCCGTTGGGAGAAAATACAACCGCTGCAGTCTTACCCTCATTAAGCACAATTCCATTTTCGGAACAATATTCTCTCATCCTAGCGAGACAACACCGCGCCTTGACAGCCAGCTCCCCCATGCTTCCAGCCCTCAATAGTACAGATGTATCATCAACGTATTGGGTGACAAATCCATATTCTCCTAGGTAGACAACCATGTCATCCACACCCAGATCAAACAAAGCAGGACCGAGAGTACCGCCCTGTGCCACGCCAGATAACAGTGTTCTAAGACCGGACAAGACCTCTACACCGTTCTCTCGAAGTCTGACCATCTGTGACCTGTCAGTGAGGTATGATTTGATCCACTCCAGGACCACACCTCGAAGTCCCATGCGCTCCAACTTGGCCAACATTATCGATATATCTAGCGTATCAAATGCCCGACTCAGATCGAAAAATACCACCATACAATATTCCCTTCTTTCGAAACCATCCTGTATATGACCGTAGAGTGATAACATGGCATCCTGTGTACTCCTGCCCCTTCGAAATCCGTACTGTCTGTCGGACAACAATCCAGTTTCTCGAGTGCTTTTGAAAAAACTGATAATATTGCTATCGGTCTGTAGTTCTCAACCGATGTACGGTCACCCTTTTTGTGTACAGGTGTGATAATAGCAGTCTTGAGTTCCGAAGGAAAATACCCGAACTCAAATGACAAGTTAGAAAGGTGTGTCAGCGGCAATGAAATAAAGTCGACGACATGGCGAATGACACTGCATGGGACCCCATCTACGCCACTGGAGGATTTCCCCGATACAATCAGTAGGGTATCGCGCATTTCAGTTAACAAAACAGGGGACAAGAACATCGAATCCTGACTTATTCTCAAAGAGATCTTTGGTAGTGTATGAGGTCCTTTAGAGTTACGTACCAACTCTGAAACGGAATCTACAAAATAATTATTGAATGTATCTGCTTTATTCAATTTATCACGTATCGGAATTCCTGATGAGTCAAAGATAACATGAGGTACGTTACGATTTTCTTGAACAGACGTATTAGTTTTTATGTAGCGCCAGACCGCTCGATTTTTGTTATCAGCGTTTATTATGGAATGTTTTATGTAGGATTTTTTAGCTTCAATTATGTTTTTCGTATGCTGTCTCTTAAATTGGTTATAAATTTATCTCGCGGCGTTGTCACGTTGGCTCGATTTACACAACTCTCGGATTATGTTACCCTCCTCTACCAATTCTTTTGTTATCCAAGGGTTTTTCACAGTTCTTATAGTTTTATATTTCTTCAGTGGGAAAGCCGAGTTGAAACAGTACCTGAAAGTTTCAAAGAAGCGTTTATTATGGAATGTTTTATGTAGGATTTTTTAGCTTCAATTATGTTTTTCGTATGCTGTCTCTTAAATTGGTTATAAATTTGTCTCGCGGCGTTGTCACGTTGGCTCGATTTACACAACTCTCGGATTATGTTACCCTCCTCTACCAATTCTTTTGTTATCCAAGGGTTTTTCACAGTTCTTATAGTTTTATATTTCTTCAGTGGGAAAGCCGAGTTGAAACAGTACCTGAAAGTTTCAAAGAAGGATGAAAAACTTTCTTCTACATTTACTACCAGAGTATACGCCGTCCCAGCTTTCTCGTGAAAGAAGGGTTCGAAATGTATTAACGTTCTCAGGGGAAAACACTCTCTTAACAACTAGCGGTTGTACAGGGGCATCAGACAAATGGTCAATTTCAAGTTTGAGAATCTGTGCGCGATGATCAGATAAGGCATTTTCAATCGTATCAGCATCGAAACGGGGCCTCCAGTTAATAAGTACATTATCAAGTAGTGCTCCCTGACGAGAACACTCATCAAAACATCTCACGAAACCGAATGCGGAGTACAAATTGACAAATTCTTTAGTTTTGTTATCCGTTACATCTTTCAGGTTTTTATTAAAATCACCAGTAATTATTGTGTTTGAGTTTACATGCATCAAAATTTCCTCAAGTGTATCAAAAAAATAGTTAATACTAGAATCCGGTGATCTATAAATACATAGGATGTTAAACCTCACAGAGCAGTAGTTAGTACTCACAGCCACTGCCTCGAAGCACTGATCGCACAACGTCTCACCAATATTCTTACAGTTCAATGTGGAAATGTCATCACTCACAAAAACAACCACTCCACCACCAACCCTGGAAGTTCGACAGTAGGAAGCAGCCATCCTATAGCCCTCCAAGTTAATCACTGTCAGCTCATCATTCACCAGCCATGACTCTGTCAGGCAGAGGATCTCCGGATAACCAAATGTATGCAGAAAGACTCCAAAGCGTTCAAGCTTTCCCCTCAAGCTCCATACGTTAAGATTAAGGAGTCTGAGATATTGGACACTAGAGGTCCGGCCATCATTGCGCTGTTCGTCCACGAAAAAACTTAAATCTCCTAACAACCACCCCATTCGGCCAAATATCTGGTTTATTTAGTTCCTCCAGCATATCGATTTCTGCACTAACCTTGAACGAAACACTCTGAGCATCATCTCTTTTTGGCAAAGCCTCCACTGTGAATGACCTCCCAGAAAACTTTGAGTCCAAATAGGTCTTAATTTTATCAGGATTAGTACCCGGAGCCACACGTCCAACATGAAGCCAGGCTCGCCTGACCACTCCCGAAAATGTCTGCTGCGGATCAAATGACATGCCATGAATCTTGTCCCCCGAGTTTGCAGTTGACTCCACAGCTGGCGATGGAATCGCAGAGGGTAGCCCGCCTTCACCTACTGGTTTGATATTCCGCCGTATTTTCCCTGTATTTTCACGCGAAGCGGCAACATCTCATGATTGTATCCTTGTTGGATCACTATTTCGATTATCCTTCTTCAAAAGATCAATTATGAATTCCTGGTTATTTACAGTTCTTTCAAGTTCCTTGGTTAGTCTCTCCAATGCTTTCCGTTCAACGTTCGCTATCTTCAGCGAGCACTTAAGTTGGTCCATTTCGTTTGTAATTTGGAGGTTATCTCCATCGGATTTTGTAGATTCGTCAGAATCAGTCACAAACTGACCCTCCAGAAACGTCCTTAGATTATCACTAACGTTAACTCTATCTAGGATCATTTTGGTCATGATTAGATCAACCAAGACATCCTTATTCAGCCTACTCAACTCAGCTCTCATATTCGCGTGTTTACACAACAACAATATTGATAAGTTAAGTAGATATTGAATTATAGTTTGTTCCCGTAGTTTCCTTTTGGGTCTTTCAAGATGAGATGTCCTATGTATTAGTGGTTCCATTGTATCAATGTTATGCTGTTGACTGATGAACCTCTTGTTTAGTTTCAGTATTCTGCTACTTATTGGTTCGATTTTTGTTTTTTCGTAAATATATTCGTTGGCTGGGTTAGTGGGTTTTTTGGATGTCTCATTTTAGTGACCTTTCGCAGACTGGTTCGTTCGGCCACCAATTTGATGCCCATATTCCAGGAGAGGTCTGCTGATCATCTTGTATATTTTGCTGGCTGTCTTTATGCTAATACCTTCATTTTTGTATGTTAATTTTCTGAATTGGATAGCTCTGTTGATAGTTGCCTGTTTAGTCGATTTAACATGCATTTTGAAGTTCAATTTGTGATCACTTGTCATCCCAAGATATCTGCAATTTGTGCTTGGTTTCAAGATGGTGTTGTCCAAGGATATAGTCGGTGAGTTTTGGTTGCTTTTATGATGAAATAGCAAAAATTTTTATTTTTTTGGGTTGATTTTTATTCTCCACTTTTTCAACCATACAACTATTATGTTCTTCAATTGTTCTAATTTGTTCATTGTATCTTGTGTACTTTTACCATGGGCCATGAGTGTGGTGTCATCTGCAAACTGTAATATATAACTCATCTTGTTTGTAGGATCTTCTGGTAAGATATCCGAGCAATATAAATTGTATAGAAATGGCGATAGAGGTGAGCCCTGAGGAAGTCCTTGTTTGGGGGTGAATTTGCCAGAGAGTGAGTTCTTGACTTTTACCTGAATTTCCTGTCTGCGAGAAATTCACCAATCAACCTCTTGAGATATATGGGACAGCCCAGTCCATGCAGCTTGTAGATCAGTCCAGCATGCCAGACACTGTCAAATGCTTTGTGTATGTCCATAAATATTGCTGCAGTATGATTTCCCTCTTTTCTTTCAAATTGTACATTCTGGGTGAGTATGACTAATGGATGGATAGTTGATGTTTTATGTTTGAAACCAAATTGGAACTTGGGAATTTTGTCGTTTAGCACTTTCATCATCCTGGATTTGATTATCTTCTCGAGGTTCTTTCCAATTACTGGAAGTAGAGTAATTGGTCTATAATAGTTTTCTAGCTTCCTGGTATCGGCTCTTGATTTAGGAATTGTGATTAATAGACCTCTTTTCCAATTCTCGTGGAAACTTGACTCCCTGACACAATAGTTATAGATTCGAATTATTTCGAGATGTATTGGTAGATCCAACCGTTTTAGAATGCTTCTGGGAATATTGTCATGCCCAGGAGCCGTGTTCTTACCATGATTGAGGGCTTCAAAATATTCATTTTGGTCAATGGGTACGATATCAACTTTATTTCTTAATGTAGGAAACTTTTTCCTGTACCAATCTTCAATAAGTTCCTTGTGTTGGACATCGAAGGATGGATCCTCACTCACTTCAAAAATCTTCTGAAAGTATGCTGAGATGACATCGGCTATTTCCTGGTCGTTGGTAACTGATTTTCCATTCACTTCAATTGGTTCCGTGATGTTGTAAGAGTTATATTTTGAGAGCTTTTTGATCGTTTTTCAATTTCCTTGCAAGCTTCTAAGTATTTATGGGATCGATAGTCGCCTATAAGCTTATGGATATCCTTATTAAGCACATTATATTTCTTCTTTAGGTTGGGGTCGCTGTTTTCTCGGATTTCTCGATACAACTGTTTTTTGATCTTTATGAGTTTCAATATGTATGGTGGAATTTTCTGGTTGTGATATCCAACTGAGATTTTTGGTCTCTCACGCACTCGCGCAAATCGACGCGGGCACTTGACAGTGAGATACGATCTTCTTTTCTTTCTCCGATTCTAACCATGGAATTTATTTCTATGGATTGGAAACCGTCCGTGGCGTATCAGCATAGGGTGGAATGAGACTACGATTTTTTTTTATTGAAAAAACCTAGGATGTTACACATATATAAATTTTTTTTTATAACAAAATCTCTCTGATAGTCTAGAAATTTCAGTTTTACTTTATATAAATGTATACCTTTTAAGATCAATGTAATAGATGCTAAAGATGCTATTTTCCTGGAAAATATAATTAATAAGCGAGACTTACTGGCATTCACTTGCGAGAAAAAGGAGGATATGAATTTAATGGTTCAAATTTTAAGGAACCAACAGAAATTACCGGTGAATGTGTTACACTCAAATGGTAGGTGTCTGGAAATAGTTGTTATTCATCCAATAGATAAATTTATATTCCAGCCAATATCGATATGGAAAAATATCAGCCAACTATACCAATAGAACAGTTGAGAAGATTCGGATTCCATGCTTATGTCGATCATTTATTTACTGCTCCCAGCCTCATTACGTACTATCTATATAGGACATACAATATACATAACATTCCCGTGGGAAACTCTAACGTCGACCACTATTTTGAAAAAATTCCCAATTCTATAAGACTCTTTTTCAGTGGTAAGTGATGAACACATTGTTTTAATGCATTTTCATTTATACTGGGTGAGCCTTTTGACACTACGTTATTTTTAACTACAGATTCTTATATATTTGTAATTATTTTTTCCAGAAAAATCAAGGTATTCTGTAAAATTTTCCGCGTACACTGGTGCAAAAAGTACAACGCTGAATCAGATTCGACCAAATAACAGTCTATCCATATCTGTGGACATCGAGAGACTTGAAAATTTAAAAAGTCAAATTCACGAAAAGAAGGAAAGCTTCTCACATATCGATAATGAAGTGAAGAATTGTGATAATCTGGTAAGACCGAGGATAATCGGAGAAATTTAATAAATACCATTACTATTATTTGTTTTTCAGTTACAACAATGCGCGGGGGAAGTACAAGATTTGCAAGGTAAACAAAAAGTAATAAAAGATCTCAAACAACAGATTCAAACCGTGGGATCCAGATACACAGCATTGAAGAACAAAGTAGAAAAACTGAAAGCGGAAAATACAAACAGGGAAAGTGTCAAGGAAGAGGCCAATCAGAAGATAAAGGTACGAGGCTTTATTGTTTCAAATCAAATCAAATAATATTTATTTTCTACATCAGCTACATTAGATGTATTTGAGAATGGGAGAACATGTCAAATTTATTAATACAATACAATATGTGTGCACTGGAATTATTCCTCTTTTTTGCAGAAGTCCAGGAATTCTTGAATGCTGTATGGTTCACTTCGTATAATGTAGTCTAGGATTGTTCTTCTAAATAAATTGGAGTCGATCAGTAATTGAATTTTCCTAGGTATTAAGTTGAATAATCTGATACACATGTACCTTGTTCCTTTCTCTGTAAGGGATAGTGAGTGTGGTGGTACTATAAGAGGTTGCATCCTTCTGGTGTTGTTCGAGTTCAGATGTTCACAGAAAATATTTTTATTATTATATAGGAACATTAAGATTTTAAAGATGTACTGCCCATAAACGGTGATAATTCTGTTTTCCTTGAAGTGTCCCCTGCATGACTCTCTGTAACCCATCCTGAGAATTGTTCGTAAAGCCAATTTATGGGTGTAGAAAATTTGTGATGTGTCTGAGCTACTTCCCCAGGATATGATTCCATAGCTCAATTTGGCGTGAAACATGGCAAAGTATACAGATTTCAGAACACATAACTTGACTTGATCTCGTAGAACCCTGAGTGTATATACAGTAGACTTTAATTTTTTATTCAGTTGTTCGATATGTGAGAAATATTTAAGATGTTGGTCTATATGTATGCCAAGAAACTTGGCCGAATTACTAACAATTATTTCATTTTCTTTATAATTAATATTTTGAGGGTATGTTCTATTGGTTCTGTCAGTCCTGAATATAATGCATTCTGTCTTTGTGGCATTAACAACCAAGTGGTTTTCGTCACACCAGTTACTCATTTGGTTCATGGAAGTGTTGAAGTTCTCTACTGCCATTGCAACATCTGAAGATGGAATCAACGCATTGGTATCATCTGCATACTGTAACACTTTCGATTATTAATAATCTTATATTTCTTCGAATGAAGATGCTTTGCTACAAAAATTCTTTTAAGTGCCTCTCTTTATATCTCTAGAGCAGCACTGACTAGCTCAGTGGGATTTATGTGTGAGTAAGGGTTGGAAAAAATGAATGAAAAAAAGTTACAGTGTTATCTATTGCACTAACCATAAAATATGTAAGTTTACCAGAATGAAGTATATCTTCCAATCGGAACATTCACGTATACATTAAATCTACATTTAATGACACTGATCACAAATTTACTAAGTAATTATAGAGAATATGCCGAGATATATAAGAAGGAAAAAAAAACAGAGTACCTTGATACAATTTGCAGTTAGACAATCATTATATCCTAGGGCTTGCAGAAGATACATCCAATCATCCCTGGTGAAATTTATCAGCCTGGTAGATTTACGTTCGGTAGACTCATTCAGAATTGATAGCTATAATCTATTTCAGAATTTCCAGCAAGAAGTGAAACGGGTATAAAGAGCCTAGAATTGTTACCATTAAATTGAGAACAAAAATATAAAAACAGATATACCTTTGATCTTGAGTGGCTCTGAGTGCAAACAAAGTATATGACCAACGTATATTCAATATCCTATGAAGTATGCTCATTCATGAAACAAGAGCTCGTACTATACTCAGCCAAATCCCAAATTATTAGGTGATCAGAATAAAAATAAAAATCGAAATATCTACTGATAAATATGCAATGTATAGTTACTACTTTGAATACTTCTCTCATACTGAAATCTGTTTTATTCGTACGATCTATCTTGTTCACATATGGCGCATATGTATCAGCGCAACACCGAATGTTTTATTTTATTTAATTGTGAAACCACAAATGAACGGAAAATGAAAATGAACCGTTACAATACATTACAATATTGAAAGTGTCAGCAGGAAAATTTTCAGGTAAATCATTGATGTAAACAACAAATAATAATGGACACATTATTCCTCTCTGGGGGACACCCACATCTCGTATGATCTCACTTGATAGGTACTCGCGATCTCCCTCTACCAGCATAACTCTTTGCTTCCTGTTCTCTAAATAACTCCTTATGAGCTCAAGTTGTTTATCTCTAACTCCATATCGTTCCAACTTTGCAATAAGTACTTTGTGATCAATGGTATCGAAAGCCATTGATAGATCCATCAATACACCAATGGGTACATCCCCTCGTTCAAGTGTCTTTATGATATTATCAGTCATCTCACTGAAATATATTTCAGCTTATTTTTGTATTTTCACACTTAGACGGTGAGCCAGGGTTTTTTTCACTGGGGTTTTTTCCCTAGGCTTTTATGGCATACGCCGAATTGTATGACACCCCGTCACTAACCCCTGATCTATATGCTTTATTGTTTGCTAACTAAATATTGTCAGCCAAAAGTTCAAAAGAATATATCAGTCATCTCGAATATGGCAGACTCTGTGCTTCTGTTTTTGATGAAACCATGCTGACATTTGGTTATTACGTTGAACTTTTGGAAGAAGTTCATCAATCGTTTCGCCAAAATCTTTTCAAATACTTTAGCAAAAGATGTCAGTAAGCTAATTGGCCTATAGTTCCTTAAGTCTTCCTTTGAACCCTTTTTGAAGACTGGTTTCACAATTGCAATTTTCATATCATCAGGAAAAATACCTGATTGGAAAGATAAATTGATTATACAACATAACGGTTTCAAAATGTAGTTAATACTGCTCTTGATCACTATCATGGGGATCTGGTCATGTCCGAAGGATTTTTTATTTTTTAGTTGTTTAACTGCAGTGATTACCTCTGATTCTTTCACCTCAAACATGTAAAATGATTTTTCCAAGTTTGGTTGCTGTATTCTTTTAGTTGATGTTGGCTGATTGGAAGCTAATGTGAATGTTGGGTCAGTGAAGCGCTGATTAAATTTCTCTACTAGTTCTTGACGGTTGCCCTCGGGGAGTGGATTGTTTTTACTATTTCCACCTGTTATCTCTCTAACAATATTCCATGTCATTTTTGCTTTATTTTCCGCTGTTCTTATTTTATGACTGTAAAATCCCTCCTTTGCTGATCTTATTGCATTGTCGTATTTTTTCTTCATATAATTATATTTGCTGATATGTTATGAGTCCACTTTAGAGATGACATATAGAATATCAAGTTGGTCTTTGATACGTTGTATTTCAGGATTGAAAGTGTTATGTTTTTTTGAGACACCAGTTTTTATGATCTTTTCTGGGAAATTTTGTATAAACAATGATGAGTAATGATTGATGAAATTATTCCACATGGCATTAGCATTGTTTGATGTTCCAATTATCTCGCACCAGTGCTGGTTAGCGAGTAACTCGTTGAATGATTTCAATGTGTGATCGTTAATCTGCCTAACCTTGATATAATGGTTGTTATCTTTTTTATATGTGTTTTATATTGAATTTATTTATTAGGTTCTCTTCAGTGAATAATGAAATGAACTGGTTTATTTCTAATCACAATTAAACATATGTACATTATCAGACAAGATGGTCTGCACATAAAGATGGTCACACATCTCAATATATATAACAATATGTTTCATCAATTTCAATTTTCTGACCTTTGTGGTCTGGCAAATGAGCTTCATCAATGTTTGTAAAAATATTGTCCAAGCATGTTGTTTTCCAAAGTATTCCCCATGTTCAGAGCATTTTTTGCTCTCTCACAAAGTACTTCCTGAAATTTATGTTGTATTTTCAGGAAATAGTGAAGAGAATGGTTGCACATCAAAAGGAGATTTTCGCTACCTTCAAATCGTACAGGAGTCTTGTGCTGAAATCTCACTTGAGTTTAACGAAATTGGAATTCTTGCAGAAGAAATCTGTCTTTTTGGAAAATAAATTCCACGACACCAGAACACAATGCGAAGAAGCTGAAGAAGTATTGAACACCGTCAAAGAGAAATATAACGATATATTGGGACAGGCAAAAGCGGCATTGCAGAAAGCAAAACAACTTTCCAAAGGTAGAAAATTTCAAGTTTCTCGAAATAAAAGTTGTTGAAAAAAAAAACGATGTTTTGCTCAAATTTCTTAGCTTGATGGTTATAACGAAATGTATGTCAAATTTCGAATCGATTGTTTAAAATTATAGTATACAGGGTGTCTCAAGTTCGAGTGCCTATTAGACGTTTCTGGAGAACTAGACATATTTGAAACCTGAAAATTGGGATTATGATATTGTTCGAAGTTCTCTACAGAGCTAAAATATTTTCGAAGTCCAAAAACTTCCGGTTGTGAAAATGTGTGAAATGTGTGAAAATAAATTCGACGAAAAAATTTTTTTCAAGTTTTCCATTCCTGGTATGAACGAGTATTCAATAGTGAATACATTTCTGTTAAAACTATTGTATTGAATCGAATAGTTTTCAAAATATTCATAAAAAAACTGGAAGAAAAGTAAAATATGTTCAGTCAGTAATATGTTCATTATTCTTATTTTAAATATCCTGAGCGTAAACCGTTTTTACAACATCGAAGAGGAAGGATGTGAAAAGGTCATGCATCTTTTGGATTTCAAAAATATTATCACAGGGTGTTTCAAATTTTGTGTTGAAAATTGTGATCTTTAATTGCCCATAACTTCTGTTTTTCAAATTAGAAACCTATTTTTTTATAATTGTGTTGGATTCTGCGGTCAAAAATAATGATAGTTTTCTCACATGATTATGCCCCTAAATTCAATAATTTCTAAATTATTTGAGATTTTCTGGATTTATGGAATACTTAGAGTCAAATTGATTGCATCTAAAAAAATTCAATGAATATTCTTTCGAAACCATGGGAACACTCTGTACCCATAGAAGATAAATTATCTGTTAATAATTCACAAGTGTCAGGTGTTATTGTGATTCGTTATCTTCATTTCTCCATTTAACAAAATGAACCGTTATTCTAATCACGAAATTCTGGATATATTTTATATACATGGTGAATGTGACAGAATTATTAGTAGAACCTGCCGGGGCTTCAACGAGAAGTATCCCCATTTACCTTCCATGACGGAGAAGATCTTTAGAAAATATGTTTCCAACTTTCAAAGTTTTAGATGTGTTAGAGCCCCTAAAGAATACAAAAGAAGGGTAGTTAATGATGAGGAAAATGAAATTAGTGTTTTGACTTATTTCGAAGCGAATGAAAATGCATCTATTCGAAATGCAGCTCATGAAATCGATTTAGACAAAAATTCAGTGCACCGAATTTTGAAAAAACACAACATGCATGACTACAAATATGAGAAAATTCATGTTTTAGAACCAGGTGACTAAATAAAAAGCTTTCAAGACGTATTGGAAAGTGTGTGGAACAAAATGGTTACCATATTGAAACTCTTACCTGATCATTTATTTTGTTAATTTGTGTTTTGAAACGTATTTTTATTTTTATTATCATTGTTACTGCAACTTATTATTAGTTAAATTTGTTGGTTTCGTTCATTTCTCTTCCAAGTTGCTTGCTCGGTTCAATGGTAATACACTCTCTATATGTTCATCTCATTTTCCGATTAACGCGTAACATATGTTGGAGCATATGACCTATGTCGAAGAGAGAGTACTGAAACGGCGTTCATCCGATGAAGTACAAGAACACTTTTCTTGGAAATAAATAACTTTCTCGTTAAATCTACAAATTCGAACTCTAGTGAAAAAGTGACTATTCTCGCCCGTGAGTGCCTGGACCAGTTCATTCAGCCGTACTGTGAAACCAGGTAGGCAGAAGTCGATACTCCAGCATTCGCATTTTCTTTCGAGTCATTTTTTCATATTATTTCAGAATTTCAGTAATAATTTTCTTTCGTTTTCTTTTACTTTTCAAAGGCCCTTGTCGTGCCATTTTGGTCTTTCTTGAGCCGCATATTTTCGAACCGCGTTTTCAAAATTATTGCGATCAAGCATTTTGGAATTTTTTCATTTAGTTTTTTCATTTGCATCTATTTCAATCGGTCAATATTCACCTAACCTCAAAAACTTGACAAGATATCGAACACATTCATAAATTCTTTAATCGCGGATAAATTTCTGCGCATGTTATAGAATTTAGCTTTCATTACATTCATTTTTCATTTTCATTACATAGACAACTCTTCCTTTGTTTATTTGATCTATGTTCATAACCTTTATTCAAAACATAAACAAAGATAGACATTCTTGTTTTTGTTTATTTTCATCATTTCATTATTTTCAACTCGATTTTCAATTCAATAGATTCAATCTTAATTATTAACTTTATTAATTAACTTAGTTCTTTTCAATAGGTTAGTCTTTTTACTCTTTTTTCAAAATTACTTAAAACAAAATTCATATTGTTTTCTGCAGTAAACCTTGAATGATAATAATGACGACAAAATTGAAACAACTCAAAGCTCGTCGTCAGATTTTTATTGATCTCGAGGAAATTCTGAATGTGGCACAATTCGCTGTCACTGATGAAAGTCTTCACGTAAGATTCAAATTAAGATTTGAAAAACTTGAGGATATTTTCGTGGAATTTCAAAATTTACACACTTCAATTGTCTCTATGATTGTATCTTCCGAAGAACCGGAATTGAACACTGAGAAGGTTATTCGAACAGCCTTTATGGATAATTATTACACCATCAGAACGACTTATGTTAATTTATTTCCTGAAGTAAAAAACCCAGTAAAATACCAAAATAGTTGCTCTATCAGTTCGCCAAATGTTAAACTTCCAAAGATAGTATTGCCCATTTTCAATGGGAATTATAAAGAGTGGCCTACTTTTTTCGATATGTTCCAAAGCTTGGTACATGAAAATTCTAATTTGAGTCAGATAGAAAAGTTTCAATACCTCCTTAGTTCACTTTCTTCTCATGCTTTAAGTTTAGTTAAAGGGTTTCCATTGACTGCTGAAAATTATGAAAGCGCTTTTCAGACATTGGCGGAAAGATATCAGAATAAAAGACTTCTCGCTAATACATGTTGGAAGGAAATCTGTAATGTTCCAAAGCTACAGGGTGATTCAGCTAAAGACCTTAGGCGAATTCTAGAGGTTTTTGCGGAGAACTTATCGGTATTAAGGAATTTAGGTTTACTCGTTGACCAGTGGGACTTTGTTTTATTTCACATTCTCATTCAGAAATTAGATTCAGCATCGATCAAACGTTTTGAACTACAAGAATGTTCAACAGATATTCCGTCGTTTGCCAATTTACGAAATTTCCTGACAAATCAGTGTATAGCCTTGGAGGCAGCAGCTCTTTCTCTTCCGTCGAAAACTCATTCAATTTCGAATTCAATTTCGAAATCTAGTTCTCTCTCAATGAATAAAAGAAATTCGACTCTTCTCGTTCAAACGGAAACTGAATAATTCAAGAAACGTATAACCTGCAATTATTGCAAGTTAGCTCATAACATTTACAAATGTCCATCATTTTTAGAACAAACTGTTCCAGATCGGTTCAAGACTGTGAAGGACAAAAATTGGTGTATCAATTGCCTCCATTCTGGACATAAGATTAACAATTGTTCTTCAAAGTCAAATTGTCGTACTTGCCACGGAAGGCATCATACCCTGTTACACATGCGTAATAATGCGGATAATTCTTCAACAGATACGTTTCATTTCAGTGCTGCAAAGTTATCGGATTCAGGCTCAGCTCAGGTTTTAACGAATGTTTCTTCAAATTCTACCGTTCTCTTAGCAACCGCTGAGGTCGAAATTCGTGATGCTTGGGGTAGATATCAGAAGGTCCGAGTTCTGTTAGATGGAGGCTCTCAAATAAATATTATAACTCAATCGTGTGTGAATAGATTAGGCTTGAAAATTTGTGATGCTTCATTTTCGATAAATGGAATTTGTGAAAGCTCATCTTCTGCTAATTGCAGCACTGAATGTACTATTCGTCCATCAGGTCATCTTTTACATTCGATGCCGTCGTGATTCCGAAGATTTGTTCGGAGATGCCGAGTTCTTTCGTAAATCATTCGTTTTGGAATTGTGTCTATAACAAGAGGTTAGCAGATCCGAACTTTTCTATTCCGAAATCAATAGACCTTCTTCTGGGGGCGGATATATTCTCTTTAATAATTCGACCGGGTCGTATCGAGGGTAACGGTTTGGAGCCAACAGCACTTGAGACAGTATTTGGTTGGGTTTTCATGGGAAAGATTCAATCACCTAACATATCAGTTAACAATTTTCATTTGTCATTATCTGAATCAGGTTTGAACTCCTCGTTGAAAAGATTCTGGGAACTTGAAGCAGTTTCAGAGAATGTCATTGTATCACCAGAAGATCAATTTTGTGAGAACTTATACACTCAGAACTATTCTAGAAATACATCTGGACGGTACACTGTGGCGTTACCATTTAAACCTGATCAGTCAACACTTTCATTCGGTGACACATATTCTCTCGCACTACGTCGTTTTTTATCCCTTGAACGTAAACTTATTAAAAATCAGAAGATATACAAGGAATACTCTACTTTCATGAAGGAATATTTAGAAAAAGATCATATGTCATTGATTTCTACGAGTTCGGATTATGAAAATACTTTCTATATCCCTCACCATTGTATAATTAAACCAAACAGTCCATCCACGAAGTTGAGGGGTTGTTTTCGATACGTCAGCTCATGTACCTGGTTATTTATCTTTAAATGATGCCCTATTGATAGGTCCTAAATTACAAAAGGATATTATTGTCATTTTGATGAACTTTCGTGTTCATCGGTTCGTTTTCACAGCTGATATCAAACAAATGTATCGTCAAATATTGGTTCAAAATTCACATCGAAACTTTCAAAGAATATTGTGGCGGTTTTCTCCATCGGAACCCATAAAAACATATCAGCTGAATACCGTAACGTACGGAGTCGCACCAGCACCTTTTCTTGCCCTTCGAACTTTGACACAGTTGGCCGAGGATGAGGGAGCTCGTTTTGCAAAGGCATCCAAAATTTTGCTCACAGACATTTATGTCGATGATGTCGTTACAGGTTGTGATGATTTGGAAGAGGCAAAAACGTTACAAGAGGAACTGATTTCCCTATTGAATTGCGGTGGTTTTGAGCTCTGAAAATGGAGTAGTAACAGTTCTCAATTACTCTCAACCATACCTCTGGATCATCAATATCACCATTCTTTGAATTTTGATATAGATCCGATAGTCAAAATTTTCGGTTTGAGGTGGTTTCCTTCGTCGGACGAATTTTCTTATCTCGCAGAAACTACTGTGCAGGTATGTACCAAACGTACCATACTTTCCGAACTTTCTCGAATTTTCGACCCTTTGGGGTTCCTTTCTCCATTTACTTTTCTTGCTAAGCATTTGATCCAGCATCTTTGGACATTAGGGTTGCAGTGGGATGATACACTTCCAGACGATGTCAGCCGTCGCTGGAATCAGTGTAAATCCGAATTAACCGAATTGGGTAAATTAAAGATACCTCGGAAACTTGCATCGAAACCATTTTATCGTTGCAAACTTCATGGTTTCGGATATAGTAGTGAGCGTGGTTACGCAGCCGTGGTCTATTTCAGGTTTTTCAATTCTGACGGCTCCATTGACACCTCTTTCGTATGTGGTAAATATGTGGTAGGTCTCCCCAGTGAAGAGAATTTCACTTCCACGACTGGAATTGTGTGCTTGTCTCTTATTATCAAAGCTCATTAATATGGTTTCCTCTGTTTACAAGTCAGCCTTTACAATGGATAACATTTTTGCTTGGTCTGATTCTATGGTAGCTCTAACATGGATTAAGTCTTCTCCTCATCGATGGAAGACATTTGTAAGCAATCGTACAACTCAAATTCAGGACTTAGTTTCAACAGAGAATTGGTATCAGGTCCAATCGAAAGACAACCCAGCTGATTGTGCTTCACGCGACTTAACGCCAACCGAACTGTTGAACTGCTCTTTGTGGTGGACAGGCCCTGACTGGCTTCGTTCCAAACATCTCACCTTCGCAAATGATGAAATAGAAAATTCTGTTCACCTTGTACAAAAAGAAGAACGTCATCTCTCTTTGTCAGCTTTCATTTCTCCGTCGTTTGTTGATGATTTGCTCTCCAGGTATTCATCTCTGTCCAGGGTTCAAAGGGTGGTAGCTTACATTTTCAGATTTGTTCACTTCATGAAAAACTCTAAAGCTCCTAGGATATACGAGTATAAATTTTCCGCAGTTGATCTGAAAGATGCACTTTTCTTCATTATAAAACAGGTTCAATGGGTTGTGTTCAAGGAACAAATCGATAATCTCATCTCGGGAAATCTCATATCTAAATCACTTCGAAAATTGAATCCATTTATTGGAGAAGATGGTGTTCTCAGGGTGGGCGGTCGTCTGTCTTTTTCTGGTCTGGCTTATGATCACAAACACCCAGCTTTGCTTCCTTCATCTCATCGTCTTACTGAGCTCCTTATTCAGCATTTCCATAAAATATATCTGCATCCAGGTGCCCAGACATTACAGTTCCTTCTGTCTCAACAGGTCATACAGGAGTTTTATAAAGTCCTCACACAGATTGAATCTGTGCTCAATTCTCGCCCTCTATGTCCGCTTAGTAATGATCCGAATGACATATCTGCACTGACACCAGGACATTTTCTTACTTTGGCTCCATTAACTGCTATTCCTGAACCAGATTTGTCTCACCTATCTAGCGGTCGATTATCGCGTTGGCAGCTTTTAACTCGTATCCATCAGGATTTTTGGAAAAGATGGAATTTAGAATATCTGAACACACTGCAACAACGAAAAAAGTGGTTCAATAGTGACTCGCCTCCTTATTCAATAGGTGCACTAGTCTTGATAAAAGATGATCAACTCCCTCCATTGCGTTGGCGACTTGGACGCATTGAGAAATTGCATCCTGGCGCTGATAGAATAGCTAGAGTAGCTACTGTTCGGACTACTCAAGGTGTACTGCAGAGATCAGTGGTTAAATTATGTCCATTACCTCTTCAATAATTGTGACGTATGTTGATGTATGTATATGAATCGGTCTTTTAGGGGACGTTTATGAGCACGAATTGGTTCTTTCAGGGACATTTGGCCTGTTTGCGGACGGTCCGCAATTAGCCCAGGCAAGGATCGGTCTTTTTGAGAACGCTCCCTCCGCAAATTGCCCACAAGCAAGGATCGGTTTTTTTGCGGACGGTTCAAAAATGGGATGGCTTTTTGAGGATGTTTGAAGAAATTGGATAATATGATTTTAATTTTTTTTATGAGGTAAAAAATATTTTGTGATTGATTTTCATTAAAATATAGTATTTTGAGTTTTGATTGTTCGCATATTCGAAATATAATAATGAAGCAGCCAGCGATCTTTTCGACCAAATCTCTGTATTTTTTGAGTATCGAGCCTTAAATAGCCTCAATCGATTTGGTTTGACTTCCTGATGAAGAATGTAGGGTCATACTTGATTATGTCCGGCCAGTCGTATATTCTCTATCTCCCAAAAGAGGTTATCTAGAAATACCATATATGCGGAATTGGATCATTGTTCAAATATCTCGGCTAGTTCATTTTTGAGAAAATCTGTCGAATGGTTCAAGACTTATGAGAATCTGAAATTTCTCAATGACTGCTAGAGTATCTATTGGATCGAGTTGCAACTTGTGAGATATCTGAATGAGATCGGAGCAAATATGCTTGCAAAATTTCGTATAGAAATCGTCAAGCCAGAAGAATTTTGAAAATATTATGTGAACATTGAGAATTCACATCTTTGTAATTACTGTAATTTTGGCCGAGTTGAGAATAATATCAGTGATAACAGCAATAATCTAGAAAAAAATTAGAAAGTACTGACGTGATGTCAGACTGCTTTGGCGCTCTTGTTGAGCTACTTGCGAGTAAATATTCAAACCATAACAAATCTATAAGCATTCTGATTAGGTTAACCATAGTCTTTTTCCGGACTATGGGACAATGTGATGCGAATATGAACGCCTAATGAATGAACAATCTTATGCCTCAAATTAAAAAAAATACTCATAATTTTCCCCTAGTTTTGTTCGAAACTATAATTCCCTTCTCCTAAAAACTTAAGTCAGTGCTTTTCTGAATGTTGACAACGTCATCGACACTGAATTTTATCTTTATGATTTCCCATTATGAAAAATTTTGATTAATATTACGCCAACTGACACTGATCAATGAGCCCGGCATTTGTTAACCGAAATCATTCTGTGGTGGCCATCGTTCAATGACAATTATGGGGATTTCATGAAATTTCTCTTCTTATCTTGAGTAAATGAAAAAAATGATTATATCTTCAGAAAAAGAAAAGTTACGACAATGAAATTTGAGGATGAGTAAGATATCGATCACCTCAACATATACACAAATTTTCATTGAAATCCCAAAAACGTCTCAGGAGATATCGAGTATTAAAAAAATTTTCTTTGAGAATTTTTAAAACATTTTCTATCGTGACGATTTCTGCGAAATTCTGCGAGCCGTTTTGTTTTAGCCTCCCTCGACAATATTTCAAGTATAAAATTGATCGGATGGATATTCTAATAGTTATTGAGGAAACAAAATTTCAGATGCTCATAACTACTGAACCATCCGACGGATTCAACCCAATAACGAACTTGACCGAGATATTTGGGCAATTAACTTATTCTGAAGATATGAGTCGAACCCAATCGATTGAGACCATTTTCGTCTCGATATTCCAAAACAACAGACATTTGGGCAAAATGATAGGCACTCTGTTCGGGTGAACAAGAGCGCCAAAAATACTCCAAAGTAGTTTGAAAAAAAAAAAAAAATTTCTTTCGTTATTTTGAAATTACTGAATCATATTGTTATATTTTATAGATATAACAATGTTGTAGATTAAGCAATATTATAACAAGATGCTATCAGAATCGACCCGATAGTGTAACAATCGTCTAGAGATGGAACAAGTTTTTTTGGCAATATTATCGGCAAAGTAGCATAGCTGTGAAAAACTATAGATTTTTCATTTTCACCTAAAGAATAAATTTTCCACACTAAAAAAATGCTAATCAACATCAATATGATGTACCTTTTTCTGATCCTAATGCCATTAAAAGTCGGAAATTCTCTTAATTAAATGGATTTCTAACGATCATGTTAACGATCAATCAACGGATTGGATTCATGTTATGTTGAGTCTAGTCTAAATAACTTTGTTGATGACATGTTGTTATGTTTGTCCTCCCAATATGAATAAACTCGTGATAAAATTTTTCAACACGCTAAAGTCAAATTTTTCTTCTTTCTTACTGAGATATCACCAGATGACCAACAAACAAATTTCAGAAAGTTGTTGTCATCAGTTACAGAAAAATTCAGCTTTTTTGAGAAAAACATGGAACATTCTTCGTACATATCCTTAATCGATATTTTACAATATAATTCAAAACATATGAATTTTTGATGAATTCTCAGAAGATAAGGATAAGGAAATGAGTTGAATAGAGTATAGTATAGTTTATCGATGTTTTAACGAAACGGAAATAAGTCACAGAACAGATTAAATTGATTTTGTTATTCATTTAATATCTTTTGATTTTTCAAACATAGTTTCTTGGGTTGTAATGTTTCAGACTGTAATATATAGGGTGTCTGAAGTTTGATTTACTATAAGACGTTTCTGGAATAATGAAGATATTTGAGATCTAAAAATATTCTTCGATATTCTCGATTCAGCTGAAATATTGAAGCATAAGCACTTTCATTTATAAAAGTAATGTGAATTGATCGAATAAATGCAGAAGAATATCTCTTAGACAAACTTTAATGAACTTATTATAAATAAAACACTAGGCTTTCTATTTCATGAATATAATCAAATTCCTGACACGTATTTACTTTTTGATCATTTTATCAATAATGTCAGTCTTATATCTATTATTTATTGCTATAGTTTTTATTACGTTAACATCTTTTCGGAAGTTATCTTCATGGGATATTCAAAAGTCTGTCCACAGAGCTATGGAAGGAGGACGTTTTGATTTGTCAAAACTGGTTTGATTTTGAATGTATTAATGTATCTGTAGTGGTTGGTTTTCTGAATATTGTTATGTCAAAAAGAGAATACGACGATAAAATGGAAGGATTAATAAAATTAAAGAACTTCATTGACCTGAAATCAGACCTAACCAACGTTTTCTAAAAGGCAGTCAAAAATATATCTGATAATTATAAAAATATCTTCAATGTCCAAAACAAAAAAACATTAAATGCCCGATTAAATGTAATGAACCATTCAGCACCAATTCTCTATGGCATGCCAAAATTACATAAAACATATATACCTATAAGGCCAGTTCTTTCATATGTGAATGCACATTCTTAAAACTTTTGTAAAGATTTAGCAAGAAATCTACCATCCATTAAAGATTGAAATTTCTCATATAATTTCAAAAATTCTTCAGATCTCATAGACATATTAAAATCGAATATCCTACCAGACAAATGCAGATTTATATCATTTGACGTTAACAGTCTATTTACAATTCCTACTGAACAACTCAGAAATCAACTCTAAACTCTGACCAGTAATAGCATTCTGTCACCAGATAAGAAAGAAATTCTATTAGAAATACTCAACACATGCTTAGAACGGAATTATTTTAAATTCAATAATAGTTTTTTCTAAAGGTCTAATGGCCTATCCATGAGATCGCCGAACACTGCATCGATAAATTAAAATTTTTTTCATGAAAAAGATGAAAAATTACTTCACAATGTTAGAAAGGGCCAAATTATGGATTATTCAGAAGAATTCTCCATTAAAAAAATCCATATTAATATTATGAAAGGGAACGTGACCAAAACTCAGGTATCCTTTGCGACAACCCCTGTACTGGACGCTGTAATAAAAATGAAGAAAAGGGAACAGATGTTGTAAACCGAATGATAACGAAACGTTCATTCATGTTTAGGTACTTTCTTTATGAATTCCTTTGAAAATGGTGGCAAGACCGAAACACGTGTCAAGAATCTGATTATATTAATCGAACAGAAAGCTTAGTGTTTTATTTTATAATAAAAATAAATATACAATTCAAACTTTGAAGAAAGTGAGAAATTTTTGAAAACAAGAAACTTGAACGCCGGAAAATTATTGGAGGATCTGAGAATTTTTGCTCTTGAAATTCTGGATGAATTGCCGTTGAGTTTATCTGTTACATTTTCAATTGGGTAGAGAGAGCTTTGCTCGAGGTTTTTGATAAACACAATACGATGTTTGGTATTCGTCGGATTGGAAGCCGATATTTACTTTCTTGACCCCAGTATCTCCTGATTTTCATTTATAATGATCAATTGAAAATAGACTTTATGAAAGACATATAGATTTCAAAGAATATTCAAAACACCGTATCGAGAATGCATTCCAATCAATAAAGGGGAACGAATCGAACGCACCAGAAATTTTGGTGTTTGAAGATATTTACAAAAGTTTGTGGAACAATCATATCAAGTATTTGACCTGATCTTTTATTGTATTGATCTCAGTTTTTAAATGTATTTTCATTAATTCGTTTTCATAATTCACTATCATAATTGCAGATGAAAAAACCAATTTAATGTGTTTCACATGCCATGATAAGTCAATCTACCTTCTACTTTATATTTAAGGACGCTTCTCAACATTTCAGATGAATAATATGCAGTTTAAACATTGGAAATTGTTTTCGAAAATTAATTTGGTATAATTGAACGTTTACAATATGATAATTATTATCCTAGTCTCATTATTTAAATAGGCACGGTTGATTCCGTGGAATAGAAAAAGAAAAAATAACGAATAATAATTAAATCTGTCACTTGTGTCATCCACATATTTTAATCAATAATGCGTTAGATCATTTTTATCTAAACACAACCCTCATTTTTGACGCTCTTATTAACATGAATAGAATGATCATCAATTCGACCAAATATCTGTTACTTTTTGGACAAATTGGTATAATCTGTTTTGGTTGATCTCAATGATGGAATAATAATTCATTGTTTAAAAATCATTTTTATAAATTCGGTTTTCCGACCATATGGTCATGAGCACGATTACTTTCGAATGAAATAGCATAAAATTTCTCATTGAGATTGACAAGAGAATGACCCGGTTGTAATTGATATTGAGTTGAATAAACTAGGCAATAATCATAAAGAAAGAGTGAACCTTTTAATTCAATATGAAATTTTATACAGCGTCTTTCACGAGGAACCTAACCCATATTTATACGGAAAACTACTGAACGTATTTTCATGAAATTCAGCGCTTATAAGTATTTCACGATGCTGATGAAATCTAAAATATTTTCAAGGCATGAACACCTCCAGTTTTTCCGGAAATGACAACAACTTCCGTTTTTCAAATTACAACACCATTTTTTTATTGCAGAAATAGATTCCTTAGAAAATTTCAAGTTATTTTGATGTAACATTTTTCAGTTTTGGTTGGAAAATCTCTCTGAGCGGGAAAATTAAAAAAAAATCGAAAATAAAGCTCCGCTGAAACAAGAATAACTTCGAGGTTTTTGGATGGAAAATTTTCATTTTTGGGATTTTTCAAGATGTAAGATTGATGTATCCACTTCAAAAACCGAAATCGCGATTCATGACACAGGGGGTGAAAAAATCGCTTTCAAAGTTAGGGATGACAAAATCGTGAAAAATCAATTTTTTCAAATTAGAACCCCATTTTTTTAATGGCAGATATTGAATCTACGTTGAAAAATAATGTGAGCGTATGCTTCACACCCTTGCCCTAAAGTGGATATTTTCTGAGTTATTCACAAAAAACTGTTTTTCGTCTTGAAATTTCAGCTATTTCTTTTCCCTTCACGGCAAAAAGATGAAATTTTTAGGAACTGTTACTTAAACCATGTTTTAGATTTTACTACCATAATATGCAAGAGAAAAAAGTTAGAGGTTGTTCCTAAATAGATGGCGAATTTGGATTCGAATTTGTATCGGAAACCTCTTTATTTCAACTAATCGGTAATCGGTTTTCTCTCCAGTGATAAATAAATAATTCCTTATCAACCATAAGCAAAAACTTAGAATGTTTTACATTCTTTTTTTTTTAATGATAGATATCATTAATTACATTAAAAGAGAAGATAATGCGGTGAAATTAGATATTGAAGAAGGATAATGGGTTAAACCGCAAGAATGCAGAAAATATGGGAACTTGATGGAAGGTACTTGAATTAGGGTTGAAGCCACAAATTGGATGCTCGCTCCTGTTGTGGTCACCTATTGTCGTTTATATATATATTTTTTATTATTCATTTCCATCCATATCCAGGTTTCTTGGTTGCCTTGCCCTGAAGAGGCCAATAAGCAGAAACACGTGTCGGCAAGTACCTTCTATCCAGTTCCCATATTTTCTGCATTCTTGCGGTTTAACCCATTATCCTTCTCCAATATCATTAATTACATCTGCCAAATTCCTCTTTATTCAGTAGCATTTTGTGTTTACTATTAATTTGGTGATAATTCGTATTAGAAAATTGATCACTATGCCTAATTTTACCAATGAAGATTATTTAAATCTCATTCTACTTCAGGGAGAATGTAATAATGTTGTAGATAGAACGATTCGACTGTTCATTGAGAGGTTTCCTGACCGACCCAGACCAACGAGAGATACCATTAACAGAACCATGACAAACTTGAGAAATGTCCGATCTTTCGTTAAGAAAATTCAAGACGAAAAACTGTTTTTTGTGAATAACTCAGAAAATATCCACGTTAGGGCAAGGGTGTGATGCATACACTCACATTATTTTTTAACGTAGATTCAATATCTGCTATAAAAAATGGGGTTCTTGAAAAATCCCAAAAATGAAAATTTTCCATCCAAAAACCTCGAAGTTATTCTTGTTTCAGCGGAGGTCTATTTACGATTTTTTTTTCGAATTTTCCCGCTCAGAGAGAATTTTCCAACCAAAACTGAAAAATGTTACATCAAAATAACTTGAAATTTTCTAAGGAATCTATTTCTGCAATAAAAAAATGGTGTTGTAATTTGAAAAACGGAAGTTGACGTCATTTCCGGAAAAACCGGAGGTGCTCATGCCTTGAAAATATTTTAAATTTCATCAGCATCGTGAAATACTTATAAGTGCTGAATATCATGAAAATACGTTCAGTAGTTTCCCGTATAAATATGGGTGAGGTTCCTCGTGAACGACCCTGTATAAAATAATCAATAAACTTACGATCTCGGGGTTCAATTTTGGGTTACATCATATCAAGCTAAGATTCGAATATTCAAAAAATGAATTTCCACGAAACAGGACAGTTATCGGAAAAAATATTGCAATAATTTATTTGATATTAAAAATTGAAGCATTGAAAAAATTGGCAACACTTTCATCACTGGGTGCATTTTAATGTTACATACCAGCACGCCGAAATACAAAGTTTTAAAAATTATCTTCTTCAGATGATGGGGTGGGTTATCTGATGAAAACTTCTCGATCAATATACTCTATGCATAAATGCATTTTCATTCCAGTCCCACTAAAAGAAAAAAATTGACACAGATATAATCAAGTTTTTCAGTCCAGAATTCCTTCAGAGGGAAAATCGAAAAGTTTGTCAATATTCATTCGCCATTATACCTAAAAAAGGTGAGAGGTGTCTAGGGACATCCGAATGGAACGAAGTTCCTTTCGATTAATTAGTGAAGGAATTGTAAAAATTACCATTTATCAACAAGCAGATATCTGAAAAATCTCGCAGCCAATATGTTTCCTCATTTCCAGAGATAACAAAGCATCATAAATTTTTCCATGAGATTCCCAATAAACTGACCTACCTGGGTTTCGATTCGACTGTATCAATTCGAAAAACGAAATATAGATTATAAGTTACGCGAACGGGCATGGAATATAATGTGACTCCTACAATTTTCAACTGACGGAGTAGCGTCAATATACCGCTGTCGGCTCACCAAAGTCAAGCAGCGTCGAGAGCGAATAGTACTTGGATGGGTGACCGCCTGGGAACAACTCGTGCCGCATTCTTTTAATTTAGCTTACTATAGCAAAAAGTGTCGACAACTTTTCGTAAGAATTCCTTCCGTCTGGTCCCCTTACACAACGCGCGATAAGGAACTTCGTTCCAAAAAGTTCCTGAACGTGAAGTACATAAAACTTTTTGGGAGCAAAGCATAGTGTTCCAAACTTTACGCCTACAAAACTCGATTAACCTCTACACTTTTAATTATTTTAATTCAGGAAATGGAAAAAATGAATACCTTTCCATCAATATATTTCTTACTCTCCCTTCTGTTTTGACAACCAAATATTCTACCCATATTTCCTATTGCTCATTAAATTACTCATTTTAAAATCAATAACAAATCAACTGAAGACTAAGTCTCAGCAACATGATTATGAATGAACTATGGGCTCTTCATTATATCCATTTTTAAACGCTTTCATTCAACTCCATCTTCTTGTTTTTTTAATTAAATTTGGTTATTGGCATTTTAAAAACTCACAGTTGATTTATTGATCTGGTGCAAAACTTTAGCACTGATGATATTTTTGGCGCTCTTGTTCACCTGAACAGAGAGCCTATCGTTTTGTCCAAATGTCTGTAATTTTCGAATATCGAGCCAAAAATGGTCTCAATCGATTGGTTTTGACTCCCCGAAGAAAATTGAGTCTGTCTGACCGAACGTCCACATACTCTCTAGCATACAACGAGATGGGCTAGAGTTTCCATATTCTCAGGATAGGTTGATTATCCAAATATCTCTGTCAAGTTTATGAAAATTCGTGAATATATTGAGGTGATCGATACATTTGCACTTGAGGTATTGATTCTCTATGATATTATATTTCGACCTTGGCTCCCACCAGGGAGATAATAATTCTTATGAATTGTTGTTCCTCTTTCTACAATCCAGCCTATATCTGCTTTTAGGCATAAAAACTCATTTTCAAGGGAATTATAGCTTCGAACAAAACTGGGTGAATATTATCAGTAGTTATTTTCAATTTTAGGTTTATCGTTCATATTTGCATGACATTGTCCCATAGTACGGAAAAAGACTATTGTTCACCTGATCACAGTGCTTATAGATTTGTTATGGTTTGAATATTTACTCGCAAGTAGCTCAACAAGAGCGCCAAAGCAATCTGACCTCAAGTCAGTGCTTTTTTTCATAGTCCTCAAATGCACCTATCCATGCATTTTCTCCTATAGATAGCAGAGTTATTCACATATGGGCAAACTGATCGAATTATCCGACTCGGGAAAGTCATACTGAGCTAACTATGTGCATTTATTCCATATCTAAAAATATATGAAATGTACCCAAAAAGACTCGATTCATATATATATATATATATATAATTATTTTGGTGTTCTACAAACTCAGTTATTCATTCGGGGACAACCGGTTCATTGAATTTTTATATCTTGTCACCAGATGATAATATTTGAATTATGTTGGATCAAAATATTTTCTTTCCTTGACTTACAAGGATTTCTTCTCAATTATATCATCGAAGAAGCAATTCTTGAACAAAACGAATTAGAACTAAATGCAATTTGATAGAATTCTTTATTGAAATATTAATCCATTAAAATTCTTATTTTTCTGGAGTAAAAGGCTGTGTATTCATCTTGATTTCATTTCTTAGTATTTCGAGAGTTTAGAAAGGTTTTGTGGTAATTTTGGCGCTTGTTGATAGTGGAACAGTTAGCCTATAGAAGAAGAGTGAATATTATCACCCAGTTGCACATGTTATCACTTTTGAAAAAAACCCGCTAGAATTTTCAGATTGACAGAAGAATTGACTGCCCACATACCGTGGTTAAGATTGTGCAATAAACCTTCAGTATTTTGGGGGATACGAGCACCTCAATTTGTATTTCCCAATAACGCTGAAATAAAGATTATTTCAGAATTTCTGATAAAGAAGTGACTTAACAAAATTCTGGAACACTTGAAACTATGTTCATTCAATATATTCAACAAAGTATATTAATAAGTGTTTGTGCATTTATAGAGGATATTGATAATCTAAATATTCCGGAATTTCATCTTATTAGCAATGAGATTTAGGAGTTTTTGAGGTCAGATAGATCACACAACCACAATTTGCATTTTGAAAGCAGCTGTTATTTCGTATATATAACTGGCAATGCTAAATACTACTAAAATTTGAGTTCTTCAGAAAAAATTGTTTCAATTTTCCAAATTATTGATAATTCTATGGAAATTATGATATAAATTGAAATGCTAATTAGATCTTAATTATATTTATTTTTTGTTTGGAATAAAAAATGATTAATTCGAGTTGTGGCAATATTTTACTTGGGTACATAAAAGCATCTTGAATATTTGTACAAATTCGTGTTGGGATCGTATCACTGAGATAACAAGCATTCATAAGATCTGTAGTTCAATATTATTAGAAATATGCTTTGATGTATCATGTTTCCATTAGGAGCATCATTAGTTCAAATGGATCAAATAAATGATCGCAGTTATTGACAATGAGTGGAATTATTTGTTCATTCATAAGTAACAAGCTTTCGAATTCTGTAATAATTTTTGCTTCGAACAATTTTCAATATCCTAGAGTAATCAAAACTACATCATTGCACCACTACAATCGTTGCCTAATCTCCAAAACCCTTCGATTCACTCACAAATGAAAAAATTTAGAAAGCACTGGCTTGAGGTCCGATTGCTTTAGCGCTCTTGTTGAGCTACTTATGAGTAAATATTCAAAACATAACAAATATATAAGCTCTCTGATCAGGTGAACAATAGTCCTTTCCCGTGCTATGGAACAATGTGATGCAAATATGAATGCCTAATGAATAAACACACCTATATCTCAATCTAAAAATACCTACTCATAATTTAGTTTTGTTCGAGGCTTCTCCTAAAAACTTACGTCCTTGCTTTTCTGAATTTTGACAACGCCATCGACATCGAATTCGCTCTCTATGATTTCCCGTTATGAAACATTTTTTGATTAATATTATGTTTGTGCTTTTCTGAATTTTGACAACGTCATTGACATCGAATTCTCCTCTATGATTTCCCATTATGAAAAAATTTTGATTGATATTACGCTAACTGACACTGATGAATGAGCCCGGCATTTGTAAAACGAATATCAATCTGTGATGACAATCTTTCTATGACAATCACGGGACTTCATGACATTTCTATTTTTCGCTTGAGTAAATGAAAAAATGATCATATCTTCAGAAGGAAGAGAACTACGACAATGAAATGGATGAAGATGAGTACGATATAAATCACCTCAATATATACACGAATTTTTATTTGAATCTGAAAAATGTCTTAGGAGATATTGAGTATTGAAAAAATTTTTTGGGAATTTTTGAAGATTTTCTAGTGTAACGATTTCGGCGAAATTTTGCGATCCGTTTTGTTTCAGCCTCCTCAACAATATTCCAAGTATCAACTTGATTGGATGAATATTCTAGTAATTATTGAGGAATTAAATTTCAGATGCTCATAATTACTGAACCATCCGACGGATTTGGCCCAATAACGAACTAGACCGAGATATTTGGACAATTAACCTATTCTGAAAATATGAAAACTCTAGCTCATCTCATTTGGATGCTAGAGAGTATACGGCCGGCCGGTTGGACAGACTCATCTTTCGCCACGGATTATTCATCAGGAAGTCAAACCCAAACGATTGAGACCATTTTCGGCTCGATATTCCAAAATTACAGACATTTGGTCAAAATGATAGGCACTATGTTCGGGTGAACAAGAGCGCCAAAAACCGTGGATAATGCTATGCTACTGCAATATATTTTGTACCGATTTTCGACGTCCATGCCATTAGCCCAGATTTTCATGCCACGATTATTAGACGTCCGTATATTCTTAATTGTATGATGTTACGAATGACGATTTCTATTAATTTAAGTCGGTCTAGTATGAAAAAATTTTGAAAGCACTGATGTGAGGTCAGTTTGCTTTGGCGCTCTTGTTGAACTATCTGCGAGTAAATATTCAAACCATAACAAATCTATAAGCAGTCTGATCAGGTGAACAATAGCCTTTTTCCGTAAGATGGGACAATGTGATGCAAATATGAACGCCTAATAAACCTACCTAATGAACAAACCTATATCTCAATTCAAAGATAACTAGTTATAATTTTCCCCAATTTTGTTCGATGCTCCTCGTAAAAACTTACGTCAATGCTTTTCTGAATTTTGACAACGTCATGTACATCGAATTTTCTCTCAGTGAAAAAAATTTTTTTTTGATTAATATTACGCCAACTGACAGTGATAGAGGACTCCGGAATACGTCAAACGAATATCGATCTGAGACGAGGATCATTCGATGACAGCCCTGGGAATTCATGACATTTCTCATTTTCTCTTGAGTAAATGAAAAAGTGATCATATCTTCAGAAGGGAAAAAGCTACGACAATGAAATTTGAGGATGAGTAAAATATTGATCAGCTCAATATATACACGGATTTTTATTGAAATCTGAATGAAATCTTAGGAGATATTGAGTATTGAAAATTTTTTTTTTAATTTTTTTAAAATTTTCTAGCGTGACGATTTCTGCGAAATTTTGCGAGCCGTTTCGTTTCAGCCTCCTTCAATAACATTCCAAGTATCAACTTGATCGGATGGATATTCTAGTAGTTATTGAGAAACAAAATTTCAGATGCTCATAACTACTGAACCATCCGACGGATTTGGCCCAATAACGAACTTGACCGAGATATTTGGACAATTAACTTATTCTGAAAATATGAAAACTCTAGCTCATCTCGTTTGGATGCTAGAGAGTATACGGACGGCCGGCCGGCCGGACAGACTCAACTTTTGCCACGGATTCTTCATCAGGGAGTCGAACCCAATCGATTGAGACCATTTTCGGCTCGATATTACAAAATTACAGACATTTGGGCAAAATGATAGGCACTCTGTTCGGGTGAACAAGAGCGCCAAAAACCGAAATTTGAGCGGGAAAAGGGCTGAAATCCAGAATAGGTCTCATTTGTTCTCAGTGATGTTTTGAAAGTGTGAACATAAAGAGATATCAAACGAGGTCCCAGAAAATTTTATTTAGTTCAATCGGTATCACAGGCGCCAAATGAAGTTGAACTTACCTAAATATAATCTGTTTCCGATGATTTTAAAGGCATGAAATGTTTGCATTATTTGAGTGTCAAAAGATACACCCAGGATGATTCATCAGTGGACCTCGAAAATGCGATAAGCCTACGAGTATATAATATTTAAATTGCCCATGGAAGAAATCACATATTTTTTCATGGCCGATAACCCACCGCGTGACTAGTTGATTATTCAGTTGTTCTGGATGTCTAATATGCATGTGGTATAAAAATCACTATGGAATGGGAATTACTTTTATTCAGTAGTTGAAATTGAAAGAAGTTTTTTCATTATTGATTTCGAAGGAGGAACTAATTAAATTACATAGTGTTCACGGCTTGAATATTGAAAAAGTTATAAAGCACTGACGTGAGATCAGCTTTGGCGCTCTTGTTGGGCTACTTGCGAGTAAATAACAAACCATAATAAATCTATAAACACTCTTTTCAAGTGAACAAGAGTCTTTTTCCGTACTATGGGACAATATGATACAAATATAAACGCCTAATGAATGAACAAGCCTTCATCTCAAATTAAAAATAACGACTCATTATTTTCCCCAAGTTTTGTTCTAAGCTATAATTCCCTTCCCATAACAACTTACGTCAGTGCTTTTCTAAATTTTGACAACGTATATTATTTTACCCATCAAGAAAGCATTCTATCTCTATGATTTAACCGTAATGATAAATTTCGCTTAATTTTATATATATATATATATATATATATATATATATATATATATTATTTTGCTTTATGTTCGATATCTTTTCAATTTTGTATTTGCTTTGTTTCATAAAATATCCTATTTTAGGTGGGCGGTTATGTTACTGCAATTATTATTAGTTAAATTTGTTGGTTTCGTTCATTTCTCTTCCAAGTTGCTTGCTCGGTTCAATGGTAATACACTCTGTATATGTTCATCTCATTTTCCGATTAACGCGTAACATATGTTGGAGCACCTTTCTTGGAAATAAATAACTTTCTCGTTAAATCTACAAATTCGAACTCTAGTGAAAAAGTGACTATTCTCGCCCGTGAGTGCCTGGACAAGTTCATTCAGCCGTACTGTGAAACCAGGTAGGCAGAAGTCGATACTCCAGCATTCGCATTTTCTTTCGAGTCATTTTTTCATATTATTTCAGAATTTCATTAATAATTTTCTTTCATTTTCTTTTACTTTTCAAAGGCCCTTATCGTGCCAATCATAATTCATTTATAATCATAATTTGGTGTGCTGAAGTAGCGAATCTATTTGATGGATTTCCTATTGAAGAGATGAATTCTCATTCGCTTCGAAATAAGTTGAAATACTAATTTCATCAACTTCCCTTTTTTTGTATTCTTTAGGGGCTCTTATATTTCAAAATTTGGAAAGTATGAAACATCTTTTCAGAAATTGTAAAAAAAAATGGGTATACTGCTCATTGGATACTCAACATTTTGTGTCACCATGGATTTGAAATAAACAATATAATTAAGTGCATTTGAATGTGTATTGCGTACACAATTGAAAAAATACAACAAAAGAAATAAATCCAAAATCTCATTATTAGAATAGCAACGACTCATTTTGTGAAATCAAAAAATTTCATAACGACTAACAATAAGACCTGTCTGACACTTGTGAATTATAAATGGGATGATTTATCTTCTATGCTCACATGAATTTGACTCTACGTACTACATAAATCCAGAAAATCTCAAATAACTCAGAAATTATTGAATTTAGGAGCATAATCATGTGAGAAAACTATCATTATTTTTGACCGCAGAATCCAACACAATTATAAAAAAATAGGTTTCTAATTTGAAAAACAGAAGTTATGGCCACTTTAAGATCACAATTTTCAACACAAAATTTGAAACACCCTGTGATGATATTTTTGAAATCCAAAAGATGCATGACCTTTTCACATCCTCCCTCTTCGATGTTGTAAAAACGGTTTACGTTCATGATATTTAAAATAAGAATAATAAACATCTTATTGACTGAACATATTTGACTTTTTTTCCAGTTTTTTTTTGGATATTTAGAAAACTATTCGATTTAATACAATGGTTTTAACAGAAATGTATTCACTATTGAATACTCGATCATACCAGGAATGAAAAACTTGAAAAAAAATTTTTTCGTCGAATTTATTATCACTCCCTGTATAACCGGAAGTTTTTGGGCTTCGAAAATATTTTAGCTCTGTAGAGAACTTCGAACAATATCATAATCCCAATTTTCAGATTTCAAATATGTCTAGTTCTCCAGAAACGTCTAATAGGCACTCGAACTTGAGACACCCTGTATTGAATAATTTTTTTCCCTTCCAGGATTCACACCTGATGTTCCCGGTTTCCTAGAATTCAAACGATCGTATGATGAACTTCCCGAGGATATAAAAGTTTTACAAACAGAAAAAGATCAGATTTTATGTAAGATTGATTGTTTGCGAATAGCAGACGATGGTGAAATGGAAGTGAGTGATTAGAAAAATTCCAGCTTCCCTTAATTTAAATGGTTTTTCATAAAATTTCAGGAGTACGAAAAAGGAGAAGAACAAATAAAAAATCTTGGACAGGAAATAGACAAAACCAATACAGAAGTGACAAAACTAAAAAGTCAGATGGAGAAATACGAAACAGATTGGCTGGTTCCTCTGGCTAGCTTGATACAAGAGATCAATTCGAAATTCTCGGAAGCTTTCAGAAAGATGAATTGTTCTTCGGAACTATCCATTTCCACGGGTACGGATACTACGGATTATTCTCAATACGGTTTGAGCATAAAGGTTAGTTACCGAAACGGGGAACCCTTACAAGAACTGAACTCTACAACTCAGAGTGGGGGTGAAAGGGCGGTGGCTACTGCTGCTTTCATGCTGTCTCTACAGGAACTGACCCCGGTTCCTTTCCGATGTGTGGACGAGATCAATCAAGGGATGGACAGTAACAACGAGAGGAGAATATTCGACCTCCTTTTGGAATGTACCACTCAGACAAGTACTTCCCAGTATTTTTTGATCACGCCAAAGGTGAGGAAAACTTGATCATATATTTGAATGATTTCATGGTCAGGTTTCATTGTTTCCGGGATTTTTGATCGTGTGCTTTTTGCATCTTTGGGCATCTCAGGTTGTACCTAAAGCAGGGTTGCTAATAGTCACAATCAGTATAAATGAATAAAATACTGAAGCTCTCAGGGGAAATATTGATCGCTGTATTTTATGTTTTTAGCAAAACTTTTCTTTTTCATCTTCTTATTTAGCAATTGAATAATTTGTTTGCAGTTGGTGCCAAACTTGAAATATTCTAGGAATATGGGAATACATATTGTACATAATGGACCATTCGTTACCTCTGATAGGAAGTGGTATATGTCGAAATTGTGTAATCCCCAAGGAGTCAAAGTTAATGTGTGAAAAATTTTGTTTTTATTGTAGTACATTATATTTTTACTTTTTTCATATTATCTATTCTTACATCTTGTTGAAACTTGTTCATTCAAATAATTTATAGAAATATATACAAAGATTTAACCGGAATTTTATTTTCCGTGGTACCTACTATCGTTTTGCCCAAATGTCTGTAATTTTCGAATATTGAATCGAAAATATTCTCCATCGGTTGGGCATTTTTCATTATGTCCCAACCTCAGACTATATAAGATAAACAAAGCATTCCTTTGTAAAATGTCCATTTGTTTTGAATCCCTCATTGAAAGTCTTTTGTGAAACCTCACAACAAAGTATTCCAAGAATGCACATAAAATGATGAATGTGCTAATTGTCCCCACTGTTGAACAGAATGCGGTTATCATTTTTCATTGGTCACACCAGATCCCGTGGTAAATGGGCGTAAGTACTTATTGTTCTCACTGCTGAACACAATGCGGTTATGATTTTTCATTGGTCTCACCGGATCACGTGATAAACATCGTAATTCACTTTCTTACAAATGTTTTATTTTTATTGAATTATGTTTTTTTTATAGTCCGGTAAAGGAAGGGCTGAAATCACTTTTTCTCGGAAAGAGTTGTGCATTTTTGATATGTTGATTGTTATAATGAAAGAAACATATGGTCAAAAATGCAGGTGTTAAAATTTTCAGGAACATTCTTGAAAATATAGAGAAAAATGCGGTTTTTCTGATATTTTCGCGAATTAGAAGGTTTAGTAAGAAAAAGTTTTAAACAAAAGTTGTAGAGCGGAAAATTCTAGTCCAAATTATGTAATTTACCGTTCTCGAAAGTGATTTTGTATATTGATTATTAATGTATTTCGCTAATGCGGCGATAACAGTGAATTCGAAATTTGGCGCCTAGTGCAAAACCGAGCGAGCGGTCCTAGACATCTGGAGTTCTAGAACAGGGTAGGATTCAGCACAAGTTGTCTGGAGAGTGTGATTTGAAATTCTTGGTCTATTAGAATGAATAACAGCTCGCTTGGGATATCAATAACATCATCATTGAGTTTAAACTCATTAGTTTGAAATCGATATTTCAGTGACGCATTGAAATGAATAATTGCCCCAGCAAAATTTCATTTTATCAAATAACTCGTTGACGGGATTTTGAATACTTACAAGAACATATTATTATATAGTTAGTTATGGGGGAAAACTAATTTATCCCCTCTCAAGTAAATTCTTGGATAGCACTATATCTGAAATTCCGGAAAGTTTGAAAACTCCCCTATTCCATTAACTAGATTCAAAATGTAGTGCAAGGAAAGATGTGAAACGTGATACAATAGCACATTCCATAATTTCCATTGTTCGTTCAAGAATATTCATTTCCAAATTTCAGTTAGCTGTAGGAACTTAAGACTACAGAAAAAAAAATGATGAGTAAATTAGGAGTATCGGCTTCATACCACAATATTCAATTATATGACGCTTCCGTTATTAGGCAACCTGCAAAATTAACGCATCCATACTCTTTAATTCAATTCGTTTTCGATAACACAAATCACAATGTAAGTACGTCGGATGGTCATGAAACATTTCACTGTTTGAGGGGTATTAAAGTCATTACACCAGAATATGATGTTGAATATGAAGGAGGTTCCAAAAGGCTGATGGAAATGCCACCTGCTTCTATTTTAGCTTCACAAAAGAAGATATAATTGATACCATTCAGTTATTCGAATCCTGATGAATTGAAGAGTGTAGAGTTCGTTGATAAATCAAAACTTCATATAAAAAGTAAAACCTGAAGCTCCAAAATCATATGTTGCGTATTTATTTGCGAAATCTCTCGAAATGGAAAATATTCCAACATGGAAGGGTTTTCATGAAATTTTATCACGAGACGTTACATATACGATGTCGCATGTTAATTGTCTCCCATTCATTAATGCAATACCATCCAGTTTAACCACATTACACACAGCTTTGCTCTATGCAGATGAAGAAACGAAGAGAAATAAAAGTAGAACAACTTTTGTAATATTTGACTAGTAAGCGGGTAGATCAATAGGCCCGTAGATCCATAGGCCAGTAGTTCAATAGGCCAGTAGTTCAATTGGCCCATGGATCAATATAGACCATAGATCCATATAGACCATAGATCAATAGGGCCCATACATCAATGAAGCACGCAGAAACACTAAACTTGTCAAAAAACCCAATGAAAGCGAAAAAACATGAAAGTACTGGAAAAAACACAAAAAAACGCGAAAAACACGGAAGAATCCAAAGAAAGACGAAAGAAACCGAAGTTACACGAAAGAAACCGAAATTACACGAAACAACGCGAGAAAACACGAAAGAACACCAAGTAACACAAAAAATCTAAAGGAACCTGAAAAAAACCCGAAACACAAAAGTACTTGTAGATTGCACACCCCGTATATCACCCGATCGTAAACTCATTGAAAATTGCACACCCTGTATGACATTTTATCGAAATCAGCTCCCATTCGCGAGAAAACTTGAAGAAAAATGCATATGGGACACCCGGTATATAATTGATTCGCAGTGGGTGCTTTCATCATAAAAAACAAACCGAAAGAATATCGTTTATAACTCTATCGTTTCAAGTTCAGTGCATTCCACCAAGAAAGAACCCGACCAAATACGAAAAAACGCGAAAAAATATGATAGAACCCAAAGTAACACGAAAGAACGAAAAAAATCCAAAGGAAATCAAAAAAAACCCGAAGGAGCACAAAATCAACGAAAGCGCGCAAAAAAACTCGAAGGAAGGCTTAAAACCCCGAGGGAGCACAAAAAACCGAAAGTGTGCAAAAAATAATGAAAGAACTTTTAAATTGCACACCCTGTATGTCAATCGATCGCGAAATCATTGTTAATGGCACACCCTGTATGAGATTTCATTGAATTTAGCTCCCTTACGCGGAAAAGCACGAAAGCTAGAGAAGAACTCTGGTGAATGTCAGCGCTACTCAGATCTGACACACTGTATATGAATCGAATATATTTGATCGAATTCATTGTAAATCGCACACCCTGTATGACATTATACCGAAATCAGCTCCCATTTGCGAGAAAACTTGAAGAAAAATGCATATGGGACACCCCGTATATAATTGATTCGCAGTGGGTGCTTTCATCATAAAAAACAAACCGAAAGAATATCGTTTATAACTCTATCGTTTCAAGTTCAGTGCATTCCACCAAGAAAGAACCCGACCAAATACGAAAAAACGCGAAAAAACATGATAGAACCCAAAGTAACACGAAAGAACGAAAAAAATCCAAAGGAACTCAAAAAACCCCGAAGGAGCACAAAATCAACGAAAGCGCGCAAAAAAACTCGAAGGAAAGCTTAAAACCCCGAGGGAGCACAAAAAACCGAAAGCGTGCAAAAAATAATGAAAGAACTTTTAAATTGCACACCCTGTATATCAATCGATCGCGAAATCATTGTTGATGGCACACCCTGTATGACTTTTCATTGAATTTAGCTCCCTTACGCAGATAAGCACGAAAGCTAGAGAAAAACTCTGGTGAATGTCAGCGCTACTCAGATCTGACACACTGTATATGAATCGAATATATTTTATCGAATTCAGAACCAAAACACACCGAAGGAACACAAAAAACTTGAATTTGCGCAAAAAAAATCAAATTAACTTGTGAATTGAGCACCTCGTATATCACATGATCGCAAATTCATTGTGAATCGTTCACCCTGAATGACATTTTATCGAAATTAGATCCCACTCTATAATTGATTCGCAGTGGGTGCTTTTTCCATAAAAAATTCAGACGGAAAATCTCACCAAGAAAGAATCTGGTGAAAATCAGTGCTTTCAATGGGCAGCGCATGTATAGCGATTTTTTCGAATGCACAGCCTGTATAGCGATTCATCGCGATCTGTGTGCATTCTTCAAGGACGAAAATGAATTCGCGCGAAAATCGAGTCGAAAATGACGATTTTCAAACGCATATTTGAGGTGTTAAAATTGCGATTCGTGAAGCGTATGTGGTATCTAGAGATTCGGAATCTCCTGTAGATTCTTATTCAAGCACTTGGAAGGCGCTAACAATCTTCCACCGCCCATATTGAGCGAAAAATTGATGCCGTATTTTCAAATTTGGAGCTCGCGTTCGGCTATCATCGAAATCGTAGCAGAAACTGTGACACTTCTCCTCGAATTTTCGAGAAAATTGCCGAATTTGGAATGAAGAATTCGCGGCCGTATCTCGCTACTTGGATGTGGAAATTGGTACCCAGAGATGAGAAATTTGACGTAGATTCGTTTTCTACCGATGGCGGGGCGATTTATATCGTTTTCGACCGGCACGGAGGGAAAACGTAGGTGCGGTTTTTGACGTTTCAGGGAAGTCGGCAGTCTAAAAATTGCCGTTTTATATGCATAATTTTCGTATTGATTTCGAGGGGCTCCACGACTGAGCTCGTAGCCACGTACGGGGACGTTCTTCATCCAGAAAAAGCGACACATATAACTTGAAAGCGCACAAAAAAACTCGAAGTCACGCTAAACAACCCGGAGAAATACAAAAAAACCGAAAGCGCGCAAAAAATCAAAAGTACTTGTAAATTGCACACCCCGTATATCACCCGAACGTAAACTCATTGTAAATTGCACACCCTGTATGACATTTTATCGAAATCAGCAAAATAACTTGTAAATTGCACACCCCGTATATCACATGATCGCAAATTCATTGTAATTCGCACACCCTGTATGACATTTTATCGAAATTAGATCCGATACGCGAAAAAACATGAACACTTGCATATAGGACACCCACTATATAATCGATTCGCAGTGGGTGGTTATGGTTTTCCATAAAAAATGCAGAAGGACAAACTCTCGAAGAAAGACTCTGGTGAAAGGCAGTGCTTCCAATATGGACAGCCCGTATATGAATCGAAAATAATTTTTCCATAAAAAATAAACCCAAAGAATATCGTTTCAACACCATCAATTTTACAAAGGTAAAATAAAAATTTAGAAAGCACTGACGTGAGGTCAGTTGGCTTAGGCGCTCTTAAAAAATTTACTTAAAAAATCATATCTCCAGAACTATTAGCTTGTCGAAGTCGAGAGTGGTATTTTTGTATACGTCTGATAAAACTGCACCATAAAAAAATTTTTATTTGAACAGTGTCATTTGAAAAAAAATTTTTTTTTTGTTACTCCGAACCTATTCGGCCGATTTGACCGAATAACGAACTTAGCCGAGATATTTATACCTCAAACCAGTGGCGTAGCTAGCATAGGTGGCACCCGGGGCGGATTTTATAGGTGTCACCCTAAAACTCAATCGAAACTGTTAAAATAAAAAAAGTTATAATCATTTACGTTTTATTAAAATATGAGTACCTATTACAAATATTTGTTTATTATGTAAAACAAATTTAGTTTGTTAAAAATTAAAATTTCTTCCTTCTAGCTTTGACACTAGCGAACTCCGAAATCACGTCTTCAAAATTTATATTTTGTGTTGCTTCATGTTCTATCGTTAAAATACCAAGATTGTTTAATCTGGTTTCGGTCATTGTAGACCGCAAATAATTTTTAATTAATTTTAATTTGCTGAAACTTCTCTCACATGAAGCTACTGATGCACATATTGTTATAAATAACTTTAGTGCTACCGTTAGATTCGGAAGAGATTCTGTAAAATCCCATTCCACAATAAATTTCAAAAAGTCCAGTATCACCCAATTAGAGTCAGTAATATTAGCCGCTTTTAAATGTCTTCTCAATCTTGGTATTTCTAAAAGGAGTTCTGTTTCTGATACTTCATCGTAAAGGTTAGTAAATTTTGATATAGCTAATTTTAACTGTTCAGTGTTTGCCGAAAGCAAGGTCTTTGACTGCACAACCTCAAACAATGAAGCTACGTCTTTAATGGACTTTACTCTTGTTTCGAGTTCAATATTGAATCTGTCAATGCATTCTAACATGTCATTTTGAAGTTCCGCTCTAAGTGTAAGTCCAGCATCGGTGGATGACGCTAACTCACCGGGCATGCGTTTCTTGCGACGAATTCGTCGTTCCATCGAAATGTTGTATTTTTCCGATTTTTGTACAGCAAAATCTATTGCCTCTTCTGCTAGATGCAACCGTTTCTCTCGAATGAATAGACGAAGTGCTTCTAGTTTTATGATTATTTCATCAACACATAAACCTTTACTTTGTAATGCAATCTGAGCATTGTTCACTTCCCTTAGCACATCATTCCAAAAGAAAAGAAAACAAAGAAATGAGAAATTGCACACAGCAGGCATAAGATTTTGTGCAGCACCTCTAGTTTCTAAATTTACGTCTTGGTCACATAGTTCCTCAATTGCAGATATTATCCCATCAAAATTTTCAGCCAATACTTTTACTGCACCGTAATGAGCACTCCATCGCGTGGTCGAAAGTCTTTTAACAGATGCTTTGCTGTGATTGAGGAGCACTTCCCAACGGCTTGTGGAAGTTGAAAAAAAAGTTAAATATTGTTTCCACTGCTCCGAAAAATGTAACACAAGACACATTTTGTGCGAACGAATGTTGGCCGCATAAATTAATTGAATGATCTATACAACCAATAAAAATTGCTTTTCTTTTATAATAGCTTGTACTCCTCCGTGTATACCACTCATAACTACAGCATTATCATAACCTTGAGAACGACACATCATAATATCTAAGCCATCGTTTTCAAGCTTCTTTAGTATTTCACATTTAAGTCAGCTGCTTTTTTTCCATGTAAAGGAAAGAATCCTAAGAATACTTCTTTGACTTCTACTTTTCTATTATTAATTTTTACATAACGAATCACTTCAGACATTTGATCAACATGTGAAACGTCAGGTGTGCTATCAAACATGATTCCGAAATATTTGGCCGATTTAATTTCGTTTACAAGCTGACATTTTACATGATTAGCTAAAACATTTATGAACTCATTTTGTATTTCTGGCGATAAATATGTTACTTTAGGTGATTTTTCCTGCTCCAAATATAGTATATGTTCTTTGAGTACTGCATCATACTTTGACAGCAGTTTAACTAGTTCTAAGAAATTACCTTTATTAGACGACCCTTTGGTTTCATCATGTCCACGAAATGCTAGGTTTTGTTTAGCCAAAAACAATGTTATATCTAATAATCGAGATAAAAGATTTTTCCACTTCTGTTTTTCCGCATTCATTAATTGCAAGGCTGCATCATCTATTGTGGTGTGAGATTTTAATCTCATTTCCAAAGTTTTCCACTTTTCGAAATTTTCTAAATGTTCACATGAAGTTTCATGGTCCAATACTTTAGGATTTAGTTTCCACCACTTCTGAAATCCAGTTGTAAATGTTGTTTGTATATTACTGACAGCAAATAAACGACAACAAAAACAGTACAGGTTATTTGATATAGGAGAAAATACCATCCATGATCGTAGAATTTTTTCACCACTAGGCATCGGTTTATAAAACCATTCCTGTGAAAGATGACGAGAATCACCTTTAATCTTTGAACCATGACGAGATACAGTAGGAAACGGTCCTTCTTTGTTCTGGAAATGTTCACTGCCCTTTTTTATTATGTCAATGCGAACATTATCAGGTACCGGTAAACTCCAATGTGAAACATCTCTCAAGTGTTGAACTGATTCTTCAAAGCTAATGCTATCTCCGAAAGTAGCATTAACGGCGTCATTTTCATTATTTATTTTGATTCCGTCAAGGTCCTGGGTCGTCTTCATTGATTCTGTATTGTCGATGTTGCTATCAGAATGTGAGTCTCCAAGATGTGAATCATTACTTTCGTCAGCAGGAGACTCGGGTACTTTACTTGAACTTTGGCCGCTATCTGCTTTTGTGACATATTTGAAAAGAGAACCGGACATGCTCTGAATTTCATCCATTTTAGCCTTTTTGGCTTTTCTCTGTTGAAACCCGCTTTGTCTTTTCGAAGTATGAATTCCCTGAGGCATATTTCGTTCTGGGTATTCTAAAAAATATTTTTAGTTAGTAAGTGAAACGTTGATTTTATAAACTAATTATAACAGTAAATAAACACCTACACGTTACGTAACTAGCTTTGTGAAATATATTTTTCCCAGACGCAGGATTGTTAATTTATATTACCTAACAATCCTGCGTCTGGGTGTAAATATGTTTTTAAGTATTATTAGAAAAATATTAGTTAAAAACTCCACCGTTAATTGTGATATCCGTGCCACGAGTGTTCGAGCTGCTCATCTCGGAGCAAAATCAACGTACGCGAAGTTGTATGATATGATTATGATAACTTTCAATCAAAAATCTAAACTTAATGTATTCCGTTTTTGTAAACAAATCCCATTGCTATTAGATAGGAAAATATTAAGTGAGTTAATAATAAATAAGAATATTATTTACAATTAAACATTATTACCTAAAGTAATATCGCAAAACGTGTAGAAATATAAGTAAAATCTTTTTACACCAGCAAAGTCTTTAAAACCTATTTTAATAAATAAATACCTTTAGTAGATAAGTAATACTTGCCCAGGCTAAACAAAAAAATATTATTGCAATCCATCTGAAATACCTTCTTTAGGTACCTATTTATCATTTAGGACGTCTCAATGATATAGTTTAAAATACACAGTAATTAAAAGAGAATAAAATTGGAGGGTTTTTCAAAATAATCTAAGATACTGCTATTAGAAACTAAATGGATAAAAAATGTAAATATTACCTGTAATAACAAAAATAATTCACTTACCTTGTTTATTTTCTTCAAGAATCGACTTTTATACAAAAAATGTTGTTTATAATATCTAATAATTAACAAACACTTTGCACTAGACTTTCACACGTTCACGTAAGCGAATATTGAAATGAATGCGGTCGGAAACAAAAGAAGCCCAATTCCCAATACAAGTGACGAGCGCTATATCGAGGGAATCCCCTGACTAGCGTTGGTTATGCGCGAACGGGGTATTAAATTTTGGGGGAATCCCTGATCGATTGACACTGTGCACATTGTTTTTTTTTAATATCAATTATTATGTTCGTGGTACGATATTATAGTTACCTAGATAATTTTATTAGTGGCGGTTATGCTCTCTGTCGCAGATTTACGATTTTTTATAAATAGAAAGAACTATAACTGATGGTCATAGTCGGGCTGGCCGCCCCCGCCGCCCCCCCTTAGCTACGCCACTGCCTCAAACCCATTCTGAAAGTTTCAACTCTCTAACTTCATCCGTTCGAGAGTTATCGTGTTCACGGAACGGACGGACGGACGGACGGACAGAATCGATTTTGACCACGGATTATTCATCAGTAGGTCCAAACAAAACGATTGATACCACTTTTGCTCAAAAATTCGAAAGTCATAGACATTTGGGCAAATTGATAAGCACTCTGTTCAGGTGAACAAGAGCGCCAAAAATTATTCGAAAAAGGTCTGAACGTGTATTTATGAACAGATGCATAGCCGTTTTTTCCTGAATAAACTAACGGCCGGTTTCTGAAACGATGATCATCATAGAAATCAACTAATCAGCTGTTAAATCTATGGTCAACTGCCATTTGAGTTGCTGAAAGGATAGTCAACTAGGTTAATTTGACCACGCTGTCACGCTGTTGACACAGTGGTCAAATATTTCAGGTAAATTGTATGTCAATCGTCATTTTGAGTTTCCGATACGCAAATTAAGGCTAAATCAGTGGTCAAACTAGTGTCAACTAATCGGTGTTGTTTGGCGAATTAACTTGAAAGAAACCTTGTTTATGAATGAAATCTATGTATTTTCCAAGGAAATCTTAATTTTATCGGTATGTATGAAAATAATTTAATAGTCTTGGATATATAATTTTGTATGAAAAGGCATTTATTTTTGCCCAATTTTGCGATGTAATATGTTTTCGTTAATAATTTAGTTTTCTCTGAAAAAACAAGCATTTTTGCAACAATTGGTGAATCTATTTTTTTTATTGTAGATAATTATTATGGATATCAGCTTGGATATAAGCATGTCTAGTAATTCTAGCGAAGATAAGAACCCAAGGCCATGAACTTTTAGGAGAATAATGAACCCTTTTGATTTCTACAATGATATGGAATTCAAAAATAGGTATAGACTGTCCAAGGATATTATAATATTACTTCTGAATATGATAGAGGATAAAATAAGGCCCTTAACATCAAGGAACAAATCAGTCACTGCCTTGGAACAAGTACTTCTAACAATAAGTTATTTTGCAACAGGAGCATTCCAAATAACAGTAGCTGACCATATAAGGGTCCATAAAACCACAGCATGTAGAATAATTAAAAAAGTATCTAGAGTCATTGCTGAACTTCGACCCCAGTTCATATCCAAGAACAGAGGATGAACGGAATAGAATCAAATCAGAATTTTATTCTACAAGTTCATTTCCGAACGTGATTGGATGTGTAGACTGTACACATATAAAAATACAGTCACCTGGAGGTCCACAAGGTGAGCATTTCAGAAATAGAGAGGGATACTTTTCTCTTAATGTTCAGGTGATTTGTGATGCCCAGTTGAAAATAATGGATGTAATTTGTAGATGGCCAGGCTCAGCGCATGATAGTACAATTTTAAACGATTCCCATATTCGAGAGTGGGTTATTCCGCAGGGATTATTTATTGGGGGACAGTGGCTACCCTTGTCGCTCATATTTATTGACTCCATTTCTGAGGCCATCAACTCCCTGTGAGCAAGCGTACAACAGAGCACACATCAAAACAAGGAATACTTTTGAAAGGATATTTGATGTCTTGAAGAGACGTTTTCCTTGTTTATCTATGGGAATTAGGCTGAAAATGGAGACAACCATGAATGTCATAGTGGCATGTTGTGTTCTGCACAATTTGGCATTAGTTCATAATGAAAACGTAGCAGACTTTGATATCGGAGAGAACTTCCCAGATGATCCCCCAAATACTTCTACAAATGATGAAAATAGATCAGTCAGATCTTCGTTAGTTTCAACACATTTCAATGTTCAATAATAATTGTGGAAGAACACTTGAATCAAAGGTTATACAATCCGTCACAAGAATCCTATGAAGTAGAAGTAGTGCGTTGAGGAACAGTTGTTACAATAGCTCAAATAAATTTATATTCTAATCTACTCTTATTTATAGACTGAAAACATTCTAAAAATCCAATTACACCAAATTACATGTAATTGTTTTTACTTCTGTGTACTGTGATTAAATAATAAAATTGGATGATCTATGAACAAGGTTGTTTGCTCAATTATTTTGAATACTTCAAATTAAAACGATATTTTACATTTTATTGACCCATTGATGATAAATTTTTCAGTTGAAAAACAGCATCTGTGTTTTAATACACCAGATACGACTTAATACACAGGTACAGTTAAACCGCAAAACGAGTCATAAATGCAATCTATCGTAAGAAACAGCTGTAAGCAAGTTCAACCAGGTATTTTTTATGGTCACTTGAGGAAAATTATAAGGGTGTTAAAATTTAAACATCAGTTATCGGATAACTTCAAAATCTTAACCACAAAACACTGATATCTTAACCTCTTTAATCAAAGAATATTAGTTTTTATCGGAGAATCTGTGGTTGGACAGTCTGGCAACAGGGTCGCCTCATGTCAACTGAAAATGATCATAGATTAGTTAAATATGCACTGAACATCCTTTCGGAAACTCAAATTGATTTGACATCTCTGTCAAGATGATCGTTGTGTTAGTTGACATGAGGTTTGATCATCCTTTCAGAAACTGGCCGTAAGTGTGTCGGATTTTAACATAGAGTATCATAAGTTGGATATGACCTTGGAGAGGGCAATGAATTCGCGCGTAAAACGAGCCTGAAATGACGATTTTTAAACGCATATTTGAGGTGTTTTTCTTGCTATTCGTGAAGCGTAAGTGGTATCTAGAGATTCGGAATCTCCTGTAGATTCTTATTCGAGTGCTTGGAAGGCGCAAAAAATCTTCCACTGCTCATATCGAGCGAAAAATCGATGCCGTATTTTAAAATTTTGAGCTCGCGTTCGGCTATCATCGGAATCGTAGCAGAAATTGTGACACTTCTCCTCAAATTATCGAGAAAATTGCCGAATTTGGAATGAAGAATTCGCGGCCTTATCCCGCTACTTGGATGTGAAGATTGGTACTTGGAGATGGAAAATTTCCTTAAGTTTCTATTTCTACCGCCTAAAGGGCGTTTGATTGCTCGTAGCGCCCGCACGGATCGAAAGCATCATGGGTGATTTTGACGTTTCGCGGGGCTGGCGAAACTAAAAATTGCTCTATTACTTACGGGATTTTAGCCTAGGAATAGGGGGGCTCCGGAGGTCTAATGGATTCTTAGGAAACCGGACGTCCTCGCTCTCGGAATATGTGGCGAGTCCCGGACCCGGGGCGTTCCGGCTTCGGAGCCTATTTCCTTTGTTCCGGAGCACTTTTGGCGATTTCGCGAATAACGTAATTTTCGCGATTTTCTTTCGAAAATTTTGGGCACTTGGAGGGAGCGCGGGGGGATTTCGCGGTCGCTTCTCCTAGAAGAGGATCCGCCTTTTCGATCTGTTTTAAGATTGCCTCTCGAGCGGCCCTGCGGGCCGCTCGGAAAGCTTCGCTTTCCCGGTTCCTGACGGGACCACCTGTCATTTTTTTCTCTGGTTCCCGATCTTATCATTTGAATATTATAGACTAGTAAGCGGGTAGATCAATAGGCCCGTAGATCCATAGGCCAGTAGTTCAATAGGCCAGTAGTTCAATTGGCCCATGGATCAATATAGACCATAGATCAATAGGGCCCAGACATCAATGAAGCGCGCAGAAACACTAAACACGTCAAAAAACCCGATGAAAGCGAAAAAACATAAAAGTACTGGAAAAAACACAAAAAAACGCGAAAAACACGGAAGAATCCGAAGAAAGACGAAAGAAACCGAAGTTACACGAAAGAAACCGAAATTACACGAAACAATGCGAGAAAACACGAAAAAACACCAAGTAACACAAAAAATCTAAAGGAACCTGAAAAAAACCCAAAACACAAAAGTACTTGTAAATTGCACACCCCGTATATCAAGCGATCGTAAACTCATTGTAAATTGCACACCCTGTATGACATTTTATCGAAATCAGCTCCCATAACATAACTGCTACATAAAAGGCGGTAAATTAGTGATCAACGGTCGGGAATTTTCAGTGCACGATCTGCAGGATTCCCATTAGGAAAGTGCCAGGCCTTCCAGTGCTCCGCCGACCCCTACCGTTAATGCCGATATCGGAAACCTCGAAATTGAGGACTCGACCCGGGACCTCGCAGTACGACCGGAAAACACCGAGAGGCAGGTTCGGGATCGTCAAGTTGTAGTGCCGAGCAAGATTTTGGAGGAGAATCCACGGGGTAGTACACCGAAAACTGATAAGGTGAATGGAGCGACTACCGGAAATACGCCAAAACCTGATAAATTTTTTGGGAGAAACACCGGAAAAAATAGTAGGTTGCGCCCTAACTTGCCGAGAAGGGACATGAAATAGTAACCGGAGTGCACCCTTAGCTACATGTTATCTTTCCTTTTTTTTGTTTTTTTGTTGTTGTGAGTGAGAACATTGGGAAAACCTTGCCATTTTGTAGTTTTTTTGACCCTCGGGATTTTTGCTGTTCAAATGGATCCATTCATAAGAGACTATTCGAATAATCCAATTTTAGCCGAAAAAGTTACTGATCTTAATGTGTTTATTCCGGGAGCACGGACGTCACTAAATATTTTACAGTTGAATATCAGGAGTATAATGAAGAATATGGATGAGTTGGTGTTGTTTTTGAGTAGGATTGCACTGGAGTTTCAGATTATTGTACTTTCTGAGACATTTCTTGTGCACGATTTACAGGTGCTGAAAATTGACTGCTTCACCACTCTTTACAACAAAGGCGAATTCAACAGGAATGAAGGTGTCCTGATTTATATAAAAGATGACATCCCGTTCACTCAGGAGGTGAAGAATCTAGGATGTGTAAGATTGTTGGAGGTATCAGCCGAGATTGAGTTTCAAAAATTTGTAATTTCAGCTATATACAGGTCTCCGAAAACATGTGCAAAAAAATTCAATGAAGATCTACAAGAGTATATGCAACATGTGAAAAATAATTGTATGCACATCATAACCGGAGATATCAATATAGATTTATTGTCGGACCTAGATTTCTGCGGCGAATATAAGAACATTTTCAACGCTTTCGGTTATGAATCATATATTAATGAGGTGACTCGCCCCCAAAGCCGGTCTTGCCTTGACCACTTCTTCGTGAGGACGAGAAGTAATAAAAAAATCAAATCGATTATTTTTCAGTACTCCATTACAGACCACTATCCCATAGCATTGATGGTCAATCTGGATAAAGAATTGGTGGGGATGTCTGGGTTGGATCGTGCTTATAGGGAATATGTTGATTATCCAGCGGTTAAGACCGCATTGAGAGAGGGAAACTAGGAAGGATTTTACGGTTCACAGGATATAGACTATATGACAGAGGAATTTATTGAAAAAGTTAGTAAACATGTTGTGGAAAATACCAAGAGTATTAAACTGAAGAAAGATAATACAAAAAGAAAGAGATGGATGACAAATGCTCTGCTTACATCGATTAGTAGAAAACAACTACTTTACAGGGCTGTACAGCGAGATCCAAACAACTCTACACTAGAAAAAGAATACTTGGAATATAAAAATAAGCTCATTAAATTGGTAAAAATTGCAAAGAGAAGATATGCTCAAAAATTAATAAGAGACAACGCTAACCAGTCTAAGGCACTCTGGGTGTGTGTGGATCAAATATGTAATAGATCCAGACCTAAAACAAATATTGACCATATAAAATCGAAAGATGGAATAATATTGGAATCCAAAAGGGAAATCTCGGACCATTTCAATGAATATTACTCCTCACTTGGTCGAAGCTACGCAGAAAGAATAAAAGTCCCTGAGAGATATGAAGAAGATGATAAGAAAGTCCAGAACTCGATGTGTCTCTTGCCTACGAACACCGAAGAGGTGCATAGAACAATAATGCAGCTTGGACTAAAGAAAGCACCTGGACATGATAGGATAAGATCGGAAACTCTGAGAAGGATATCTGATGAGGTAGGAACCCCTTTGACCCATTTGATAAATTGTTGCTTCAATGAGGGATATTTTCCAAAGGCGCTTAAGATTGGAATTTTGAAACCTTTGTTCAAAAGTGGAAATAAATTGGAGATGAGAAATTATAGACCGATATCTCTTATATCCAGCATATCTAAAATCATAGAGAAAATTTTGAAAAAAAGAATTACTGATTTTTGTGTCACTTATAACATCATTTCACGGCATCAGTATGGATTCATTGAAGGGAGATCAACGGAGGATGCACTGTATCACTTGACGTCCCACATCTACAGTTCTCTGGATAGATGTAAACCATCTTTGTGCATCTTTGTTGACTTGTCTAAGGCCTTCGATACTGTGTGTCACGGAAAACTGCTCAGGAAATTGAACAACTATGGATTCAGAGGAAGAGTGTACGATCTACTTAGAAGCTATTTGACCGATCGGGAGCAGAGGGTGGATAACGATGGTGAGCTTAGTGCACCTACGTGTATAAGCTATGGTATCCCACAGGGAACTGTACTCGGGCCACTGTTATTTACGCTATATGTTAACAGTTTATTTAATGCCAAAATCAAAGGCAAGATTCTGGGTTTCGCGGACGATATCGCAGTGTTTTGTGAGTCTGATTCGTGGGATGGTTTGAAGTCGGAGGCTGAGTCTGATTTTGGGGCTCTAATTGAATGGCTTAATTTTAATAAGTTAACTCTGAATCTGGAAAAAACGAGATATCTACCCTTCTGCTCATACTCCGGTGGATTACCGTATATGGGGCCTTTGACGGTTGGAGCTGACTCTTGCGTGATGGAGGCAGAGTCGGTTAAGTATTTAGGTGTGATAATCGATCGACATCTCAGGTGGGACCTGCAGGTGAAACACATGGTGAACAAATTGAGAGGTGTGTTGTATAGGTTAAAATATTTGAAAGATTATCTTGATTTGAAACACCTCAGGCTTCTCTACTTTGCTTTGGTTCAGTCGCAGCTAGCGTACGGAATTATTGGCTGGGGAGGTGTTGCTGATACACACCTCGAGCAGTTGAATGTTATCCAGAGGTGGATTCTGAGAATAATGTATGGTAGACCACTCATGATCTCGAATGATTTATTGCACGAGGAATCCGAAATCTGGATGCGAAACAGCTTTTTTGCTTGAATATGCTGGTGAATATAAGGAAATCCAAAATCGGTGCTGGTCCAGTTGTACACTCTTACAACACCAGAAGTAAAATTAACTCCTTGAGCGTCCCTAGATGTGGAAAGAATATAGGACAGCGTCACTGTGACTTTCTGGCGCCAAAACTTTTCAATCAGCTTCCTACAGACATCTTGAGTATAAACAGTGTCAAACTTTTCAGGAAACAGTGCAAGAAGTGGATTCTCTCTAGCGGGAGGAAATGGTCGCATGATTTCATAAATCATAGGTGACAGTTTGAATGGGTGGAAAGATGGGAGTGGAGTGTGGTGGCATTGCGTTGGATGTACTGGTTATGGGAATGATATGCGTGTGGAAGGAATGTGTTTTTGTGTGAATGAGTCGTCCATTCTTGGTTCTGGGTTCGCTCACCATTGGAGGCAAGAATTTTTGGGTAGCATCACGTACAAGCGACGGCTTCCTGAAGTCGAAGCTTCTGTGATATTCCTGTTCATTCACATTTTGCCGTGGAATCGTTTCTTTTATCGATGATTTCTATGAATTGAAGATTGTATGTAACTTTTTTTTTGTGGTGAATATATATTATTATTATATTATTATTATTATTATATTATTCGCGAGAAAACTCGAAGAAAAATGCATATGGGACACCTCGTATATAATTGATTCGCAGTGGGCGCTTTCATCATAAAAAACAAACCGAAAGAATATCGTTTATAACTCTATCGTTTCAAGTTCAGTGCATTCCACCAAGAAAGAACCCGACCAAATACGAAAAAACGCGAAAAAACATGATAGAACCCAAAGTAACACGAAAGAACGAAAAAAATCCAAAGGAACTCAAAAAACCCCGAAGGAGCACAAAATCAACGAAAGCGCGCAAAAAAACTCAAAGGAAAGCTTAAAACCCCGAGGGAGCACAAAAAACCGAAAGCGTGCAAAAAATAATGAAAGAACTTTTAAATTGCACACCCTGTATATCAATCGATCGCGAAATCATTGTAAATGGCACACCCTGTATGACATTTTATCGTAATCAGCTCCCTTACGCGGAAAAGCACGAAAGCTAGAGAAAAACTCTGGTGAATGTCAGCGCTACTCATATCTGACACACTGTATATGAATCGAATATATCTTATCGAATTCAGAACCAAAACACACCGAAGGAACACAAAAAACTCGAATTTGCGCGAAAAAAATCAAATTATATTGTGAATTGAGCACCTCGTATATCATATGATCGCAAATTCATTGTTAATCGTTCACCCTGTATGACATTTTATCGAAATGAGATCCCACTCTATAATTGATTCGCAGTGGGTGCTTTTTCCATAAAAAATTCAGACGGAAAATCTCACGAAGAAAGAATCTGGTGAAAATCAGTGCTTTCAATGGGCAGCGCATGTATAGCGATTTTTTCGAATGCACAACCTGTATAGAGATTCATTGCGATCTGTGTGCATTCTTCAAGGACGAAAATGAATTCGCGCGAAAATCGACTCTGAAATGACGATTTTCAAATGCATATTTGAGGTGTTATTCTTGCGATTCGTGAAGCGTAAGTGGTATCTAGAGATTCGGAATCTCCTGTAGATTCTTATTCGAGTGCTTGGAAGGCGCAAAAAATCTTCCACTGCTCATATCGAGCGAAAAATCGATGCCGTATTTTAAAATTTGGAGCTCGCGTTCGGCTTTCATCGGAATCGTAGCAGAAATTGTGACACTTCTCCTCGAATTATCGAGAAAATTGCCGAATTTGGAATGAAGAATTCGCGGCCTTATCCCGCTACTTGGATGTGAAGATTGGTACTTGGAGATGAAAAATTTCCTAAAGTTTCTATTTCTACCGCCTAAAGGGCGTTTGTGGGCTCGTAGCGCCCGCACGGATCGAAAGCATCATGGGTGATTTTGACGTTTCGCGGGGCTGGCGAAACTAAAAATTGCTCTTTTACTTACGGGATTTTAGCCTAGGAATAGGGGGGCTCCGGAGGTCTAATGGGTTCTTAGGAAACCGGACGTCCTCGCTCTCGGAATATGTGGCGAGTCCCTGACCCGGGGCGTTCCGGCTTCGGAGCCTATTTCCTTTGTTCCGGAGCACTTTTGGCGATTTCGCGAATAACGTAATTTTCGCGATTTTCTTTCGAAAATTTTGGGCACTTGGAGGGAGCGCGAGGGGGTTTCGCGGTCGCTTCTCCTAGAGGAGGAGCCGCCTTTTCGATCTGTTTTAAGATTGCCTCTCGAGCGGCCCTGCGGGCCGCTCGGAAAGCTACGCTTTCCCGGTTCCTGACGGAACCACCTGTCATTTTTTTCTCTGGTTCCCTATCTTATCATTTGAATATTATAGACTAGTAAGCGGGTAGATCAATAGGCCCGTAGATCCATAGGCCAGTAGTTCAATTGGCCCATGGATCAATATAGACCATAGATCAATATAGACCATAGATCAATAGGGCCCATACATCAATGAAGCGCGCAGAAACACTAAACACGTCAAAAAACCCGATGAAGGTGAAAAAACATGAAAGTACTGGAAAAAACACAAAAAAACGCGAAAAACACGAAAGAATCCGAAGAAAGACGAAAGAAACCAAAGTTACACGAAAGAATCCGAAATTACACGAAACAATGCGAGAAAACACGAAAGAACACCAAGTAACACAAAAAATCTAAAGGAACCTGAAAAAACCCAAAACACAAAAGTACTTGTAAATTGCACACCCCGTATATCAAGCGATCGTAAACTCATTGTAAATTGCACATCCTGTATGACATTTTATCGAAATCAGCTCCCATTTGCGAGAAAACTCGAAGAAAAATGCATATGGGACACCTCGTATATAATTGATTCGCAGTGGGCGCTTTCATCATAAAAAACAAACAGAAAGAATATCGTTTATAACTCTATCGTTTCAAGTTCAGTGCATTCCACCAAGAAAGAACCCGACCAAATACGAAAAAACGCGAAAAAACATGATAGAACCCAAAGTAACACGAAAGAACGAAAAAAATCCAAAGGAACTCAAAAAACCCCGAAGGAGCACAAAATCAACGAAAGCGCGCAAAAAAACTCGAAGGAAAGCTTAAAACCCCGAGGGAGCAGAAAAAACCGAAAGCGTGCAAAAAATAATGAAAGAACTTTTAAATTGCACACCCTGTATGTCAATCGATCGCGAAATCATTGTTAATGGCACACCCTGTATGAGATTTCATTGAATTTAGCTCCCTTACGCTGAAAAGCACGAAAGCTAGAGAAAAACTCTGGTGAATGTCAGCGCTACTCATATATGACACACTGTATATGAATCGAATATATTTTATCGAATTCAGAACCAAAACACACCGAAGAAACCAAAAAAACTCGAATTTGCGCAAAAAAAATCAAATTAACTTGTTAATTGAGCACCTCGTATATCACATGATCGCAAATTCATTGTAAATCGTTCACCCTGTATGACATTTTATCGAAATGAGATCCCACTCTATAATTGATTCGCAGTGGGTGCTTTTTCCATAAAAAATTCAGACGGAAAATCTCACGAAGAAAGAATCTGGTGAAAATCAGTGCTTTCAATGGGCAGCGCATGTATAGCGATTTTTTCGAATGCACAGCCTGTATAGCGATTCATCGCGATCTGTGTGCATTCTTCAAGGACGAAAATGAATTCGCGCGAAAATCGACTCTGAAATGACGATTTTTAAACGCATATTTGAGGTGTTATTCTTGCGATTCGTGAAGCGTATGTGGTATCTAGAGATTCGGAATCTCCTGTAGATTCTTATTCAAGCACTTGGAAGGCGCTAACAATCTTCCACCGCCCATATTGAGCGAAAAATTGATGCCGTATTTTCAAATTTGAAGCTCGCGTTCGGCTATCATCGAAATCGTAGCAGAAACTGTGACACTTCTCCTCGAATTTTCGAGAAAATTGATGAATTTGGAATGAAGAATTCGCGGCCGTATCTCGCTACTTGGATGTGAAAATTGGTACCCAGAGATGGGAAATTTGACGTAGATTTGTTTTCTACCGATGGCGGGGCGATTTATATCGTTTTCGACCGGCACGGAGGGAAAACGTAGGTGCGGTTTTTGACGTTTCAGGGAAGTCGGCAGTCTAAAAATTGCCGTTTTATATGCATAATTTTCGTATAGAGATGCTCCGCGTTCGGAGGAGTACTTTCGCCCGTTGGGCGATTTCGCGAAAATCGCCGATTTCGCGATTTTCTTTCGAAAATTTCGGGCACTTGGAGGGAGCGCTAGAGGGGGTTTCGCGGTCGCTTCTCCTAGAGGAGGATATGCCTTTTCGATTTTTTTCAAGATTCCCTCTCGTGCGGCCCTGCGGGCCGCTCGGAAAGCTACGCTTTCCGGGTCCCTAACGGGACCCGTTTCGATTTTTTTCTCTGGTCTCCGATCTTATTCCTATATTATATAGACTAGTAAGCGGGTAGATCAATATGCCCGTAGATCCATAGGCCCGTAGATCCATAGGCCAGTAGTTCAATAGGCCAGTAGTTCAATAGGCCAGTAGTTCAATTGGCCCATGGATCAATATAGACCATAGATCAATATAGACCGCAGATCAATAGGGCCCATACATCAATGAAGCGCGCAGAAACACGAAACTCGTCAAATTACCCGTTGAAAGCGAAAAAGCTAGAAAGAACTGGAAAAAACACGGAGAAACGCGAAAAAACACGAAAGAATCCGAAGAAACACGAAAGAAACCGAAGTTATACTCAAGAAACCGAAATTACACGAAACAACGCGAGAAAACACGAAAGAACACCAAGTAACACAAAAAATCTAAAGGAACCTGAAAAAAACCCGAAACACAAAAGTACTTGTAAATTGCACACCCCGTATATCACCCGACCGTAAACTTATTGTAAATTGCACACCCTGTATGAAATTTTATAGAAATCCGCTCCCATTCGCGAGAAAACTTGAAGGAGAATGCATATGAGACACTCAGTATACAATTGATTAGTAGTGAAAAAAAAAACCAAAAGAATATCGTTGTTACTCCATCTATTCGAGTTCAGTAATTACCACGAAGGAAGTATCAAAATTATTCTATGGAGCTCCTATGTAACACCCCGTATATGTTTCGAAGATAATTTTTCCGTAAAAAAACCCGAAGGAACACAAAAAACTTGAAAAAACTTGAGAGCGCGCAAAAAAACAGAAGAACTTGTAAAATGCTCACTCAGTATATCACCCGATCGCAAATTCATTGTAAATCGCACACCCTGTATGACATTTTACCGAAATTAGCTTTCACACGTGAAAAAACATGATGAAAAATGCATATGGGACACCCAGTATATAATTGATTTGCAGTGGGTGCTTTCATCATAAGAAACAAACCGAAAGAATATCGTTTTAACTCTATCGTTTCAAGTTCGGTGCATTCCACGAAGAAAGAACCCGACGAAACACGGAAAACTTGAAAGAACCCGAAGTACCACGAATGAACGAAAAATATCCAAAGGAACCGAAAAACCCCGAAGGAGCACAAAATCACCGAAGGCGCGCAAAAACTCGAAGGAAAGCTTAAAACCCCGAGGAGCACAAAAACCGAAAGCGTGCAAAAATAATGAAAGAACTTTTAAATTGCACACCCTGTATATCAATCGATCGCGAAATCATTGTTAATGG